>QUOP01000077.1:0-660593 GCA_003675405.1 Hericium coralloides
CCTATACATAAAACCCAAAAGGTATGCATAGTACATCAGCAAACATCTCCATTTACTTGGTGACCTTGTTTGCCTTGTTTTGATCTGGCTAATCTGGGTTTTATCTGGGTTTTGTCTGAAATTTTTTTAAAATAGCTTTGAATAGTTTTTGATGTTCATATTATAGACTAAAAGGATAAAGCATTATAATAACAGACATTACAAAGCTCAAATCACATTTTTTAAAATATTTTAGATCAAACCCAGATCAAACCCAGACTAGTCAGACCAAAACAAGGCAAACAAGGTCACTAAGTAAATGGAGACGTTTGCTGATGTAAGAAAGAGCATAAAAAAATGATAAAGAGGTATTAGAGAAGAGAGATTAAAGAAGTTTAGCAAAGTAACAAAGAGGTATCAGGGTTTAGCAAAACAACAGAAAGAGCAAAAAAGAGAATGGGGATTAAAGAGGATATGTCAAGACTCGGTCGAAGACAGCAAGAGTGCCGCCCAAGTCACCAACCAAACACAAGAGAGATAGAGACGAGAGTGAGGATCAATGGCAGCAGCGCAGTGCCCTGGATAACAGGTACAGTACGGTACAGACGAGATGGACAGTCTAGGGAAACAGGTGAGCTACAGCGAGCCTATAAGTACTGGGAGAACAATGTGGAAAGAACAATGGGCACAGGAATGGGTCAGACAATGGGAAAGAGGACAATGGCGACTGAAAGGGGAATAGGGTACAGGGCAAGGATAAAGGTATAGCCGGGTCATGTGATGAGTCGGGCAGGTGATGAGGCAGTGGGACCATGTGACCGATGTGACGCGCGTATGGAAGTGAGAAGCGTGGAGAGAAATGGAGCGATTTGTGACATCACCCCCTCTCTAAGATGCACTTTCTCCTGGAGTGCATGATGGGCATGGACGGAGTCAAGGTAAAGGAGTCCACGGAGATTTGGGGGCTTGATTGCAGTGGGATGTTGAGTGTAGAATGCTGTGATTGCACCTTGGGCATTGGACAATGACGTGCGTGAGAGCCACTGATTTTCCGAATCAGGGTATCCAAGCCACTTGATAAGGTATTCAATGCCACGTTTGTTCCAGATAAGGCGAGCATCAAGGATGGACTCAACTTTGTACTCTTTTTCACCCTCTACCAGTTCTGATGGTGGTACAGGGAAGTTGGGGCCGTGAGCTTCAGTCTCCCTGTAGGGCAAAAGCAAAGAGGTATGGAACACTGGGTGGATACGCCATGTTGGGGGCAACTTCAAACGATAGGTGACGGGTCCCAAAACATCAGTGATTTCGAAAGGTCCCAAGCATTTAGCTGCAAGCTTAGCTTTGGGACGTGTGGTCTTGATATTCTTGCCGTCAAGCCAAACCTTGTTGCCTTTCTGGAAATGGATCGTTTTGTGCATGTGGTCCTGGTTGTTGCGCTTCATGATATCGGCAGCGAGCTGCAAGCTGGCCCGGACCTCAGTGCAAATTTCTTCTAAGTGACGGAAGCGATCTTCCACTGCAGGGGTAGAGGATGTTGGATTGACGGAGGGAATTGTGGCCGGGATATAACCAAGGATCATCTCAAATGGGGACTGGTTAGTGGCACTGTGGATGCGGTGGTTGTGTGAAAACTCAGCAAAGGACAGCCACTGAACCCAGTCATCCTGTCGGTAGTTGCAGAAGGCGTGGAGGAATTGTTCAAGTTCTTGATTAACTCATTCAGATTCACCATCGGTCTGAGGGTGGTACGCTGTGCTGAGGGCAGACTTGATCCCGAGTTTGTCAAAAACGCCACACATGACCTTGCCTGCATATTGAGGATCTCGGTCGGAGATGAGGCATTCCCAAAGACCATAGTTCCTGTAAATCCTGTCAAGCATAATGTCGACGGTGCCATCACTGGTGATTGTTTCTTTGCAAGAAGTGAATGATACATGCTTGGAAAAACGGTCAACGATGACATTGATGGAGTCATACCCCTGACATTCAGGGAGTTTGACTATGAAGTCTGACGTGATATCTTGGAAGGGCCGCATTGGGACAGCGTTGGGCAGGGTTTCGATGTGAGGGCGATGATTCTGAACCTTGGTTGCCTGGCAGACAGCACAGCCATCAACATAGTCACGAACAAAGACAGACATACCGGGCCACCAGTATTCTCGACTAATGAGTTCGTACGTCTTGTAGCATCCCGGGTGACCAGCCATTGGAGTCTCGTGGTGCATTTTGACAATGTCTCGTCGTAAGTCCTTGTCGGCTGGTACATAGACCTTTCCACGGAAGAGGATGATACCATCTTCGTAGTTCCACTCTTTGTCGGACTTAACATGTCCTATGAGTGGGCAACGTGAGCGTTGCGTGGTAGTAATGTAACAAGTGCGCGCGCCGTGGCTCTCTTTCCCTCAGTCTTGTATGTGCAACGACTGAGGGTGAGTTTATTTATCTCTGGTTCTCAATCTCTTACTCACAGTACCTGTAGTCTCGGCTTGTATTCTACAGGTACATATAATGACAGTCTTGTATATGCAACGACTGAGGTCTCGGCTTGTATTCTACAGGTTTTAACAGGTTATGGGCCAATAACCTCGAGCAATTCGCCGAGAAGTTACCCTGTCGTTATCAAGCCTACATACCCACTGGCCTCTATTCTGCCGTCGTACCCCACATCTATTCCCATTCCCACACCCTAATTCTATCCCGCCTTCTATTCAGCCCTATCCTTTGTGCCACTCGTGTCCGGCCCTTTGTCCGTCAACATGGGTGACGATACCAATAAATCATCGCCTGATCCCAATGCGGACAAGACGTCTGTCAAGGCGACTGATGTGACGAAACCATCGGTCTCCTCACTCACGCTAAATGGCTCTTCATGGCCGTCAACACTCATTCTAGACCGTTCTAACCAGAACTGGACCGAATGGTCCCAACAACTAGACGACATTCTGGGCACCTCCGGCGGCTTATGGCGCTACCCTTTGGGAAAGATCTTGAAGCCGAACCCTGCGGAGGAGCCCCGTGCATGTAGCAATTGTGAGGACAATGACCGAAGTGTCCTCTTCTTCATGTGTATGAAAGTTTCTGGCTCCGAGCGCGAGTATCTCCGCCAGTGTGCGACATCACAAGATGCTTACAACACCTTGCGAGACCGGCATGAGAAGCAGGGGGCACTTGCTCAAGTCCTTCTCATGCACGAGGCCTTTGCTGTCCGATACAGCCGCGATATGCCGTTCTCTACGACGACAAGTGAGATCAAGCGACTTAACGAGCGGATCTGGGCAGCGGGGAATACAGTCAATACTGACAATTTCTGCGCGATTCTGATGCTCAATTCCCTGTCTGGGGATCTCGTCAATGTCCGCAATGCTGTCAGTGACATGCTAGCCAGCGGTACATGTAGTTGCGACTCCATATCCAAACGACTCGATACTGAACAGTCCATCATCACTCGTGATAAGGCTGCCCCTACCGTTCTCGCTGCGCGCTCTTCGCCCAGTCCACCACCACGACAATGCGAGATCTGCTCAAACTGCCATCGGTCGGGATGCTCCGCAGAATACTGCGTTACCGTCGGAGGAGGAATGGCAGGCCGGACTATAAGTGAGTCTATAGAGGCACGGCGTCTGGCCAAAGGCGGAAGAGGAAAGGGCTCTGGCACTACGAGTTCTGGCAATCCGGGAGGCAATAAGACTTCGCCGCAGATCTTGAAGACTGCACAAGGTGAATCATGCATGCTCGTCGATGGAATGGTTTATTTCCTGCAGAACTCGAAACCACCCCATCCCTCTGTGACGGCAAATCCATCATTTGTCGGCCTTACCACTGATTCCATCACATCTATCCCGGATAGCCTGCTCTCTGTGGGTGATCACTTCGAACACCATGTCTGGATGCTGCTGGATTCACCGTCTAATCTAACGGCAAACATCGATTGGCGTGAATATACCCGTCCTGTCGATTACGCCCATCTCATGATTGCCCCGCCTGACGTTGGAGGTCGTATTCCGCTCTCGCTTACTGAGCATCCATGGTTCCTTGATACCGGTGCAGAGTTACACATATCGCCTGAGCACTCTGATTTCCTTGATCTCCATCCTATTGCACCTCGTGTGGTCCGTGGCGTCGGAGGATCAACAATCAATGCCGTCGGCATTGGCGCCATCCGACTTAATGTTGGACGCGGACTCAAACTCGAGCTGGAGAATGTCCTTTATATCCCACAGGCTACCGTCCGTCTCATCTCTGTTCTTGACATGAACCGTCGGAACATGTTTGTCAGCCATTTCGATCACGAAAAATGCTGGATCACAAACCGGAGCAATTCTGTTGTCGCGCGGGGTACCGTGACACAGAATCGAAAGCTCTATTCTCTCACCTTGTCTAATATCTCCACCATTCATCACGCTTTCCACGCATCCCGTCTACCGACACTTGCCACTTGGCATCAACGCCTTGGTCATGCAAACTATCGCACTGTCCTCAACATGGCTCGAAATGCCTCCGCTGAAGGTATGCCCATCGACCTCTCTCTCGAACCTCCAGATTGTGACTCTTGCATTCAGGGCAAGCAAGTCAGGAACTCAGTTCCTAAGGTTCGGGAGGGGGCGAAGGCTACTGAGCGAGCGGAGCGGGTCCATGTAGATTTGAGCGGACCTGCTTCGAAAGTGTCTCGGAGCAGTAATCTATACTCAATGAATCTAATAGATGACTATTCTAGTCATTCCTGGAGTTTTTCCATGCGGGCCAAGAGCAATGCGTTCGAAAGACTCCAAGCCTGGGAACGTTGGGTTGAAACACAGACTGGAAAGCCTGTCGGCAAGTACGTCACAGACAACGGGGAACTCAAGTCAAACGAGATGGCAGAATGGTGTGCGTCTCGTGGGACCGAACATCAATTCACTGCTCCATATACCTCTGCTCAAAATGGACGCTGCAAACGGCTTCATCTGACAATACGGAACAAGGCCCGTGCAATGCGCATTTCCTGCGAAGCACCAGAGAACCTATGGGATGAGTTCGACGTCACGGCGGCATATCTATCTAACTTCACGCCATCGCGCTCTCTGAATGGCAAAACTCCGTACGAAATGTGGCACGGATGCAAACCAAATGTCTCCCATCTCCGTGAAATCGGCTGTCGCGCATTTGTTCTCGTTGAAACAAATAACCCAAAAATTTTAGCTCGTTCTTATGAATGCAAGCTGATTGGGTACGAACCACACGCAAAAGCCTACCGTTGCTGGCATCCTCCGACGGGGAAGATTGTCACATCATACAATGTCTCGTTCATTGAACGGAAAGATGCCATCTCAAGGCCACTCTATCCTGGTCGCATAATTAATGATGCAAAAGAACCAACGCCCGAGGATAGATGGCAAACGGCATCACTTCCAGGAGCTGTTTGCAACCTGGAAGAGGACTCTGATGACACCAGTGACTTACACCCACCTAGTCCAGTATCTCTTAACCAACCCAATCCCGAGCTGCCAACTGTTCGTCGCTCCTCACGTGTGCGTGCCACCGTTGATAGGCAAGAAACACGAGATGGTCTCCAGCATAATGCAGACCTTCAGCGTGCGATCGAGGAATCCCGCGAAGCGGGGGTACACGTGTGAGAAAAAAGACTAGCTGCACAATCACAAAGATCAGCACCTTCACGCGACTCGAATGAAGTCAGGAATCCTGCGGACCAACAAGCTCTTGATGATCTCGAAGAAGAGACTCAACAGCCTCGACTCCCGGACAATGCAGAAATAAATGTCCTCACTGAAATATTCTCTGCCGTCCATGCTGATCCTGTTGACGTGGAGTTCCCTGATGATCCTAGGACTTGGCGAGAAGCAATGGCAAGTGATGAACGAGATCAGTGGTACAAAGGTGCACTCGATGAACTGAAGAGCTTACGAGATCTAGAGGTCTACAAACTTGTTCCTAGATCCGAAGTTCCACGACGTCGAAAGATTTTGAAGGGACGGATGATCTGCCACCGTAAATGCGACGAGCAGGGAAACGTCACCCGTCACAAAGTCCGATTTGTCTGCAAAGGTTTCGAGCAAGTACATCAGGAAACCTCTCCATATACTTATTGACCTTGTTTGCCTTTTTTCCATCTGGTTTGTCTGGTTTTTCTCTGGTTCCTGTCTGAGATTTTTTAAAAGTAGTCTTAGGTGATTTTTGATGTACATGGTGTGTACTGCAAGGGTGTAACATTGGAATTACTAGCATTACAAAGCTCAGATCATAATTTTGAAAAAAACAATTCAACAAAAACCAGACAAACCAGGTCAAAACCAGACATATCAGACCAAAAAAAGGCAAACAAGGTCAACAAGTATATAAAGAGGTTTCCTGATGTATACGGCCAAGATTACACAAAAACGACTGCACCTACTGCTCGCCTTGAATCCTTCCGAGCTCTTCTTCATATCGCTGCCACTTGAGGCTGGGATGCCCATCAATTTGATGTAAAGACCGCATTCTTATATGGTCTTCTTCCCGAAGATGAAGCCCAATACATGGAACAACCAGAAGGGTTTGAAGTAGTGGTGTTGGCAGAATGCTGCCAGTCTGCCACCTGGTACTGCCACCCTGGCGATCGCCACCTGGCAGAACGGCAATTGCTGGGAGGGTTGGCAGAAGATGGCAGATACCAAATACTTCGTAACCAGATATACCAGACTTACCGTCACTCTGGGATCTTATCTTGATCCCAGACAGCTTTCCTCGCTCATTCTCATCATTCTCCTGTTTGGATGGCTGGCACCCACAGTGGAGGCCATAAATATGACCTAATTTATTTATATTCAGTTGAGAAAAGTCTGACATAAATGCTCCTCAATGCTCTGAAGAGCACTGAGCCTGCATTGTATGCAGAAAGCTAACATCGAGCTGCTGTAAAAGAAGTTTCAGACCGTGTTGCACAGCCGCATGTGGCATGTTCTCAACGTCACAAGCCAAATACTCCCTCTGACAGCGTTGTCAACACCTGAAACTCGAAAAAGGTGTTGCTGGAGCTTATGGTTTGGTTGTATTACATTATAGACACAGTAGATACTGCAAACCCGCATTTTTGCAATTGCCGCGTTCTGCCAGTCTGCCACCAATTGCCAGCGGAAAATTTTGGGCATTCTGCCATCTGCCGGCAGAATTCGTGCCGGTGAGTTCTGCCCACAGCACTAGTTTGAAGAGATTAGCAAAGAGGACTGGGTATGGAAACTTTGCAAGGGCCTATATGGCATGAAGCAAAGCGGACGTATCTGGAACAAGACAATGCATGCCGCCATGATCGAATGGGGCTTCGAGCATCTACCATGTCAATGGTGCGTCTATTATAGACACACCAAACAAGGGACCACTATCGTTGCCATCCATGTTGACGACATGCTATCCATTGCCAGCAATCAGGAGGAGAATGAGCATTTCAAACAGCAACTCGAGGAAAAATGGGTGATCTCTGACCTCGGTGAAGTTAAATTTGCTCTTGGGATTGCTGTCGAACGGGATCACCTCAACCGCACAGTCTCACTCTCGCAAATTGCGCTCATTGACTGCATCATTGGTCAGTTTCGCCAACGCGATGCAGATCCTGCGCCAACCCCAATGGACCCAGGACTCAAGCTATCCCGACCCAATAAACGAGAGGAGATAAGTAAGGATGAAGCTGACTTGATGTCAGTGACGCCTTACCGTTCCCTTGTTGGATGCTTGATGTACTTGGCTCTCGGCACGCGTCCAGACATTGCGTATGCGGTCAGTAAATTATCAGGTTTTCTCGACTGCTACCACACTATACATTGGAAGGCTGCCCTCCGCATCGTTCACTACCTCAAAAGCACACGTGAACTTTTACTTACCTTAGGAGGAGACGAAATCAAACTCGTAGGTTTCACCGACTCCGATTATGCCAACTGCCTAGACACGAGACGGTCAATCGGCAGATATTGTTTTGCACTCGGACTCGGGGTCATCATCTGAAAAAAGTGTTTTCTACATAGCTACAGTATCTAATTATGTATGCTATGATAGTGGTATAATAGCCTCCATAGCTCTATAGAGTCACCCTGCTTGGCTATATAGAGCTATGTAAGCTATCATAGCTTCCATAGCTGTAGGTACATGCTATATAGTGCTATATATCTATGACATGTAGCTATAGGTGCTATGTAGCTAACATAAGTTTACATGCTTACTATGGCCACTGTGATATCTATGTGACCTTGGGTAGAGCTCACAAAAGTTAAGTCAAATCATTATATATTCAGGACTTATAATTTTGTTTACAATGCTATTTTAAGTATAGTACTTCGCACTACTGAAGGATGCAACGACAAGACACACTCACGACACTATACGTGATGAAGGCATCTTGCAGCCGCGGCGCGGGGGCGCAGAGTGCGCGGATGCGGGCGCCGACGCGATGGGACGTGCGGGCATTGGCGCGGAACGGCGCGAGCATTGACACGGGTACGTCGGCCTTGCAGGGCGCTGGCGCGATGGGATACGGGGGCATTGGTGCAGAATGGTGCAGTGTGGGCACGTGGGCGTGGAACAGCGCGCACGAGCGCAGAATGTGCGGGTGCGGGCGTTGGCACCGACACATCCGCGTGGTAGAGCGCTGACGCAATGGGACACGCGCGGGCAGCGCCGGCACAGAACGGCACGGCGCGCATGGGCGTGGAACGGCGTAGCCTGGGTGCAGACGCATGGTGCGGGAGCGCCGGCGCGGCTTGGCACCGGCATGTCCGCGTGGCGGGGCATTGATGTGATGGGATGCCCACGGATCGGCGCAGAACGACGGGGCGTAGGCGTGTGCATGGCGTGCGGTGCTGGCCGTCGGCATGGCATGCGGGGTGCTGACGCGATGGTCTCGCGCGCCGGTGCTCGCACGGAACGGCGGGGCGCAGGCGTGCACGTAGCACAAAATGGGGTGCCGTGCATGGGCACAAAACGGTGGGGTACCGGCCCTGATAGTGGGTCGCGTGCGCGTTGGCGCAGAGGGCCGACGCTGGCAATGCGGCGCAGGCGTGGTTGCGCAGCCCATGCGCTGGCACTCGACGCAGCGCAACGCGAGCCCGGCCGAAGTTGCAGGGCCATGCGCACGTGTGCGTGCATGTGTGCATACGCTAGCATGCATAGCCCCGCGCGCGTGCATGCATAGCGAAGGGCCCGTGCCCAGCCTCGTGCCTGCGCGTACGTGCAAACACACCGGTGTCGACCGTCGACGGGGCCACACGTGGCCCCGCATGTGCGGCGGAGCCTGTGTGAAAGTGTGCGCACGGCCGGACGCGGCATCGGGGCGTAGAGGGGACGGAGGAGTGACGGTGATCCGGGGCCAGCGAGATGCCGGTGTAGAGACTGAGCGGCGATATAGAGATGGCGCAGGTGGCAGGAAAGGGGACTGGAGGGGAGGACGAACTAAGAAGGGAAAAAATGAGAGGTCGCTCAGAGAACGAGCGACACTCTCTTCGTTAGTACAAAAGACCACGAGAGAGATAGTATTTACTTACTTTAGAGCCCTTCTATCCCCTGAAACCCCAACCAGCCCTCCTGATTGATGAGAAACAAAGGGAAGGGGCGGGCAGACGAAGGAGGTACAGAGGAGAGATGAATACAAATGAGTCAAAAAAAGGCATGAGTAACGAGTTGAAGTCGACATGCATTCGAGTGCTTCAGCCACCGAACGCGCGAGACTTGTTCTCGGGCCACAACAATTCGAATAAAATCGTGTTTAATCTGAGAAAATCAGAGAAGGTACTAATAGATTTTTTAAACAGACAGAATGAGCTACTTAGTTAATTACTGTACCGTATACTACCAGGCAGCAGAGTCAAGATAATCGAGTCTGCCAAATCAGCCTCTGATGCGACGCTCGGCAGCGCCCGGCAGCTACAATTTGCAGCTCCGCCGGGCAGACCCGGGCTGTCATATATAATGCACGCACGACGTGCGCCTTTCTTCTGTCTTTTCAACCACCACCTCCCACTGCCACGTCGCTCGACGTCGTCGTCTCTTCATCGCCGTTCGCCGTTCGTCGTTCATCACTTGTCGCTCATCGCTCGTCGTTCGTCTCTCGTCTCTTGTTGTCTCTTTGTCGCTCGTTGCTCGTCGTTCATTGCTCATCGTTCGTTGCTCGTTGCTTGTTACAGTCCTTGTTACAGTCCTTGTTTGTTATCTTTAGGGTAAGTATTTTTTTTTTGTTTTGGTTCTTTCTTATGCTAATGTCTTATCTTTTTGTATTCTCATAGCATAGACTACTACATCTCCGCTTTTTTATACTTTGGATAAGTTCTCATTTTAAGGCTCCAAGTGATTAGATTAAATACTGATTATATACGGTTAATTAGGCTTACTGTCTATGTATAGATACCAGTCCAGTTGTATATGAATTCTATACAGTATGTATAGAGTATACAGTTGGAAGAAAGTGGGCTGAATAAACTCTAGCACGTTGAGTCTACAACGACGAGTGATGTATTATCACAATACACGGTCTGCTTGCGTCGAGAGCTGAGCGTGGGAAGCATGTCCCAAAACGGATGGCGCTGGCCCGGGTGACTACACTGCAAGCCAAGTCCCTCAGCTAACTTTTTGCCCGTCTATTGCTAAGCAAAATGGATGGCAAAAGCGACATCCCCAGCCATTTTTAGGATATTTCACGTTGAGAAAACATGTTCCCGTGAAAATCTGAGGTAAGATCTGTCGAAATCACGGCCAAAACACAGGAAATATATTCCCTGAAGTAGTATGCATGCTAGAACGTGTCGCATCTTGTGGGCATCACACTCGTTAGCTTAACTTAAACACTTCTTTTCTACTTACCGAGCATTTTGACTGTAGCAGGAGGCCTGCAATATATGATGTACCAGACACACAGTACGGCTTGGTTCTCCACTAGAGACCACAATGTTCAGCAGAATATTGTAGAAATACGTGATCATATTGCACTCCGACAGTACTAGTCCCTGGCCATCGGAGCACAAGTCCGGACCGTTGAAGACTTTGCCAGCTGTCCACTGTCACCATCCGAGGCGCCCTCCTCAACTGCTATCATGTCCCATAAATCTCGTAAACCCGCCGAGAAACCTGTCGAGAAACCTGTCGATCACACTCGTCAACTAATCCGAAAGCTGGCTGGACTCGTAAAGGACCTGCCAAGCGATATTCCTGAGGCAACAAAAGATGACAAGATCTGCACGATTTTGTCCGACACTGTTCAAGGCGAGACACGCTGGGAGACCTTCAATCGCCGGTTCGATGCTTTGTTTGGCGAGGACTGTCGGAATGCCGAAGGTAGACTCAATAACGTGTGCACCGGTCGCTTAGGCCTTCCGCGCGTTTGTGCATATCTCGAGCGCATTGTTGGGGAGCCGGGGATGCAGCATGCACTTATGGACATCAAGATAGAGCGCATCATTGTAGAACTCGAGTTCCTGATGTGAGTTATAAGTCAACGAGTAAAAAGAAAACATTTCTGACGTATTACTGGATGGTCCCAAAAGCAACCAACATAAAGATACCCTCGCAGCTGCCGGTGGACAACAGCAAGATAACCGTGCTGCTGCAGTAGACTCAGTCCGATTGGTACCGTCTTCGCAGCAGCCTGTTCCTATTGGCGAAGATCGCACGCAGCGCTCAGACGGCAATAGAAATGCAAATTTATATGCTTACCTGAATCCTGCACCACGTACGTCATGACCTTTGTTTTAGCCTCGTGATATGAATGCTCAATTCTGCCAGATGTTGACTTGCCTGGCGACAACAAGAAAGATAAGACTTACGTTGATAATGGTCGCGCACTGTCCGAGTCGCCAGTCCCCGTGTATGAGCTCGATACCGATGGATTCGAAATGCTACCTGAGGATGATGGACATGATCAGCATGTCACACAGGTGAGAAAGATTGTACCATACATCAATAATGGCCATTGACGTTGTACGCTTGAAGGGGAAGCGAAAACGTGCTGTGATTGTCAGCGAGGATGAAGATGCCGCTGGAGATGCTACTCTGAGTCTGAGTTCAGATGAAGATGAAGATCTACGTCCAAGCCTTAAGAAACCGAGCAAAAAAAAAAGAAAACGTACTTCGACCGCAACGAAGAAGGTATGTGCGCAATGAACGTCATGTGAAGTCGAAATTGAGAAACGCTGGGCTCAATCACAGAAACGGGCCTCACGAGGCCAGCAGAAGCGCTCCCGGAGAGCTGCGCAGAACGACTCTGATAGTGACGAAATCAGCTCAGAATCTATCTCAGACGGGAATGGCGCACTTCGCGCAGTTGAGGAGCAGCGCGCCCAGCGAGCAGGCCGTTCACGTGGACCTGAGAATGCAACATTGAAGCACTGGCATGCGCCTAAGGCAACGACCGAGCCAGGTGTGCAGGCAAAACGCTGGAGCTTCAAGTGCAAATACTGTGATGCGTAAGGCTTGGTTATTTTAGAGCAAATGAGGAAGACTTACGCCACTTCTCCAGTACATCAGGAAACTTGACCATTTTTCTGAATAGCTGAAAATGGTCTGAACATCTGAATAGTCTGAAAAAGTCAAATTATCTGAAAAATTCTGTTCAGGCCAAATTCAGGTAAGTTAGACATGATCAGATTGAGAAATAAGACATCTTTTAAAATTATGATAGATTCAGATTTTGTTATTTTGTTTCAGATTCAGATTCAAATTGATTCAGACAAGTCAGATGTAATTCAGATTTGAGTTTATATATCAGATTGAAAATCAAATTCATGTTTACCAATAAGATCATTCAGATGCACTTTAGATTCAAATTTAAATGTTCAGATGCAGTTCAGATTCAGATTTTGAAATTCAGATTGTCAATAAGATTCAGATTTACAATTCAGACAAGTCAGACATGATTCAGATTGAGATATCAAAATTCAGATTTAAAGTCAGATTCAGATTTATCATTTGAACAAGTCAGACATAGTTCAAACTAAGATACTGAAATTAAGATGCAAGTCAGATTTTTATCTCAAAATTTAGATTGAAAGTCAGATTCAGATAAATTATTCAGATAAATCAGACACAATTTAGACTAAGATATAGAATTCAGATTGAAGATCAAACTCAAATAAGTTATTAAGATAATTCAGACACAATTCAGACTAGGATACTAGAATTCAGATAGAACTCAGAGTCACATAGCAAAATTCAGATTGAAAATTCAGCCCAAGTAATAGTAATTTTTACTCTCATTGGCACATCCAAAGCTAGAATTACAAAGAGATCAAATCAAAATATACTCTAAAATGCAGTCTCAAAGGCATGATAGTCAGAATACTTATTTACATAGTATGAATAAAAAGCATCTAAAGTATAAGTAGGTTTGAAGCCAACAGGAAGAAAGTCATTACCATAAACACCAATCAAATGAGCTCCACGAACAATAGATTTGAGAGAGATAATTGATTCAACTGACTGGCCCTCCTCATTCAACTCTCGTTTTACCTTCCACATTCCAGTGTTTTTATCAGGTTCATCTCCAACTGGCACAAACCATTCTACAAGTGCACAAGAGTAGTGTTTTCCCCGATAATCAAAGCCCAAAAATGCAAGTACTCGTGCTATATCAAGTCCTCGCATACCAGGAAGGCCAGACTTATTTTTAACAAAGACACAATCACGACGAGGTCCTTCATTGCGCCAATCAGGACTGGATTGAATACGATGCTTATGCATTCCAGTTGAACTTGCCATATCACTTGGTGCATAATAAACTGCTACAGCTGAGTGAAAGACATCCACTTTAGCAGGAGCAGGAGGGCACTGTGTTAAGAGAACATCCCATGATGATTTTTCTAGAGTGGCATCAAGTTGATCAAATAAGAATCGTCTCAGCAATTCAGGAAGCTCTGGCTTTTCAAGTTTCTGTGCAAGAGCCCAAATCTTCCTTGGGTACTTTTTACTCCGTGACAAGGCCAACTTGACACCAGCAGGCACATTTCCTTCTTCAATTCCTTCTTCATATTCAATCATACCATCTGCATTGGTATCATCAATTTCTCCATCCTGTACCTCAGGACCATTATTATTGTGTGTAGCCCCCAATGGCTTATCAAGCATGCCACGTTCAATGAAATCATTTCGACATGCTATCAGCTTATCACGTCTTTGATTGGTAAGCAACATCTGTCCTAAAGCATTATAGTGACTGGAAAACCGCCAAGGTTCTTTGACTGCTTTTATATGCTTTGATTCAGTAATTGCAGTACTTAAGCCATTTGGCACTGCAAAATCTTCAATCAGATGTCGATAATGTTTTACTGAATGCTGCCTTGGCAATGATATTCCATCAGGACGAACACCAGTTGTTTCAAATATGGTTCGCTCTTTGTAAAAAATTTCTAGTGCATCATCCATATTATCAAGGGTCTGCTCATCAATAACAGATCTACGAGCAAGATAGCAAAAGTCCAAAAATGCATGAATTGCTCTGACCATCTCTGGTGGCACATGTCCAATAATAGCAGGCAAAAAGACTTTCATAAGAGCTTTAGAGTCATCTCCTGTCCATTGGGAATAACCACGACCATCAGGAAAACGCCGAAGTCCAGGACATGAAGGAACAGCTGCAATCCTTCGGTCAATTTCATCAAGTATCTTATTGGCCTTAGTCTCTCCATGTGTCAAAAGAAGGTATTTTTCAACCCAATCTACTAGATGATCATGAAATGTTCCTTTGATAACTTGGTGCAATAAATCAGGAGCAAACAACTCATGAATATCAGCTCTCTCAAATGAAGCTGTGAAAGGCATGATATCATCAACAATACCATATTCTTTCCACAAGGCTGTTTTTTTTAGATGTTCTTTTAACAGACAGGTATGCTCATGACTTCGTGGAATTCCATTGTTACCATCCAAGTCTCTAAAATGACATGTACAAATAGGGCACCAGTTCTGAACAATGCAGGCAAGGAGTACTTGCTCTGGGTAATCAGCAATATAAGGGCCAATACCATAAATTGCTCGACGCAAGTGTCCATCAGAACAACGAACTATCTCAGGCACTGTCAATCCTGGTTGCAAGTGTTGAAAAATGGCTTTTAAAGACTCATGAAATAGGTGTCTCCTAAATTTTTGGTATGCAAGGCTTTTGCGAGCTTCTCGATCACCTCTACCAAGTGACAAAAATCCTATGACAGTAAGAGCTTCACGATGAGCACAGCGAACATTGTTATGAACATTGCCAATAGAAGCATAAAGTGGATAATATTCCTGATTGCCTGTTCCCACAGAGACTATAGTCTTATCACTGCCCATGACAATGGGCACAAACATGGCACCATGAGTTTCAGGATCTTCAGCAATTTTATCAGCTTGCCTCCATGCCCAATTTCCAGTCATTAAGTTAGACCATTCTCTTTTTCCATTTTTGAAAACACGTCTTGGAGCATAATCAATTTCACCCCTGAAATCAGGGTTTGCCAGCTGATTCTGAATCACAGTACGTGGGTTTCGATACCACACATCATATTTCTCAAACATCCAAGAAGGAGGATTATGCTCAGGAATTTCTCCAGTATATTCCACAGTGAAGTGAAACCATGGTGCATCTCCCAAATTTATAGAATCAAGAACATTGTGCAGATCATGCTGATTCGCAAAAGGAGGAGGCCCATTGTGATCAGCAGCCCATGCATCCATTAAATCATTTGTAATCTCCTGCGAGCTATGTGCACGACGAAAAAGCAAGTCTGCAGCTTCAAATTCAACACGATCTCGGAATGGTGACCAGTCATTATTTGCTTTGGGCTCATGAAGACCACAAGGCACATCATCAGGATGAAGATCATTTCCATCAGCATCACAAGGTGTGCCATCAAGAATTGGATGCACCATAGTCTCATAGTCATCATCATCATCCATATGCGGTTGCAAATTCGAAGCAGCAGAATCATCAGAATCATCAGATGCAAGATCACGTTCAGGAGTTGCAGGTCTAGAGTTGTGCAGTGGCGCATGCAAGCCTGGATGCATAGCACGTAAATGCATAGTAAGCCCACGTGAAGTCCTGAACCCCCGACGACAAGTTCCCGAATTTGGTGTTGGACAAGCATATGTGCGAGGCTTGTGCAAAGTCCGAGTGTTTAGCATAGCAGCTTAATCAAAAGGTTCACAACAGTCAAGAGGAGTTATCCAGATCAAGGTTATCAATAGTCAAAATCAAAATATTTCAAGACCAAAGCCTGCAGAGTATGTGTAGTAGATGGTTTGGGGTACGATGGTGCCACAGGGACAAGTCAGCCTGTTGCCGAGAAGCGAGAGCGCGCCGTTGAACTAGCCGACTAGCTGCGCCACATCCGACTTGTTCTCGTTCCACTACCTGTCAAAGTGCCCTCCATATCAGTACTCCTATGGAGACTCGCTCAGGTAAAAAATTGGCTCACCCTCCACCAGACGAGAATGTTCCACAACCACCCAAGAAGAAGGCACGGGTCCGTCGTGCTCAAGCCTCCCCACCACTGTCACCACTGCTGCCCAAGAAGACGCGTCAGCCTCGCGTGCGCAAGAATGCGGCACAGAGACAGGCCCAGCAGGAAGCCGAACGGCGCGCACAAGAATCAGCCGCACGCAGTATTGCTCAGTTCGAGCAAGCCGTTCGCGCAGTGAAGGCTGACACAGCACGTCAGGCGCGAGACCCACCACAGGCACAACAGAAGAAAAGACCGCAGGTTGTGATCACCTATCAAGGCCGTGGCGCACAGAGCAAGCAAGACAAACAGGACAACAGGAATGGTGATGATGCGATGGAGGTGGATGCGGGTGAGTATAATTGTAAGGACTTTTGGTATGAAGCTCACCCGTGTTGTGTAGTTGTTGAAGGCGCAAGTACGTCGAGGGATGATGAGGTTGAACAACCTATGATAGAGGTAGATGGCCGTGAGTATTATCATATCCTTCATTTGATAAAAGACTTACCTGCGTGGGGCAGCCGTTGAGGGATTGAGCACGTCGAAGCGTACTGCAATCGAACGATCCGGGAGTCAGACTGAACCGGATGAGTCTGGCGAAGAAGACCTCCGCGGTTCCCGTCCGAAGTTGACGCAGAGCCAGATCCTGCGCTTGAGGCAGGAGGAAGAGGAGGAAAGCCAAGACAGTCCCCGCACGGAAGACGATGCGGAGCGAGAGGCAAGATGGAAGAGGCTGGATGCACAGTACGAAGAGGTCGAGAGAGACTTGAAGGAGATCGCGGAGATTGACGATCGGATCCGGAAGATCGCAAGGGCAGGCGATGGGGATGAGGGCGAAGAGGGGCCAAGTGGTGATGTCGAAATGACAGAGCTTGATAAAGGTCTGTCAGACGTTGTGCAGTCATATACCTTGTACTCACTTGAATGGCTGCAGACTCTGACTTCCAGCCTTCTGAACCAGAAGAGTATGAAGGTAAGTCACTCATTCTAACATGATAAGGCTCGTACTCACCTTGGTACTACGATCGTCAACCGCCGGCCCTCCCAAACAGAGAAAGATGTCGAGATGAACACGGAATATGACGAAGAAGATGAAGTCGAACAGAGGATGCGTCAGAAGAGTACAAAGGCAAAGTCGAGACGCAAAGGCAAAGGCAAGAAGAAAGTGAGCTGGAGGGACTTGGTAGCAGAGCAACGCGATAAACTCGAGGCCGACTCGAAAGGGAAATTTGTTGATGACAGGTAAGCGCTCGTTGTTCGTTCAGCGCTTGTAATTACTTATTCACTCGACGCTACACCATGTTTATTGTTCCTCGCCCCATTCTTCCCTGTCCCAACCGTACGAATCCGGTCTTGTCCAGTCCATCGGCCACGCATACGGCTGCCGATGATGAAAATGTAGGCCTCCTCCGAAACTGGATGTCAAGAATCAATGCCTCAAGGACAACTTCGAGGAAGACAGCAAGACGTACGCAAATAGAGGACAACCCGTTTGCTGCGGGAGGTATTGACAGCGAGGAAGAAGCTGAGCAGGGTGAACTGGGTGAATCTGAGCCAAAGGTGCGTGATTGTCGTCTCTTTTTTTGTCTCTACACTAACGAGCATGCTGCAGGTATGCTCTATTGCGCGTATCGTGCACTCGACCCCGTCCGCTGTACCCCCATCTGCCGCACCTCACCACGCCACATCGAGCTCACAAGCTCGGCCCCGCTCGAGTGCCCAAGCTGTAGCTCGTCACAACGCCCAGCTTCTCGCAGATGACGAACCCCGTGTTTCGTCGTCTCGATCTCAACTCTCTCGTGCTAACGCTCGGACCCCTCGCCCAATGGCTGGTGTTGAGAGACCCACATCTGCCGTGCAAGGTGAGCACTTATTTCTTACGTTTTCTCGTCTTCTGGTGGGTGCACATACTCTGTGGGACACGAAACGTGAAACGTGTCCGTTTCACGTTTCGTGTCCCACAGGTGTCTCCGTTCGAGCTCGGCCGCTGTTGGCCCACGAAACGTCGAAGTTTCGTGGCTTGCGGCCTCTTCTATTGGTCTGCGGGGTTTCCGCATGCTGTGGGCCACGAAACGTTGCATTTTCGTGGCCCACAGCCTCTGCTTTCGTTCTCTCGAGCCCCCGGCCGCTGTTGGCCACGAAACGTCGACGTTTCGTGGCTTGTGGCCTCTTCTATCGGTCTCCGGGGTTTCCGCATGCTGTGGGCCTCGAAACGTTGCAGTTTCGTGGCCCCCAGTCGTTCTCTGGGGCCTCCGCGTGCTGCGTGGATCCTGGGTTGTCGTATTTGCGTGTACGGCCATCGTTTACGAGGTGAAGCTGACTTGTATATATGATGTTTTATAGCACATTCAGAGCCTGCTGCAAAGCAACTTCCAGAAGTACTCCACCTTGACGAGTACAATGAACAGGGAACTGGATATCAGGAGTTCCAGGCTCAGGACGGCCTTTCGGTGCGTTCTAGTAGCTCTGTCCTTTGTTCATCACTAATCATTATGCTTGTATCCCAGATGGACTTCAATTGGTCTCCCCCACCTCCAAGCCGTTCTGTTGACAAGGACGTAGATCCTCCGCGTGCTGCACCGAGAGCTGCAGGTCGTTCACACCAAGGTAAGTCCCATTCAAAACACTTGCTCTTGTTTTACGGTCTCGGGGTGCTGTGGGACACGAAACGGCGACGTTTCGTGGCCCAGCAGCAACTGCTCTCGTTGCTACGGCCTCGAGGTGCTGTGGGACACGAAACGGCGGCGTTTCGTGGCCCAGCAGCACCTGCTCTCGTTGTTAAGGCCTCGAGGTGCTGTGGGACACGAAACCGCGACGTTTCGTGGCCCAGCAGCAACTGCTCTCGTTGCTACGGCCTCGAGGTGCTGTGGGACACGAAACAGCGACGTTTCGTGGCCCAGCAGCACCTGCTCTCGTTGTTAAGGCCTCGGGGTGCTGTGGGACACGAAACGGCGACGTTTCGTGGCCCAGCAGCAACTGCTCTCGTTGCTACGGCCTCGAGGTGCTGTGGGACACGAAACGGCGGCGTTTCGTGGCCCAGCAGCACCTGCTCTCGTTGTTAAGGCCTCGGGGTGCTGTGGGACACGAAACGGCGACGTTTCGTGGCCCAGCAGCACCTGCTCTCGTTGTTAAGGCCTCGAGGTGCTGTGGGACACGAAACGGCGGCGTTTCGTGGCCCAGCAGCACTGCTTTCGATCTGTGGGGTCATTAGCTGCTGTGGGCCACGAAACCTCGACGTTTCGTGGCCTCTTTCGTCGTCTGAAGTTCCCGTTTACTGTGGGTCACGAAACTTTGAACTTTCGTGGATCGCAGCCTCTGCTATCGTGCCTGGGTGCCTCCGTGATGTCTGCGTGCCGGCGCGGGCTGTGGAGTCCGAAACGTGTCCGTTTCGGTTGAACATGACACTCACCTCTTTTTATTCAGTCTCTAAACCACGTCAACTCCAAGCTTCGAGCAGTAAGTGGTCTTGCTGCTCTGACCATACAGGCTGTGTAGGGCATGAAATGTTCGCGTTTCGTGCTCTGTAGAGCCGCATATCGTATGTTCTCGCTGCTCCGGCTACGCGGGCTGTGTGGGACACGAAACGCGAATGTTTGTGCCCTTCAGAGCCACGTGTCATTTGTACTCGTTGCTCGTGTCTCTACTCCGCCCTTTTATCATTTTAACAGAGCTAATAAGATTTTTCTGTCTTGTAGGCTCCTTCAAAGGGAAGGGGAGGTCTCAACCCGCGGAGTCTCACCCCCGGGCTCCCGAAGGTAAGTATCCCCCCCTTTCTTTGTTTTCTTGCTGAGAGCGGACTGTGAGAAACGCCACGGCGATGTTTCGTGGCCTACAGCTCTGCCCTCATTGTATGGGTGCTGTATGGGGTCTTCCTGTGCTGTAGGCCACGAAACGGCGATGTCTCGTAGTCCATAACGTTCTTGTCATGGGGGGTCCCCTTGTGCACTGGGACACAATTTTCTTTTGATGTCAGTGTCTGTGCCTGCGTAGGCTGTGGGGCTCGAAACGTTTCTGTTTCGGGCCTTACATGTGCGCGCGTTTTCGGTCTTCGTGTCTACTTGGCCATGCAGGCTGTTGCTGACTTTTGCCTTCCAGTTCAACAGGACTTATGCTTGGACCCTGCTGCCCATCCTGATGCATATCAGGAACAAGAAGCTGGATATGATGAGGTCTTCGAAGAGGGCCTCCAGGTGTGTGCCAAGATCTTTATTTTTTTATTGGCATCACTAATTATTGTGCACATATTCCAGATGGACGAGTCTTCAACTGGTCAAAGCAATGCCCCGCAGCAAGGTAAGTCTGATATTCACATGGTCTGCTTATCTATCTTACGTGTTTTTAATACTGCAGCACGCAATTCAGAAGTACACATATCTCAAAGTGTGGGGGCTGATTCCTTACCTGCACGTGGGCATCAACCTATCGTAATGATGCGCCGTCGCCAACCTGCGGTGACATCCGTAACTCCAGCTGGAGGCCCTAGTGCTCGTCCTCGCTCACGATCTGCATTGAGACCTGCAGCATCTGCTCGTACCTCAGGGCATTTGCGAAGTGTATCAGCTGCCTCATCAATGCCTGTTGTCCACTCGGCACTGTTGGTATGTGAATGTACAATATGCACGGTGTGTGTATGTATGAGGTATGTTGTTTTTACTAATTCATGTGTCCTTTGCAGCGCACGGCCTCTCAAGACAGCCTTCAACCAGAACAGCGTCATAAGCGTTCGCATTCACAGGTACATTCTCTTTTCATCTTACTCAAACACTAATAAATATCATGCATGTAGAGCACAAAGCCAAAGATCAACAACTCTGTCATCCCCCCACAGTTGATCAAGAAGTTCAAGAATGCTTTTCTTCGTTCTTGGTGGGACTATCTTGGCACATCTAAGGACACATGGGGTTCAGAGGACCTTATCCAGCCAGCACAACATGTTTGGCACAAGATTTTTCCTGATACCCCTGAGACTTTCAAAGAACCTAATGATCGTATTTTTCGCTTAGTAAGTTCCTTGTTCATTTCAGGTTCATGCTTATATTCTTGTTTGTTTCAGGTTAGACAGAAGGCTTATGACTGGCGCCATCGCTTTAAGGGAGTTGCTGATGCGGCAGTCCAATTGGACCTCATGGACCACAATTATCTCGCTGATTCCGATGGTCATCGTGCACATCGTCATGCATGGAAGATGCTTGGGTTAGATCCTGACTATGCTGACAAGCCCAATCGCCTCCCTTTCCTGTATAGGACAAGGGAATGTCTTCCATCTGGAAAATATGTAAGTTTGTTTTGTTTTGTTTTTTTCTCTCTGCAGTTTTGCTGAGTTTTTTGCTAGGCAATGAAGGAGTCCTTCCTCACTAAGCCCATCTTGCAGACCTTGGCTACTGCTCATTTAGCTAGGATTTCTACATCTAGTGATGACCAGTCTACATTCTATCCTATTGGTGCTCTGGCTTTGGCCACCACTGCTGTGAGTCTTTTTCTAAATTTGTGTCTCAGTGCTGATTCTGCTTGCAGGTTGAGGGTGCTTATATCCGATATTTGCACCTAGATCAACTTGACAAGCAGGAGCATGGTGATATCATCAAGAAGTATAATGGTCAGTTCTCTAACTCTGTGTGGACCAAGACCACTGGGAGCTATGTGTCTGCCATTGAGGGCTTTACTGGAGATAAGTGGGAGTTGATTTTGGAGGAAGCTGAGAAGTTGAAGAACAATAGTTTGGATGTGTCTGATGAGGATGTTGTTTATGCAGGTGATTTGCGGCATGAGGCCCTGGTGGGTGATCTTAGTGATTAGGACTTTATTTGTCTGTTTTTCATCTTCCCATCTTTGCCTTTTTCATATTTCTTCTTAGTCACATGGCATCTTAGTTGATTTTCAGATACCCTTGGTCAGGTTTGCATAACTTAGACTTGCAGCCTTTGGCTTTTGATTTTTCACATTGTTTGACTCTTAAGTCTGAATTTAAGCTTGAGTCTGAGTCTGAGTCTGAGTCTGAGTTCGAGTCTGAGTCTGAGTCTGAGTCTGATTATCTGAATCTGAGTCTAAGTCTAAGTCTGAGTCTGAGTCTGAGTCTGAGTCTTAATTGAGTATCTGAATAAAATTTGAAACTTCTCTAATCTGATTCTGAGTCTGAAAAAGAAATCCTGAATGTGAATTATATCTGAATCTAACTATCTGAATCTGGATCTGACTATCTAGATCTGAATGTAACTTCTGAACTGGAAAGATCATCTGAACTGAAATTTTTATCATAATCTGAATCCATGTCTAGATCTGTAACAAAGATTTGACTTGAGTCTAATTGCAATCTGAATTTGCTACCAACCTCTGAATCACAACCTGGAATCTGAAAATGATCTGAGTTCATAATAAAAATCTGAATTAAGATAAAAAATCTTTATTCAGGCAGCTCTAATCTGAGATAGTCTGTATTTTCAAAAAAAAAACTGACTATCTAAGCATCTGATTGCCTGAAAATGCCCTATTCAGACCTATTCAGATCAATTCAGACCATTTTCAGCCATTCAGAAAAATGGTCAAGTTTCCTGATGTATTCGTACCGTCCCACGGAAGATTGACTCGAATGACTTCTCCATGGATAAGCCACAGCCAAAGCTATCTAACCTCGCTAGTCATACGAGGGAGATGCACAACGATAAGCGTTCCACCGGTGGAGAAAATGTGGACCCTGAAGATGTAACACACCCTCTTGAGCCTGGAGTAACACTTGCGAGCGCAAAGCTGATGGCCAAATATCTTGAGGAAGGGAAGCTAAACCCAAAGAAAAATCCCACTCGTGTGGGTTTCATGAAGCTGTTCGTTGCCTGGTTAATCGAAGATGACTTACCTTTTACGACTGGGGAGTCGCCTGGCTTACGACGTCTCTTTGAGTACCTCGAGTCTCGCTTTGTGTTGCCAAGTGACACCGCAGTTCGGAATACACTCGCAGAGATCTTCATCGAACTGCACGGAAACTTGGTAGAAGAGCTAACGGTGAGCTGACGGTTCATCTCAGGAATTGGAACTGTTGACTCACTCGTAGGGATATCTTCACAGGCAGTTAAGTCGAAGATTGCCTATTCAAACGACACTTGGACAAATAAGCAGATGATCTTTACCTTCGCGGGGACTATCGCCAGCTTCATCGATGACGATTGGGAGCTTGTTGAGCGATTGATTGACTTTCATCACCTTGCAGACGATGAACATAAAGGTGTTCATGCTGCGAAGGCATTTGTTCGAACAGCGGCGCAGCGCGGCGGTCTAAATAAGATAAGTTTTCCTGCTACGGTTACTTCAGTTCCATAATAATAATTTTTTATTCAGCACTTCATAACACTCACCATGGATAACGCTGCAGCAAATGATACCCTCGCTCGAACCCTCTCCAAGCTTCTCCTCGAGCGCTACCAAATTCATTTCACACCAGAGAATGGGCGGATTCGATGTGTCGCTCACATAGTCAACCTCGTCGTGCAGAAGCTTTTGAGCACCCTTGACGAGGCTGCAGATCCAGATGCAGCTGGGAGTGAAGACTACTTTGAGATCAACAAGCACATACCGTTTCATTACAATGTTGATGAGGACGAGGAGGTACAGTCATTTGAGGACCTGGAGACTGTAAAGGCCGACGAAAAAGCGGTTGGAGAAGACGGCAGTTCTGATGATCAGAACGATGTTTTTGATATGGACTCGGAAGAGCTCACTAGTGCGATTAAAAAGGTGACTTTTTGCAGCCAGGATCATGCCAGTGAACTGATATCTCCAATCCAGCTGCGCACCATCACTCGAAAGATCGTTAGCTCACCGCAACGTCGATCGGCATTCCGGAAGCTGGCTGAGCAAAAGTACCCCAATGAAAAAGACTGCCTGGAGAATGGGACGAGGATCAGCAAGTTGATGGTCATTCGGGACGTACGCACTCGTTGGAACTATACCCACGCCATGATTGAACGAGCGCTCGTCCTTCGCAAGGTGACAGCCAACATTCTTCAGGCTCTGGAACTCTCTCACACGTGTCATCCACAGGCAATTAATGCATGGCTCTTGGAACGAAGCGACACATCAATCCCTTTCTTGACTCCTCAAGACTGGTTGTATCTAGAGCATGTCGCTCGCTTGCTAAAGGTACGTCACTTAATTCTATCTAGTTACAAGCTGACTGTGTCGAATAATCTGTAGGTCTTTACCGACATTACTGAAACCATGTCTCGATCGAAGACCCCAACGTTACCCTGGGTGTTACCGTCTTTCTACGCAATGGACGAACATCTCAAAGCAACGATACATGACCAAAGCATACCAATTTCGTTGCGCGATGCCGCGGCGGCGGCGCTCAGTAAGCTTGACCAATACCATGGCTATGCACGCGGTTGCCAATTCAATGTTATCGCCACCAGTGAGTATGCTCGTTGATTCCAATTCTCGGACTAGTATTGACTTGGAGTATCATACTACAGTATGTCACCCGAACCTCCGAGCGACTTGGTTCCAAAAATTGGGCGAAGATGAGCGTGCTAAAGCGGAAGCACTTTTTCGCCACGTTTTCGAGCAATATGAGAAGTCAATGCCACGTACAAAAGACCCGCCCACGAATGTACCTCCGAATGAAGCAAAAGGATCAAAGACAAGCTTCCTCGCAGACGCTGCGGCAATTTCATTAGACGATCTTGGGCTACAACGCCCCGAGCAGAGTGAGCTCGATCGGTGGTTCAAGCACGAAGGAGGGCAAGAGGATCTTTATCATCCCTTGCCATGGTGGAAGGTAAGTCTTGGCTCTATTACCATCATATTTCTGTGTCTCAATCCCGGTTCCACATTGTTTAGGCACACGCGCATGAGTTCCCCGTCATCTCTCGCATCGCCCGAGACTTTTTGGCCATTCCTGGCGCAGCCGTGTCGGTCGAGCGATTGTTCTCTAGCTCTCGTCATACATGCATCGACACCCGGTCTTCGCTTCGGGCGCAGACAATCACGGAGCTTATGTGTGCCAAGTTCTGGATTAAGCAAGGCTTGCTCCATGTCTGAGGCAGCCTTGCTCCCTAGCGCTTTTAGTCAGTTCCTTTGACAAATTTCCTTGATTTCTCGAATAGTGTATACTGTATACATACTGTATACATACAGTATGCTTACTGGTTACTGTATGAATACCAATTCTGAGTATACCTAATCTAATCAGTTGGAGCCTTATCTCATTTATAATAGTCTTGCATGCATGTTTACTGACTGGCCTTTGTTATGTATTAGATTTCGCTTTTTGTAATGATTGTAAGTTATTGTTATAACTTTTCATATGTAGTTGTTTGATTAATGTTATGTTTTTAGAGGGCTAGATATTGTTAGGAGTATTTTATGTAGTGTTGTAGTTTAGTGTTATGTTTTGCTTGAGTCGATAAAATTCTGAGTTGTGTTTTTTATAAACTTTGTGATCTTTTGTGATTAGTGAAACAAAGTTGATTTTTACTTTTGAATATAAACTAGGAAATGGTGATTGAGTCTTTCAGTGCTATATATTAGAAGTTTATCTTGATAGCTGTTAAGAAATATAATAGACATGCTTTTTAACTAGAGTGTACATCAGTAACATAGTCTTCATATGTTGTATAGCTAGATCTCCTATCATAGCCTCATAGATAGCTCTAATGACTCTCATAGCTCTCATAGCTCTATATAGTACTCCACCTAGACTATATAGTTCTATATAGCAACCCACCTAGCTATGTGGACTCCATAGCAATTGACCTTGCTATGGCTCTAGGAAATTTATGTAGGATGTATAGAGCTATATAGGACATACAAATTTTTCAGATGATCTCCTGGTCTTTCTGCAAACAACGCACAGTCGCTGACTCTACGTGCTATGCCGAATACGTCGCCGCACATGACGCCTCGAAGGAGTGCATGTGGCTATGCTTTCTTCTCGACAGTCTGGAACTCCCGCAGCAAGATCCCACACCTCTGTTGTGCGATAATAATGCCATAGTGGCCTTGTCTCAGGATCAGGCTTTCTATTCACGGTCAAAGCACTTCGAAGTCCATTACCACTGTCTCAGACAATATGTTGAAGACGGCAAAATCTTGCTCAGCAGAGTCCGGTCAGCCGACAACATTGCAGACCTTTTTACCAAGGCACTCGGTACAAAAGATTTCATTCGCCTACGAGGATACCTGGGCTTACGTTGAGGAGGAGTATCAGGATTCGCGTTGAGGAGGAGTGTCAGACTTAACATGTCCTATGAGCGGGCAACGCGAGCATCATGTGGTAGTAATGTAACGAGTGCGCGCACCGTGGCTCTCTTTCCCTCAGTCTTGTATGTGCAACGACTGAGGGTGAGTTTATTTATCTCTGGTTCTCAATCTCTTACTCACAGTACCTGTAGTCTCGGCTTGTATTCTACAGGTACATATAATGACAGTCTTGTATGTTCAACGACTGAGGTCTCGGCTTGTATTCTACAGGTTTTAACACTCTTGCAAGTTCTTGGTTAGGGAGCGGGGGCCATTTGCACGGATTGTCTCAAGGGCCTGAGCAACTTCGGTGTCCTGGGTTTTAGTATCACGAATCCTTCGACGCAAGCTAGTGTCACTGATGGATTGAACTGTAGCAGGGCATGTGGCGCAGATTTGGAAAAACTTGGGATCAAGAAGGACACGATCTGAGTTGTCCTCTGTCACCCCCTCTCTGTGGTCAGGTCGCCTCGACATGGCATCAGGTCGGTGATGGATGCCTGGCTTATGAATGAGGGTGAAGTCAAAGCGAGTGAGGAACAGGGCCCATCGAGCTTGACGACAACTCAGCTTCTGAGCTGACTTGAAGTACTCAAGGTTCTTGTGGTCCGTCCAAATCTCTACTTGATGAGGAGAACCTTCCAGGTAGTGGCACCAAGCTTTCAGTGCACGGATGATAGCTAAAAGTTCCTTGTCGTAAATATCATAGTTGTGCTCTGGTTCTGTGAGGGCCTTGGAGAGGTAAGCAACTGGGTGCCACTGATCATCGTCTCCTTTTTGAGACAGGATGCCTCCAGTTGCATAGTCAGAGGCATCGACTTCAACAAGATAGGCCTTGGTTGAGTCAGGCATGATGAGGACAGGGGACGAGGTAAATGCAGCTTTGAGATCGTCAAAGGATCGTTGGCAACCCTCTGACCAGATCCAGGGTTGATTCTTCTTTGTCAGGTCAAACATGGGGCAGGCGACTTTGGAGAAGTCGCGGATGAATCGACAATAGAAGTTTCCAAAACCGACAAAGGACTGGACGTCCTTGACATTACGAGGGGCTGGCCACTCAGAGATGCCTGCAACTTTGACGGGGTCCATGGCGAGTGTGTTATGAGAGACGATGAGGCCAAGGAACTCAACAGAGGTCTGCTCAAATGAGCACTTTTCTGGCTTGAGGAACAGGTCATTGTCTTGAAGTCTTTGGAATACTCGACGGACGAGTTCCCAGTGTTCTTCCATGGTTTCCGTGAAAATGAGAATGTCGTCCATGTAGATGACGACTTTGCCGGTGTCGATGAGGTCCTTGAAGAGCTCATTCATCATTGCTTGGAACATAGCGAGAGAATTCATGAGGCCAAAGAACATCACCATGGGTTCAAAGAGGCCACAATTAGTCTTGAATGCAGCTTTTCATTCATCGCCCTCCTTGATACGGACATTGTTGTAGCCCCAACGGACATCCATCTTGGAGAACACCTTGGCGCCTTTGAGCTTGTCGACCAACTCGGGGATGAGTGGCAAAGGATACTCATTCTTGATAGTGCCTTTGTTAAGGGCCCAGTAATCCTGTATGGGGCGTAGTTTTCCATCCTTCTTTTTAATGAAGAAGAAAGGACTCGCCATGGGGGACTTAGAAGGGCGGATGTAGCCTTTCTTGACATGGTCATCAAGGAATGTGTTGAGTTCTTGCTGTTCCGAGGGCGACATCGGGTAGACTTTGCAAGACTTTGGTTCGAAGCCATCCTTAAGATCAATGGCATGGTCCCAAGGGCATCGTTCTGGGAGACGTTGAGAGGTTTCTTCATCAAAGACAGGTTTGAAGTCCCGGTACTAAGGCGGGATCATGTCATTGAAGGATTTCTCCTGTCCCTAGGTTGCTACACGTTCTGCAAGCTCTTGAGCATTGGTGAAGGAGCGGCGTATGCAGATGGTCTCCTGGTAGGCCTCATCTTCATCGGGTAGAGCGGGAGGTTCTGTGTCCAGAATGATGCCAGCAAGGCGGAGGCCTTCCTCAACCCAAGAGTGGTCAACAAAAGGGTGGTCATCGTCGTCCTCAGTGAATAGCCGCTTAGGAACAGCAGGTAGACAAATTCAGCGTAGACAGACACCTTGCACCCGACGAGCAGGTACCACATACTTCGGAATGGGTGCAGGGACAAAAGGGACCTGTGGGAGTGGACAAGGTGAGGGGCGAGGTGATGTAATGGCTAGGGTCACAGTATTGACTGAGGCAGGTCGGGAGACCGGCTGTCGTCGCTCGGTACAGGAGGATAAATTCTTGACCGGGGGTTTGTGCAACGCGCAAGAGGGAGGACAGTGGGTCATGTCGACACGTCGGGTAGTCCAATCAATCTCAGGATTGTGCTCTTGCAGCCAATCTGTCCCCAGGATGATGTCATAGTCACCGATATCGACAAGGTAAAACTCAGCTGTTTCTTCATGGTAGGACTCGGAGTTTTGTGTGTATGCGCACATTCTGTGTTGCTGAGTGGCGTACCCAGCCCATGATGTTTTCGGAGTTGTCCACGTTGCGGACAGGGAATGGATTTGGAAGTTTTTTCAGGGGAAGCCGTGTTTCTTGGCAAACCTTGGGTGCATGATGATTCCTTCAGCACCACTGTCAAGGAGAGCCTCCGTCGATTTGTTTCTTGATCGGGGTTGTGATAATCTTAACTTGGAGCGTGATGGATGGTCTGTCGGTTGGGCGTGATAGCGGACATACGCAGGGACGACGGATACAATTGCTCACAGGGATCGGATAGTACAGAGAATCGATTGGATGGATCAAAGAAATGTTTTTTGCCACCACCAGACGACGTTGCTGGGGGCACCTCAAAAACCCGCTACCATGTCCTTCAACGCCGCTTGTGCCTCCTCTCTCTCTTCCGCACTCAATGCCTGCAGCTGCGCACAGGTCGGCGATGGACCTGTTGACGGGCGGGACGTCGAGAGTCCCCGATTGGTCTTGTTGAGCTACTCCCGGAGCTGGGCCGGTTTCTAGCGCTCTGACGCTGGGGGTGGAGTTGGCAACACAGTCGCGAGACATGTGCCCTTTCTGGCGGCACCGGAAGCATGCTCCTTCACGGCGAAGACGCTCCCGGTCTTGCTCAGTGAGGCGAGGGAGCCGGGTCTCTGCAGCAGCCACAGTACGAGGTCGGCTAGCAGAAGTGGATTGAGGGGAGCGGTTGCTCACCGGTGGTTTCCCCTCGAGGGGCCTCTTTTGGAACCTCGAGCATTCTATAAACGCTGCATTCCTGTCATGCACTCTTTCCTTCCACTCGGGTAACGTCTTGGGCATGGGGAAGGTGCTCATGCAATCGTTGAGCAGCGCTGAGTTGAGGCCCACCTTAAACCACTGAATGAGGGCCTCGTCGTTGTAACCCGTGTGGGGGGCATGGGTCTCGAACTCCGTGATGTAGTCCACCACTGGTCGCGTGCCCATTTTGAGGTTATGAAGGGTGTCGCAGTTCTCAGTGGTGGCGTCGAGAGGAGAGAAGTCAGTGTCGAAGCAGGTGAAAAGGTCGTTGAGGGTCGCGAAGCGGCATACATGACCCGAGTTTTTTAACTTGGTGTCGTCGTCGTCGAGGATTTCTTCGGCACGCTGCACCGCCCAGGCACCAGCAATAGGCCCCTGGCAGAGGTCCAGGAACAGCAAAACCTTCGCTGAGTTGTCCTTGTATTTCGTGCCATTGGCACAGAGGAACATACGAGCTTGAACTCCTTGGACTTCGAACGATCCCCTTCAAATAGGGAGGGCTTCACGCCAATGTCGCCGGTGGACATGTCGATGGGGGGTGTGGGAGCAGGTACTGGGACCGGGTGGATAACCGGTTTGACGTTGATAGGAGGAGCAGTGACGGTGGGTTGAGAGACAGGTGGGACAGGGGCAACGTGGACAGCAGGGGGAGCTGGGGCAGTGGAAATTGCCGGTGGGGCCGAAGGGGTCGTGGACGAGAAGGGTACAGCCGGCGATGGGGCCCGAAGAGTAGCCTGTCGAGTTCGTTGATCTTGTTCAATCTGCATCAAGACTGACTGAGAGAGAGCAAGTTCTGCATCAGTGAGGAAGATTTTACTGGCCTGCCAAAACCACTGATCACGATTCTCTGTGAGATTCCTTCTCCACCCGACGACCTGTCGATTGGTGTTGGACCGATATGCATAGTACTTCTGGGTGGTGTTGTTGTATGTGATTCCTAGGGGTACTGAGTCTGGTTCAACATGAGTTGGGGGAGAGTTGACAACAGGTGGAGCCTGGGGTGGAAGCGGTGGTGTAGCAGGGTGGAGACGGTGGTATTCTTCTTCTGCAACATCAAAATCACTTGATTCTAAGTACGGGTAGTCGTCATGCTCTAAGAAATACCACTGGTTGGGGTGATCGTCCTGGTGACCAAAATGGACCTTGGTGATTCCTTCAAGGGTGTAGACAAAGTAGTCTCCAAGGGATTCAAAGATGCCAAGCGGGAATGGCTCGGAGGTCTGGAAAGAGTGGGGGTCCTGGGAAGCAATGGCGGTTGTCTAAAAGAAGTCTGCCGCAATAGGGCGACGGCCGAGGAGTCGAGGAGTCAAAGTGTCGGCGGCGTATGGGGTGCGAAGAAAGGATCTGCCTATTCTCTTGCGGGCCCACACAGGGTCAGGGGAAGGTTCCGGGGTGAAGAGCCCGTAGGCTTGGAAAGAGAACGGTGTCGAAGGGGAGATGGTGAGCGGGGATCCATGTCCAGGGCGTCGATGGTGATAGGCAATGTCCGAGGCACAGGCGACGAATGTCTGGGTGTCGACATGAGAGACGACTCTAATTCGCACGTATAGAGCAATGGAAACTTGGAGGAAGAGGGCCAATGCTTTGCATGGCAGAACGATTCCTTTTTTAAAAGGATTTCTTAATGTATTGTTATATATTGAAAGTATGCTATATTTAAAATACACTGGGACATGCTGTTAGTCAGAGTCTTAACCCTACATCAGCAAACATGACCATTTTTCTGACTCACTGACAGTAGTCTGACTCATCTGAAAGTGCTTTGATCCATCTGACAGTAGTCTGACTTATTCAAGTCAGAAGTGTCAGATAGTCAGATTGTAAATTATGGTAAATCAGACTACTTCTATATGAGTCAGACCACTATCAGTGAGTCAAAAAAATGGTCATGTTTGCTGATGTAGTCTGAGCTTACCCAAGATGCTCGGTGACTGCCTCCAGATGTTGTCCATGATGCAAGTTATTTGATGCCCCTTCTGCCACTTGGGGGAAGAGGGCCGATGCTTCACACGGCAAAACGATTCCTTTCATTTTCTTCTATGAAGATGCATAGATGAGTAAACTTGTTTTTTATTCCTTTGCATAGTGCAAACAGAGTCTTGGACAGCATATTTGATGAAATTGTGATGGATTTGTTTGATGACCTCTAAGTCTCAAATCCTTGGCATGTGGGGGCAAATGAGGCTGCATGGGAGCAAGTCACGCAAGGCGATAGGTGTACACAGGAGGCGATGGGCATGTGCTTGTCAGTGGATGTGTACTCATCAGTGGGTGCACTCAAGGTAATGCACAGTAGCAGTGCATGAGGTGGCGCATCTATGCAGAAGTCAGTGGAGAAAGGCAGGGGTGTGAGCAACCCAGCGGAGTCATGTTCAACTCAATGTGGGTGCACATGAGTTGGTGGGAGCATGTGGGAGTTGGTGAGGGCCTGCAGAGTACAAAACAAGAGTATGACTTATGGTGTCAAGTGAAACTCTCTCAATTAGTATGATAAAACTACAGTAAAACTGTAGCTACACATTTGTACTCTCAGCCCAGCAAGAATCAGAAAAGAAAAAAGAAGAAAAACAAGACACTTTGATACAACTTGAAGTTCCCCCATGAGGAACAAGTGGGTGGGTGTGGAAGGAAGATGAGGTGGCAAACAGGGACTTGTGTGCACAGTAGTTGCACACAGAGTCCATCTGAGAAAATTACTAGTATGTAGAACTATATAGCTTATATAGTTCTAATGGGTCCATAGCAATCCCTTTTTCTACATAGTCATCAAGTAATCTACATAGAGCTATCATACCTCATCATAGCTGTCACAGCATAAGACATAACTACATAACTACCATAGCATAGAGTATCAGCTACCATAGTTGTCATGGTTATCATAGCATATGGTAGTTATAAGAATTATGTGGCCTATGTGGTATATCTCCATTATAATATTATGTCTAGTTAGTAACATTGCTATGCACTCTATGCTACCTCTGCCCAATATGTTACTTCAACATATCATAAAATCACCATAAACATATTATAAGCTTTTTAAAATAAATAAAACATTGAAAATGATCAAAACATATTTATTTCAAGAGGCACTACTACAAGTTGTACACTACCCTACAACATTCTACAAATCTTGTTAACCAAAGAGATAAGATAAGAAAGGCTTTAAAAAAGCGAAAATAGCTCTACAAGAAATAAAAGATTAGTATAAGGTTATAGTCAAGAAAGATCATAGACTTAAACAGAAACATACAAAAAAGAAGAAAAAAGCGAAAATATCTTTGATAACATCATCATATTAGTGACATTAAGAACATAAGAACATAAGCATAAGGAACTTACCGAAGACAACAAAACATCAAAAGACTATTTCTCTCATTTTGAAGACAAGAGATGGTAGTGGTTGAAAGGAAAGAGAGGCAGTGCATCGCACGCTGTAAAGAACCGTACATTTCATTTTTCCTTGTTCTTAACATTACTCCATTTGACATCCCCACCATGGCTTATTCGACATGCCTCTCGTCGTGCTCCCCTTTCTTTATTTATCATCATATCTACATGCATACATGGACTCCATCACGCTGCCTCGATCCCATCTCTGTTTTCATCATGATCGTGGCAGTGTTACTCTACCTATCCATTTTACCCTTGTTTCATCTCTATCGGCACAGCCTTGCACAGCTCTGCACAGTTACTACCGTCTCCTTAGATACGGCTGCGGCTGCGCACCCCTCGTGTATATATACAGTAGAGCTGAGTCCTGGAGACTCAGCTTAACCACTTCACATACTCTCTAGGACTTGTCCTGTCAGTTGCCAGTGCTCCCTTGAGCCCCTCGTTGTGTGCCTCCCCTCTCTTAGTCACTCTCAGCTCTCTCCATCGCTGTTTGCCTTCTAAGCAGGACAGCACTCGTGTTAGTGTGTAGCCTAAGCCCTTGCCCGGTCACTACCAAGATGTCGGTCCTTAGCACACGCACCTTACATAGATATGGCAAGCGGAGCCTGAAATGCGGCCGGTGTGATTCGGCCCAGACACTGCTGAGCATCCCATTAGAGGCTAAGTCCCAGTTTTAACTAAGTTCATCCCGTTGTGCCATAGCTAGTAGAACTTAAATCAGATACTTGTCTCATTAGATCATGACATAAACATGTATACTATCTTATTCTTTTTTTCTGATTTTATTGGATTTTATTTGAGTTACTAAGCTCAAAAACATTCAAGTACGCGTGTTTAGTGGCTGAAGCACCGAAACATTGTGTCGATGTTTCTGTCTCTCTCGCTGTCTCCATTATCCCCACTCTCCTCCCTCTCCTCCCTCTCCTCCTTCCTCTTTTTTACTCGTCAAAGCGAACATGGGAGGGCTTCAGTAGGAAGCAGGGGTATCACAGGTGCCAGTGAGTAAAAAGTTTTTTTGTTTGTTCAAACTTTGTGCTAACTCGAGAGTATTGCTCAAATGAGCGATACTCTTGATATCTTCTCCTCGCGTCACCGCTCCCCACACATTATGCCCCCTTCTGCTATAGGGAGGGACACGAGTCAGAGTCCCCGCGGGTCAACACAGGTATACCCGCAAAATTGATCTGCAGGTATTCGACCCACAGATCCAGATCACCCGGTGGCTGAAACCCAGGCAGATCCAGGTCAGATTTTCACTAAAAATTGCTGACCCGCGAGTTACCTGTGAGTACTCATTGTCCAAAGGCTTTTCACGAAAGTAGCTACTGTACATAGTTGTATTGGGCTGTATACTACCGTACGTGTGATGCCTCTGCCGTCGGCATGGCACCCACGCGCTCCGCATACTCCCGCCCTCGGCTACGTGACCACGCGAGCCTCCCGCCGCTGCCGCTCATCTCACGGCATCTCCGGCATCGTTGCCACGACACATGCAATGCTGCTGGCGTGGCCACCATCGTCATTGCTACGTCACTCAGGGCCTTGAGCGCAGGTGCTAGTGGGCTCATACATGGCTACTGCGTGTGGCGGGCCGTCGCCAGGGTGCCGAACACAGGTGACGATAGCGTGCACCACTGCCGATGTGCTATGTGCCGTTGCTGAGGTGCTACGCGTCACGCGCAGGGTCCGGCGTGCGTTGAGCGACGCTCGGGGGAAAGGGTGGCTGCGTCGGGAGAGTGGGGTGACTGCGTGGGGGCAGTGGATGCATCCTGCAGGCACGGCCAGGTGCTGCGCGTTGCGCGCGGGTGTCGCGAACCCATTGCGAGTATCGCCCGATGCTCGGAGTGTTGAGGACCGCGGGCACAGGACGCACGATGCGTGAGGGCCATGGGCACGCGGGCCTGGTATTGTCATGGGCGTGAATACTGGTGCCGCCCACAGGCAAGCGTGCATGTCGGACGCGCGTCCATGTTGCCACACGCAGGTGCGTCCACATCCGGGGCATGTCATGCGCACTTCTGCGTGTGTCCAGGCCAGGTGTTATTCTGGCTGCGCACAGTGCCATGTCAGCACGTTGGCAGGCTGGAATAAGAACTTTTCGTTAGTAAATTGTTTGAATATGAGAAAACAATAGAAAAAAACTTACAAGTTTGTGGGCTATTGAGCCCTACAGCATCCCCGCTTGATGAGAGGAGGAAAAGGAAAAGCTCGGCCACGAGTCTTGTGGCACGGTTCGGCAATTGCCGAATCAGTCTACCTGAGTCGTCGGAGCGAGTTTTCAGGGGTGAGTAAATTTGTTTAAATTGTTTAAATAATATAGTAGATGTAGATAGTATGAACACAATATAATACGAAGTTTTGTATCAATAGAGTATGATACAGGAGAGAAAATTGTGGGATATAGATAAGAAAGTCTAACATGTGTGAGACTAAACCTGACTAAATGTGTCAGGGCTCATTCTCTCCCTCCTCTCTCTCCTGCCTCTTCATGCTCAGGCACGCCTCGCCTGCCACGCCGCTCCCTCTCTCCATCTGGCATACACACCGCGCATCCGCCATGCTCCACGCCCCTCGATCACGTGCTCCACGGCCCACGCAGCCGTCCACCCATCTCTGCACAGTGCACGCTCCTGTCCCCTCGTGCTCGCAAATGCACGTCGGGCATCACCTGCGCATTCGTGCACTCGCACACTGCCTGCCTGACAACCCGCCACATGCCCTCGCAACTGCACATTTGTGCCAGGGCCCCCATCTCGCTCCCCGCCCCTAGCCCACCCAGCCCAGTGCCCGCGCTCCACCCCCGATCCCGCACGTATCAGCACCGAGTGCGAGCGTCCCAGCCCCGTGCCTGCGCCTGCACGTCTCAGCCCTGAGTGCCCGCACGTCCCAGCCCCGAGTGCCCGCGCTCCAGCGCCGTGCCATGCGCTCCAGCCCTGAGCGTGCGCGTTCCCAGCCCTGAGCGTGCGCATCTCAGCCCCAAGTCCGCTCCCGTGCTCCAGTTCCAACCGCGCACATCTCAGCCCCGAGCGTACCCGCACCCCCGCGCTCGAGTCCGCACCTGCCCACTCCAGCGCCCATGTGCACCCAAGCCTCATGGTCTGCGTGTGCCGCCCCTGTGTGCCTCGCGCCATGCCCTCTGCCGTGCCCTGTGCATGTCGCACCGTGTCCCGCACGCTCCCGCCATGCCGTGCACACTCCAGCGTCACGTTCCGCGCATCCAAGCGCCGTGCACCGCACGCCTGTGTCCCAGCCCCCTGCTTGCACACCCTACGCAGTCTAGCGCCGCACCCGCATGTCCTAGTGCCGCGCCGGCGCGGTATCCGTGCGTCTCAGTGCTGCGTCCCGCTTGCACGAGTGCACAATGCTAGCAGACCACGTCTGCTTCTTCCACCCTCCCATGACGTGGTCTCCGCACTCCTCGTGTGTGTCCTCCGCCATCGCCGTTCATATGGCCCTTGACCTGCAGGTGACTTGCTGCTGCATGAGTACCTGACCCGCGGCTCCGGGTGACCCGGTGGTGCAAACCCGCGCAGATCCAGGTCTGACCTCTGGCCAGGCTGAAGACCCGCGGGTTTGGATCTGGGTCACCCGCGAGTCCACTCATGTCGGTCCCTATTCTGCTATCGCCGACACGTCACCATGCTCAGTGCGCCATCTCTAACAATCACAGCTGCATGTGCCATTGCACGCGTGCAGTTGGCCACAACACTGAGCACTCATGATTCTGGGTTTGAAACATCTCTGAGTCAACAGAGATCAAACCAGTCATCTACCGATAGCTAAGGCTCGGCTATGGTAGTCAATGTGTGGCTTCATCCAAGGAACTGTTTTTCCTGATGTACCTTGAGAAAAGACTTTGATCGTTCAACTTGTTGAATTGTACTCCAGTACAGCCATAGTTGAGATGACAAATGGTGCCTATATTTGGGCAACATTCTTCATCCTGCTGCTCACAAATGTTTATATGTAATTTTGTTGTACCTTGCTGCACATCTATGCCCACATATTCTGCTATACTGTTAAGGTATGTAAATTACATAACACTATCATTAGAGTCATAGCATTGGTTGAAAGCTTGGTACACAGAAAACTCATTTTTTTTGACATAAAAAATCGAGTTTTCTGCTATTAAATTCAATGTTTTTGAGTCTAAAAATTGAATTCATATGGAATACATCAATACACATTTAAAATCTTAGCTGTCAAGCATTAAACACATTTATTATAAATTGAAACATAAGAAAAAACAAAATGGCCAGAGGTGAAATTGAACCTGCAACCTCATCAGACTGAGCAAACAGCAAACATCGAGACATTCAGTCATGTGATGTACGTCTTAACGGCCGTTAAGACGCACACCATGTGACCTTACTTGCTTATATAAGCAAAACTCGGTTTTGAAGCACACAACATCTCTCTGCTGGCCTTTTCTTTAGACAGTTGTTGAAGCCAGTGGTCCCTCTACCAGTGGCTGTAACACTGTTAGACTGATTCTTCTTCCCTCGATGTGGGTGGATGGAGAGGATGTCTATCTGATGGCTGTAGTGGTCATCCTGTATGTATCTCACTTGCTGATGTGGCGGACTAATTTCATTTTAGCTCAATCAATATTGTACCAATGATGCCATATGAGGGCTTGTTGGAAGCAGATTAATGGCTGCTTTTAGATGATATCTTGTGAGTCATAATAGCATCACTGGTTACCAAGATATAAGGGTATGACTAATTGATGATGTGGCAGACTAATTCCTTTATAGCTCTGTCAATATTGCACCAGGCATGATGTATGAGGGCTTTTTGGAATCAGGTTTACAATAGCTTTCTAACAATATAGTGGGCAACACCATAGCATCATTGGTTGCTGAGATAGCAAACAATATTCTTTTGCTAATATGGCACATAAGCCAGAAAGTATCTCTGCTTCCAGTGATCCGATTTTTGTATTCTAAATTGCATTGCAAAGGTGTGACTCAAGGTATTGGAAAACAATTTACCATTTGTTAATTGATAGCTTCATCGCAGAGCTATAAAGCAATCAGTGTTCCCAGAGGGAAAATGCAGAAACAATTCGCGTTCTGCGAGTTCTCAACGTATCTGGACACATAAGGTATTGCTGAAAAGCCCTGAATAAGTAGATTCCGACGCATTTGAGAACAAGTAAATCGGTGGAGAATTGACTGAGCTAGCTTGGATTCAAACATTTTAGGGGGGAAAACAAAGAAACATTTCGCATTCTGCGAGTTTTGACCCGATCTAGATGCATGAGGTATAGCTGGAAAGCTATGAATGTGTGGATTCTGAAACACCTAAGAACGAGTAAATCGGTTGAGAATTGACTGAGTTAGCAAATGTGCAAGTATGCTAGAGAGAAAATGTAGGAATTCATTGTGCTCTGTGAGTTCTGCACGGACCAGGATGCAAAAATACTGCTAGAAAGCAATAAATGAGTAGATCCAGATGCATTTTAGAACAAGTGAATTGGTTGAGAACTGATCAAGTTACATTAAATCAAATGTAAACAAAAGTCCGGCCAGAGCTGGAGTTGAACCTGCAAACAAGCCAACTGCCAAATGGGGATAGTCATCGTTTGAGGTGTCGTTTCTGATAGGAAAACCCGGTATAGAGTAAACGATTCTAAGGAATCGTAACTGATTTTTAGCAGAGTGGATCTGGTAAGTAGCTATATGCTAATAAAAATGTGATTTTTTGCACAAAGGAGAGGGCACAAAAACATGTCCAAGTTGCCATTTTTACTGAGTCTAATCTATTTACTTAAGTTTGTGCCCACATTATGTCAAAGACTCTGTGAGGCATGCTGCTCAGCATGTCCCAATAAAAAAACAAGACCTTAGGCCTCCATGGAACATGTTCTTTTGGCTGAACTGGTGCCTTCTGCTGGCAAAGGAGCATGTTCCATAAAAAACTCAATTTCTGCTGCCCTTAGGACATGCATCTACATTGGGCAGTTGATTGCAGCATCTCCTGCAACACTAAAATCTATCAAAATCTATTTCTTGCCCCACTGCCTTGGTGCGTAGGTTCTTTGGTCATCTCTACTGTCTCTAACATGCACACACTACCTCCGTCACCATTACAAATGTTGCCTGATGCCTTCTTGATCTGCCTCTGCATCATGTTGTTAGTCAGCACCTCTGTCGACCCATCATGTCCTATGAGTCTGAAGTATATCAGTGTTATGACCATATTTTATTTTTCTTTTTTCTTGGACTTATCATTTCTTTTCCGCTACGATGATACCTTCCACCCATCCATCGATCTATCGATCTATCACTTACCATCATTGTTTTCTCCATTGATTGATTAGACTGCACAGCCCCAATGGATCCATTGCCAGTTCCTTCCATGGATCCATCAGCATTCCCGTTTCTCCTACTGTTTCCCTTGCAGTTCTCATTGCCCATCGCATAGTATATAAACCTTACGTACTCGGACTTGTAACACTAAGTTTATCCTCTTTCATCTGCAAAATCCCCCCTAGCTATAGGGTACTTTATAGTCTTCATAATTGTTATAGTCTGATAGCTACCCCCCCCATCTATAGTTGGTCATAGATGGACCCTAGCTATAGAGTGCTATAGAGCTACTAGAGACAGCTATGAAGTGCTATGAGATGCTATGGTGTCATAAGGATAGCTATGATAGCTATAGTCCTAGAGGCTGTCTTGACCTATCTATACTAGCTATGTAAAATATGTTTACCATAGACATTATGGATAGTTTAGTAGACTTATAGTTAGCTGGCTACTCTATGGATTTTCAGTAGACTACAGTTTTGTGACTTGAGTTTATAGCTTTACTAGACTTGGTAGATATTTATAAATTCTATACAATTATCAACATCCATCATTATAAGAGATCACACCAATAATAAAGAACAAAGGACTTTTTATTCACTAACTGCATATTATATAATTTACAATATAACAGGCTATAAAAACTATAAGTAAATAAATAAAAGTACAAATAAAGGACTACAATAGAAGCTATCAAATAAACACTACAAATATATAAAAGATTACAATACAAGCTTACCATTCTACTAGAAAAAGCGAAAATCTAAAAAGAATAGAAAACAATTAATCTAAGAAAGCAACAAAGATAAGAAATATAAGCTTACCCAAGTCAACAAAAAGCGAAAATCTTACTTCATAAAGTCTAAGGTAACAAAGATAACAAAATTAGTATGGTAAGAGACAAGAAAAGAGTATTGAAAGCTTACCTCAGGAATAGAAAACAACGAGGCCAATCAAACGACAATGGCGAGAGAAAACTGGCAACAACGAGAGCAACGACGACAGCGACGACAGAGCAATGATGAGAGAGCGACGACGAGAGAGCCACGAGAGAGCGACGATGAGAGAAAGGGCAACGACGACGAAGGCGTCGACGTGGCACCAGATGGTGGGGGTTAAAGAGCAAGAGGCGATGCGCGTCGCGCACCTCTTATATACGAATCCCGGGCGAAGCCGAGAATCGTGGCTGCCGGGTGTTGCCGAGCGGCGCGTCAGGGACTGCCCGGCAGACTTCACTAAACTGAACCTGCTCCTTGTGGGATTTATGTATAGTAAATACATAGTATGCTCATTAATTCCATCTGTATTTAGAGTCTAGACCTGTAGTTCTTTTATCTAAATTTATGCAAATTTATTTGATTTCTTGAGGCTGGAATACTGTGGCTTCGCTCGTTCGGTGGCTGAAGCACCGAGCGCGCGTCGACTTTGACAGTTCGTCTCACTTTATCTCTTGTCCCTCCTCTCTGTTCCCTCTCTCTCTCTCTCTCAGGTCGTCAAGTCCAAGGTTCTGGAGGGTTCTGGAGGGCTAGGCCAAAGGAGGGCCCCTCAGGTATGTAAAAAACCCTTTCATTGTTCTTATTCATGCTAATCTCGAGAGTATCGCTCGTTCGAGCGATACTCTCCGCTTCCTTCCTCCTCCCGCGGCTCTCCCTCCTCGCCTCCCGCTGCCGTCTCTCTCGTAGACCACCCCCGACATCGCCGCCATGCCTGTAGGGCCTGGTGTGCCGTCTCCGACGACCACAATCGCGTGCGCTGGCGCACGCACACTACCAGACGACGCGCACGCGAGCCCGCCGCATGGCCCCACCCCTCCCGCATGGCCCCGCCGTTCCGCTGTCCCGCGTACGGCACTGCTGCCTAGCGTACGGGCCAGGCACGCTGTGCACGGCCTCCCCGTCTCGCGCAGGGCTGACGCGTTGCGCGTGACCCCGCCGTGGTCCGTGCGCACGGCCAGCGGATGGCCACAGCCGCGCGCGGATGCCGGCACACGCGATGTGTGCGATGCGTGCGCGACCGGGGTAGGAACGCCTGGGTGGCACGACACGGGTGCGCACATAGCCGTGTGCAGGCACGCCGCAGCCCAACGCCTCGCACGCGGATCCCGCATCTCGGGCCTGCGTCCGCCTCCCGCGTGCGGCCAGTGCGCCTCGCACGCAGGTTTGCCACGTCGTGCATGGGCCCACGGCAGCACACCGTCCCCAGCGCGCCTCGCGCCTCCGGCGCGCAGGCCTGTCGTGTCGCGCACGGACCTGCCGTGTCGCGCACACTTTCCGCGCCCCGTCCCGGCCTCCTGCGCCTTGTGCACGGGCCCGCCGCATCCCAACCTGTCGCGCACGGGCAGCGTGCCTCGCGCACGCTCGCCGCGTCTCACGCACGTTGCCCAATGCCTCGTGCACGGGCCCGGCGCCTGGCGCTGCCTCCTGCACGCTGCCCGCACTTCAAACACACGCCGTGCCCCACGCACGCCTCCCGTGCGCACCGTGTGCCTTGCGCTGGTCCCTTACGCCTCACGCACGCACCCGCCGCCATTTCCGCACACTCCCCGCGTCTCGCGCACGGGCCCCGCTAGCATGCTCACTCCTGCTTCCGGACCCGGGGCTTCGCACGCGGCCGTCGCGTCTCGCACGCATAACTACGGTGTCTCGCACACCAGTCATGCCCTCGTGCGCGTGCGCTGGCCCGCCCGTGCATGCTGCCTATAACGTAATACACACATTGTATTAGTAACATGATCAAATATAATAAATTTTGACTTGGCATCTTTTGTACCTACCTGACTTAATATAGCAGTGATGGTCATCATGCTCAGTGTACCTAGTTATGGCTCAAATAATATAAATGGATTTCATTCACTTTTTGTGCAAATTATATTATATGTATATGTTGGATAACATGTATAGTTACTGTAGATATTATAGCATATAGCTTATACTTACAGGGTAATATAGTGGACATAGACTACATAGGTTCCATAGCAAGCAGGGACATGTCCATAGCTTCCATAGCTGTGCTAACTAGCTACATAGGACCACATAGATGGCATAGAGTGCTATGTAGCCTATATAGCTGCTATAGATCTATAGATCTGCATAAGTTGTGTCTATAGCTTATCATAGCTTGGATAATTGTGGCTGGTAGCTATGTAAATTTGGGATTTTGCAGATGTTGTATTCTCGCCTCTAGCTACTCGCAATAGCAGCTTGATTCACTCTGCTCATCTTCACTCCTCCTCTCTTTCAACATCCTCTACTCTTCCTCACTAAGGGTAGGGCCTTAGTGTTGTACTCCTCGAAACCACTAGCAGCATTGGAGCTTTAGTGATGGACTTGGCGCCGTGTTGACATTGCCGTATGAATGGGACCAACACAGGTTATCGAACCTGGTCAGAACAATCAGATTTGATTTTATAAATCTACCATCTTAAATATAACTATCATTGTTCTTATATGCACATTTGCTACTAGATCTTAGTGCTCACCTTGCATCACTGTGGCCACATTGCATTGTATCACTCACTGATGTCCTGCTTCTCTGCCTTTATACCATGTTACTCATATTGCCATGTCTACGTCTGCCCATGTCTTGTATTGCTAGCAGATGCCAATACCAATACACTGGAGTGTGGCATTGTATTGCTTGCCTCACATTGCCCACCTCATGATATTGTGCCTGCTAACACCATACCTGCAGACATCTCACATCATCCATGGATGCAAGACAGTGGCTTGAAGAATGGCTTCATCCTATAGCAATCAGATAGACAAATCCTAAGTCATCTGATCATTGTCATCTGAGAAAATCCACATGGCTATAGAGCTCTATATAGGCTTCATATCTGTCATATGTCCATAGCTATGCCCCTATGTTTATAGCTGGCCATAGAAGCAGGCCAGCTATAAAGTGCTATGAAGTTACTTCGGATAGCTATGGAGTGCTATGAGAGCTATAGTGCTATAAGAGATGGCTATGAAGCTATAAGGATAGCTATAACAATTATATTAGCTATGTAGAATATATCTACTACTATCAGTATAGATACCATATATGATCTGTTAGTTAGAACCAGGTGCTCTATAGATTATCAATAGACTTCAATGTTATAATATTATATCATAGCCTTGCTAGACTTTAAAAAGACTAATAGCTATTTAAATTTGAGGATTTTCAAATGCACCAGATTTTGTAAATCACACATATTCAAGAAGTTGATAACAAATTTTATTGACTATGTATTACATAACATAACAACATGACAAATAACTACCAAAAAAGCAAAAATCTAACAAGAATAATATACATGAGTATGGGTATTAGAACATAAGGAAGATTATAAATGGCTTACCATTATATTATAAAAGTGAAAATTACTAACACAAGAACTTTAGTATAAGACCACAAAGATCACAAAGAAAAGCTTACCCAAAGTCTTATAAAAGCGAAACCCTACAAAGATAACAAAAGACAAAGGTCACAAAGAAAAGCTTACCTAACTATAAGAAAAGTAGAAATCTACAAGGGCCACAAAAAACATAACAAAGATAACAAATGAAAGCTAACCTACATACTAGAAAAGCGAACACCTAGTTAGAAAATAGAATGCATAAGCATGGAAGCATAACAAAGAGAACGAACGACTTACCTTAGAAAGAGAGAGGGGACGTGGCAGACAAGGTAGTGGTTGAAGAGAAGGAGACGATGCACGTCGTGCATCATTATATAGCTGCGTGCGGGTTTGCCCGGTGGAGTTGCAATTGTGGCTGCCAGCGGATGTCGGAATCCACGTCGGAGGCTGCGAACCCAGACTTCACTAAGTGGTCATTGTAATCCAGTAGTGTACAGTACAATAATTAGAAATACATTGGATTCGATCGAACTGTATTAGTAAGTAGTACTCTTATTCTTTTTCTCCAGATTTTCATGATTTTACTTGATTTATGAAGCTCGAAATTGTTTGCATTTGTACGCATTTGGCTGTGGCTGAAGACCAAATGTTGAACGCTTGCTGCTCCCTACTAGCTTACATACTACCCCTCGTCCTTCGACCTCCTTCCACCCTCCTCCTTATCATTTTCGCTTGACTCGAAGGCAGAGCGGTTTGGAAATGGAGAAGAGGGTTATAAGGTGAGTAATAAAAACTTTTATTTTATTTTTCTTCACACTAATGTGGAGTCTCGCTCGTTATCGAGCAAGACTCCCTGTTTACCCTCGGCTTCAACGTGTCCCGCCCCTGTGTCCGTGTCCCCGCCATCACCGCTGCCTCGCCGCCGTCGTGTTCGCGACACACGGTGCCGTCACAAGCCCCCCGCTCCTATACCCACATCGTCCATTCCCCCGCGCACCTTCTTCGATCCACACGTGGACCTACCACTTCATACGAGGGTGTCAGGTGCTCAGGACCCATGTCAACCCCCCTCTGGTGCCCTCAAGAGCCCGCATGAGCCTCAATAGCCCATGCAGATCTGCCACGTTGCCTCTGCCTCGCAGCTCCCAGCCTGCATGCATCTGTCTCGACCCACGCGGGGATCTGTCTCGACCCGTGCAGGGATCCCGCCATGTCAGCCGAGCTCAACAGCTCGTATGAGGCCCTGGACACATGCCCAGCAACCACGACAACCCCCGCGCGAGCCCACAACAGCTCGGTACTACTATTTGTTAGTTGAAAAATGATATAAAATAAATTAGATGACTGCATTATAGTTTACCATGCAGAGCCAGTAGGCATACAAAAGAGCACCAGAAAGCATCAAGATGCCTGCAAAGTCAACTGCCAACTGTGCATGTGCACGAAATCTTCATTCTCATGGTCAGACTCACCGTGATCCCACCCCAGAGCCCAAAGATGCCAAACCTGTCAGTCCAGATGATCCGGGATCAGACTTGGATGCTGAGTGGGATTCAGAATGGGACGAGAATGACTCACCATCTCTTACAGATGTCACAGACAAGGATTCTGATCTGGAAGTTGAACCAGATCTGGATGAATTTCACTGCGAGCTCAATCTTATCGAGCAGTATGGCCAGGGAGCAGCAAGCTACTGCATTAGTCCTTGGACAAGTGGTTTGCTGAGATGGAATGGAACATCAAGGCATCGCTTGATGATGTTCCATTGCTCACAATCTGGCAGTATGCTAACCGCTCTGCACGGTTCATCTCGGCTTATGGACAAGGCCTGTCGGGTCCACAAGCAACTTGGGCAAACCGGAGATATCATGGGCATCATTTTTTACCTCCCCCAGATGGTGACAGAAGTCAAAAAATCACTTCCCGATAGATACTAGTCTAGATGTACTGTACATTTCCCTTCCCCACCGAGTCCTAGTGTTTTGCCAGGCTGGGCTCGAAAGCCCAAGCCGGCCCAAGCCTGGCCCAAATTAGCCCAGCCCGGCCCGGCCCACTACAGCATAAAGCCTGGGCTTTGGGCTCAGGCTTCACTCTCTCAAAGCCCAAGCCCGACCCGAAAGCCCGGGCTTTTGAAGTAAGTACATGCATGCAGCCAACGAGCATGCATGAGTGTAAAGCGAGTGCAGAATGATGTGCCGGGCTCAAGCAGGGTATCGAGTGGAGTGCAGGGGGCCTGAAGGGCATGCTATCAATGTCAGTGTCGGCTTGATGCTGATGTCGTCACTGCGCGAGCTAGGTGCAGCCCGGCGTGCAATTCTGTGATCACCGGTGAGTCCTTCCAGCGTAGATAACCGAGTCCTAAGGGTACTCATGCAGGCACTCAAGAACAGCATTCCTTGCTCGAATTTCCGACGTTCAGACCCCCGCAGCGAGTAGAGATGACCATTTGAAGGTGCGTGGGCCGGACGACATGGAGCCAGACGACAATGTGCGGGCACTGGACTTTTACAGTGGAATCGGTGCGTCAGTTGTGTATTGTTGTGGGGCGGACTTCATCTCGCGCTGCAGCAAAGCAGTGTGCATGGGAGGATCGTGCACACATTTGACTGGGATCAGACAGCCTGTCAGGTCTACGCTGCAAATCGTGGGCCTGGTGTCGTGCAAAAGATCGACATATTGACGCTCATGGCAGCACAACTCATCGCCTACCACGCATCCCCGTGGCTCCTTTCTCCATCATGCCAGTCCTATATGGTCCTCTCGCCTTCCCCTCAGGGTGCACTCGATCTGCCCGCACAGTCCTTTCTGCATTTCGTCCAGAATGTTCTTCCAGAACTCACGTCGCACTACCCGGACGTGCGCCCAACGCGTCTGCTCATGGAGAATGTCGCAGGCTTCGAGGTGCATCTACACGTCGCCTCGCATGTGTCTGACACTGATGTTGCGGAAGGTTCTCTAGACCTCCACCACACGTCAGCTACTCCGTGACATGCTGCATGGCCTAGGCTACAACACCTCCGAGTACCTGCTCACACCGCTCCAGTTCGGCATTCCGAACTCGCGTCTGCGGTACTACCCCCTTGGCACTGTTCTTCATGGCGAGTTGGCATTGAGGGCAGGGCGGGACAGGGCAGCACCACTCATGGGGATGGGCACTGGTGACCGTTGATATCACAGCCCGACCTCTTCCCCCTTCGACTTGCATCTGGCATCACCGACTCGATTGTAGTGGCCGTGCCTCCGTCATGATGCACTGAACCTCATGCGCGAGTCGTTCATGGCCTGGGTGGGTATGACGGCCTTTGGTAGGCCGTAATCTGCCCGCTAAACACTTGCTGCTTGAAGCCCGGGCTCAAGCCCGAGCCTGACCCGAGCCTGGCCCGAGCCTAGCAGTCAGGCTCGGGCCCCCATTTTCCTCAGCCCAAGCCCACCAAAGCCAGGCCCAAGCCCCGGGCTTCAGGCCCAGCCCGAGCCCGCAAAACACTACCACCGACTTGACTAAGCGGCATACCAAGCCCAAATTTGGCAGTTCCCATGCCACATTACATAATGCTGTGAGGGGTGCAGGATTTGCGCGTCGCCTATCTTAATTCAGATGCTTATGAGGAAGTCGACTTATGCATGGATCAGGTTCGGCATAGCCCAAATAGCTTTGCGGACCTCCATTTGCGGAAGACAAACTTCAAGACACTATACTGCAATATCCCGCTTCTGCATTGACAGATTTTGAATGAAGGAGGATGCCAAAATGTCAAGCAAGGCTTCTATATGAGGAGAATGGACTGTCACCGAACCTGAACTGAATTGGTACTGGCGTTAATGAATGCTATAGAAGCCTGGAAGAAAAGTCGCATACCTCAAAAGTAGTGTCAGGATCTGCGCTGCTTTCATTTGCACGAAGTCAAAATCGCAGACAGACCGAAACAAGGGTCCATATGGCAAGTCAGCATCTTTTTTTTAAATTTAAATCAAGTATTTATATAGCGCCGGACGGAGCCAGTCGCGCCTTGTACAAGAGAGACAAGAATGGGGGGAGTGGAGCGGTGGTACAGTACGTTATAGTAGAGTAGTCCAGCTTAGAAAGTGACCAGCGAATCGTAATTGAGACGAACGAGATGTGTGGGGAGTCTGCGGCCTTATGGCCAGACCAGATGTGGGGGGGCTGCGGGCTCAAAAATGGCATACAGCCCCAAAGCGAGGGCGGCGAGAATACATCACAGATGAAACATATGTCGCGGATGTGACAATGGTAAGAAAGGAGCGGCTGCAAAGAAAATATCCTCGTCAATCATGCAGACGATGGCCGGCTGAGACCTGGCCCCTCGAAGGTGGCACCTCCCGCAATTGATGCCTCAACCCATCACCGCCCTGCAGGGGGCTACCCAAAAGCCAGACTTTTTCATCTCTTTCCCACCAGGTGCACGTTACCTCGAGCTGGTGTTTCGTCGTGTGGGCGACTCCGCCTGGGGGGTCTTCCAGGTTCGATGAAGGGCGACACGGGGGCTCCGTTGGTCTTTTTTGGACGGTCTGTGCGAGGGAGCTGAACAGTTGTTTCGGTTATGGTGTGGGAGGAAGGACGAGGATGAGGAGAGCGGTGAAATCCCGCGGCGATCGGTGCCGATCCAGTCGGCGGTGACGACCCAGGTGCCGTCGTCGTAGGCTGGCCTCCAGGAATAAGTTGAATTAGAGGGATCGGTAGTGTAGATGGGCGTCAGGGGCCGTCGTCGTCGCAAAACGACGATGCCCACCGCCTTAGACGCGGGGCGCCTAAAGGGGAAGGTGGTGGTGGGAGGCAAGAAGCGTTGGCAAGTCACCATCCCAGTCACATGTTGCGGTGAACAACACCGCCCGTTCGTCATTATCTAGGGTTAAAATTATTATGTAGGTCATGACCGGTAAGGCCTGAACGAACGTACCAGCCAAGGCGTCTGCAATCAGAACGAGGACGCATTGCATAGTGTCAATACGCTGCAGCTTCTTGAGCAGTTGCAGATATAGCAGCACATAAGTCCGCCCTTCGGACAACAGGATCGACTCCGTTTTGGCTTTGGGCTGTCTATCCACCTTCTTTATTAAATTCAGTTCTTCCATGTTGATGGTCCGGCACACTGATAACCCTAAAAACAAGTCAATACCATCGTACATGCCAAGAGAATGGCCCTACCTCCCAAGGGACGTACTTTGTCCTGATCTTCGTCCATGTAGACGGTTGAAACTGGAGATAGCATCATCATGGTAGTTGCCTTCGGAGTCGTGTTAGAGCAATGTGCAAGACTATGATGCAGATAATATCAGGAGTGGGTGGAGGAGGGATAGACTGACCGAAGTGACAGAGTGTAACGTTACTGATTGTGACAGTTTGTCCCTGCCCGGAACATTCGACCCAGACCAAACCCATGGCCTGGCTTTACTAAGACCAGGAACTCCAAGCATCTGCGCCAATTTTGAACTCCCATATCATCTCCTTGTCTCCGTCTTGCCATGTTGGATCACTGCTCTATATCACATAAAGGTTATCCGGCTTTCTTTCTTCATGTTCTCGCTCACCCATATCTCCCGTTAGGTGGCGTCGTGTTATGGTCTCGTTCCTTTACGCCGGCCGCTTCAGATCTGGTTTCACCTTCTGTTTCTCTTGTGAGCTCGCTCATACGTGAAGTTCTCATCGAAGATCGTACCTCAGAAGCGAGCTTCGAAAAGGATGGGTGTACTTTGACGTGGACCTTTGTCAATGATCTCGACCTGATCATCGTTGTGTGTCCCTACTTGCCCATGCACATATAACCGAGTTGTTAATCTGGCCCTTTCCAGGTTGCACACCAGCGCATTTTACATCTGACATACATTGATGATCTGCTTGAAGCACTGAAGAACCTATTTGTCAAACTGTTTCATCCATTTCTTACGACATTTGCTGCATCCCTGCATACCATCACTGGGAGCGACGTGGCTACTTCCAATGCTGCCCTGAACCTGTTTCATTGGGATATTCCGAAGGCATTGGAAGGATGGGACACTATGTTCGACAAGTTGTTGAAAGGTATAGAAGAAAGGGCTGCGGAGGTACGCACTCGCCCTTTGAGTGAATCCTCGAGTTTTGACGTGGCTCGCTAGGGTCGGAAGTCTCGCACGCGACCTGCGATTCAAAATCCCTTGGAATCCCCAAATCACGTTTCGGAAGATTTGGTCACAGGTGGGCCCATTTGTCTTGGGTCTTGCCATTTGCAATGCTGAGGTACGGTACCAGTTTCTGACGGACCTTCTTCCCCAGCATTGGATGAAATGGCTAGAAATGTACAAACACTCAAAAATAGGCTGAGAGGTAGAGGAGGGAGGCAAGGTGCGCGGGGACTGGTGCGAACCGATTCTGGGAGTAGCAAAGAAAGCTACCCCAATTCTGAGTAGGCCAATTCTTCATTTGGCGTTCTTCGGTCTTATTCTACTATATTACAGCTCCGATATCGCCGTCAAACGAAAATCTAAGGAGAAGGTCCAGCGCAAATGGGGAGACCAAGCCCCGACGGAGTCTGACATGGCTTCTCTCGATTTCAGTTCCGACAAACCAATGTGGGCTCATTTGGCTCGTTTGATCTGCATGCTTTGGTGGATAAAACATCTTTGGGTACACGTACGAAGGACGGTCTTTACGAAGTGAAGGATTGGGAGTATGGTCAAGTCGCGAACGGAGGAGATGATGCTGTCTCGCAAGCCCTGAATGCAACCAATGTACCTGCAGAAAAACCCTCAGCAACCTCCCTTGGCGCTCTTGGATCTGTGTTGGCGCGGCTGACGGGATCACAACTACTCGCGCAGGAAGATCTGAGACCGGTACTCGAGGACATGAAGCAGCATCTGATGAAGAAAAATGTCGCAAAGGATATCGCGGAGAAATATGCGAAGGCGTGGAGGAGAATTTGATAGGAAAGAGAGTCGGTGGTTTCCAGAGTACGCCCCATGCTTTCACTGGTGTCACGCACTATCTCATGACATTGTTAGCGACGAGCGCCATTGTTCGCCAAGCGCTGTCAACATCTATCACGCGGATTCTAACTCCTAAGACATCAACAGATCTCCTGCTCTCCATTCGGAGCAAACTTTCGTCTCCTTTGTCATCAACGCAGCTGCGATTGCCATACATCATCACCTTTGTTGGTGTCAATGGTGTGGGCAAGAGCACGAATCTGTCTAAAGTTTGCTTCTGGCTCATACAGAATGGTCTTCGAGTTCTTATCGCTGCTTGTGATACTTTCCGGTGAGTATCATAATATCACTTTGATAGGGTGCTCTGAGCTGTCTGTCGCCCTAGGGGATCAATAACAAAGCTAACTATGTTTCTAGAAGCGGCGCGGTAGAGCAATTACGGGTTCACGTCCGAAATTTAAGCATGCTGGGCGTCAACGGAGCGACAGACAGCAAAGGAAGGGTCGAACTCTACGAGAGAGGGTATGGAAAGGATGCCGCTTGCATAGCGAAGGAAGCCATTGCCTTCGGTATACCTGATTGATCTATCCTCGAATTCATTTTCACACAGCCCCCTTTAGCGAGGGATACTGACTTCGATGTCGTCCTTATTGATACGGCTGGTCGAATGCAAGATAATGAGGTACGTGCGTCTTCCGTCGGATGATACGAGTTGATTTACCACAATTTCAGCCACTGATGCGTGCCTTGGCAAAGGTCAGTCGAACATCTGGTACCACTGGCCCTTGTCTCTAATTGGGCTTCTGCAGCTTGTCTCCGTAAATAATCCTGACAAGATAATTTTCGTTGGCGAGGCACTCGTGGGAAACGAGGCGGTCGATCAGCTGTCTAAGTTTGATCGGGCGCTCCGTGACTTCTCTGGATTGAGCGGCATGGGCAAAGGTCGCGGAGTGGACGGGATGTTAGTGACGAAATGGGATACTGTTGATGACAAAGTACCAATATTTCATCCCCCATAGCACCCCTTTTTGACTTGTCTATCTCAGGTTGGCGCCGCTCTATCGATGACCTACGTCACTGGACAACCAATTCTCTTCGTTGGGACTGGTCAGGTATGTTGAGCGTGAAGTCATGCACCGAATAGGCTTTGATCATGCTTTGTCACATGGACAGACATATACAGACCTGAGGCAATTGCGTGTGGCTAACGTTGTTCAAGCGATCCTTGCTGATTAGAATTGTTTATGTATTGTTCTACATGGCTGGGCAAATTCAGGGATAGAGGTTTTGTGTGAAATGTTTTGGACCAGCTTGGCATACGACATTGTCCATATTAAGAATGTCCTTGGCCCAAAAAGGAACAGGTTTTCATCAAACTGGATTATGGAAGCAAGAGGAAGTATTTCAGCTCAATTTTACCTGTAAAAAAGATAGACATGGCTCATTTCGGTAGATATGAAATTTTAAAGTTCTGTTTGGTGACTGCTTGACAATTACTGTGTTTAAAGGCTACTTTGGACAAGTCAAGATAGGTCATCTAGCATCTGAAAAAACCATATCTACTATTGTGAACTAACATTGGTTACAGTAGCTACAGTAGCTACAGTAGTTGACATAGTGTCCATAGGACTCTTCTTATTTTCCATACCTAATATTATCTATTGTAGTTCACTATACTGTACCATTATGGTTTTAGGCACTGATCACAGGTCATAGAGCCTGCTAAGCCCTGCCTATTTGGCCTTTGGTCACAGGTCATAGAGGCAGATGAGTCTAGTATGGGTTCACAGTCAAAAAGTCCATTGTTTCCTCTATTGTCAAGACTGGGATCAAGAGGACAGTGGGACCATCCAAGTCACTCCAAGGGGTCAAAGGTCAAAGAGCAGAGGATGACATAGAGAGTAAAGACAGCAGGGTACAAGAGGACTGGGTTATCAAGTGGACAAATTGAGGAAGCCAGTCAGAAAGGTAGCCCTATATATACTAGAAGGATAACCCAAAGGGGAACAAAGGGAAAGGAAACAAGGGATGTCCCAAAGGGGAACAAGGATATCCTAATAGGGAACAAGGGACATCCTAACTGGGAACAAGGGGAGTGAACAAGGGGGTTACCATATAGGGAACAAAGGAATGAAGAGGACCAAAAGACATCTATCTATTAGCTAGCATATACTATATAGCATGTATATAAGCCTCAGGCTTCCCAGAACTTCAAGTTCTTATCAAAATAGAGTTATTTAATTCTGCTGTTTGAGTCACATTCTATGGCCCATCTTGACAGGTTCCAAATCAGCCACTGCATCAACTTGCTCATCAATGTTTTCAGGAATGTCCACACTGCCTGGATGTCATGAATTGCTCCATTTCTCTCTGCTATTCTCACTTCCATACGTGCATCACATCGGTCACATGCTCCCATTGCCTTATCACCTGCGCATTTCATCATATGACCCAGCTCGCCCCTTATCCCCCTATACCCTATTCTCCTTTCAACTGCTATTGTTTTCATTCCCATTGTCTGACCCATTCCTGTGCTCATTGTCCTTTTCTCTATTGTTCTCCCAGTACTTATAGGCTCGCTGTAGCTCACCTGTTTCCTTAGACTGTCCATCTCATCTGTACCGTACTGTACCTGTTATCCAGGGCACTGTGCTGCTGCCATTGATCCTCACTCTCGTCTCTATCTCCCTTGTGTTTGGTTGGTGACTTGGGCGGCACTCTTGCTGTCTTCGACCGAGTCTTGACACTGGGTGAGCAAAGTCATGGTCACTGTTTGCAGCATTATCATCAAGGATCTCTGAGATCAATGCCAGCATCATCTCACCAGCCTTGTTCTCAAAAAAGCTAGTCCCTAGTCATCTGAAAAAATGCCCACTGTTATATAGAGCTATGTCAGCTACATAGCTCTGATAAGTCCATAGCAGTGTCTTTTTATATATAGCCTAGCCGTAGCACTGGCCACATGACCTGTTTTTTCCCACAATATAGTGTAGAAAACATTTTAGAGATAGTTTGCCCATTTTCCATCATTTTTTCTTCAAAAAATTGCTTAAAAAAGGGAGAATCTATTTCTACACCTTTTTCTCGAGATATAGTCATGGAAAAGTTAGTGCAAAATGTTACCAACTTTTCCATACATATTTCCATAATTATTTTATAAAGAAATAGATAGCCTCATCTTTACAATATTTTCTTTGGAGAAAATTATAAGAAAACAATATACATTTTCTTATCATTTTCTCTTCTATTATTTTTGTAGATAAGATACAACATTTTCATCAGAAAGATATCTCAAAAATTGTTTAGTCTTATTCAGAGAAATAATATAGAAACAATAATAAGAAATTTTTATTTCTTTTCAACTTACTTTGCTCAGGAAAAATAGATAAGAAAATCTATAACAGTTGTTTCACTATATTTTCACAAAAAAAAATATCAAAAAATATTTACTCTTTTCCACCCCAAGTAATCCTGTTGATTGAGGCCTTCACTATAAAAGCATCTCTGAAATGCTCACTTCTTATTTGGGTTCAAAAAAGTAGTTATAGATGTTATATATCTTTACATGCTCTAAGTCTCAAATGTGTAGTAGGACCTTATTGTGTAAAATAACTCCATTACTGTAAGACACTCCTGAATGTATTTGTGATAGAATTATATTATTTTAATGCACTAGATTTTCATGATAACTACTATGTCTATCAAATATTGCCCTCTCTATTGTAAATTTTGGCAAAGTATAAAAGAGTTTGATAGAGTTTGTAACAGAGAGTGCATAGAGATGATATATACTTTGTGCTACTCGGAATAATTATGACAGAGATGATATTTGACTAATGGAATCCAAATTAAGGTTAAGATAGCATATATGTCTCACAAAATTAAATTGAGTTCCATCTATTCTGATAAAATCAGACAAAGCAAACATTGGCATGTGATAAGTGGGTCAGATGAGAGCAATAGTCACTCTCAAAATCTGACAAAATCTGACAAAATCTGACAACACGTAAGATATGTTTTGTTACGAACCTGGAAGTGACTCCACAGAGTCCAACCAACCTGCAGTTTGTCTGATAAAAATGGAAACAAGATGGCAGAAGACTTGACAAAGCCTGATTAAATTTGACAATGTCTGACATAGGTTTAAGATATATGACAAGGCTCTGAAAGGGTCCAACAAAGGTCAAAGAGGTCCAATTATTGTCTTTTTAATAATAATTCACTGAGAGTAAAATAAATCCAACAGAGTCCAATCAAATCTGACAACATCTGACATAGTCTAACATACTTTGATACCCTTGGACTTTATAAATTATTTTGACAATGCTATTGAAACTGATTGAACTCTGCTCTCTTTGTCTATGAAAGTCCATCATATATCAACAAGAACTCTGTTTCACTTTATCCAACCCTCAAGCCAAAAGTAAGATGTATCAAAATACTTAATTTGTATCAGATTTTGTCAGACTAGATCTGACTATGTCAGATCTGTTGTTATTGATGATCAGAGATCTCTAGACATCTTCAGACTTTTTAAATAATGATAGCAAATCTAAAATGATACAACAGATTTGATACAGTCTGATTATAGCTGTTTTCAAAATTCATGAGAATCCCGAAAAAAGAAAAAGAGATCGATGAGATCGAGAGAACGTCGAGAGGACCGGCACCGGTGCGAGAATGCAAACACGACCAAACAATGTTCCGCGACGCGGAGCGGCGACGCGCGCGTCATTATCGTCGTCGTCGTCGCTACTTGCTTCCTGCTGCTCTGTTGATCACAACTGCTCTGTAATCTCTCGTTACTGCATCCTGATGGTCTATCACGCTATCTCTGATGACTTGAAGATGGCTTCTGTCCGCTTGAGGCAACGGGGCCTTGACTCTGTGCCTGACATCATGGACATCACCGGCATGTCTCGTGCAACTCTCTACCGTACCTGGCGCCGCTTCATGTTCACTGGGTCTGTCTCCAATGCACCTGCCCTTCGACGCGGACGGCCCCGCTCTTTGGCTCTTCAAGATGCTGTCTATCTTCTTCGTCTTGCTCGGTACAAGCCAAGTCTCTTCCTCGACGAGTACTGTGATCGTCTTGAGCGCTATCGGCACCTTCCTGTCTCCCTTAGCACCTTGCACCGAACATTTGCTCGGGCTGGCATCAGTTTGAAGAAGCTTCAAAAGATGGCAAAGGAACGTTCCCCTGCCAAACGAGCTGACTACATCCGCCGGATCGGAGAATATTCTCCAGCTTGTCTTGTCTTTCTCGATGAAGTCTCTAAGGATGATCGTACCTATGCACGGCTCTTTGGGCGGGAGAGGATTGGAACTCGGGCAGAGATTCATGCTCCATTCATCAGAGGACGGAGGCTCTCTTTATTAGGTGGATTGGTGTTAGATGAAGGGATGGTTGCAACCCGAGTTATTGAAGGCGCATATACCCGAGAGCTCTTTTTTGAGTTCCTTCGTGATGACCTTGTGTGCCAGTATATTCAGCTTATCTCTTCTCCTTTACTAATTCATATTTTTACTTAGTTACCGGTTATGACACCATATCCTGGTCCGCGCAGTGTTATTGTCTGTGACAATGCTCGGATCCATCATTCTGAGGAGATCCGTGAGCTAGTTGAAAGTCATGGTATGTTATATCCAAGCCTTATCATAATTTTTGATATGGAGATTTTGCATGGTGAACAGGCTGTCGTTTGGAATATTTGCCACCATACTCACCTGACCTCAACCCAATCGAGCAAGCTTTCTCTACAATAAAGTCACACCTGCGACGTAATGGCATGTATCTTTATCCTTCTGACCAACTTTACTATGAGATGTATGCTGTATGTGATGAGATCACGCCAGAGAAGACATGGGGCTATTTTTCACATTCTGGCTACCTTTGAAAATGTACAAACATTACATGTATCACAGTTCTGAAATTACACTGCCACATTGTCTGCAATCCATCTGTCCTCTGCATCACGAAGCTCTGCAATCTGCGCCTTTGTCAATGCCCCATCCTCTACAAGATCCTGATCTGAAAGCTTTCGCAAAACATGAGGACCTACAAGCTCCATCTTATGCAGCTTTGCTACAAGGGATTCTGAAAGAAAATAAAGTGCACAAAATTCATCAAGTGCCATGCGCGGTGGTAAACGAGGTGCAGGTGGCTGTACTGCATTGACCGTTGTGGGCACTGAGTTTGCCGATGATGCAGTTGTACCATTTTTGAAGGCTGCGACAAAGTCTGCAAGCCCATCAAAGCTCAAATGGACATTGGGTGCATTGTTGGTGTTTGAGGCTGCACGCAGGCGTCGATTCGCAAGTAGAGCCACATCAGTTGTATTCGGCGTAGCAGTTGACCGTGGGATATCAAAGAGTGGATCATTTGGAGGAGTATTTCGGTCAACGCCATCAACATTAGAGTTCTAGAAACAAAGTAAATTGATTATAAATTGCACATAAAATAAGAACTGGGACTTACTATTGCTGCGGCCCATTGCCGAAAGTGACGGGGGGTGAGTTTGACATGCGTAGCATCAGGACCACATGGGAAGCAGTGAGTTGATGCGCAAGAATTGTCTTCGCAACGGTGAAGGCCCTGAAGGTCTTCGATGATCTCGTTTTGGTCGACTTCCTCTGCCGAAGGCTCATGCTAATGGCATACTTGTGTTACGATCATGTAGACATCTTCAAAACGAGCTTACGCACCTGTTTGCCCTTCTTCTTCTTAGCTTGCCGAGCATCTTCATTCTCGTCATCATCCGTGGCATTGTTGAGCTCCGACATAGTCTATATCCAAATAAAGATATGCAGCGCACATGCAAGATGAAGGGGACATACCTCTGTTATCTTGATGACAAGCTGCGGAGCCTTGCGCTTGATAACCGCCTTCAGCATTTGATCGTAGTCGTGCTTTGTCGCAAGCACGATGTCTTGGTCACTGGTCCCGGAAACCGTGTATGTGAGCGAGAACGGCTCGGGGTCTTCAAGTGATGCTTGCCCCTGGCAGACACGGTAGATGCTTGAGGACTCGAGGAGATCAAGCCGGTCTACACTTGTGGTCAGCGCAACGAGAAAGTCCGACATGCCGTAGTCCTCGTGCATCGCAAGGACCTTGGTGATACTAAGAGGTTTGGCATTCTTGCGCCTCTTGTTCTTGTCCTTGTCAATCGGCAGAAAGACGGCCTTGACCCGGATACCTTCACCGTCGTTGTAGAGGCTCGCCCCCCCTTGATGACTGCAGTTAGCTATGCATGGCAAAGAGCTAATTAGCTCGACTTACAGTCTCCGAAAACTGCATCTTCCACTGGTCCTAGATCCTCTCCTGAGCCCTCAGAATCAGCCATTGTAGTAAGAGCTACTTGTGAAAAGGGATACGGTCAGAACTGCAGTACTTTGTAGCACTGCAGTAGCGAGAAAAGACCACAACGACGCGACGCGCCGTGAAGTTGCCGCTACTCAGAACGCGCGCGTTTTGTTTGGTCCGGTTTGTTCTCTGGCCCAATCCGGAATCGACCCGCCCAGCCCTCTCATGGCATCCAGAGGACTCGTTCTTTTTTTCTTTTCGCGATTCTCATGAATATTGAAAAGCGCAATAAGTTTACCAAAATCTGACACAGTTTGAAATATTTTGACACATCTCACCTTTGGCTTTGGGGTTGATGAAGTAAGACAGAGTTCTTACAGATGAACTCAGTTTAATAGACTCTGATGAACAAAGAGAACAATCACTTTCAACAAAAACATCCTCAAAACAATTTATGAAGTTCAAGTGAGTTTAAATATTTCAAATTTTGTCAGACTTTGTCAGACTTGATCAGACTCTGTCAAATCTAAGTGTGCACCATCCTTAAGCATTGCCACCAGGCTAGCATCTATTGGAGAATCTGTTACTATTTGTCTATTTATAGTGCAGATACTTACATCCTAGATTGATGCCCTCATAAACAAACGGCTCCTCAATTCTAGTATATTGTGCACTATGGCTGTCATTTGTGGTTCATTCAGAATATTAACATCTTATTATTGGTCAAGGGTTGGCTCAAAGATAAATTCCACATCCTTTCTCAAAGTATCACTCAAATCTATGATTGCGTTTAAATGTTTACTTCTTGATATTGTATTGTTTGTATAGAATTTCTGAATTTGATGAATTATGTTTTTGACCTGAAAAAGGTTAAATCTTTTTCTAACCATTTTACAGTGAAAATATAGTGAAACAATTGTTATAGATTTTCTTATCTATTTTTCCTGAGCAAAGTAAGTTGAAAAGAAATAAAAATTTCTTATTATTGTTTCTATATTATTTCTCTGAATAAGACTAAACAATTTTTGAGATATCTTTCTGATGAAAATGTTGTATCTTATCTACAAAAATAACAGAAGAGAAAATGATAAGAAAATGTATATTGTTTTCTTATAATTTTCTCCAAAGAAAATATTGTAAAGATGAGGCTATCTATTTCTTTATAAAATAATTATAGAAATATGTATGGAAAAGTTGGTAACATTTTGCACTAACTTTTCCATGACTATATCTCGAGAAAAAGGTGTAGAAATAGATTCTCCCTTTTTTAAGCAATTTTTTGAAGAAAAAATGATGGAAAATGGGCAAACTATCTCTAAAATGTTTTCTACACTATATTGTGGGAAAAAATGGGTCATGTGGCCAGTGCCTGGCGCTTTCCATCAAAGATTGCTCAGACACATCTGAGAAAAGGGATTTCTATATAGCAGCAAATGCTGTTATGGGCCCTATCAGTGAGCTATGGGGGCTATGAAGTTGAACTTCAGGAAAAACCGGAGTTTTGCTAAATCAAGTGATGGGCCTACAGAAGCACTGATGGTAACTACCGGTGTTCTCCAGCAGATACTGTAGCTCATCTTGTCCTACAGTAGCCTTCTGTAGCTCTTTGTAGTTATACTATGTTTTCAATTCATTATATTCCTTGAATGTTTTTGAAAAATAAAGTTGTGCTTGTGTTTATCATACAGTTTGACTTCTTTGATGACTCATGTACTGTCACCACAAGTGACATGTCACATACACATGTAGCGCGCCTCTTGCAGCTCCCCACTCTGCATTTGTGTCCTAGGGCAAGCAAAGCACAAGTCAAGAAAAAATGTGAGCATATTCAAATTATCTTGATTAACATCTTCTAGGAAGTTTAATAGCACATCAGCAATTTTGGTTATCAAAAGGTATGTGTGATCGATGCTCTAACTGACTATCTTATATCCTAGATTTTGATGTTGTGCACCAAGAAGTGCACCGATTTACATGTACGTACATGTGTTCGAAAGGTACGGATCACCGCTTTCGAGAACACTAAAAACATTTCTGGTGCATTTCCTCGTTGTAATGATATTCCAGAAACATGTTTTTGCTGACAGTTTTAGAGATTTCGTTCTAGTGGCTCCAGTTTTGCAGCTACCAGGTCGCATGATAGCTCGTTTGAAAGCTTTTGATGAGCTCTTTCCAACGTGCCAAAAAAAGTCTGTGGTACGTCCATTCTTCGCTATGATACAGCCCATTCTTGTTTAGAGGGGCGATTTTTAGAAGTTCTCAGATCGGGTCATGCATGACACCGTTCGAAAGCTACGATCCACCGCTTTCCGGAACAGTTGAAACGTCAGCAGTGCGTTCTCTCGTTGTTGAGATATGCCTGAAACAATATTTGACCTCTGTTTTCAGAGATTTTGCCCCTATGGGATGAGTTCTGCCCCTATCATAGGGCATGAGGGCTTGTCCAAAAGCTATTGATCAGGGCTTTCAGATGGTCCAATCAGTCTCATGGTGTGTGCAGTAATCAAGGCACTATGTCACTTTTTGTATCTACTAAAGGTCACCCATAGTGTTCGGGCTATAGTGTCTTCAATATTTAATGTATCGCATCGTACAGGGCACCGTTCGAAAGCTACGAATCACACGGTTCGAACGATATTAGGTACGTGCTAATTGGATAAGAATTGCGCTTTGTAGAAGAGAAATGGAGATCTGTCAGGGGGACCTAGATACTCTCCCACACCCCTTGCAGCTGTGATGCACGCAACTAAGGAAGACAGATTGCCAAACATGGCAATCTTATTTTTGCCAGTACAAAGTAAAAATAAGTTGGTATAAAACTAACACTATTAGATGTTTTAAAGAAACTTGTAAGTAGTGTAAACTTACGACGTACTGTACCATTTCAGTCATAGGCTCGCCGCAGGTGAGCCGTGACCGAAAATTCCATAGGCTCGTTTAGGTCATGAGGCTCGTTAGCTAGTGTGACCTGTGACCTAGAAAAAAATAGGCTCGTTGTAGTTAGGCTCGTTGCAATTTCAACACCGCATACTGACGTCGAAGTTCAGTATCTACGACTTGAATCTCAAATCCTCATCCACTACTTGTATCGCACTTCAGACATGCCCGAACCAAATCCTATTGCATATGATACAGTACCAATGGTTCTCGTTGGTACATTCTTCCCTGCACTATCCTTATCTATCTAGGCGCTACTAAGCTTTGATCTCATGCCGTTCCCCAATGCTGTCAACGCAGGTGGTGATCGGGACAACTTGACCATGCTCACTTCGTCTATGCCGCCCGATATCGAGCTCTCCAATGGTCTACTGCGCACCACTATCCCTCTGTCTCTTGATATTGTTCAGAAGCTCCTAAAGACACTGCCATCAGCAGGCTTTCATTCGGTTGCTATTGAGGGAATTCACCTTCCTCTCGAAGTCCTTCACGTGTGGGCCCTGCTGGGAAAGGTCCACCATATCACAGGAAGGTGGAGGAATGCTATGGGATGGATGAAGTTTTGAGAGTGGCATTCAGAGGCCCATCGCACTATCATCGATCATCTCCGACAGCAGCTGCGAATGATGGCATGGGGAGGCACCATCAACGGGTTCGAGGCATCAGTACCGCTGTCCGCGCTAGCTCAATATGCCTCAAACAATTGGCTTACTGACATCCACACTTCGCAGATGAGCGAGGTCTTGCTCCAGGGTCTCGACGATGGGACCATGACTGGCAGCGGTGGTGCAACGGATATTGATATCCTCAATCCATTCTTTGCGAAGACGTTGCCAGCGGACGGGCCTTCTCACCCATGGGTTCATTGCATTGCGGAGAACTTGGTGTCGCAGTGCCGTACACGGGTCATTGGCCTTGTCCTTGTCAATGGAAATAACTGGATTGCATATGTTATTGACCTCCATCACAATTGCTGCCTTCGATTTGGCGACTCATTTGGTCATGGTCCTCCCAAACCCGTCATTGAAGCCTTCAGAAATTGGCTCAGTGATGTCATCGCGGATGTATGCATCGAAGACCTGCCTTGCTCCGCTCAGTTAGATCACTGGTCCTGCGGTGTTCTGGCACTCAACGCACTAGCACATTTTATAAATCCTGATCAACGTGCATTTCTTAGCAGTCCAGCGTCGATCATGCTGGAACGCTTACAGGCATCTACAGAAGCAGCGCACCATCATCTGAGTGCAGTACGTCTTCCATTAAATTATCTTCTTGATGAGTCTGAAGCTGACAATTAGCAGGTAAATCATCAAATCATTGACTTGGACGATAGCGACTCACAGATATCAGACAAGGATGGATCGGGGGGTGACTTCCGGAGCAGAACCAGTGATGCTTCCAATTTGGAGAGCGAGGCTGTTTTCGACTCGGAATGTCTTGATGCAGAGAGCGACGTGGACTCTGATGCTGGCTCGGAAAGTCTCGACACGGACAGCAGCGTAGATGCTATGGACGCTGAGAGTGGGGATGGGGTCACCTCGGAGACTGTCATGGAAGTTGGATCAGATCAGGAGAGCTTCCAACCCATCAAAGAACACGGAGACGTACCAGCGGCAGCCGAAAATCAGACTGATGAACAATGCGCTGATGCGATCCTTAGAAGCAAGAAGGCCATGAGACGCAGCACATCTCCTGAGCTGCGACAAGGTCACACATCAATCACGAATTTCTTCGCACATGTTGATCGGGATGAGAAACAAGTGTTAGATAGAGCAATGACACAGAGGAGGAAACATGAAGAGGAGGACTCACATGAGGAACAGCTTGAGATAGAAGAGCGTGCAGCTCTTGCCAAGTTACTCAAGCGTTGCAGCAATGACCGGGGGCGCAAGAGCAAGCAACGGAACAAGAAAAGAGCTCATGAGGTCGAAGATGGTGAGCGTGATACCAATGGCCAGAAGAAGAAAAGGAAGATGGTGCGTGCCTAGCAAGCACATCAGAGCGTGCATCTCAAGCTAATGGAAACTTCACGATAGGTTATTGTTGCAACACTTGATAGCTCAGGCACCATGTCAAAGCCGCTTGATGATGTCGCTGATCTGTCACGTCCCTTCTGGCAGTACAAAAATGAGTGCAAACGGAAACCGCAGGGACGAAAGTGCATTCACTTACCAGAGAAAGCAAAACGAACAAACTGGCATGCACCATTTCTATGGTCACAGATTGACGCTGCGACACAGAGAGTTGGATGGCCCTACAGTCAAGCTGAAATCACGCATGAACTCAGCTTGCGCGATCCTCGTATCTTTCAGAAGCTGTGTCCGCAGACCCTAAGAAGGTGGCTACGATCACCGCAGGTGAAGGGAAAGCCTTGGACAGACAGGGTCTTGGAGAATGTAGCAGAAGGCAACAAACCGCGTACAGCAGATAACGGGCTAGGTGTTCTTGTGAGTCCCACAATGTGAATGTATCAGTGACTGCTTGCTTATCTTATTAACCAGAAACCATACCCCGAGCTTGCAGCAGCCATCATGCTGAAGCTGAAATGCACATGACAAATCGGTGTCTCATTGGGTATTGAAGACGTCACCGCCATAATGATATCAATGATGATGAAGCATGCACCTAAAATCTTTGAGGTGGTTGTCCCAGACGGGAGTTGGTTCCATTGCTCAGATTCGTTTGTGTGCTGCTTTATGAGGGATAGAAACTGGTCACGCCGCCTGCCTACAAAAGCGGCTCAAAAGATCATCAGGAAAAACCCTCAAGATAATTTTCAGGATAATTTTTCTACTTGGCTAATTATCTGGACCCTATAATTATCCAGATAATAAGCTCAAGATAATTATCTATCCTCAGTGCCTATGACCTTAACATCTGAAAAATCTAAATCTGTATAGCCACGACTGCATCATCTGAAAAAAAAAAAACTTACATAGCAGAGGGCCAAAGCTATGGTGGCTATGGGAGGAGCCTCCAATTTTTGATCTCAAATTTCATTGTATTCATGGGAGTATTTACAGATATATTTACTATATTATCACAACGAAGTAAATAGATAAGCTGAGATAGGCCTGTCCGCAGTGCAGGAAGCCCACGCTCGGGCATTCGGCAAGTTGGAACACGTCAGCACGGCATGTTCGTGGCATGGTGCTCGGCGCGGCACGTTCGGGGTTTGGGACGCGTGGGGCGTTCGGCGCGTGGGCGCGCAGCACGCGTGGGGCGTTCGGCGCGTGGGGCACGTGCACGCGTGGGGCGTGGGGCAGCGGTGGGCGGCGGGACGACGCGTGGGGCGCGTGGCACGCATGGGGTGTGCGGCGGCAGTGGGCAGCGGGCACAACGCGTGGGGCGTGGGCGTGGGGCGGGGGCGAGCAGTGAGCGGCGCGGGGCTGCGGCGTGCGGCGCGGGGCGTGCGGCATGCGGCGGCGGCGTGCGGTGGCGGTGGGCGCGGCGCGTTCGGGCGTGGGGCGCGGCGCGTTCGGGGCGTGGGCGTGGCACGTTCGGCGTTGGTGCAGTGCTTCTGGCGTTGAGCGCATCAGCACGACATGGGCACGGCGCGTTCGGCGCGTGGGGCACGGCGCGGGTGGCGTGGGCGCGGCGCGGCGCATTTGGGGCTTGGGCTTGGGGCACGTGGGGCGCAGCACGTGCAACATGGGGCGCGGGGGCGCGTGGGCGCAGCGCGTGCAACGTGGGGTGCGTGGGGTGCTGCGCGTGCAACGTGGGCACGTGGGGCGCCGCGCGTGCAATGTGGGTGCGTGGGCACCGCCATTCGGGGCACGCGGCGCGTTCGGCGCGTGGGCACGCGCGTAGGCGTTGGGTGCAGCGCGTAGGGCGTTGGGCACGTCAACGCAGCGTGGGCAGCGGCGCCAGGCGCGTTCGGCGTGTCAGCGCTGCGCGGCACGTCGGGGGCATTCGGCGCGGCAGCAGGGCGGTGACGCTGCATTGGCGGCGGTGCCGCGGCACAGCATGAGCGGCAAATGCGAGGCGTGGGCAGCGGCAGCGGGGCGCTAGCAGCGTACGCGAGGCGCGGCGTGCATTGGCAGCGTGATGGCGGCACTGTTCGGGCGTGGGCGAGGCGCAGGGGATGTACGCGAGGTGCCGAGGGCGCGGGAGGTGTTGCTGAAACCTCGAGCAGCCGTGCACGATGTGCGCAGCGTGTGCATGTGCATGCGCTGGCATGCCCGTCCCGGGTCATGGTCAACCAGGGTGTCCCTGGTCACTGGAGGGGGCGCGTAGGATGCTGGCAACGTGGCGGCAAGGTCGGATGGGGTCTGAGATGGCAGGGGCGATGGTGGGAGGCGAGGGTGAAGGGAGAGGCCCGGGGGGAGAAGCAAATCGAGAGTATCGCTCGTTCGAGCGATACTCTCGACATTATTAGTAGAAGCAAACAAAAAAAAGGTTTTTCCACGCACCTAAGATGCCCTCGGCATCCTGGTCCCCCTCCCAGCGTTTCGTTTGACAGTTTTAGGAGAGAGAGGAAGGGGGAAGGCGAAGGGAAGTGAGGGGGAGTAGTGAGTGACAGACGAACTTGGACGCGTGTTTCGGTGCTTTAGCCACCAAAACGCGCGAGTCATTGTTTCTCGCAATGTAGAAAATCAAATAAAACCGAATCAAATCAGGAAAAAAAGGCCATTCCAGTAGAGCATCGTTTAAATGTATCTAATGAGCTCAATATGTATATAGTGTATTCTACAATCCTGAACAGCACAAGGAACTTAGTAAAATCTACTGGTTAGCCTCCGACGCGGCGCTCGGCAGTTCCCGGCAGCCACAATTTGAACTCCGATCTGTCCACATATCTATCGTGCACGTCGCGCATCGTCTCGTTCGCTCGTACCACAACCATCTCTGCAAAGTTGTCTTTACTTGCGGCTACTCAGGTGAGTGCTTCATTCTTCAACTTCTACAGTTGTCTTACATTCTTATGTTGATATATTGTCTAAATAAATTTCGCTTTTCGCTTTTCTGATGTTTTGGTATGTTTATGCTGTAGTCTTTTAGTGTTAACTTACTAACTAGTCTTTGTTAAGTGGTTAGATTTTCGCTTTTTTGTTATCTTGGTAAGCTTTTCTTGTAGTCTTTTGTAAGAATCCAACTATTGCTGATTCTTTTAGTGTCTATACTTACAGTCTTTGTATTGTGTTATCTTACTAGTAGAATAGAATAAGAATGAAATTTTGAGTAAAGTATGAATAAAGCTTGTTGCTGTTCATGTTGTCTTCTGTGCTGTGGAATGTTAAATACAATGGTGTTCAAAGATTAGGAGATAACTAAAGATAAATTGAGATAATTGCCTGATAATTAGCTATTGTCATCATATCATAACAGAATAACACTGATATGATATACATCAGGGTGCATATGTCTTCTGTTACTTGCTTGCACATGAAGGTAAAACTGTAGAGCATGTAGACAGTTATCAGATAACAAGAGGTAATTATCTGAGACATATGTACTCAGACTACCTCAACAATGCATTTTACACAGTGTATAACACTCCAATTATCTAGATAGCAAGATAGGTGACTTGTCTAGTTGGCTCTAATTATCAGGATAATTTGAGGTGTCCAATTATCATCTAATTTGAGATAATTTGAGATGATTGTCTACTAATTAGAGTGTGGGTTTTTCCTGATGATGCCTGGCAATGCACAAGATCAGTGTCGCAAATCGTTTTTCCGACAAGCACTTACCATTCGAGATGATGGTGTAAAAGCACACCTACGTGCAAATGGCGACCAGATGGGACTTGTATATGCAGAAGGGTCAAAGAGCACATGGAATAAGAAGGGCATCGATCAAGTGACAGTTGTGGGCAATGAAGAGAAACGAGCGTTCACCCTAATGGTAGGTGTTACGGCGTCTGGAGAAGCTTTGCCATTTCAGGCGATCTTCAAAAGAAAGACGGCTCAGTCACTTCCTGCTGAAATGGAGTCCAACTGTGCATACTGGAAGAAATCAAAGGAATTGGGATTCCTCCTTGAATTCTCTGGTACCGACACCTACTGGTCAACCCTCACCACGATGAAGAGCTACGTCAACAAAATCCTCGCTCCCTACTTCGTTCAAGCCCACGCCGATCACAGAGACCCAGCAGACCAACTGGCAATCTGGCAGATCGATGCATGGAGTGTCCACCGCTCTGTGGAATTTCGTGAGTAGATGAAGAAGAAGCACCCTAGCATCCGATTGGAGTACATACCAGGGGGCTGTACCGGGATCTGGCAGCCTTGCGATGTCGGTATTCAAAGGCTTCTCAAGCACAAGCTCCAGCGCACATCAAGGGCCGATGTTGTCGAAGAGGCTCTGTGGCGGTGGAGTGGGGGCTGAGGGACACAGAGGAGGAGCAGGCAGAGGAAGAGTAGGGTTAGGAGTAGGGTCAGGTGGGGTTAGGAGTCGGAGTTAGCCATGGTTGAGGCTGAGTCAGCAGGAGGCTTAGGTAGAGAGCATGTCGTAGCACTCTCATGATCAGCATCCATCTGCATTCCCTGTGGGCATAGCTAGAGTCCCCTGGGCCCACTCCACCTGGTGACGAGAGTGTGAGTTCGGCATACGCTGCTCTGCTCTGCCTGTCCTGTCCTTTTTCGAGTCTTTTTGCGCTCTCGTTGTCCCTCGCGTCCTCTCGCACGCTCGTGTCGTACTTTCCCAGTGGTCCTCAGTGCTCCAATCGTTCACCCGTCACTCTACTGCTCTTATCGCGTTCTTCTAGTGCCCTCTAGTGCTCTTCGGTGCCCACCTTTCGTGCTCTACATCACACGCGCGAACTTTCGATTCGACTGAGATCGAATTACCCGATATGGGCAAGAAACATACCGCTGCCCGACGAGCAGCAGCAGCTGCGAGTACAGCGCCCACCGCACCCTTATCGTCGATCCTAGCAGCCCCCAATGACGGCCCAGTCGCATTCGAGCACCCAGAGCGACGCACAGTGCCAGCGTACAATGCACATGCCGCAAACACGTGCCCCGCGCCCCACGTTTCGATTCTCAAGCACTCGACCTCGCCTATTGCGCCACACACGACCTCTGCGAGCTCGAACGACACCCCTACAGCATGCTGCCGCCCTGCGTCGCCATTCGTGAACAAAAGTGAGCCCGAACGACGCCCACCAACCACCATAGCCGACCCGCGTGACGCACATCCCAGATTCGTACCGTGCAGAACGCACTGCGTCTCCCGCCCCGCACACATACACAGCGAGCTCAAAGGAAGCTCCAGCACCGCCGAGCACGTCCGCAGGCACGTCAGCAGCTGGAAGCGAGATGGAGCACGAGGTTGGGGCCTGCAGAGAGGGATTGGACGGCGTGCATGGTGAGTACACGCCCCACGCATTCTGCGGCACTAGCTCCGTGCAGTACATACACCCCGCGCCCCCTATCGCCTCTCCCATGCCGCACACCCGAACGGCAACCCCGTGCGACGTCCCCGCGAGCCCCAGCAGCACCACGCATCGCCGCGCCGCCGAGAACGAGCCAGAAGGACTTGTTGAAGCCTGCGAGGACGACCCACATGCCCTGCACGTACGCTCCACGCCCCACATCCCACATCTCGCACAGCACGCACTCCCCACCGCCTCTAACGACGTCTCCGCGCCCAAGCACAATGTCCCGAGACCGTCGATGCCCGGAATCGAACCGGGAGAGCCCCGAATGGCCACCACGTACGAACCACCAGACCCCGAGCCCACCTTCATCGATCGCACGCAGCACGACCACATCGTGGCACTCGCAATCCGGAAGGGCTATAAGGCAGGGCAGAAGGAGGGGCGAAATACAGGCTTTTGCGAGGGTTTAGACGTGGGCACGAAGACAGGATGGAAGCAGGATCGCGAAGAGGGCACGAACGAGGGAATTGGGCGAGTCAAAACGGCCCCGAACCCCACGGACCCGCACATCGCTCGTACGCGCAAACATCCTGCTACGTCGATCGAGGAGATCGACGCCGATCTCCTCACGTCCATACGGAAGGAGGCGGAGTATGGAATCTGGGGAGAGGGTTTGGAAGCAGGTATAACAATGGGGAGGAAGGAGGGCAGAGATGACGGATACCGAGAAGGCTACGAAGCTGCTAAATGCGAGGCGTCCCAGTTGTCCCAAAATAATGGGACCGGAATCACACCGTGAGAGCATTCCAATTCCTGCGGATGCAGCCGTCTCCGCAGGCATTAGAATGCCCCGCTCCTAGGCAGCATTATAATGCTGCCCAGGTTCACACGGGCCGCTTACTGGGCTGTACACTACTCTACGGCAGCGGCTGTTGCCGCCGCCCTCGCTCGGCACTGCCCTGCCACGCCTCGGCTACGCGTCGCCCGCCCGCCCGCTGCTCGGCTACGCGCGCACCCGCCACCGCTCGGCTACACGCACGCGCATGCCCGCCACCGCCCCCGCCCCCGCCGTGCACACTGCCATTTTCCCTCCATGCAGCCATGCTGGAGGGACCTGGATAGGCCCAGCTACACAGCTGGCTGCAGGTGGAATGGCCTGCAGGGGTCGATTCACGCCCCGCGCCGTGCAATGCCCGCCGTCCCACGCCCTTCCCGCTGCTCGCCGCTCGCGCTCGCCACCCCCGCCCACCTCCCGCCTCCCGCCGTCACCTGCACGCTGCCCGCTGCCCCCGCGTGCCGCTCGCTTCTCGCTTCCGTGCTCCCCACCCGTTGCCACTCACCTGCGCAGGCTCGCCACACCGCTCGACGTCGCTGCCACTGGCCTTGACGCCGTGGCTGCGGCTGTCGCTCGTGCTAGTAGACGTGGCAGCTGGGCATCGCGCGCGGTTGCCCGGGCGTTGCGCGCATATTGCTGGCCGCTGGCCACGCGCGTTGCTGGCCGCTGGCCACGCGTGTCGGCGGCGTTGCGTGTGGTGCTGGGTGTTGCACGCGGCTGCTGCGCGTCGTTGTGGTTGCCGGGGTCCGTGGGCGAAGTGCCGAGCACGCGTGACCACGCATGCGTGCGTGTGGCCATGGTATGCGGTAGTGTGGCGTGCGTGGAATACGCGCAAGGCGTGGCGTGGACGGGACGAGCGCATTAACGCGCACCGAGAAAGGCGAGGGGGTGGAACGGTGAGTGCAGGCGCCCGCACGATGGAGAGGAGGGTGTGACAGGAATCACAGTGCAGCAGGACTCATGGCACGCTTCGGAAAATGCCGAGTGGCGGTGGCTGAAGCCCGACGAGCCCGACATTCGAGGAGAAGAACGTTCGGGCACGGACTCTGGACGGACATTGACTCAAATATTGCATAGAATATGTATATATAGTATGATAGAGCTTCCATGTGAATTATCTATTGATTTTAGGCACAATTGAAGCCAAAATAAGCTGATTATTATAACCCTAGGGTAACCCTAGGTCCGACTTTCCTTACTGTAAAACCCCAATATGTGTGTATTTAAATATCATGTTAACGAGATGTTTTCTGATGCTACTGGGAGTCCGTGTACGAGTTTTCAATTTATTTGTGCCCGATTCCAGATGTTGAGACCCGAAATACGTGTAAACTTGCAGTGTAGTATCCAAAGAACATTGAATCTAGCTAAGATCTTGATGATGTAGCAACCAATAAAATACAAGAAAATCACGAAACATTAGTCCAGCATACCCCAATGTAATCTCATGAATCGATAAGCATGGTTAGCTTGATGTGCTGAGCAAACGGGGCTCGAATGCGGTGTCCGGCGTGCCCGAGACCTCGATTCGAGCTCGACGCGTTTCGTACTATTGGCAAGCGCCGTACTTTTAGACATGCTTATCAGTGCTTCGCCCATAGAACACTTTCAACAAGCTCGATTCACACAAAAACTCCGTCCCTACCTTAGTAAATTGGATCTACATGTACTCTATTATTTGTAGGATTTATAGAAATTTATTTGTTTTGAAAATCACGTTCGAACTTTGATTAGTCTCATTCGCTGCCCTGGTCGGCAATTGCCGAACGTGCCACAAGGCTCGGGGCTACTGATGCTCTTGCTCTTCCCGCCACGCACACTCAAGCGGGCGCATTGCGAGGCTCAACAGCCTCTTGTAGGTACGTCTGTATTTCTTTCGGTCCCTTATGTGGTTACTAACTTTCTATGCCATTTTTTTGGCCTCGAGACGGCGTTGACGTGGCAACGCCGACCACGCCACCCTCACACCCCTTCCCCTCCTTTCCCTCGACCACCACCCCGCCTCTCGCACTTGCAAATGCGCGCATCCGTTTCGGCTCCTCCCGCGCGCCTGCGAAGACTCACCGCGCGCATCTCCTGGCGCCGCTGCGCATTCCAGCACGCACCCCTCCCTTCTCCCGCATGTTCCAGCACACGTATTCCACCCTCTGCGCGTTCGCATGCGAACCCGCGGTCCTGCACGCTCCGCGGATGGTGCCGAGCTGGCGCGGGAAGTGGCGAGCGAGTGCGCGCAGCAGCAGGTGAGCGCGGAGGGCGGAGAGCGAGCGTGGGGAGTGGTGAGCGAGCACGCGAGGACAGCGGTGAGCGACGAGCACGTGCAGACGAGGGCGAGCGAGCGAGTACGAGGGCGGGCAGGCGCGGACGACGGCAGGCAGGCGTGGACGACGGCGGGCAGGCGCGGATGGCGACGGGTGCATGCAGGATGCAGCGGGCGCGCAGGGCGCGGCGGGCAGCAGGCACGCAGGGTGCAACGGGGGAGCGCGGGGTGCGCACGCCCGCACTCACGGCGGCGAGCAAGCGCGCGCCCACGGCGGCGATCAAGCGCGCGCCCATGGCGGCGAGCAAGCGGGCACGCGCCGACGGCGGTGGGCGGCGAGCAAGCAGGCACGCGCCGACGGCGGCGGGCAGCGAGCGGACGGCGGTGAGCAGTGAGCGCGAATGGCGGCGATCAAGCGCGCGCCCATGGCGGCGAGCAAGCGGGCACGCGCCGACGGCAGTGAGCAGTGAGCGTGAACGGCGGGCAGCGCCGTCCTCACCATCCTCTCCTTTCATGCAGAATGCTGTGTAGCTGGACCCTTCTGGGACCCTCCAGCAATTCTGCATGATCAGGATAGGGTGGAGCAGAGAGGGCGCACGTAGCGCGGCGGCGGGAGGCGCGCAGTGCCTAGCCGAGGCGGGAGCATGCACAGTGGGTAGCCGAGGCGGGAGCGCGCGCAGCGGGTAGCCGAGGCGGGAGCGCGCGCAGCGGGTAGCCGAGGCGCGGCAGGGCAGTGCCGAGCAAGGGCGGCGGCAACAGCTGCTGCCGTAGAGTAGCGTGCAGCCCAGTAAGCGGCCCGTGTGAACCTGGGCAGCGTTATAATGCTGCCCAGGAGCGGGGAATTCTAATGCCTGCAGAGACAGCTGTATCCGCAGGAATTGGAATGCTCTTGTGGCGTGATTCCGGCCCACATTATTTTGTGGGGACTGAGACTGGTGTAAACGCGAGGTGAGTACCGTGAGCAGCACCCCAGATGAAGCTGGCGCAGTCGACGCAGCTATGCACCCCACCACGTCCTCGATCCCCTGCATCGATCCCGCACCCACCGTTCCATGCCCCATACTGCCCGAGCAATCGCCCGCACCCGGATTCGAACCGAGCCAGCCCCTCGCAGCCCCCACGGATGAACTGCGCGACGTGCATGGCACGGACGTGACCCCCGCTTCAGAGCAAACCGATACCCCAAAGTACCTGGCTCGCTCACTCTGCGAGCTCCACCCCGACCTCTTCGACGAGATCTTGGAGCAAGGCCGGCGCAAGGGACGGAAGGCAGGAAGGAAAGAAGGCCGAGATGAGGGATTTCAGGAGGGTTTGGACACGGGACGGACGGCAGGTTCTATGGATGGCCGAGAGCATGGATTCGCAAAAGGGAAATCCGCCGGCATACAGGTAGGGCGTACCCTGGAGAAAGCCAAGCGATGTCGCGTCGCACGCACCTCCGTCTCCATCCAGACGGATACACCAGCCGCACGCACCCGCATCCCTGTCAACACTGCTGCCCAAACAGATGTTGTCCCTGCACCTCGCACTGTCTCTCTTGCATTGCAGACCGACATCGTCAACGGCAGAGACCACATAGCAGCAGTGCCCCCACTCTCAATGGCCTCTGTTCCATGTCCCGCACCCATCTCACCACCACTGATGCCAGGATTTGAACCGGGAGGGCGATATGCGGCTGCCATGCCATTCATCGAGGACCCCGATCCTGCCCTGCTTGATCCAAAGCACCTCAAGGAGATCACGGTGATGGCGCTACATGATGGCCATGCTGCAGGCTTGAAGGAAGGACAGCACTTGGGTTTGCATGAAGGAGTAAAGGTTGGGCGCGAGCAAGCTCGTGCTGAGGCACATCGCATTGTGCGTACCTCGTGTCAAGTCCAGACAGATGAACCACCTATTCCTGTTCCTGTCTGCTCGGAAATCACACCCGCACCATTTTCATGGGCTGATGACCTTGATTCCCTTCCAATCCTGATACCCCCGCCTCTGTGTTCAGCATCACCCCGTGACTTCTCCATTTTGCGGTCTGACTCGGTGACCCAGCCCTTTGGATCCATACAGCGATGAGTCCGGCGTTCTCAGCGGCATGCTACTCGAGTGTCACAGCTCCATCCACATTGGTTGCCACCATCTTCATCACTGTCTTGGCGCTCATCATTATATCCTGTCTGCCGTGTTCCTCCAGTGCAACATGGTGCTTCAGACCTTGAGTGGGCAACAGACCCTCGTCTTTCAGAGCTGTCTCGTGTCTTGCAGGGCCTTGGGTGGGTTCACTCGTCTTTTTCTCCAGGTCAGAGTGTAGAGGCGACGCGGACGTCGCCATGTTGGGAGGGGGCACATGGAGTGGGGGCTGAGGGACACAGAGGAGGAGCAGGCAGAGGAGGAGTAGGGTTAGGAGTAGGGTCAGGTGGGGTTAGGAGTCGGAGTTAGCCATGGTTGAGGCTGAGTCAGCAGGAGGCTTAGGTAGAGAGCATGTCGTAGCACTCTCATGATCAGCATCCACCTGCATTCCCTGTGGGCATAGCTAGAGTCCCCTGGGCCCACTCCAGCGGCTAGAGCAGGAAACGCAGACCAACGATGGTACGATCGATGTCTCTGGTGTCAAGACTCGGTCGAAGACAGCAAGAGTGCCGCCCAAGTCACCAACCAAACACAAGAGAGAGAGAGACGAGAGTGAGGATCAATGGCAGCAGCGCAGTGCCCTAGATAACAGGTACAGTACGGTACAGACGAGATGGACAGTCTAGGGAAACAGGTGAGCTACAGCGAGCCTATAAGTACTGGGAGAGCAATGTGGAAAGAACAATGGGCACAGGAATGGGTCAGACAATGGGAGAGAGGACAATGGTGACTGAAAGGGGAATAGGGTACAGGGCAAGGATAAAGGTATAGCCGGGTCATGTGATGAGTCGGGCAGGTGATGAGGCAGTGAGACCATGTGACCGATGTGACACGCGTATGGAAGTGAGAAGCGTGGAGAGAAATGGAGCGATTCGTGACATCACCCCCTCTCTAAGACGTACTTTCTCCTGGAGTGCGTGATGGGCATGGATGGAGTCAAGGTAAAGGAGTCCACAGAGATTCAGGGGCTTGATGGCAGCGGGATGTTGAGTGTAGAATGCTGTGATTGCACCTTGGGCATTGGACAATGACGTGTGCGAGAGCCACTGATTTTCCGAATCAGGGTATCCGAGCCACTTGACAAGGTATTCAATGCCACGTTTGTTCCGGGTAAGGCAAGCATCAAGGATGGACTCAACTTCGTACTCTTCTTCACCCTCTACCAGTTCCGGTGGTGGTGCAGGGAAGTTAGGGCTGTGAGCTTCAGTCTCCCTGTAGGGCGAAAGCAAAGAGGTATCGAACACTGGGTGGATACGCCATGTTGGGGGCAACTTCAAACGATAGGTGACGGGTCCTAAAACGTCAGTGATTTCGAAAGGTCCCAAGCGTTCATCTGGAAAAAGTGTCAGGACTACCTTAGCCTACAGTAGAAAATATAGTCTACAGTAGCTATAATAGATTATATATTCTCTGTAGCATCTGTTGATAGGTGGGTCTCTATTACAACTACAGGTAGCCATCTGTAGCCACTTGTAGTGCTCTGTAGCAGTCTGTAGATGGCATATCTACTATAGCTTATGCTGGCTACTGTAGCTTATGCTGGCTATTGTAGCTTATGCTGACTACTGTAGTGCTATACTGCAGTATGTAAGATTCAGTATGATATAGATTCTTATAATCCATTAGTCTCTCATATCACCTCTCTATATCATGCAAAACATTATATTTTGGCTGGTTACATCTTGTACACTAACAGTACTAATGCATAATATCTCCTCAATATCCTTTTGCACCCACAGTGCCCAATCCCTCGTGGGAACTGTTTTGCTATAGGCTGCATCCATGCAGGCCAACGGGGTGTGCACGAGTCAGCGGTGATGCACACGGGTCGAGCATGCGTGTGCGAGTCTCGTGACAACACACGCAGGGACCAGCAATATGCGCGGGTTGGCAGTGACGCACGCAGATTGGCAGGGGGCACACGGCCATGGCAGCCACAATGCCTGCAGTTCGGCGGGGGTGTGGCAGTTCCGTGCGTGCATGCGCGGATTGACAGTGATGTGCACGGATTGGCAGAAATTGGGGGGGTCGATCAGGGCGTGCGCGGGTCAGCGGCAATGCACGTGGATCAGCGGGGGCATGCGCAGATTGACGCGTGCATGCGTGGGTTTCCCGCAACGTGCACGGACTGGCGGCGATGCGTGCCGGTCAGTGCATGCGAGTGAGGATCGGCAGGGGCGTGCGCGGGTCGGCGTCACGGGTCGGCACGTGTGTGCGCAGGTTGGTGGCACTGCTGCGGACCGGCGGGAATGCGCATCGGTCGACGGCGATGCAAGAAGTCATCGGAGGCACGTGCTGGTCAGCGGGGGCACGCACCGGTTGATGGTGATAGTGCCAATCGGCGGTGCATGCGCTGGTCGGCGGGTGCATGCGGGAGTCAACCGCGACACGCGCGGGTCGACGGGGGCATGCAGGGATCAGCGGGGGCATGCGCGGGTTGATGGCGACATGCAGGGATCCGCAGGGGCATGCGCGGGTTGGCGGGGCACGTGCGCAGATTGGCGGAGACATACGTGAGTCGGCGGCGATGCACAATGGATGGCACGTACGTACGGGGGTCGGCGGAGGCGCGCGGGGTCAACGGCAAAGGGGGCGTGCGCAGACCAGTGGCGGCGACAAGCACCGCTGCATGTCAGCCGCAGCGTCTGCGGGTCGTGAGGGTGTGGCATGAGTTGGCGGGGACGTGCACGAAAAGAGCCTATCAAATGAGAGTATCGCTCGACAATGCGAGCAACACTCTCTTGATTAATACAGGAAGGTCGCAGGAAGACTGCCACTCACCTTTATTCCCAGCCCAGCTGATTCAACAAAGACAGAATGATAACTACTACAGAAATGCCAGTGAGGAAGATGGAGTGAGTGGAAGGAGTAAGGAAGACGACGTGGCAAACATGTCCAAGTCGACTGCAATGGAGCCGCGCGGCCCGATGCGTTTTTATTGACCATATTTGGGCAATAAAACATCACGGTGTGCAGCGGGCCGTGCCTGCACGCATTTCGACTTTGAACAAAAAAAACAGCGTGGGGCGTGTGGAAAACGTTTGGCTGCAGCCAAACGCATCCCACGGCCTGTCTTTTCAAACCTGCAAGGTATGTTACCCTCCTTTGATGGATAACTTACACATATTTTGCAGGTACTTCATTGGATTCATTACAGGGAAGAGCCATAAAGGGCTACACGGTGAGTGAGACAGCTCTATTGACCTTTCTTTGCACTAATATAGAGAGTATCGCCCGTTAGAATACGGGCGATATTCTCATTTTTATCCTGCGCATGACGCCGACCTGCGTGCCCCCTCCTAAGCCCCACGCGTGGTTGCTGACTCACGCATGCTCCCGCCGACTCACAATGCCCCCCGCTCCTCGCGCATGACCTCCCCGACTCACACGCACCACCGCCGACTCCCTCATGCCCCCGTTAAGTTGTTTGCGCCCGTGCCATCTTCTGCATGCCCACGCCGAGTCGCTCGTGCCCGCGCCACCTCGTGCACATTCGCGCCGCCTCTCCTGCGCCTGTGCCATCTCCCCCACACCTGTGTCGCTTCCCTTGCGCGTGCGCCGCCTCACACATGCCTGTGCCACCACTGCCTCCCCCACGCCGCCGCCGCCGCCATTTTGCGCATGCCTGTGCCGCCGCTGCCTTCCCGTGCTGCTGCCACCGCCATCTCCTGTGTGTCGGTGTCATCTCCCGGCATGCCCGTGAGATGGTGCTGCCTCCCGTGCGCCTGCGTCGCCTCCTGCCGGCTCGCGCCCGCCCGCGCCATCTTCCCCGTGCCCATGGCGTGTCGTGCGTGTTCACATCGTCTCTCCGCGTGTTTGCAGCATCTCGTGCGTGTTTGCAGCCATCTCGTGTGCATTCACGGCCGTCTTGTGCACATTCGCGCCGTCTTGCACACATTCTTGCCGCCTCCCCCATGCCCTTGCTGTCTCCCACGTCCTGCATGTCCCGTGTGCCCCCGTCACCCTTGCTGTCTCCCACGCGCCCCCCATTGCCTCCCGCATGCCCGCGTTGCCTCGCGCGTGCCCACATTGCCTCGCATGCACCCACGTCGTCTCGCACATCCTGGTGCCGTCTTCTCCACGCATGCTGGCGCCATCTTCCCCGTGCCCATGCCCCCTCCCACGCGCTGGCACCGTCTCCCATGCATCCACGCCATCTCCCCTGCACGCCTGCGTCACGTCCCGCGCATCGGCACCGTCTCGCGCATGCCGGTGCCATCATTCTCGTGCCTGCGCTGCCTCCCACGTGTCTGCGCTGCCTCGCGCATGCGGACGCTGCCTTGATCGTACCCGCACCCATTCCCTTCTGCCTGTGCCATGTCACGCATGCTCCCACTGACTCCGTCATGGATACAAAATGTGGGAACGGTTTTGTGCAGCAAAACAGTTTCCATGCTCAGATCCTTTGAAGGAGATGTATTAGATTCTTGTAAAGTAGATCACATTTGTAACTACTGTAGGTCCAATGAGAACTATTGTGAACATCTATAGTGAAATCAAAGGATGATTTGGGCATTTAAACATGCTTTTGAGAGTGCAGAATAAGTCAGAGTGAATTATTTTTTTTGTGTTCTACCAGTGCTACAGAAAGTACCATAGCTGCAGTTCTGGCTTTGTAAGATTGCCGGGCCTCCGGATATCATACTGGTGGCTTACGGTAGCCAAAGCTCGGTTACTATAGCCAAGGCTCGGCTACTGTAGCCATGCCTCGGCTATCACCCAAGAAACCGTTTTTCCTGATGTTTAGCTGCAAGCTTAGCTTTGGGACGTGTAGTCTTGACATTCTTGCCGTCAAGCCAGACCTTGTCGCCTTTCTGGAAGTGGATCATTTTGTACATGTGGTCCTGGTTGTTGCGCTTCATGATATCGGCAGCGAGCTGCAAGCTGGCCCGGACCTTAGTGCAAATTTCTTCTAAGTGACGGAAGCGATCTTCCACTGCAGGGGTAGAGGATGTCGGATTGACGGAGGGAATTGCGGCCGGGATATAACCAAGGATCATCTCAAATGGGGACTGGTTAGTGGCACTGTGGATGCGGTGGTTGTGTGAAAACTTCTTGATTAACTCGTTCAGATTCACCATCGGTCTAAGGGTGGTACGCTGTGCTGAGGGCAGACTTGATCCCGAGTTTGTCAAAAATGCCACGCATGACCTTGCCTGCATATTGAGGACCCCGGTCGGAGATGAGGCGTTCCCAAAGACCATAGTTCCTGTAAATCCTGTCAAGCATAATGTCGACGGTGCCATCACTGGTGATTGTTTCTTTGCAAGGAGTGAATGATACGTGCTTGGAAAAACGGTCAACGATGACATTGATGGAGTCATACCCCTGACATTCAGGGAGTTTGACTATGAAGTCTGACGTGATATCTTGGAAAGGCCATGTTGGGACAGCGTTGGGCAGGGTTTCGATGTGAGGACGATGATTCTGAACCTTGGTTGCCTGGCAGACAGCACAGCCATCAACATAGTCACGAACAAAGACAGACATACCGGGCCACCAGTATTCTCGACTAACGAGTTCGTACGTCTTGTAGCATCCCGGGTGACCAGCCATTGGAGTGTCATGGTGCATTTTGACAATGTCTCGTCGTAAGTCCTTGTCAGCTGGTACATAGACCTTTCCATGGAAGAGGATGATACCATCTTCGTAGTTCCACTCTTGCAAGTTCTTGGTTAGGGAGCGGGGGCCATTTGCACGGATTGTCTCAAGGGCCTGAGCAACTTCGGTGTCCTGGGTTTTAGTATCACGGATCCTTCGACGCAAGCTAGTGTCGCCGATGGATTGAACTGTAGCAGGGCGTGTGGCACGGATTTGGAAAAACTTGGGATCAAGAAGGACACGATCTGAGTTGTCCTCTGTCACCCCCTCTCTATGGTCAGGTCGCCTCGACATGGCGTCAGGTCGGTGATGGATGCCTGGCTTATGAATGAGGGTGAAGTCAAAGCGAGTGAGGAACAGGGCCCATCGAGCTTGACGACGACTCAGCTTCTGGGCCGACTTGAAGTACTCAAGGTTCTTGTGGTCCGTCCAAATCTCTACTTGATGAGGAGAACCTTCCAGGTAGTGGCGCCAAGCTTCCAGTGCACGGATGATAGCCAAAAGTTCCTTGTCGTAAATATCATAGTTGCGCTCTGGTTCTGTGAGGGCCTTGGAGAGGTAAGCAACTGGGTGCCACTGATCATCGTCTCCTTTTTGAGACAGGATGCCTCCGGTTGCATAGTCAGAGGCGTCAACTTCAACAAGATAGGCCTTGGTTGAGTCAGGCATGATGAGGACAGGGGACGAGGTAAACGCAGCTTTGAGATCGTCAAAGGATCGTTGGCAACCCTCTGACCAGATCCAGGGTTGATTCTTCTTTGTCAGGTCAAACATGGGGCGGGCGACTTTGGAGAAGTCGCGGATGAATCGACGATAGAAGTTTCCAAAACCGACAAAGGACTGGACGTCCTTGACATTACGAGGGGCTGGCCACTCAGAGATGCCTGCAACTTTGACGGGGTCCATGGCGAGTGTGTTATGAGAGACGATGAGGCCAAGGAACTCAACAGAGGTCTGCTCAAATGAGCACTTTTCCGGCTTGAGGAACAGGTCATTGTCTTGAAGTCTTTGGAGTACTCGACGGACGAGTTTGCAGTGTTCTTCCATGGTTTCCATGAAAATGAGAATATCGTCCATGTAGATGACGACTTTGCTGGTGTCGATGAGGTCCTTGAAGAGCTCATTCATCATTGCTTGGAACGTAGCGGGAGAATTCATGAGGCCAAAGAACATCACCATGGGTTCAAAGAGGCCACGATTAGTCTTGAATGCAGCTTTCCATTATGATTCCTTAGAATCGTTTACTCTATACCGGGTTTTCCTATCAAAAACGACACCTTGAACCAACCCCTATCCCCATTTGGCAGTTGGCTTATCTAATTGCAAGATCACTGATCTGATGAGTTTGCAGGTTCAATTCCAGCTCTGGCCGGACTTTTGTGTACATTTGATTTAATGTAACTTGATCAGTTCTCAACCAATTCACCTGTTCTCAAATGCATCTAGATCTACTCATTTATCGCTTTCTGGCAGTATTTTTTGCATCCTGACCCGTGCAAAACTCATAGAGTACAATGAATTCCTACATTTCTCTCTTGTAATACTTGAACTTGAGCTAACTCAGTCAATTCTCGACCGATTTACTCGTTCTCAAATGCGTCTGAATCCACTTATTCATAGCTTTCTAGGCATACCTTAGTCGTCTAAATCAATTAAGAACTCGCAGAATGCGAAATGTTTCTTTGTTTTCCCCCCTAAAAAGTTTGAATCTGAGCTAACTTGATCAATTCCTCACCGATTTACTCGTTCTAAAGTGCGTCTAAATCTACTCATTTATACCTTTTTGTCGGTACCTCATGCGTCAGGACCGGTGCAAAACTCATAGAACGCGAATTGCTTCTGTATTTTCCCCCTAGAATGCTTGAACCCCAGCTAACTTAATCAGTGCTCAACCGATTCACTTGTTCTCAAATGCGTCCTAATCTATAGAAAGCCTGTCTTCAACATAATTTATTGCTCACAAAAAGATACAGCCACTAAAATGATACACAGCAAACAAATATACATACTGTTTATTGATAAAATGAGCAAAAAATGCAATTTATCGGTGGCAAGTGGGGCCTGAGACTCGGTCACGTGATCCCACACGACCTTGTGCGGCCGAATAAGGTCTTAGCGCCCGCTTACATAAGCAGAAATTGCCTAGAAAGCCAATACACTGTATACAGTGATTGCTTTATATCTCAGCAACAAAGCCATCAATCAACAAACGGTAAATTGGGTTCATATACGTTAAATCACATCTTCCCAACCCAAGTTAGAATAGGAAAATCGGATCACTATAAGCCGAGATATTTTTCGATCTCTGTGCCATATCAGCAGAGGAATATTGTCTCCTATCTCAACAACCAGTGGTGCTATGATGGTGTAAATTATACTGTTAGAAAGCTACTGTAAATCCGCTTTCAACAAGCCCTCATACATCATGATTGGTCCAGTATTGGCAGAGCTATTAAGTGATTAGTGTGCCACATCATCATGGACATATTGTCCAATAGCTCAGCATACAGCCATGCTATCGTGATGTATATGGTACTATTCTAAAGCTATTCTAAATCTGATTCCAACAAGCTTTCACTCATTCTGATTGATGTGGTATTGAGAGTGCTATGGCACAATCTCTATGCCACATCATCAGAAGAGATCCAGACTTGAAGTTGGTGATGGCCCCACACCATCATTGGACACCTCAGGTGCAACTTGCTGCAGAAGGGCTCTGGGCATGTCCAAGCCTTGTAGTCAGTGTGCACTACTAGTAGTATCACACTGACTTCAAAGCTATCTGAAGAAAAGAACAGAGAGCAGAGAGCGCAACATCAACCACTGCTGACATAAGCTAAGCACAGCCACCAGACCTTGTGCGGCCGAACAAGGTCTGCTATTGATCACGTGATTGGCCATGTGATTGGCCATTAGCTTTCTTCAACCGTACAATGTCTGATATTGACCATATATTCAATCTTTAATCTTGTTTGATTAGACATACAACTAGGCTACTACTACAATTGTGGATATTACAAGTATCTATAGTATAAGCATATATAATAGTGCATAGCGTACATCAGGCTGAGTATAATAAAATATAACAAGTGTGTACAGTACAATACACAAGATTCTATATAAAATAAGGTGCTAAAATACATAACATGGTAAAAAATGTAGAATTATCGGAGGTAGGAGCCAAACTGCCTGTGATTGAAGAAACACGACTTAGAGAGATGTTAGTCTATACTCAGTCTGTGATGTGAAAGACTATATTGCAGTACCTTAGAGAGACATTAGTCTATACTCAGTCTGTGATGTGAAAGACTATATTGCAGTACCTTAGAGAGACGTTAGTCTATACTACAAGGAGAGTCAGTAAAGAGAAGTAACTCTAAGTATGCAAAGTAAGGCTTACCTCAGTCTGTGATGTGAAAGACTGAGGTATCTGAGTGAAGAATAGAGCCCTTATATACTAGTGGGGGCTCTGCATATCAACCAATCAGAAATTGTACAGTAATCGTACAGCATAGCATAGCATATTGCATCATCTCATGGGGAACAGCATCAGTCAGCCCGAACAGCATCAGTAAGCACAAAAGATAACAAGGCTGTGTCGGAGCATATGGCAAACCTGTACAGTAAGGCTATGTAAGGCTATGTGATCATTCCATGTGATTCTACAATCAAAGAGTCCAGATCGTTCTAGATCTTACCATAATGTTGTCATCTGAGACTAGTGTCATTACTACATTTCAACACTCCCACTTGATGGGCTAGTCAAACCATGACTCCCACTAATCCCTATGACGGATCAGACCCATACTTCCACTGAACCGAGTAAGCAAATCATATGGCAAAGACTTAGGGCCCGTTCGGTACCCGGGTTATGCTCGTAGTTACCCTGCCAAAAGATAACAAATAGGTTATGACTCGATTTGATGTCCATAACCCGGACATAACCTGACCTGGAGGGCGTTCGGCGGCCAGGTCAGCCGTCACGCCAGATCAACCGTGTGACATCCGTGCCTCTGCACATCTTTTCATCTCCCCATGCCGGCTTCGCCTTCCTGCTTCTTTCGTTTCTGATCCACTGTCTTTACTCAACATCTGTCCTTTCCATGTCTCAATCTCCCTCCGAGATCAACATCAATACTCCTATTACGGCAGGCAAGGGCCGCAAGAGCTGCAAGAGCAATACCCAGCCCAGCAGCAATGGCAAATCCCGCGGACCAAAGACCGCTTGGAATGATGACGACGACCGCAAGTTGATTGACGCGTGCTCAAGGAGGCCAAAGCCGCCGGGTCCCAAGCCGACAACAGCTGGAAGACCACATCATGGAATGCCGCCGCCAAAGCACTTGAAGGCAGCGAGAAGCGCCTTGGCAGCGGCACTCCAAAGACGGCAGACAGCTGCTCCTATCGGTTTGCAGCGGTGCGTCACATCGGATTCTCATAGTTTCTGCTTTTCGGTTTGCAGCGGTGCGTGACATCAGATTCTTATAGTTTCTGCTTTTCTCATTATTCTGGTTGCCCGGATAGCTCAAGAAAGCATACACTGTCGTGAAGGCCATGCTCGATAAGTCAGGATTCAGATACAATGAGGAGACGGGGACTGTTGTCGCACCAGACCAGGTTTGGGAGGAGTACCTAGCGGTACGTTGCTATTGATACCAGATGCCAGACTCGAACTTGTGCTGATGGTCTTACAGACAGTCCCTGCTGCTGCTAAATGGCGCAAGAAGGCATTCCCCTTGTACGACGATATTGCTGACCTCGTTAAAGGCCGCCAAGCAAATGGCGAGGGCGCATTTCGTGCCGGTCAGTCATCAGATTCTGAGGAAGGTGATGAAGAGCCAATAGAGTGGCCTCCGTCTGATCGGGAGCCGGACACGGTATGACAGTGTAATATCTGTCTTGGCTTTGCTCAATTATTATTTATGCAGCCCTCGACGCCTCCGCCGGTGACCCCAATTAGGCCATCTGAACGCAAGCATGCCGCATCAGGCTCTGATGATATCATGCACACGTCAAAGCGTGACAAGCGGCAGTCTAATGCGCAAGCCATACGTCGTGTCGGTGATGCATTGGAAGGCCTCGGTGATGCATTCAAGAATACCGATCCCTCAACACCGATGCGCCGCAAGAAAGCAGTTGAGGCTCTTGTGCAGAATAACGAGCTATCGCCTATGGGCCTCGTAAAGGCAATTGGTCTTGTCGAGCAGGATGTTGCTTTTGCTGATACGTATTGTTCCATTACACGTGATGATATCTGTGCTTTGTATGTGCAGGAGCGTATCAAGAACATCTTGTAGGTACTAAAATTAGCTACAGAGAATTTCCTGAATTTTCCCTTGTGATACGTTGATAATCAGTCCACATTGCCATTGCAATTCTATCTCGTCGATCATTTGCCCTCCTCCTCTCTGCTGCTGACACCTGTGTACCGAGTTGACCTGGATTCGACTGAAGACTTGAATTGAGCTGCGCATCCTGATGTGAACTGGCATAGCTATCCAAATCTGCAGGATCGTGAATGCGAATGAAGTTAAATATAGCTGCTGTCGCTGAAACAATCTTCGCCTGCGTCTCGGTGCTGTACTCGGGTGCAGATGTCGGAAGGCGAAATTTACGCTTGTATACACCGAGAATACGCTCAACAACATTCCTGGCCTGGGCGTGGCGCAAATTGAAGAGCTCCTGTGGTGTCTGAGGACTATAAACAAATTCAATTAGCTGAATGCTAGTAAATCAGATATAATGACTGACCGTTGAGAGCTTTGCACCCATTCCTTCAAATGATAACGAACACCACGATATGGGACAAGGAGGGCATCGCAAGCTGGAAACCCAGCATCTGCAAGATAATATCTGCCTTCTGGTATAAAAAAGTCGGTGCTCCATGCATCCTCCCAAACCCGTCCATCAGCTGCACTACCCTCTCACCCGCTCAGGACATAGCAAAACCGCATGTCGAAGGTGCAACCAACAAGAACATTTTGAGACAGTCGACCTTTCCAGTTGCGACAACGACTCGCATCAGCATTTGGCGTGAACTGATCAAAGAGCGACCCATCTGTAGTTGCTCGACAATCTTCAAAGTAGGGATAGAATTTCGGGTTTGATTCAATCTCAGGTGGCACCTTGTCTTTGGGAAGAAAGACATATCTCTTGTAGAATGCCTTCGAAATGACGATATTATTGCTGTTTGCAATAATGTTGGCCACACTTCCTTTTCGGGATACCAACGAGTTTTGCGTGCATTGGGCGCGGCAAATGTTTTCAGTCGTAGCTAGCTCATTTTGCATTCAAATAACACGATCTCTTCTGATTCTGAAAGTACTCATCGAACTCTTGAGGCGCGTGAAAAGAACAGGAAGAAACGTCCGCTTTTCAAAATATCGAAAATGCGGCCCCCCCAGGGAAGTTTGCTGTGATTGTAAGATAACTACGAGAGCTATTGACAAACGGTCAACGGATTCGGGGAAGCGTTTTGATTCCGCTCAGGCGACAAAAATCCCGGAGTGAATCCGTTGAGGTTTGGACCAACTCGTTGCAGTACAGTGCTCATGCGGCAGGCGCTCGTCCGGCGCTCACTGGTGCCGTGCGTCTTGACCATTCACCTTTATCTACTCCCATCACGTATGCCTCGAGGTGTTGCCATCCACCCAACCCTTGCTTTAGTCGTCGTTCGAATGACAGTCTGTGGCAAGGATCCAGGGGAAGTCAAGGCCTTCACCGGGGTCAGTCCCCAGCAGCAACGACGAATCATGCAACTCTGGCGCACTACTGGTGATGTAGCCAGACCCGAACGGGATAGGAGATTGCGTGGTAGGCCGAGGGCACTCACGGCAGAAGACGTATTTGTATGTAACTCCATTATTCTCAATGTTCTACTCGAGTTACAGCTTCCCTTGTAATCAAATCACAGACTCTTACCGACACTGTAAACACCTCATGCGACATCTATCTAGATGAGCTGCGAGACTCTCTTGCAGGAATATGTGGGAAAGATGTATCCTTGTCTACTATATGGAGGACTCTCAAGTGCTCTGGATACAGCATGAAGAAGGTATATCACCACCTTTCCATTGCATCAGTACTGAAAGTGACTTTCTTCTGCATACTACCAGATAACACGTGCTGCGGCAGAGCGAAGCATTCATCGGCGAGCAGCATATACTGCAAAGGTTGGCAGGTACAATTGGGACCAACTTGTTTTTGTCGATGAAAGCGCAGCTGATCGTCGCACAATGTACCGTGGCTATGCATGGTCAATTTGTGGGCGGCGGGCAGTTCGAAAAGCTTTCTTTGTGTGCGGGAAATGGTAATCATTGTGGATTCTATCTATGTAACCTAAGCTGACTGATTGACCAGATACTCAATCTTACCTGCTCTTTCTCTGAATGGGATTTTGGCTGCTGACATTGTTGAAGGATCATTCAACAAGCATCGCTTTGCTCGCTTTATTGATGGTCTACTTGATCAGATGAACCCTTGGCCTCTTCCAAACTCTGTCATCATAATGGACAACTGTCGTATACACAAGGATCAAGAGACACTTGACATGATAGAAGCCAGGTACATTTTACAAATACTGCATGGTTGACTTACAGTTATCTTACTTATACCTAGGGGTATGCAATATCTGTTCCTCCCCCCTTACTCGCCAGATTATAATCCCATTGAGCTTGCCTTCTCAGCAATCAAAGCAGATATCAGACGCAAGGGAGGGCTGATAAGAGAAGCTATGGAGGATGATCATGATCCAGTGGACATTTATCTATGCCTCAATGAGTCGGTTTGGTCAATTACAGCTGAAGATGCTTATGGCTGGTTTGTTCACTGTGCATATTAGAAAATTCAAAAATTGTGATTTTGTTATGTGAAGGTGCATAGTAAAAATATGACTTTGTAAAAGCTAAGCAAGTTGAACTGTAAATAATAGTTCTAGAATTATAAGAAGGCTGGGCATTTGAACTAAGGGTATTTGAGATATTGAAATAGTACTAGTATGTGAATGAGTAGGGGAGTGAAAGAGATTATAAATGAAAGATAAAACAATTTGAAGGCATCACTTCACAAAAATCTACCAGTTGTTCTGGAGGTCCTTTTGCATCTCACGCATGCGTCGCCGTTCCCACTTTCGGACCACCTCTGTATCCTTTCGTGCATATGCAAGGATTTTATCTGCAGTCCCAACAGGTATTCCTGGACAAATGGTGGTGATCCTTTCGGTTGTGAGAGCTTCAATATCAAGAATGTGGATATACTTGTGCTTTGCAAAGTCAGGTGCAAACTGACTGAAATTATGCCTATCTTGCCCTCGCTTCCCTGAGTCGAGGTCTGTTAACCATGAGGAGAGGAGAGGGAATAATGAAACATCTTCAGCATCCTCAATTGGATCCGAGCTTGGCATGTCATTGATACGACGTTGGCCATGATGGTCCGATGTCGAGGGCATAGCATACCACTGAGGCTGTGGAAGATAGCCCGGTGGGAAAGGAGATGGCATGTACGCGTATGGCTGGCCTGGCGGCATCACAGGATAGCCCTGGGCATACGGGACAGGCAAAGCCTGAGGATCGGTCGCTTTTGAGCCTGCCATCTTCGTCGGAGACGCCACTTTATCATTATCGAGCATGAGCTTCGGTGGCAGACTCGTCGTTGAAGCATAGCCATTTTGCTAGAAGATAGTCAGTTCACTATCGAAGGTTTAGCTTTGTTGAGAATTACGCACCAGAAAGATGGCCCATGAATTGAGATCGGTCCTACTCAATTGAATATGACAATCGCGCAACTTGATGCACGCTCGACCTACATGCTCGTCGCACTTGTTGTTGCGCTCGAGCTGAGCGACCCACTGCGTCGTGCTCTTCTTGCCTTTTCGTGCCTTCTCGCCATCAGCATCATGACTGCTGTCAATTCCGGAATCAGAATCTGATACCGCCTGTTGATGAAACACAGTCAGCGGGCAGAAGACGTGAGACGTGAGAATCCTCGAGCGCATATACCTCACGCCTCTTTGCTTTCTTGACGACTTTCTTGTCCTTCGCTCCTGAGGACTTCCCTCGCGATTCGCCAAGATCCTTCAGCTCAACAAAAAATTCCTTCTTGGAGCGGGATGAACGCACGGCACGAGGAGCTTTCTTGAAGAGCTCTCGAAGGTGGGCAGCCTTGGAGAGGTGAGTGTAGGGGCTTGAGCGAGCGTCGACACTGAACCGGTATGCGACGCTAACGTCTTTCGGCGAAACTGACATCAGGTTGGCCAGTTTTGTGACAAAGGTCTGCCATTCTGTCTTCGAGGAGACCGCTATCGACTCGGTCGTGCCGTTGAAAGGGACGGAGAACTTTACTTTGTAGCCTAATGGTCACGGGTGAGTGTCTCGAATTCCATAGCAGGGCTGTACTTACCTGTATCCCAGCAGAGCCCGTTCGACAGCGCTGTCCCCTTCATTGTCCTCGAGTCCTCGCTGTCTTCCTCGGACTCCTCCTCCTCAGAGGTATCCCCACTCTTATCGTCCTCACCCTCATCTTCTTCACTTTCCTCAAACCTCTTTCTCTTCTCAGCTTGCCGAGCATGTACCTCGTCTTCACCCATGCGCCATCATCTGCTTGTCACCTCTCGGCACCAGTGCTGGTTCCTTGCTCCTCAAACCCATCAAACTGGCAATGGCAGACTGTACCAGCTCGTTGTCCTCGGACGACACAGGCTTGTTGGATTGTGCAGCAGGTGCGTCGTCAGAAAGGAGCTGATCATCCGGGGGGGCTGTGGGAGTCGTTGTTGCCGTGCCTTTGCGCACCATCCGCGGCCGTGGCCTGCTCTTGGGCTGCTCAGAAGACTCCTGCTTGGCAGCTTTAGTCTTCTTAGTCGAGGATTTCTCTTTCGTACCTTGTTTCTTCTTCTTCTTCTTCTCCTCCTTGCGCTTCTTGTCGCGGGCGAAAGATATGGTAGAGGGAGGACAGAGAGCTAGTCCGGGCAAAGCCGACAAGCGCGTGCCTTGTCGATCTGTGCCGCAACTCGGAATTCCAATCTCACTCAAAACCCAACGGATTCGCTCCGGGATTTTTGTCGCCTGAGCGGAATCAAAACGCTTCCCCGAATCCATTGACCGTTTGTCAATAGCTCTCGTAGTTATCTTACAATCACAGCAAACTTCCCTGGGGGGGCCGCATTTTCGATATTCCGAAAAGCGGACGTTTCTCCCTGTTCTTTTCACGCCCTCAAGAGTTCGATGAGTACTTTCAGAATCAGAAGAGATCGTGTTATTTGAATGCGAAATGAGCTAGCTACGACTGAAAACATTTGCCACGCCCAATGCACGCAAAACTCGTTGGTATCCCGAAAAGGAAGCGTGGCCAACATTATTGCAAACAGCAATAAGGACATCATGGAAGCACCTGTGCCCAAGACGATATTAGAATGTCATTAAACAAGCTGAAATCTATGATTTACCTGCTGATTGTATCTCCACTGTGCTGAAAACGCTGCTTGACATGCCGATTTGATAGCCCCGTAACAATTGTGTACAGAAAGATGCCAACACGCTCGACAAGACCGACATGCTTGGAGCTGCGAAGACCGGCCTCCCAAAGCTCATGAACCAGATGCCTAAAGACAAATTTGGCCATGCCCATTGCATCGGAGAAGCTTTCGGGATGTCCACAAAGAAGTTCTTGCATCCAAGCGGCCCCGGTAAGAATGCTGGTATGCTGTGCACGGCAGGAAAGGCACGGAAGTAGAGAGGTAATAGCAAGAGAAGCGGCACAAGCTGTGACATAGGCGACGGCTCGTTTCTGAAGCTGACGTCAAGAGCTTGCCTGGAAAGACTTCTGCGCAGTTGTCAGACGCTGAAAGCGCATGCTGGACGGCGTATTGTACGGAATCTATATCGAGTAGCGCGGCGGGGAGTGCGCATTCGCATTGTGACCATATTGTGACTACATGTGACTAACGTAACCTTCCCCTCCCCTCTAGGTTATCGCAAACCACGGCCGATAACCAAACCCGGCAGGTTTGGAATAACCCAGGTACCAAACGGGCCCTTAGTCAATGCGTCAGAGATGTTATCGGCTGATGAGATTGGTACTATGTGAACAAGCCCCTTCTCTACAGCTTCCCGGATGAAGTGGTATTTAATCTCCACATGCTTCATGTTCCTCCCGACCATTGGATTGCCTGCAGTAAGAATTGCAGCACAGTTATCACAACGCATGTCAATGGGAGTGGGGTCCGGTAGTCCGAGTTCTAGGTGCAAGTTATAGTACCACTGCAACTGCTTGGCGGCCTCCGCCATTGCTATGTACTCTGCCTCTGCTGTGGATTGTGCAGAACTAGTCTGCTTCCTAGACATCTAGGAGATAGCGCCACCACTCAGGTTGAATACAAATGCTGAGATAGAGTGACGGTCATCCCGATTCTCAGCAAAGTCAGAGTCCGTGTAGCAAAGCAGTTGAGCTTCCTCTGCAAAGCCATCATAAAGTATGGAGTAGTCAAGGGTTCCCCTAATGTACCTCAAGACGTACTTGCCCATATTCAGATGCTTCTCAGTGGGATTTGCACTGTACTGTGCCAAGCAAGCGACAGCGTATGCAACATCCGGATGAGTGCCAATGGCGAAGTACATCATACTGCCAATAAGCAACTGGTAATAAGTCCGGAGTGCGTTATCCACTTTCCCAGTTGACGCTATCAACATGCAGCCAGCAGGCAAAGGGGTGCGGGCAGGGTTCGCCTCATCCATTCCAAACCGTTCAAGGACCTCTTCCAGATATGTCTTCTGGTCGATTGATAATGTCCTTTTGTGCCTATCTCTCGTGATATGCATGCCAAGGAAGTCTTTCAACTCTCCCAAGTCTGACATCTCGTACCAAGTCTTGAGCAAGATTTTAATACGGTTGATCTCTGGAAGCGAATTGCCCATGATCGCCATGTCGTCGACATACAAGACCAGAATGGTCACTATATTCCCCTCCTGTCGACGATAGACGTATATACCGGTGTCCGAATAGGTCCTGGTAAATCCAATTTCCTTCAAGAGAGCATCGATTTGAACGTTCCAAACTCTGGACGCCTGCTTTAAGCCATAGATAGCTTTTAGCAATCGAGTCACCTTGTCCTCCGTTCCTGGGGTCACGAAACCTTCTGGTTGCTCCATGAAGATCTCTTCATCCAGCTCGCCATGTAAGAATGCCGACTTGACATCCATGCCATGTATTTCCCAATCTTCTCGCGCAGCCAACGCAAGAAGGAAACATATAGTTTCGAAGGGGGACGACTGAAAGTTTCCGTGTAATCTACCCCATGAACCTGTGTAAACCCTTTGGCTACAAGACGTGCACGATAAACGCCATTGGTCTTAGCCTTGAAAACCCAACGATTCTTTACGATCTTCCTACCACGAGGTCGATCTACTAACTCCCATGTACCAAGCTTGCGAAGCTGGTCCATTTCATACTGACATGCTTCACGCCATTTTGCCGAATCTGATGAAGCCATTGCCTCCGAATAATCACGGGGATCTCGAGTAACACCCATTTCTAGCAGCGCATTGAGATTAGGAGGGTGAAAGTCCAACTGTCGCGCCATGCCCTGGGTCGGGGGCACGGGACTGGCCGGACGATTCTCCGTCTCTGGTACGTGCCTACGAAGGTCCAACCTCTGGATCTGAGTAGCGGTTAAGCCACTATACTGATCTCCGAGCCGGGGAGCCCGTTGACCAGCATTCACATGCCGTGGACGTGCTGGCGGTGTGACAGGATCAGCTACAGGAGGAGACTGTTCAATTGTAGGTGGTATGCGTGCTAGGGCATTCTCATCAACTCGTTGAGTATTAGGGCGAGGCGGCGGTGTGTGAGGTGGCTGTGGCTTGCGTGGTGTAGTAGGTGGAGTAGTATCAGGTGTAACCTTAGAATCGTCATCCTTCTTAGGACTGGGGCTGAGGATCATCATCCTCATCATCTTCAGCTGCGTCAACTGAAGCGGGTACAGGCCTCCGTGGTGGAGTTAAGTCCTCATCATTGAATAAATCAGAGAGACTCAGGTTGGGTAAAGGAGGAGTAGGAGCGCTGGGGGGCGCTTTCTGGGTTGGTCGTGAAAGAAAGGAAGTCTCATCGAATCTTGCTTCGCCAGACAAGACAATGGACCGGGTTGTAGAGTTCCAGAAACGGTAACCTTTAGAACCGTCCTCATAACCCACAAATGTCATTTCCTTGGAGTTAGGCTCCAACTTGTGACGATGCTCCTTCTGAATGTGTACGTAGGCTTTACAGCCAAAAACGCGGAAGTACGAGACGTCAGGAATGTGACCAGCATTCCAAATCTCCATCGGCGTCTTCCATTTCAGCACGCGAGTAGGAGTGCGGTTGTATATGTGGACTGCTGTATCAACAGCTAGCTGCCAGAAACCGAGAGACAAGCCTGCATGGTGTAACATAGACAGGGCTTTCTCCATAAAGGTACGGTTCCAGCGCTCCGCACGTCCATTCTGCTGAGCGTATACGGCATGGTTTTATGATGCGTGATACCCAATTCTTTGAAGCGCTTATCCAGGATTGTGTTCATGTATTCCCCTCCTCGGTCAGAGTGAAAGATCAACAGCTTTTGGCTAGTCTCCTTCTCAGCTCTGGCCAAATATGACTCGAAAGCCTGAGTGAAATCAGACTTCCGTTGAGGAACATGACGACTCCTCTACTGCTGAAGTCGTCGAGGAATGTAGCAACATATGAAAATCCTTGGATAGACTGAAGAACATCATCGGTCCAACTAGGTCAGAATGAACCTTCCTAGCAACCGTGTAGCACGCTTCTCTGAAGTAGGGTATGTCTGGCGAGTGCTCTTGCCAAGCTCACATCCATGACAGGGCGTGGTAGCCTCTGTGGATTGGTCAATCACAATGCCTTTCACGACTCCAGGAATGAGTCGCTTCAGAGCACCATATGACATATGAGCAAAGCGTGCATGAGCAGTGTCCACCGAGACTGCATCCTTAACTGCCGTATTAACCGTAGGAGTAGGCTCAATTAGCAGCCAGTGAAAACTGTCTAACTTTTTGCCAATCCCGTAGGTAATGCCAGCGCGTTCTATTGTACACACTCCTGAAGAACCCCTGTAGAAGCACATCAAATTTCTGGTTCAACAGTGTAGGCACCGATATGTACCGGTGTGTGGCTTTAGGTGCATAAAGCACATTGCTAAGCGTAACGCAACACGCTCTCCTCCCACTTCCGTCCAACCCTTGACCGTGCCAGTACCAAAGTAAGGCATCTTCCTAGCAGTGCTGTCGCCGACGAGATATGCCGGGACTTTGCATAGGTTCATGGAATGGTCGAAGTCCGAACGGGTATGTGTGATATGATGGGAACAACCACTGTCCAACATCCAGCGGCTCTTATCTGACTCCAGGTACTAGGAAACAGCGATAGCATTGGAAGGTGCTGCAACGTCTGAGACCATCGCATTTACAGAGGGTTTACTACTCATCAGGAACCCTTACAACTTTCTGATGCATCTGAAACTGTCTGAAAAATATCTGAAACTGTCTGATTGACTGATGTATCTGACAAATTCTCAGTTTCTGATGGAAATTTTGTCAGATATATATCAGATCTATCAGATACATACCAGACACATCCAGGGTTTGTAAAATTGATCAGATATCAATCAGATTCCTTTCAGATATTTTCAGATTTATATCAGATTTAAAGTATTGTGTCAGAAGAGTATCAGATTAATAACAAATTATTGCAGATTTTAAGCAAAATTTCAGAGTAAGATCAGATAAAATCAGAAATACTGACATATTTTAGACTATCATCAGATCAGATCAGAAATAATATCAACAATCAGATTCAGTTCAAACCATAGCCAGATATAATCAGAATTGTGACATTCTATCAGATGTAGCTCAGAAAGCAATCAGATTTCAATACTAATTTGAGACAAAATCAGAAGCTATCAGATTTGAGTTTCATTATCAGATTTAAATCAGACATTGACCAGATTCTTATTATACTTCAGACAAAATCAGATTTTTACTTCATAAGTCAGATCTCATTCAGACTAGATTCAGATTTACTTCAGACCTATATGCTTGTGTCAGATCTATATCAGACTTAATCAGATTCATTCTCATTTGTTTAAATCAAATCAGATCTCAATCAGATGTTAAACAAAAACTGATGGAAAATCAGAAACAGTCAGGTTATGTTCTAATGTTCAGACTGTAGTCAGATTTATACTTATATCTCAGACTAGAGTCAGACTCAGGTCAGATTGTTCTCAGAAATACATCTTGATCTCTGATTGTCACTATTGTTAGTAATGTACAAGATTGAAAGATACTCTACTAAAAGGCAATCTCATTTGCATGATGATCAGAAAATTTGTTAACATAGTAAGAGTGAAAAGCATCAAGAGTATAAGTATAATGAAAATCAGAAGGAAGATGTTCATTACCATATACTCCAATCAAATGAGCACTTCGCAGTATAGTGTCTAAGTGAACAACAGAGCACACTCTTTCACCATCTTCATCCACTTCTCTTTCAACAATCCACATTCCAGTGCCTTCATCTGGCTTATCATCAACAGTAGTAAACCATGAGATAAGTGCACATGGATAAGTAACTTCTTTGTGTACAAAAGAAAAAATAGCAAGACTTGGCCAACATAAAGCCCTTGCATTCCTGGCAAATCAGGGTTGCTTTCTACAAATACACAATTACGTCGTGCAGGTCCATTGCGCCATTTAGGATTTGATCGTATACGATGCTGATGGAATCCTGTTTGTCCAGATAAATCACTGGGTGAATAGTATGTAGCAACAGCTGAATGAAAAACATCAATTTTATGTGGTGCCTTTGGACATTTGGACAGTTCCACATCTGATGATGTTTTGTCAGGTGTTGCTCCAAGCTGATCATATAAAAAACGACGAATTAATTCAGGAAGATCTGGCTGCTCAATGTGTCTTGAAAGCTTATAAAGCTTTCTAGGATAGCCTTTCTCTCTTGACTTTGCCAATTTAACATTTGCCATAATCTTAGAGCCATCCACAGGTCCACCATCTTGTAGATATTTATAATCTTCTGCATTAACAAGCAACTGTGATATTTCAATATTAATATCTTCCAGAGCTGAGTCATCATCAGAGTCTGACTTTGCAACTAATGGTTTGTTCAGCATCCTATGGTCAACAAAATCATCCCGATATGCTGCTAATTTATCAAGCCTTTGATTTGTTATAAGCATTTGTCCAAGAGCATTAAATCTGCTGGATCATCGCCATGGTTCTTTTACAGCCCTGATATGTTTTGACTCTGTGATAGAAGAACATAATCCATTGGGAACTGCAAATTCTTCAATCCAGTGACGATAATGCTTTAAAGAGTGTTGCCTAGGTAAAGAAATGCCATCTGGATATATTCCTGCTTCAACAAATATCTCTCGCTCTTTCCAAAAAATCTCTAAGGCATTCTCTATTTTATCCAGAGTATCTTCATCAATTACTGATCTCCATACAAGATAACAGAAGTCTAAAAGTGCACGAACACAATGGACCATTCTCTGAGAAACAAGACCATCAATTGCAGGCAAGAACACTTTCATCAATGCCTTAGAGTCATCACCAGTCCATTGTTTAAAACCATGTCCATCAGGAAACCGATGCAACTCTGGAAATGCAGGCACAGCAGCAATTCTACGATCAATCTCAGCAAGCATTTCAGATCCACGTTTGCCATGTACTTTTTTCAGATATTTTTCAATCCAAAGCACAATGTGATCATGAAATGTGCCTTTAATAATTTGATGCAAAAGATCAGGAGAAAGAAGTTGCGATTCCTTAGAATCGTTTACTCTAACCTGCTTTTCAACGCAAAAAGTTGGACACCTAGCCAATGTAATGCCTTTTAGAGTAATAATTTCTCACACTTTCAAGTGAGGTTGTAGGTTCGAGTCTGCCATTTACCATTCTTGTGCTCTTGAATGTTTTCAAGACATCAGTCTTCAATATTACATTCAATCATTGTTCCACTATATACACATATAAATTGATGCCAGTCTTTGCAGAAATAAACTTTTCAAGATTGAAAAAGTGCAAACTTACTAAAATACTAACTGACGAGTGTCCTTCATACTAGAGTCTGCATTGAGGTAAATAGGTGTGCTATAGAACAATGTAAGAAGAGTGAATTTGACTTCCTCAGAACAGTTTATTTCATGACAATAGGTCCAGAAATGATGGAAATATGAGCAAATCACTTTTGAACATGCTCTTGAGGAGAAGGTCATAGTAATCGCCTCGTAGCGATCCAACGGGTGGTGCTATTGACACGCTCAAGATACCATTGGAAAGGTGTGATTCATACCTTTCCAACGGTATACTGAACAATACAATCGGATAGGAATTGAGAAAACGCGATTGCGATTACTAAAGGGTCAATGTTGAAGATAGGGGGAAACTTGTTGAGGCCATATCTTTTTATCTACTCATCCAATCATCATGTACCTAGTACTGTTGGAAAGCTATAATCGACCACCTTCCGAAGCAAGTGGGGGAGAAGAAATAGCACAAGTATTTGAGGAGATATGTTGGAATTACCAAAAACTCCTCCTATTTGACTGTTTCCGGAGTTTTTTGAGGTTTTACATAATCCACAGCACGGGCTTGATGACGTCTTTTAGTACAGCCGTACCAGAAGACGTCATCACGCCCGTGCTGCGGATTACATAAGCAATTTATAGGCAGAAAAAAATCGAAAAAATCATCCAATCTTTGGAGAAAAACATCAAATCATCTGAGAATACAGACATATTGTGTAGTGCAAAAAATTGGTAAAAATCATAAGAATATGGCCTTTCATATCACCATCTAGAAACAGTTCACTTTGTGTTCATAGCTAAAGAACTGACAGAGATATAGCCAAAATACAGTATGAGGCCCCTACAACATAAAAAGAAAATTATTTTAAGCAGTATGGAATAGTCAATGGACTTTCAAATGCTGCACTGATGCACTTCTTCAATGCAAACACAATTTTTGAGAAGTCACGTGAGACAGCGACCCTGGTCAGGCTCGCTGTCGCATGTGACCACTATCTTGTCATTGGTTCAACTCTTGCTGATAACATTTTTTTAAAATATTTATACAAGTTCAAATAAAGATGAATAAGAGAAAGATCTGATCATAGTTCTAAGAAAAGTGTAAATAAGAACTCTACATTGATCTAACTTGTTTTATATCATTTTCAACCAACAAATAGTAATACAATAATTAGATGACTTAGGATCATGAGACAAGATCTGGCGGAGCTGGCACTCTGCTGTTCTTGGTGCATATATGTGTTTTAGCAGCAGAGAGGCATGCAATGAATTGTTTATATAGTGGCATATATGTATTATGGTAAGATTTTGGAAGAAGTCACATGAAAGTGGGAATAATATTTGCAGATGAACAGACATCACCAAGTCGACAGAGGCAAAAACAAAAGGTTCAACTTCATCCATTATAGCAATACAGAAAGTATCTTAAAGCAGGGAATCATATCACAACTACGCAGAGCATGTTATGCTCACTCAGTGCATTTACACTTCTTGCCCTTGTCGGCCCTCGTAGGCAGAGCATCTCCTGCGGCTGATGGTTCATTAATCCTCATCTTGGAACAGCAGGTGGGTTGGATGACTCTCACTATCCACCTTCACCAGAGCAAACACAGTCGATGACATGCTCAGCCAGATCACTGAGGCCTCCATATCAGAGCTTGTATGTAATGTATGCTGAGAAGGGGAAATTCACAATGTGAAAAGAGTTGCAGAGAGAGGATCAATGGCTGATGTTGAAGTGATAGTGCCTGCATTGGCCATCAACAATATGGACAATGGAGGATGGAGCAGACCTTGAACTTTGGTATTCATCGAATCAATAAGGCTAAGATAGATGGTTAGAGCTCAGCTAATTGTCAAATCAATTTGAAACTCACACCATCACTACATCAGTTTTGGACAGACTATACTTGCACAGCTTTCTAGAGGAGGCATGTGCTCCTCCCGCGGGGGCAGACCCACCATCCTTGTCAGTATTTTGAGGCTGGTGACTTGCACTCCAAAGAAGTGGTGCAAGACTGAAATAACATATGCTGCTGAAGAATGTACAAGCAGGTGCCTAAGACAAAACAGAGCCACAACATGAGGCAGCTTGGTGCGCTGCAGTGCATGGTGTTATCGAAGAAACATCTACTCAGCTAGACATCAAATATGCACAAGGACATAAATGTTTAGACATATATCTGATGGTGGAACTCTGTATGCTCCGGCACAAATACTCAGACACTTTCACAACAAAGTTGCACTGCCCATTCTGAGGGACTCTTGACCACAATATGGTGAGCAGTGTAGAGACTGAAATTGCCTGACACTAGAGCATGGGCATGACAAAAAGTGGGAGGAAAAGGACAGCAGGTACAAATGTATATGTTTTTGAGCTTCTAGCCAAGCTGCGCACTTGCTAATGTAGGCCTGTCTCATAGTACCCATGCAGGAAATGAAGGGCGGACTGACGTACGATGTCTTAGATGGCAGAAGGGCATTGCAAAAACAACGAGAGTGATATCCACCAGTGATTGCCAAGGCTTTGAACAGGATCGAAGCAAGTGATAACATGAAAAGAAGTGTAGATGAAGAGAAAGGCAAACTACAGCCAAGTACAGATAAATAGAGTAAAGCATGCGAGAAAGACTACAACCAAACATGTACAATTGCTGCACAGTGTTGTGGGTAATAGTAAAGGAATAGAGGCAGAGAGGCAGGGCATCAGTGAGTAACACAATGCAATATGGCTACAGTGATACAAGATGAGCACTGAGATCTAGTAGCAAATCTGTATATAAGTACAATGATTGCTATATTCAAGATGGTAGGTTTTTAAGATCAAATGTAATATGCTTAGTGTTCATGGGACATAACAGGTTGGCAGTTTGTACCATAGACAATGTCAGGAGGCAGTTGCTGGATATCTTGGGCAAGCTCAGACTAGGGTTGAAACTCTGACTAACAGCATGTCCTAGTGCAGAGTCTAAACATAGCATACTTTCAATATATAATAATACATCAAAAAATCATTTTAAAAAAGGAATCGTCTTGCCATGCAAAGCATTGGCCCTCTCCCCTCAAGTTCATGAATATCAGCATGGGAAAGGGATGCTGTATATGGCTAAACAAAACATTAGACAAACTCCATAACAAGATATGTATTGTTGTAAGTACTAACCATTATATCTGGCACTATGCCATATTCAGACCATAGTTCTTGATGAGTTTTGGTCTCCATCAATTCACATGTGTCTTCATGACTTCTTGGTCCACGATCAGGATCATCATCAAGTCGATTTGGTCTGCATTTGCATGTGAAACACCAATTTTTAACAATAGCAGACAGATCAACTTGCTCAGGATAATCTCCAATATAAGGACCAAGACCATAAATGACATGGCGCAAATGTCCATCAGGACAGCGAAGTACTTTTGGTGTAGTCATACCAGGTCGCAAATATCCTAAAATGGCTTTCAATGTGCAAAAGGTGCTGCTTGAATCTGCGAAATGCAATACTTTTTTTACTTTTACGATCTGCCCTTGCAACAGAAAGAAAGCCCATAACTGTCAATGCATCACGATGAGCACGCCGAACATTATTATGCACATTGCCTATTGATGCATAAAGTGGATAATATTCATTGTTGCCTGTGCCAACTGAAACTGTAGTCTTATCACTTCCCCATGATCAGAGGCACAAACATAGCACCATGAGTTTTGGGATCTTCAGCAATCTTATCAGCCTGACGCCATGCCCAGTTTCCTGACATAAAGTCAGTCTAGCATCTTTTGTTATTTTTGAACTTGCGTTTTGGAGCATAGTCAATTTCACCCTTAAAGTCAGGATTGGCCAGCTGATTCTTTATCACTGTACGTGGGTCTCGATACCACACTTCATATGTAGCCAACATCCATTTAGGAGAATTTTTCTTTGGAATTTTTCCAGTGTAGTTCACAGTGAAATGGAACCATGGTGCATCACCCAAAGTGATGGAATCAAGAACACCATGTAAATCTTTTTGGTTTGCAAAAGGAGGCTCTCCATCATGAGTAGCAGCCCACAAATCCATGAGATCATCATGATTATCCTCAGAAATTTGAACTCGATGAAAGAGCAAATCAGCAGCCTGAAATTCAACTTGATTCCGAAATGGAGACCAATCATTTTTATCCTTAGGCAAAGGAAGATCACATGGCTCTGCATTTGAATCAACATAATTTCCATTTTTATCACAAGGTCTGCCATCAAGAATAGGATGTGTCTCAGTGTGCAATTGTTCATCATCATGATTTTCAGCCATGTCAACATCAGAATCAGAGTCATTGCGTTGTGCAGCAAAGAGAGACGGGAATTCAGGTGGTGGTGATAAGACTCGAGACCAAGAAGCAAAAGGATGAACAGCATCAATATGCTGTCGAAGACCCCAAGGCGTCCTAAACCTACGGCGACAAGAGGTAGAAGTTGGCATTGGACAAGCAATTGTCCGCGGACGGTGGACACTTCGAGCCATTATAACAGAGCCAAGTCAAAAAGCCAAGTCAATTATGCACCAAGTCAATTTATACTGGAGACAAGGCTCAGTAGTACCCTTCAGAGGCAGACAGGTCTAGTGCAGAGGACTTGTAGCCACTCCAAGCAACAGGTGACAAATAAGGAAATCTTGCAAGCCTGTCGGCAGAGTCCCGTCGGCAGAGTCCTGTCGGCAAGAGTTGTCTGGTCACAGTACTGTCACCTTCGGCAAGCACCTTTCTCTCTACTACTGCTAGCTCACAACTTGACCTATACTTCCTCTTTCAGTCAGCATGCCTCCACGGTCTCAAAAGCGTAACCGGGACCCTCACCAGTTCCCTGTTCTTGCTGCTGTTGCCTCCTCAGATGGCAAAGACCAGAACAAGGTGCCACGTAAGCGGTGTCGATCCGAGCTCGAGCTGCTCGCAGAGGATGCCACACGCAATGGTAATGTCCGTCAGTCGACACGCCAGGGTATGCGCACACGCAGTGGAACAGCCACGACAATGCCCGAAGTCGTCATCACGACGCGTCGCAGAGAAGGCACCCAACGTGCACAACGCGGTGGACAAGGCACCCAACGTGCACGTCGTTGTGAAGTCCCACAAGGCACCAGAGGCAGCAATGGTAGCAAAGATGATCAGGAAGTGGAAGTGCAGAGTGGTAAGTAAAGCTCGGCTCGATTTCAGAGACTGCAACTTACCTTTAATCTAGGAGAGAAATCAAGAGATCCTCAAGATGGTAGCTCGACTGAGACCGATGATGGCACCGAGCCCGTGCCAGTTGTCCGTCAGGCTGTGCGAGAAGAGGAAGAGGAGTCGTCGCAGATTGGTGAAGGTGAGAATGAGGCAGAGGGTTATCGCCCCGAAGACGACGAGGAGATTGTCGCGATAGACAAGGGGATCGCACGGCTAGAGAGTCTTGGGGCGAGATTAGTGACAAGTTCCTGGAAATGGATGGGGAATATGGAGAGTATGGTGGGGGACAAGGTAAGTATGAGGAGGACTCGGGAGATGGTTAGTACTCTAAGCCTTTGTTCAACTCAAACCTTACTCACCTTTGATCTGCACAGATATCGAAGATCCGAACTTCCGCGAGCCGTCTGAGCCGTCGGAAGATGAGCGCAGCCAAGATGAAGAGTGTAATGGCGATGGCGATGGTGACGTGGATATGGAAGATGTCCAGGAAGACGAGTATGAGCCTCCAGTGAAGGGAAAGGGAAAAAAGTCAGCTTCAAGCAGCCTCAAGGACAAGGCATGCTCGACTCTAAACGGAAATTTTCTGATCAGTGAGTAGACGCTCTATTTCCTAACTCGGACGACTCACTAACTGCATCATGCATGTCCGCCTTCCTTGCTCACTCCATTCTACCTGCAGAGTTGGATTACGACCGGACTGGCGCAACACGCACCTACAAGACCCAAGCAGGCGCGATTCCACACATGGCAAGTCCTCGGGTCCCGTTCACGATCAATCACAACGGGAGGCGAGCGACGACGATGACGAGGAACTCGAGAGTTGGGAGTTTGAGGGCCAACGAGCGAAGATACGTCGCTCAGATCAGGTGCGTGGTTTACAGATTTATTCTAGTTGCATACACTAACACTGGTGATTTGCAGGTAAAGATCACGTTTGACACCCGCCCCTCCGCATACGACAAACCACGCCCCGATGACAACTACGTCGACCGTTCACCTAGCCCCCATGACTCGACTCACGCACACGACCTCACCCTTGCTGAAGACGAGGATCTCGCGCAACTCGAACGAACCTGGGAGATCAAAAAGGCCTCCTAGTTGAGGATGGGCACGAGGTGGAGGACTTAGAGGACGAGAACGAGGTAAGTCGTTGTTGTTTTCAATAGCACAACAATGAGAACGAGTCCCAACGGACTCGTTCTCCCGCTCATCGTCTTTTTTTTTTGCAGCAACAATCCCGCTCCGACCCCAGGGACTACGAGATCGAGCCACAAGAGGCTCAATCTCATCGCCATCGTTCATCTGTGCAGCGTCAGAAGCCAATCCAGCCCACCACCCACGAGAACGAGCCAGCTTTGGCTCGTTCTCGTGCTCCCCGATCCTTGCATCAGAACCTCCGCACCCAACCTCATGTCGACGAGAACGAGCCCGGCGTGGCTCGTTCTTGTCCTCTCTGGTCGTCCTCGCATCAGAACCCCTGCGCGCAGCCTCCGGTTGACAAGAACGAGCCCGGCGTGGCTCGTCCTCTCCCTCCTCGGTCCTCCTCGCGTCAGAACCCCCCCGCACAGCCTCCCGTTGACGAGAATGAGCCTGGCATGGCTCGTTCTCGTGCTACGCAGCCTTTTGTCAATGAGAGCGAGGTCGGTGGGGCTCGTTCTCGTGCCCCCATTTCCTCCTCGCATGCACACGGCCGGATCCAGCACGACAACACCGAGAGCGAGCCACGAGGTGCTCGTTCTCGTGCGCTATCTTCTTCTGGGCGCAAGCAGCTTCAGAACGAGGTAAGCCGTCGTCCTTTGCTTTGCTTTGTCTTGGCTAACCCTTTGGAACAGGGCCATGTCGACGAAAATGAGCCCGATGGGGCTCGTTTCCATCTCCCGATGTCCTCCTCGCATCCACACAACCGGGCCCAGCACGACAACGCCGAGAGCGAGCCACGAGGTGCTCGTTCTCGTGCATTATCTTCCTCTGCGCGCAAGCAGGCACAGGACGAGGTAAGTCCTTCCTTCCTCTGCATTTACTTGGTTAACCCTTTGAGACAGTGGTTTGTCGACGAGAACGAGCCCGATGGGGCTCGTTCTCGTGCCCCAACGTCCCTCTCGCGCGCACATGGCCGAGCTCAGCATGATAACCCCGAGAGCGAGCCCACCGGGGCTCGTTCGAATGCGCTATCTTCCTCCGCGCACAAGCAGACACGGAACGAGGTAAGTTCCCGGTGCTTCTCTGTCCATCCTCTTGGCTGACCCTTCGAAATAGCGTTTTGTCGACGACAACGAGCCCATCGGGACTCGTTCTCGTCCGCCTGTGTCTTCTTCACATGCGCGCGGCCGGTCCTTGCGCAATGACACCGAGAGCGAGCCACAAGAGGCTCGTTCTCGTGCCGTGTCTTCCTCCTTGTGCCAGCAACCCCGTCACGACGAGAACGAGCCCACTCGTTCTCGTTCTCGTGCTCGGACCTCTTCCTCACGCACCCACGGCCGGGCCCTGGGCAACAACACCGAGAATGAGTCACAAGAGGCTCGCTCTCGTGCCCCATCGTCATCCGCGCACCAGAAACGCCCCAGCCAGCCACGTATCAATGAGAACGGACGAGACGAGGTTCGTTCTCGTTATGTCTCTTCTCGCTGCTGTCACTGACCCTGTACCAAGCCCGCTAGTGCTACTGATACTTATCCTGGATCTTTCCGACGCACCGTGTCAGCGCCGCAGACGACGCCTGCTCACGATATGCGAGCTGGGCAGTGTTTGTCTTCGGCACCCAACAAGATACGTACTGTGGTATGTGTCTCCTTTTCGATATCTGTTTATCTATCTAATTTATTGCCTTACAGCCTGTGACACCTGCACGTTTGCATGGACATCAGGTGTCTCAGCAGGTAAGTCTTGCTGCTTATTTCTTTGTAAATATAATGTTGATGTCATTCGTAGAGTTTGCAAACACCTCGTCCTCGTTCTCGCCATTTGGCAGAGGATGAGGACGACACTGACTCTGAGATAACTGGCTCTCAACGTAGCAAGACAAAGAAGCCTAGCAATGCAGATCTGCCTCCGAACACACTATGGGGTTGGCAAGATATCTTCTTGCCCATGTTTCGTGACTTTATGGGTACACGCACTGACCCATGGGACATGCAAGAGCTCCTTGAGCCTGCTCAGGAGCTCTGGGATATGGTTTTTCCTTCCGTCCCTCGTGAGTTCAAGGACAAAGATGATATGGTGTATCTTTTGGTGCGTTATTTTCTGCTGTGCATTCAATAACTTACATATCTCTTGCATTAGTTGATGCAGCGGATCTATGAATAGCATCGCGGCTTTGCTTATGCAGCTATTGATGCTGTTGCTGATCACTTCTGGAGTGTAGGGTCTGTTGCTGACAATGACCTTGATGCGAAGGAAGCATATGCTACAAAGATGCTTGGCTTTCAAGATTCTGGTGATAATGCAACCCTTCCTTTCATCTTTGGCATGTCGCATGAGGACGATGGGGGGCATATGGTAAGACTTTTAGACTTTTGACTATTATCTTCCACTACTGATGTGTTCTTGACAGGTCTATGAGGATGCATTCATGTCTCGGGTCATCTTGCAGACATTCACTGTGGCACATTTTCAGAGTGTTTCAGATATTCCTGCGAAGTCCCGACGGCTCGAGTTGCCAGCTGGCGCATTAGCACTTGCTACTACTGCAGTAAGTCTGCAATTATTTTAATTTCACTTGTCTGAATTATGTATCAGGTTGAGCGTGCTTGGACACGATGGTTGTGTCCTGACCCTGATGCCCCTGATCCTCAACTTGAGGCAAGGATCAAGAGCCGCTTCTCCTATGGCATCTGGAGTGATGTCACTGATGACTATGCAGAAGTTATTAGTGACTTCACTTCAGAGAAGTGGGATGCTATTGCAGATGCAGTATTTGCACTGCTTCAGCCTAAGCGGAAGGCAACTGATGCTCCAGGCAAATCAGCCATCTCTGCTCGTCGTCGTGGTCTCAAGGCTTTGGCCAACAAATAGAGTTGGATTGTTGCATTCATTGGTGGTTGAGCATATTTCTGACTTGGTGCTTGGATGGCTTCTCATTATACCCTGATCTTGATCTCTATCCAGTTTTGAACTCTTAGACACATTCTGGTATGGTTTTGACCCCCACTCAGTCCTGATTTCTCTTTAGATCTTTTTAATATCTTCTTCAAGTATCTCTTTTTCTTTTACTTTTAGAATTTCTTTAATGCCTTTTGATCTTACCTTTTCAATCTCTTATGTTTTTTCCCATCTGACTATGCCTCTCTGGTTGATTGACTTCATTTACTACATAATATTGAGCTGCATTTCTTGTATTTTGGGTGTGATTGTGATCTCCAAACCTGATCTGAGTCTAAATTCTGATATCAGTAAGGTTTTTGATTTGAGTAGGGTTTCTGGTCTGACCTTAGATTCTGATCTGACTAGGGTTTCTTACCTGATTAGGGTTTCTGAGGTTTCTGACCTGACTAGAGTTTCTGATCTGACCCTAAATTCTGATCTGGCCTTAAATTCTGATCTGTCTAGGGTTTCTGACCTGAAAAAATTTCTGATCTGAACAAAGTTTCTGATCTGGACAAATTTTCTGATCTGAGTAGATTTTCTGATCTGAGTAGGTTTTCTGATCTGACATCAATCTGACTGATCTGATGTCAGAAAAAAAACTGAAAGCAGATTGTTTTCTGATTAACAGATTGCCTATCTAATATCAGAAGTTAGTTCTGATTTCAGACTTATTTCTGTTCTCCTGGATGTCTGATATCAGAAATTTTTCTGATATCAGATGAGTCAGACAGTGATCAGATGTATCAGAAAGTTGTAAGGGTTCCTGATGCTATTCCCTCCACTATCACCTTTCTTTTTCTGGTCTGCCTGCTTCTTCCTACAGTCCGACTCAAAGTGCCCCATCTTTTGACAGTAGTGACACTTGCCTTTCTTCTTCGTCTGTGATTTCTTAGACGAAGAGGCAGTCTGGTAATTGACCTGAGCGATGACTGCATCTGCCTTCTTTCCAGCCTCCTGAGCAAGGATTCTGGTGATAAAGTCCTAGGATGTGGCTGTGGAGAGGTCGGTGTAGGAATTAAGGGTGACCTCAACAAAGTTTTCGTAGGAAGGAGGGAGTGCTTTAAGGATGAAGTAGCCATGCTGAAGATCGTCAATCTTCCAACCGGCAGATTTCAGAATGTCATACTCCCGGTTAAAGGAGTTGATCTGGTCCTGCATTTTTTCCGATTCTGTAAAGCGATGAGAGAGGTAGAGATCGAAGAGGGTGAAGGCCTGCCGGTTGTCCGTTGTGCCGAAGAGTTTTTTAAGCTCAGTCCAGGCTGTCTCCGCATATGTTTTGTCCTTAATGTGATCACGGACAGCAGGAACACAGGCCATCTTGAGATAACCAAGAGCCTGATCATTGTCCTCCATGTAGCTCTCTATCTCCTCTAGTTCATCCTTGGTTGGTTTCAATTTGTCCTTTGCTTTAGGAACAGGAGTGCTTTTCCCAACATACTTCCAGAGACGCTTTGTCTGAAAGAAGTCCTGCATCATAGGAGACCACTGTAGGTAGTTGGCTTCATCCAAATGGACGAAACCACGAGGGAGGAGGTCGGTCATAGTGTGTTAATGGCGAATATCTTGATAAAACTGCAAAGGTAACTTCTTGTGTAGCAGGTGTTCAGGCAGGGCCCATAACCTGAAGAAACACGACTTAGAGAGACGTTAGTCTATACTCAGTCTGTGATGTGAAAGACTATATTGCAGTACCTTAGAGAGACGTTAGTCTATACTACAAGGAGAGTCAGTAAAGAGAAGTAACTCTAAGTATGCAAAGTAAGGCTTACCTTAGTCTGTGATGTGAAAGACTGAGGTATCTGAGCGAAGAATAGAGCCCTTATATACTAGTGGGGGCTCTGCATATCAACCAATCAGAAATTGTACAGTAATCGTACAGCATAGCATAGCATATTGCATCATCTCATGGGAACAACATCAGTCAGCCCGAACAGTATCAGTAAGCACAAAAGATAACAAGGCTGTGTCGGAGCATATGGCAAACCTGTACAGTAAGGCTATGTAAGGCTATGTGATCGTTCCATGTGATTCTACAATCAAAGAGTCCAGATCGTTCTAGATCTTACCATAATGTTGTCATCTGAGACTAGCATCATCACTACATTTCAACAGTGATTAGATTAGATTAGATAGCTTTTGTATATACTTAAGATCAGTATTTGTACAATTGATGTCTTCATGCATTTGCATAACTTTCCTGTTATCCTGGACCCTTGTGCTGGTCGACAGTCAATTCTACCAGAAAGTAGTTGCTATATTTGGTAACTAATTTCTGCCAGTGTACAAAATATGATTTGAATGTGAAAATTCAATTATAATAGTGTTCAATGCATGTAAAATAGAAAAACACTGACTAGATTATACATTGAAGAGATATAAGCCCTATTAAAAAAACTCGTATGATTTGTGCTATTTTTTTTGTAAAGGTCAGAAAAAATTTCCAAATATGGAAATCAAATTCTGCCTTTGGTGCTAGCAGCAATGCGCACAAATCAGTGGGAGATGCACAGGCTAACAGCAAATGTATGAGACAGTAGGAGGATATCGAGGGTTGTGCATAAGGCATAGAGGGTGAGCATGAAGCATGCAGGCCCATGTACGGAGCTATCACTAGCTTGTTTGGGAGGTCAGCAGGGTGTGGTGGCAATGCACAGGGTGCCGTGGGCATGTGTGAGATGTTAAGATGCTGTGGACCTGTACATGAAGTACAATGGGCATCCATAGGATGGTGGCTTGTACACAAGATGTGGCACAGCATGGCAGGCATGCACAAGGCACTAGGCCCATGCACGACTGCACGCCTGCACATGAGGCACCAGGCATGGAGTATGGGCAGGCGACACACCTGCACATGGTAGCACACAATGTGCATACATGGTTGTGCTGGCTGGCATGCCGGCATGCAGCTGTAGCCATCTCTGAGCTGTCACTGGCCCATCCACAAACATCGAGGCATAGTGTGCCAGCATGGGGTGTACTAGGGTTAGGACTCTGACTAACAGCATGTCCTAGTGCAGAGTCTAAACATAGCATACTTTCAATATATAATAATACATCAAAAATCATTTTAAAAAAGGAATCGTCTTGCCATGCGAAGCATTGGCCCTCTCCCCCCAAGTTCATCACCCTCCTTGATACGGACATTGTTGTAGCCCCAATGGACGTCCATCTTGGAGAATACCTTGGCGCCTTTGAGCTTGTCGACCAACTCGGGGATGAGTGGCAAAGGATACTCGTTCTTGATAGTGCCTTTGTTAAGGGCCCGGTAATCCTGTACAGGGCATAGTTTTCCATCCTTCTTTTTAATGAAGAAGAAAGGACTCGCCATGGGGGACTTAGAAGGGTGGATGTAGCCTTTCTTGACATGATCATCAAGGAATGTGTCAAGTTCTTGCTGTTCCGAGGGTGACATCGGGTAGACTTTGCAAGACTTTGGTTCGAAGCCATCTTTAAGATCAATGGCGTAATCCCAAGGGCATCGTTCTGGGAGACGTTGAGAGGTTTCTTTGTCAAAGATGGGTTTGAAGTCCCGGTACTGAGGCGGGATCATGTCGTTGAAGGATTTCTCCTGTCCCTGGGTTGCTACGCGTTCTGCAAGCTCTTGAGCATTGGTGAAGGAGCGGCATATGCGGATGGTCTCCTGGTAGGCCTTATCTTCATCGGGCAGAGCGGGAGGTTCTGTGTCCAGAATGATGCCAGCAAGGCGGAGGCCTTCCTCGACCCAAGAGTGGTCAACAACAGGGTGGTCATCGTCGTCCTCAGTGTATAGCTGCTTAGGAACAGCAGGTAGACAAATTCAGCATAGACGGACACCTTGCACCCGACGAGCAGGTACCACATACTTCAGAATGGGTGCAGGGACAAAAGGGACCTGTAGGAGTGGACAAGGTGAGGGGCGAGGTGATGTAATGGCTGGGGTCATAGTATTGACTGAGGCAGGTCGGGAGACTGGCTGTCATCGCTCGGTATAGGAGGATAAATTCTTGACCGGGGATTTGTGAAACGTGCAAGAGGGAGGACAGCGGGTCATGTCGACACATCGGGTAGTCCAATCAATCTCAGGGTTGTGCTCTTGCAGCCAATCTGTCCCCAGGATGATGTCATAGTCACTGATATCAACAAGGTAGAACTCAGCTGTTTCTTCATGGTAGGACTCGGAGTTTTGTGCATGTATGCGCACATTCTGTGTTGCTGAGTGGCATACCCAGCCATGATGTTTTCGGAGTTGTCCACATTGAGGACAGGAAATGGATTTGGAAGTTTTTTCAGGGGGAAGCCGTGTTTCTTGGCAAACCTTGGGTGCATGATGATTCCTTCAGCACCACTGTCAAGGAGAGCCTCAGTGTTGATTTGTTTCTTGATCGGGGTTGTGATAATCTTAACTTGGAGCATGATGGATGGCGTCTGTCGGTTGGGCGTAATAGCGAACATATGCAGGGACAATGGATACAATTGCTCACAGGGATCGGATAGTACAGAGAATCGATTGGATGGATCAAGGGAATGTTTTTTGCCACCACCAGACGACGTTGCTGGGGGGCACCTCAAAAACCCACTACCATGTCCTTCAATGCCACTTGTGCCTCCTCTCTCTCTTCCGCACTCAACACCTGCAGCTGCGCAGACAGGTCAGCGATGGACCTGTTGATGGGCGGGACGTTGAGAGCCTCCGATTGGTCTTGTTGAGCTACTCCTAGAGCTGGGCCGGTTTCTAGCACTCTGACGCTGGGGGTGGAGTTGGCAACACAGTCGCGAGACATGTGCCCTTTCTGGTGGCACCGGAAGCATGCTCCTTCATGGTGAAGACGCTCCCGGTCTTGCTCAGTGAGGCGAGGGAGCCGGGTCTCTGCAGCAGCCACAGTACAAGGTCAGCTAGCAGAAGTGGATTGAGGAGAGCGGTTGCTCACCGGTGGTTTCCCCGTCGAGGGGCGACTTTTTTGGAACCTCGAGCATTCTATAAATGCTGCATTCCTGTCACGCGCTCTTTCCTGTCACGCGCTCTTTCCTTCCACTCGGGTAGCGTCTTGGGCATGGGAAAGGTGCTCATGCAATCGTTGAGCAGCACCGAGTTGAGGCCCACCTTGAACCACTGAATGAGGGCCTCGTCATTGTAACCCGTGTGGGGGGCATGGGTCTCGAACTCCGTGATGTAGTCCACCACTGGTCGCGTGCCCATTTTGAGGTTATGAAGGGCGTCGCGGTTCTCAGTGGTGGCGTCGAGAGGAGAGAAGTCAGTGTCGAAGCGGGTGAAAAGGTCGTCGAGGGTCGCGAAGCGGCATACATGACCCGAGTTTTTTAACTTGATGTCGTCGTCATCAAGGATTTCTTCGGCACGCTGCACCGCCCAGGCACCAGCAATAGGCCCCTGGCAGAGGTCCAGGAACAGCGAAACCTTCGCTGAGTCGTCCTTGTATTTCGTGCCATTGGCACGGAGGAACAACCGAATATGGAGCTTGAACTCCTTGGACTTCGAACGATCCCCTTCAAATGGGGAGGGCTTCACGCCAATGTCGCCGGTGGACATGTCGATGGGGGGTGCGGGAGCAGGTACTGGGACCGGGTGGATGACCAGTTTGACGTTGATCGGAGGAGCAGTGACCGCGGGTTGAGAGACAGGTGGGACAGGGGCAACGTGGATAGCAGGGGGGGCCGGGGCGATGGAAATTGCCGGTGGGGCCGAAGGGGTCGTGGACAAGGAGGGTACAGCCGGTGATGGGGCCCGAAGAGTAGCCTGTCGAGTTCGTTGATCTTGTTCAATCTGCGTCAAGACTGACTGAGAGAGAGCAAGTTCTGCATCGGTGAGAAAGATTTTACTGGCCTGCCAAAACCACTGATCTCGATTCTCTGTGAGATTCCTTCTCCACCCAACAACCTGTCGATTGGTGTTGGACCGGTATGCGTAGTACTTCTGGGTTGTGTCGTTGTAGGTGATTCCGAGGGGTACTGAGTCCGGTTCAATGTGAGTCGGGGGAGAGTTGACAACAGGTGGAGCCTGGGGTGGGAGCGGTGGTGTAGCAGGGTGGAGACGGTGGTATTCTTCTTCTGCGACGTCAAAATCACTTGATTCTAGGTACGGGTAGTTGTCGCGCTCGTTGAAGTACCACTGGTTGGGGTGATCGTCCTGATGACCAAAATGGACCTTGGTGATTCCTTCAAGGGTGTAGACGAAGTAGTCTCCAAGAGATTCAAAGATTCCGAGCGGGAATGGCTCGGAGGTCTGGAAAGAGCGGGGGTCCTGGGAAGCAATGGTGGTTGTCTAAAAGAAGTCCGCCGCAACAGGGCGACGGCCGAGGAGTCGAGGAGTCAAAGTGTCAGCGGCGTATGGGGTGCGAAGAAAGGATCTGCCTATTCTCTCGGGCCCACACAGGATCAGGGAAGGTTCCGGGGTGAAAGATCCGTAGGCTTGGAAAGAGAATGTCGAAGGGGAGATGGTGAGCGGGATCCGTGTCCGGGGCGTCGATGGTGATAGGCAATGTCGAGGCACAGGCGACGAACGTCTGGGTGTCGACGTGAAAGACGACTCTAATTCGCACGTATAGAGCAATAGAAACAGGACCTGCGTGTGGCTTCCACGATTTCAATCGATACCAAACTCCGTCGGCTTTCCAACCTGCTTTCTCCACGTAGGGTTGGATACAGAGGTGCGCGTCTGTTTCGATGGTGTTTTCAATGGGGAACAGAAGGTGCGGCTGATGATGTGGGTGTCAGGACTGTGTAAAGATGTCAGTGTCGAGGGGTAATTGGATTTGGGAAGATATGATGGGCAGATAGAAAATGGTGAGGCAAGCGTATGAGAGATTGTCCAGGTGTCAAGACTCGGTCAAAGACAGCAAGAGTGCCACCCAAGTCACCAACCAAACACAAGAGAGATAGAGATGAGAGTGAGGATCAATGTGTTATGACCATATTTTCTTTTCTCTTTTACAAGGACTTATCATTTCTTTTCTCCTGCGATGAAACCCTCCAACCATCTATCGATCCATCGATCTATCACTTACTGTCATCGCTTCCCCCATTGACTGCTTATCTAAGACTTCGTAAAGGATATCCTGCTGCCTCTTTTGTCTGCCTCTTTTGTCTGCCTCTTTCGCCTAGGATATCCTACCGTACCCATCAGGAAACCTCTCCATATACTTATTGACCTTGTTTGCCTTTTTTCCATCTGGTTTGTCTGGTTTTTCTCTGGTTCCTGTCTGAGATTTTTTAAAAGTAGTCTTAGGTGATTTTTGATGTACATGGTGTGTACTGCAAGGGTGTAACATTGGAATTACTAGCATTACAAAGCTCAGATCATAATTTTGAAAAAAACAATTCGACAAAAACCAGACAAACCAGGTCAAAACCAGACATACCAGACCAAAAAAAGGCAAACAAGGTCAACAAGTATATAGAGAGGTTTCCTGATGCCTACACATATATAAACCCCACGTACACGGACCTGTAACACTAAGTTTATCCTCTTGTATATCTTGTATCTCGACTTGCAATACAGTCGCTCGATTCACTCCCCTCCTCTTCGCTCCTCGACTGCCTCAACCATCCTCTATCTCTCTTCGCTAACATCTGAAAAATTTGTATGTCCTATATAGCTCTATACATCCTACATAAATCTCCTAGAGCCATAGCAAGGTCAATTGCTATGGAGTCCACATAGATAAGAGGGTTGCTATATAGTGCTATATAGTTTAGGTGGAGTACTATATAGTGCTATGAGAGCTATGAGAGTCATTAGAGCTGTCTATGACACTATGATAGGAGATCTAGCTATACAATCTATGAAGACTATGTTACTTATATAAACTCTAGTTAAAAAGCATACCTATGATACTTATGACAACTATCAAAATAGACTTCCAATATAAAGCAGTAAAAGACTCAATAGGCATTGTATAATATGTATTTAAAAATGACATTTTTATTTTATTTTACTAGTCACACAAGATCACAAGATTTATGAAAAACATAACTCAAAATTTATTGACCCTAACAGCATACAACACTATACTACAACACTACATAAGGAACTATGGAAAGGACTTACCCCTCTGAGAACATATAACATCAGTCAAATTACTACAAAAGAAAGATTATAATGATAACTTACCAACATCACAAAAAGCGAAAATCTAATGGATAACAAAGTCCAGTTAGTAAGCATGGAAGACTATGATAAATGTTAACTTACCCAAGATATAAAAAGCGGACATATAATAGCCTGTGCTCAGAGAATACAAAAGACATTAGCATAAGAAAGAAAGAAAGATACTTGCCTTGAAGATAACGAACGAGGCCGAGCAACGAACAACGAGCAATGAGCAACGAGCAACGAGCGACAAACGACGACGACGGCAGAAAGAGACACGACGTCGAGTGAGACGTGGCAGTGGGTGGTGGTGGTTGGAGAGAGAAGGAAGACGCGCGTCGTGCGTGCGTTAAATACGAGAGCCCGGGTCTGCCCGGCGGAGCCACAAATCGTGACTGCCGGGCGCTGCCGAGCGTCGCGTCAGAGGTTGATTTGGCAGACTTGATTAACTTAACTCTGCTGCCTAGTCCTACACGATAGAGTAATTAGATATGTAGCTCAATCAATTCGTTTAGTATACCAGTTTGTACCGTCGCTGTTTTTATTAGATTAAAACCGAATTTATTTGAATTGTTGTGGCTCGAAAGCCGGTCTCGCGCGTTCGGTGGCTGAAGCACTCGAACGCGCGTCGACTTTGACTCGTTTCTCCCACTCACTCGTATTCCCTTCGCACCCCCTCGTCTTCCTCCCTCTTCTCTTCACTTCTCATCAACGTGGAGGGCCGTGTGGGTCTTACAAGGATAGGAGGCTCGTAAGGTAAGTAATAAGAATCCTTTTTCTTTATTTTTTGTACTAACGAAGAGAGTGTCGCTCGAAAACGAGCGACACTCTCGATCTTTTTCGTTCGTCGTTCGTTCGTTCGTCGTGCCCGCCCTCCCCTCCACCGTCCCTTTCCCGCCGCCGCCGCCGCCTCTACACCGCCGCCGTCGGTCTCCACGCCGACGCCATCTCTCCACGCCGACGCCATCCCGCCTGCCCCCGGATCATCGACCCTCTCCCCGTCTCGTACGCCCGCGCCTGGCCATGCCACGCTCGCAAACAGGCTCCGCCGCACACGCGGAGCAACATGTGCCCCGTCGATGTCCTGTGCCCGGGTCCGTCTGCGGGCGCGAGGCCACGCATGCCAGCACACGCACGCACGCACGTATGTGCGTGCGCGCATGGCCTTGCGACGCCGGCTGCACTCGCGCTGCGCTGCGTCGAGTGCCAGCGCACGGGCTGCGCAACCGCACCTGTGCGTTTCATCTCGTCCGCGCCTCGCTACGCTGACATCCCCGCCCCCGCCGTTCAACGCCCCGCCCGCCGCCGTTCAACGCCCCGCCCGCCGCCGTTCAGCGTCCCGCCCCGCCGCCGTTCAGCGCCCGTGCGCCCACGCCCACGTGCTTACGCGTCCGCACCCCATCGTTCCGTGCGGGCGCGCGGCGCGGGCGCCGGTCCCATCGCGTCACGCCCGCCACGCGGACGTGTTCGTACCAACGCCCGCGCCCGCGCCTCCCAGCGCTCACGCGCCCGCGCACTCGGCGCCCGCGCGAGGCCGCGCTGTTCCACGGCCACGTGCCCGCACGGCGCCGTTCTGTGCCAGCGCCGGTGCGCGTCGCATCGCGTCAGCGCCCCACGCGGACGTGTTGGTGCCGACGCCCGCACCCGCGTACTCTCGCCCATGCCCCCGCTCACTCCCGCAGCCACGCGCCCGCTGTCCGCGCCAGCGCGCGTCCCATCGCGTCAGCGCCCCGCCACGCTGACATGCCGGTGCCAACACCCGCATCCGCGCGCCCTGCGTGCACGCGCTGCTGCGACGCCTTGATCATGCATAGCGCTGCGAGGGTGTCTTGTCGCTGCACCCTTCAGCAGTGTGAAGTACTGTAGCTTTATTGATGGCATTGTAAATAAGTAGATAAACATTAGAGCTATATGGTTATAAGTCCCTAGGTCCCCAATACACAATGATTTGACCTAATTTTTGTGAGCTTTACTCAAGCTCATGTAGACAGCATAGTGGCTATAGCAAGCATGTCAACTTATGTTGGCTACATAGCACCCATAGCTACCTATCATGATTATATAGCACTATATAGCATGCACCTGTAGCTATGGCAGCTATGATAGCCTGCATAGCTCTATATAGCCAAGCAGGGTGACTCTATAGAGCTCTGGATGCTATTATACTACTACCATAGAACATATAATTTGATACTGTAGCTATGTAGGAAACACTTTTTTCAGATGAAGGGACGGGCCTTAGCGTCGTACTCTTCGAGACCACTAGTAGCACCGCCGCTCTAGTGACGGACTTGGCGCCGTGTTGACACAGCCGTATGACTTGGGAATGACACAGGTTCCGAACCTGGTCAGAACATTAGGATAAACTTCTCGACAACACCCCGCCAAGATTTCGGACTACAACATCGGAGAAGGGCCATACGGCAGCCCCTTCAAAATCGCATATTACTCGACACACGGACAGATCGTACTTCGACAACGACCTGAAGATATCGAAGGAGTCCTTACAGACATCCAAGGGAACATCTACATCCAGACAAGCACCGTACAACGACCAGCAACTACAGAAGAACTAGAAGAAGCTCGCTACCTTGCAGCCGTAGCAGCACACGTTGGGACGAACAGTTACCACACATCAGAACAAGGGACACCAGAATCGATAGGACTAGTCAACGGGTACCTCCTACACGACGAACGACACTCCTTCAAGGTTGGAGAACATTGGATTAAAGAAGACAGGTCTACAGTCACAAACGAGCAACGAAAGGTCGCAGCACTAACGGCCGAGCGCATATATCGTGATCAAGCAAACCCAGAGGTCGAAGAACACGTCCGCAAAGTAGCCAAAGGAACACTCGCCAACCAGTGGATTGCAAACCAACTTTCTCTTCGAAAGAAGGTAGCCCCAATCACGCCTACGTAGCACCCAAGCTCTCAGCAGACCCCAGCACCGAACCCACCTAATCCAAACCCACCAACCCCTGACCTGACCCCTGCGGTACCAGTACAGAACTCTCCTCCCATCCAACAACCCATTCAGAACCCCACCCCCAATCCCAATCCCAACCCGAACCCTCCAGGAGGAACAAGCACCGCACGTCCCAAGAAGATGACGGAAATCAAAGCCAACAAACCAGAATTTTTTCGACGGTGATAGAACCAAGGCAGATGCATTTATATTGGCCTGCAAGCTGTACATCTGACAGCAAGAACTCTCCAATACGGTGAGAGAAGAAGCGAAGGTCAACTTTGCTCTCTCCTACTGCAATAAGGGCGATGCCCTCAGCTGGGCACATGGACTCCACAAGTCGAAAGCGGTTCCGAAGACCTGGGAAGACTTCAAGACAGCCTTCACCGATCGCTTCAAGGACCCTGGAGAACGCCAAGTTGCAGCAGGACAGCTCAGTCGCCTTCAAAAGGGAAAACTGTCCATCACACAGTACAATGAACAGTTCAATCGCCTGCGTCTCAAAGCAGAACTCGACGAGACCCATCACCAGAACCTCCTGATCGACACATACCGTCGAGGACTCCCGAGGCATTACCAGACCACCATCGCCATGCAGGGAGCGCCACCCAAGGACGTCAAAGGTTGGCAGACCAAAGCCCTGGAGCTCGAAACCATCGAGCGTACCATTGATGGAGGACTCGCCAATCCCTACGGTTACACCAGGTTCCAGAGCCAAGGAACCAGATCGACCGCCTTACCCCCAGGAGAACCGATGGACATCGGACAGAGTACCAGACGAGATGGACGACCAGCAGCCAGGCGATACCTCAGCAGAGGACAACAAGACGAATATCGGAAGAATGGCCAATGCTACGAGTGTGGTCAACAAGGCCACGTAGCCAGGAACTGCGAACGACGCACCCAACGTGTTCAGGGTGCAGGACGAGGACAACCCTCGACACAGGGACGAGGAGGATACTCCAACAATTGCCGATTCCCAGGAAGACCCCAGCAGAAATCCTTCGTTCGCGAAGCTCATCATAGAACAGGAGATCCATCGTATGAAGACCGAAGAACAGCCGAAGAAGACCGATGACGCAAAGGATTTTTGAAGCGTCCTGACCCTTCAGCGTGGCTCAGGACGGCGAAACGAGAGCACCCAGATTCTGAATTTGTAACAGTATCATCTGAAAAAAGTGTTTCCTACATAGCTACAGTATCAAATTATATGTTCTATGGTAGTGGTATAATAGCATCCAGAGCTCTATAGAGTCACCCTGCTTGGCTATATAGAGCTATGCAGGCTATCATAGCTGCCATAGCTACAGGTGCATGCTATATAGTGCTATATAATCATGATAGGTAGCTATGGGTGCTATGTAGCCACCATAAGTTGACATGCTTGCTATAGCCACTATGCTATCTACATGAGCTTGAGTAGAGCTCACAAAAATTAGGTCAAATCATTGTGTATTGGGGACCTAGGGACTTATAATCATATAGCTCTAATGTTTATCTACTTATTTACAATGCTATCAATAAATCTACAGTACTTCACACTGCTGAAGGGTGCAGCAACAAGACACCCTCGCAGCACTATGCATGATCAAGGCGTCGCAGCAGCGCGTGCATGCAGGGCGCGCAGATGCGGGTGTTGGCACCGGCATGTCAGCGTGGCAGGGCGCTGACGCGATGGGACGCGCGCTGGCGCGAAACAGCGCGTTGCGGGCGCATGGGCGTGGAACAGGGCGGCCTCGCGCGGGCGTGCGGGCGTGGAAGTGCGCGGGCGCGTGGCTGCGGGAGTGAGCGGGGGCATGTGCGCAGAGTACGCGGGTGCGTCGGCACCAACACGTCCGCGTGGGGCGCTGACGCGATGCGACGCGCACCGGCGCTGGCACAGAACGGCGCCGTGCGGGCACGTCGCCGTGGAACAGCGCGGCCTCGCGCGGGCGCCGGAGTGCGCGGGCGCGTGAGCGCTGGAGGGCGCGGGCGCGGGCGCGGGCGTTGGTACGAACACGTCCGCGTGGCGGGGCGAGACGCGATGGGACCGGCGCCCGCGCCCGCACGGAACGATGGGGCGCGGACGCGTAAGCACGTGGGCGTGGGCGCACGGGCGCTGAACGGCGGCGGGCGGGACGCTGAACGGCGGCGGGACGGGGCGCTGAACGGTGGCGGGCGGGGCGTTGAACGGCGCGGGCGGGGGTGTCAGCGTAGCGAGGCGCGGACGCGATGAAACGCGCAGGCGCGGTTGCGCAGCCCGTGCGCTGGCACTCGACGCGGCGCAGCGCGAGTGCAGCCGGCGTCGCAAGGCCATGCGCGCGCGCACATACGTGCGTGCGTGCGTGCGTGCGTGTGCTGGCATGCATGGCCTCGCGCCCGCAGACGGACCCGGGCACACGGGCATTGACGGGGCACATGTTGCCCCGCGTGTATGGCCAGGCGCGGCGTCGGGCGTACGAGAGGGGGAGAGGGAGCGGATGTGAGGTCGATGACCCCGAGGCAGGCGGGATGGCGTCGGCGTGGAGATCGACGGCGACGGTGTAGAGACGGTGGGGGCGGCGATAGAGATGGCGGCGGCGGCGGCGGATGGACGGCCTGGGACGGCGGAGGGGACGGCGGGGCAGGACGAACGAAAGACGGAAAAACGAGAGTGTCGCTCGAAAACGAGCGACACTCTCTTCATTAGCACGAAAAAGAGGCAAAACGAACTAAAGTACTTACCTTGCACCCTTCCTACCCATTAGAAATCCATCCGGCCCTCCTATCTGATGAGAAATGTAGGGATGAGACGGGAATACGAAGGAAGGACAGAGGAGGGAGTACAGACTCTCCGACTGAGTGAGAAAGAGTTGCAAGTCGACGCGCGTTCGAGTGCTTCAGCCACCGAACGCGCGAGACTACAATTCCTGAGCCTCAACAATTCAAATAAAATGATTTAAAATATGAAAAAAAGACGATAGGTAAAAACAGTTCATTTCCACACAATGAATCAGCTATATATCTAAGTACTGTACCGTATGCTACTAGGCAGCAGAGTCAAAGTAATCGAGTCTGCTAAATCAGCCTCTGACGCGACTCTCGGCAGCGCCCGGCAGCCACGATTTGTGGCTCTGCCGGGCAGACCCGGGCTCTCGTATTGAACGCACGCACGACGCGCGTCTTTCTTCTCTCTTCAACTACCACCATCTACTGCCACGTCTCACTCGACGTCGCTCGTTGCTCGTTGCTCGTTGCTCGTCGCTCGCTACTCGTTGCTCGCTGCTCGTTGCTCATCCCTCGTCGCTCGTTATAGTTTGTTATCTCTGAGGTAAGCATTTTGTTTTTGTTACTTTCTTATATTGATGTCTTTTGTTTATTGTATTCTCTTAGCATAGGCTACTACACCTCCGCTTTTCTTACACTTTGGTAAGTCTCATTTATAATAGTCTTGCATGTTACTAACTGGCTTTTGCTACTTATTAGATTTCACTCTTTGTAATGTTTGTAAGTCATTGTTATAACCTTTCATATGTTGTTGTTTGACTAATGTTATGTATTTCAGAGGGTGGATATTTTTACTAGTCTCTTATGTAGTGTTGTAGTCTAGTATTATGTCCTGTGTTGGAGTTTATAAAATATTGACTTGTGTTCTTTATAAACTTTTTTGTGATCTTTTGTGATTGATAAAACAGAATTAAATTTTCTTTTGAATATAAAGTAAAAAGAAGTATATTTGAATCTTTCAATGTTATATATTAGAGGTTTACCTTGATAGCTATTATGAAGTATGATAGATATTCCTTTTGACTAGAGTTCACATCAGTAACATAGTATCTATAGGTTGTATAGCTAGATATCCTATCATAGCTACATAGATAGCTCTAATGACTCTCATAGCTCTCATAGCTCTATATAGTACTCCACCTAGACTATATAGTACTATATAGCAACCCACCTAGCTATGTGGACTCCATAGCAATTGACCTTGCTATGGCTCTAGGAAATTTATGTAGGATGTATAGAGCTATATAGGACATACAAATTTTTCAGATGATCACCAGCATTACGAGCACTAAACTTTGTTGTTCAGCTCAGTGGGCGCAAGAAAATCGCTGATGTGGTCGCACTAGTTGATAGTGGCGCCACAGATGTCTTCATAAACTGGAGAATAGTCAAGAAATTTGGGCTGGCAACGCAGCCTCTAAAGAAGGAAATACCAGTACGCAATGTCGATTCTACTGAGAACGTACTTGGACGCATTATACATGCAACGGAACTATACATGGACCTCGGTCCTCATCGGGAACTGACGAGATTTTTAATTACGGATATAGGGAAAAAAGACATTATCCTAGGCATGACTTGGCTTCGCCGACACAACCCAACATTCAACTGGAAGAACGGATACCTAACGTTCAACCAGTGCCCTCCGATATGCCGCATCGAATCCCCAGAATGGTTCAAAGGAAGACCACTTAGTGCTATAGTGGTAGGAGGGCGACGAATCCATCGCTCCGAGCTACGACATCGACCAACTAGCAAGATACCCCATGAAGAACCCCGGGTGGACCCTGTAGACCCAGACGAAGGCCAGCCGGTAGCCCCAGATCCAACAGAGGAAGAAATAGAGGAGTCGGTACGACGCGTCCTCTACCCCGAAGCTGCAGACCCAAGTACCAACTTGGAAGAAGGAGACGAACTCTTTGGACACCGGGATACGAAGAAGGAGAACTCCCAGAAGATGACGAAGAAACCATTGCGGTGATCCGCAAGGTCTACAATGCGCAAGACATGGCGATACAAGACTTCCTCAAGAAACAGAAGGAAGGGAAGGTCAATACGGCAGATCAAATTCCGAAACAGTACAAGCAGTACGAGAAAGTGTTCAGCGAAGAAGCCTCTTTCCGCTTTCCACCAGAACGACCCTGGGACCATGCCATCGAACTTAAACCCGACGCCATTCCACGACCAGGTGCAAGATGTACCCCTTAGCCCCAGGAGAACAGGAATCCCTCGACAAGTTCCTAGACGAGCATCTCAAGAAAGGATATTCGACCATCCAAATCGCCACTCGCATCCCCCTTCTTCTTCATTAAAAAGAAGGATGGCAAACTACGCCCCGTACAGGACTACCGCCAATTAAATGCGATGACGATCAAGAACAAGTACCCTTTACCGCTCATTCCGGAACTCATCGACAAAGTTCGCGAAGCATCCTACTTTACGAAGTTCGATGTGCGATGGGGATACAACAACATTCGCATCCGAGATGGAGATCAGTGGAAGGCAGCTTTCCTCACCAATCGAGGCCTCTTCGAACCAATGGTTATGTTCTTTGGACTTACGAACTCACCCGCAACGTTTCAGACAATGATGAACGACCTCTTCCGAGATCTCCTTGCTACAGGCAAAGTCATCATCTATATGGACGATATCCTCATTGCAACAGCCACGCTGCAAGAACATCGTGACATCGTCCATCGAGTCCTCACCATCCTGCAGGAAAACGACCTCTATCTCAAGCCAGAGAAATGCACATTTGAGGCCCCCAGCATTGAATACCTTGGCCTTATTCTCGAGAAGGGAACTGTCAAGATGGACCCCGTCAAGCTTGCAGGAATCAAGGAATGGCCGGTGCCCAAGAACGTCCGAGATGTTCGATCCTTCCTAGGATTCGGAAACTTTTATAGGAGATTCATCCAGGGATTTTCATCCATCGCACGACCGCTGAATGACCTTACCAAGAAGGACGAGAAGTGGGTCTGGGACACAAAGCAGCAAGAAGCCTTCGAAACTCTCAAGGAACGGTTCACATCCGCACCCATCCTTGCCCAACCAGACACCACAAAGCCCTTCTCGGTCGAAACGGATGCATCAGCATTCGCTTATGGCGCAGTGCTTTCACAAGAAGGCGAAGACGGACGATCCCATCCCTGCGCTACCTATCGCATTCCTTCACCGACACTGAACGGAACTACGACATTTACGACAGAGAACTTCTTGCCATCATTCGAGCACTCGAAACGTGGCGACATTATCTAGAAGGGTCACCACACCAGATTGATATCGTATCGGATCATCAGAATCTGCTCTACTTCAAAGACGCTCACAAGTTAACAAGACGACAAGCACGCTGGATGCTGTTCATGTCTCGCTTCGACTATACCATCCGACATGCGGCCGGAAAGACCATGACGCGCGCCGATGCGCTATCTCGACGACCAGACCATGGAGAAGGAAAGGACGACAACGAAGACCAGATTGTATTACCACAAGACGTATTCATCTCAGCGCTACGAACGGGAGTACAAGCACCAGAATCGGACATTCAAGCTGAATTGATTGCAGAAGCAAATCGCTTCGAAAAGTCAAAGGACGTCGTCGATGCCCTGCGGAAACAAGCACCATCATTCATCGACAAAGGACTAGACGGTTGGAGCCTAGACGAAAATGGCCTACTCCTATATCGAGGACGAATCTATGTGGCCAAGTTCGACGAAATTCGAAGGAAGGTGGTACGACAAGTACACGAAAACCCGGCATATGGACACCCAGGAGAGTGGCGCACCGTGGAGCTTGTACAACGAGAATACTTCTGGCCTGGTATGGTCTCTTTCATTCGGGATTTCGTCAAGGGATGCACAACGTGCCAAGCTATGAAGAATCAGAACCACCGTCCCCACATCCCTATCCAGCCTATCCCTGCAGAACCAGATGCGCTACCATTCTCCACGGTTTCTACAGATTTGATCACCAAACTCCCAGAGTCTGACGGCTTCGACTCCATTGCAGTCTTCATCGACCATGATGTCACTAAGGCTGCAGTCCTAGTTCCTTGCCGCGAAGCCATGACGGCCGACGACTTCTCCACGCTCTATGAAGCTAACGTCTTCCAATGTTTTGGCTTGCCTACGAAACTTATCTCCGACCGAGGCACACAATTCACCTCCAAGTGGTTCGCGACGCTCTGTCTCCGACTCGGAATATCTCAGGCCAAGACGACCGCATACCATCCACAGGCCGACGGACAAACAGAACGATTGAATCAAGAAGTCGAACAGTACCTCCGAATATTCTGCAACCACCGCCAGGACAATTGGGCACGCCTACTACCGCTTGCGGAGTTCTCCCACAATGCCACACTCCAAGCATCATTAAAGACCACCCCATTTCAGGCTCTTATGGGCTATACGCCACGTGCCCATATTGCTCCATCCGCAGTAGCTGATACCCCCGGAGTGACTCATCGTCTCGACAACCTCGAACGGTTGCACAAGGACCTCCAAGCGTCCCACCGCCTCGCAGCACAACACATGGCAGACCGGATCATGAACGCACCACCTCACTATAAGGAGAACGATAAGGTTTGGCTTGATGCAACGAATCTCCGAACTTCGCACCCTACAAGCAAATTGGCTCCTAAACGATATGGTCCGTTCAAGGTCACCTCGGTCCTTGGACCCGTCACCTTTGCGCTCGCACTACCTCCGACCTGGAAGATTCACCCGGTCTTCCACGCATCGTATCTCTCGCCTTATCGCACCACGGAAGCCAACGGACCAACTCCGCCGCCGCCATTACCGGATCTTGTCAACAATGAAGAACAATGGGAGGTTGACAAGATTGTGGACTCGCGCCGCTACCGCAATCAGCTGCAGTACCTCGTCCACTGGAAGGGCTATTCGGATGCTGATGATACTTGGGAACCTATGGGCAATGTACAGGGAACGGCCGATGCCGCTATCGCAGACTTCCATAAACGGCACCCTCAAGCCCTCCGGCCACAGTCCACCGCCACTGGATTTCCTCCGACGGACGAAATCCACGCATACCAAATCTGGCAGCTAAAGGCACAACAGCCCCGCGTCGCTCCACGCGCGGCCAGGATATCCAAACCGAAAAAGGCACTTCTAGCATAGCCACACGACGCGGACGTCGAGTATAAAAGGGGGGTAACTTTTCACCTTTTGACCCCAACAGCGAATGTCCTTCACCGCACCAGCAGCTCTTCTCATTCTAGTCATCACAATCAGTATCATTCTCATCGCAATATGCCTTGCCCTTCTTCTCCTGCTTCTCCGACTATGCAGACCGATTTCACCGACAGCGACGTCGACTCCTACAACGGGAACGCCGACAACGAATCCCACCCCTACTTGCGCATCTCCACCGCCTACCAGCCCCAGCCCGAACAGTATCACTCCGTACCCGTACAATCTGAGGCCATGCCCATCGACGAGACCACACCGTTACTCGACGCCTCACCCACCATCGCCAACGACCAGTCCACAGACGGAGACGACGAGGACGACACCACGGATGACGACGCCGAGGGTGACACCGATCGTTCCTCCTCCGAGCATGAGGACGACACCACGGACAACGATGAGGACGACGAGGCGGGTAGCTTTCACTCAGCCGCCAGTCAGGCCAACGCCGAGGTCTGGGCCGGCACCGGGACAGGATGGCAGACGATCAACACCAACAACACGGAGGCGGGACAACAGACCAGCGACAACCAATGGATCGAGTGGGGGGATGCCGGCCAATGGCCCCAGAGACACCAGACGTGGCAGGAACTTGCCACGGAACTCACAACTGCCACACCGGAGCCCGACCCCGAGGAGACGAGCATCTCGACAGTCCAACGCATCATCGACGACAACGACCCCAGCGTTGCAGACCGCCAGAAGGTCGTCGACTGGTTCCAACAGATCGCGCAACGAGAACCCCAGGACGTCTCGTCCATCGAGATGGGAGAGGCACTCATGCTTGTCCAACGCGTCTTTGCCCACGACGAGAACTCTTGGAAGCCTCTCGACGGATCTGGAGGACAACAGGAACACGCATCTCCATTCCCAGGATGACCCCAGTACACCGCCGCCCTATGGCATCAGCATGCTCGATGCGTTGTTGAACGACGCAACGGCGGGCGCCTTCCAACGTCGCAGGACCGAGACCGCACGGAATACTACCAGTCGCGCCCCCTCCCCATTCGAAATCACGATACAGTCATTCTGAACCCCGTCAATGTCAAGTTCAACACGATCAATGACCTCCTTTCCATGCGACACCTCCTTCTTCTAGGAAGACCAGAATACCAAGGAGCCATCGAGAACTACATGTGCAACACTGTCCACGCACTGCATCAGGAATAGCCATATTTACTGGCTAGTCTGACAACCTGACTGGTCTGAATTTTTTTTAATGTCTGATACCCAAATATGAATAAAACAATGAGTAGATACTTTTTCGACTTCAGACAAATATCAGATGCTGTCAGAGCTATCATATTTTCAAATATCTACAGACATAGGTATTTTTTACAGAAATTAGGCATATTTTCAGAAAAAATGTAATGTATCAGACAAAATCATGTAGGTCTCTATTTTTCAGACCAAATCAGAACTATCAGAATCAAAAATTTTGTCAGAGATCTCAATTGTTGTCAGACGTTAGATAAGTAGTCAGACAAATTACAATTGTCAGACACAGTCATGTAGGTTCTATTTTTCAGACCAAATCAGACCTTTCAGACTTTGGAATGTTATCAGATATAGGAACTGCTATCAGATATCTAAAAAACCTTCAGAAAAATCACAACTATCAGACATAATCATGTAGGTCCTCATTTTATAGACCAAGTCAGACCTTTCAGACTTTGATATGTTGTCAGAAATCTGATTTCTAATCAGAAAAATAAAAATTGTCAGACATTATCATGTAGGTCTCTATTTTTCAGACCAAGTCAGACTTTCAGACTTTGATATGGTGTCAGATACAAGGATTGTTGCCAGACACTTGAAAAGCCTTCAGAAAATTTAGAAATATCAGACACAATCATATAGGTCCACATTTTGCAGACCAAGTCAGACCTTTCAGACTTTTGCATGTTGTCAGAAACTGACTTGTAGTCAGATATTGTATAAAAATCCAGATGATCCAGAAATTTTACACACAATCAGATGTTTCAGAATCAATAAATATGTCAGAAAACTATCAGAGATTTTAGACTCTATCAGACTTTGGACAAAGTATCAGATCTGTTACATTTCTCAGATACAATCAGAAGCATCTACATTGCTCAAACACAATCAGACATGTCAGAAATTTCAACATGACCAGAATTGCACATTCAAATTAAACTGAGCAGTTTTTTTTTCAAAAATGAGAAAATATCAGTTGTAATCAGACAGCTTACATTTACTCAGACCGTTCAGAATGTTGAAAAGTATCAGAATTTTGAACAAATTTCAGAAATAACAACATTGTCAGATAATATTTTCTCAAGTCAGACTTTATAATAGCTGTCAGACATCTATATTGTCATCAGATGTCCAATTTAGAAACAGAAAACTGACATGTTGCAGATGATCAGAAAAGTTCTAATTTTCAGACAAAAGTCAGATACATCAGACACAAGCTTAGACAATTTGAGATGCATCTTCAAAGATTTGCTCTGTTATTTGGCTATGATTATCTATTTCACATTTTGGAATAAGATTAGAATCCATTGTGATAAACTAACATATTAGTGATACTAGTAGTAGTAGCTACAATCACACTTACCTGTTATTATACAACATGCTAGAAAGCCTAAATATTCCAATCAAAAGGCTATTTCATTGGCATGATGATCAGAAAACTTGTTTACATAGTATGTATAAAAAGCATCCAAAGAGTAAATATGATCAAAGTCAAAAGGAAGAGAATCTTTTCCAAAAACAGGTATCAAATGAGCACCTCGCAAAATAGTATCTATATGGATTACTGAGCGAATATTCTGTCCATCTTCATCAACTTCCCGCTCTACAATCCACATTTTAGTATCTGGATCAGGTTTGTCTCCAATAGGAGTAAACCATTCTACATATGCACAGGGATATGTTTCTGTATCATGCACAAATGAAAAGAACAATAAAACTCGTCCTATATAAAGACCTTGCATTCCAGGCAATTCTGAATCATTTTCAACAAAGACACAGTCTCGACGTGCAGGCCCATGTCTCCATTCAGGTGTAGAGCGAATACGATGACGGTGCATATTTGTGATCCCAGACAAATCACTAGGAGAACAATATATAGCAATTGCAGAGTGAAAAACGTCAATTTTATATGGAGCACGAGGCAGTTTAGAGGCTGCTACATCTGCTGATGAGTGATTAGGATGAAGTTGATCATATAAAAATCGCTGAATCATCTCAGACAACTCAGGATAACCAAGGTAAGTCTCAAGTAAGTATAAATGTCGAGGATATTTTGTTGCACGTGTTGTAGCAAGAAACACTTGCCATGTACTCTGGTACATTATGAGCTAGTCCTCCATCCACATGATGTTTTGTAGCTCTCTCAATATTCTGAATATTCTGATCTTCATCATCAAATTCAATCTCATTTTCAGTGTCTGATGAGGATTCAGATTCAGAGTCATTTAAATCATTGTTAGATTTGATATCAACAAGATCCAAAGGCAAATCAAGCATGCCACGAGCTATAAAGTCATTTTTAGCTGCAGCAAGTTTATCAAGCCTCTGATTTGTGAGCAACATCTGACCAAGTGCATCAAATCGGTTAGAGCGTCGCCATGGCTCCTTCACAGCTTTGATATGTTTGGCCTCAGTTATAGATGTGCAGAGTCCATTTGGCACACCAAATAACCGAATAAGTTCACAATAATGTATTAGAGCATGCTGCTTTGGAAGAGAAAATGCTTTGCGAATTTCAACATCTTTAAAAATCACTCGTTCCTTATGAAATTCTTCAAGTGCAGCTTCCATAGCATTCAGTGTAGTCTCATCAATAACAGATCGTCGTGCAAGATAGCAGAACTCTAAAAATGCAGCAATAGCCCGAACCATTTGATCTGGAACATGTCCTTGAATTGCAGGTAGGAACACTTTCATCAAAGCTTTAGAGTCATCACCAGTCCACTGCTTAAAACCACGTCCATCAGGGAACCGACGCAACTCTGGAAATGAAGGAGCAGCAGCAATTCTTCGATCAATATCTGCCATAATTCCAGCAGCACGACTTGGTCCATGTTCATGGATTAAATAGTCTTCAACCCAAGCCACTAGATGATCTTTGAAAACACCCTTGATGACTTGGTGCAAAAGATCAAACACAATAAGCTCATGAATATCAGCCCAAGGAAAATAATATGTGAATGGCTAGGAAGATTGAAATCAGAACAAGATTTCCTTATTTTATTTGATGGAACTCACCATAATATTAGGTACTATGCCATAGTCATCCCATAGTGTTCCTCCCTTGGTACCTTTATTTATCAAGGATTCTGTATGTGTATGACTTCGAGTTTCTCCACCACTATCAAGATCCTTGGGTGGAGCCAAGCATTTTGGACACCAGGTGGAAACAATGCAAGATATTAATACTTGTTCTGGATAATCTCCAATATAAGGTCCAAGGCCATAGATTGCACGGCGAAAATGTCCATCAGGACAGCAAACAACTTCTGGAGTAGTCATGCCAGGACGCAAATGCTCAAGAATTGTGCGCAAAGACTGTTGCATCAAATGCCTACGGAATCTACGAAAAGCTGGATGATTTTGATATCGTCTATCTGTTTCTCCAAGATTCAAGAATCCCAAGATGCTTACAGCATTTCGATGAGCCCGGCAAACATTGTTATGTACATTTCCAGGTGATATATATAGTGGCCAAAATTCAGTATGCCCTGTAGCAACAGAAGCTACAGTTTTGTCACTGCCCAAAATTACTGGTACAAACATGGCTCCTTTATTTGTTGGATCTTCAGCCACAATTTTATCAGCCTGTTTCCATGACCAATCTCCAGTCATAAAGTCTGTCCACTGCCGTTCACCATTTTTTTTAAAGTCTTGTCTTGGAGCATAGTCAAATTCACCAGCAAAGTCAGGATTTTTGAGCTGGTTATGCAGAACTGTGCGTGGATTTCGGTACCAGACTTCAAATTCTTTTGACATCCATGGAGGTGGATTTTTAGGTAGCTTGCCCTTATATTGTACTGAGAAACACAACCATTCAGTATCTCCATGCTTAATAGAGTCAAGCACTGCATGAAGATCATCTTTATTTGCATATGGATATGCCTTAGTGGTCTTGGCCCAGAGCCCCATGAGATGATTAAATTTTTTCTCAGAAACTGGCATCTCTCGAAATAGCAAATCTGCAGTCTCAAATTCAACTCGATTTCGAAATGGAGACCAATCATTCCAATCAGGAATATCCTCTGGGTGTGGAGCTACATCATCATCAAGATAATTTTTACTATCATCACAAGGTCTCCCATTTAGATCTGGATGCATTATATTTTTTGTTCCAGGCTGTGCATTTGAACTCTCTGCATCATTGTCATGTTCACCATAATGTAGATCAGCATAAAACATATCTGGCTGGCCTTATTTGGATGATGATGGGTGAGCTAGAGCTGAAGATGGACGATAAGGCTTTTCTATAGCAATGTCATCTTTATGTAAGTCTGGATGTATTGCATCCATATGCTGTGTTAGACCCCTAGCAGTAATAAAGCCATACTGACAACTAAAACCCACAGAATTTGGGCAAAAAAAGGTGCAGTGTTTATATGACTTTCGATTTGGATGTAATGCCATTGGGACAATCAAGTTTTGCCCAAGTTACAAAAATAAGTGGGCTCAAGATATAATTATTGTTATTGCCACAAGTAGCACTCAAGCAAATGAAGCAATGGCAAAATACAGACTTGCTATCAAGTCAAGTTGCCAAGAGTCACAATATTATAAGTCAAATCTGAGAGGACACACCAGCAAAAAGCCAGATATATGGGTTGTCACGTCACAAGACTAGTATCAAAACAATTTAGTGTGCAGTGTTAAGTCAATTGAAGAAGGCACAGATCATGCAGATTATATGAGTCAACACCCAAGGACTAGAACACAATCAACACAATAGAGCAAGATGTGAGATTACAAGTCGCAGAGGCTGATTGGGCTAAGAGATTTAGGCAACGACAGTAAAACAGTGCAGAGCCAAGAAAGGTGCCAAGTGAGAGTTCAGATAAAGCAATATCACGATATGCAAGGCCAGAGTTCGAGAGGGCAACAAAATTGTAACAGCCCCAGTAAAGCTGTGCGGAGGGAGGCAGATGTGCGGCGCGAGTCGACAAGGCAAATGTGCAGAGCGAGCAGCAAGTCACGTGGTGGCGGAGCAATGGACGACAAGTCAGTCGCTTGCTCTGCTCTGCTGTCCTGTTGCTGGTGTCCCTCCTGCCTCACAACTCCTTCGTCCCTACAGATATGGCCCCAAGTACTCGTCAGTCGACAGCTTCGAAGGAAGGCAAAGGACCCACTCACCAGGGTTCTTCGAAGGCACAAGGCACAGCCAAAAAGAAACGACGCACACCCGAGCAGGTGATGCTCGATGAGGCTGCTGCAAAGGCGGCCGAGGCTGCTGCGAAGGCTGCTGAAGCTGCTGCGAAGGCTGCTGAGAAAGCTTTGCGTGCTCGCAAGAGAGCGCGTGGGTCCGTCGAGGGTGTTGAAGACACAAGTGACGTGGACACTGTCATGGCCGGTAAGTCAATGTTGTATCTAACATGAAAGTAACTCACCTTATGCACACGGAGCAGAATCTTCAGTTGTGAAGAAGATGCGCCGAGATTCGACTCGAGGACAGCACGACGATATCGAGGACGTTGACGTTGACGTACCTGATATTATGCCCATGGCCGGTAAGTCAGCATGTCAGTTATAAGTAGAGGGAATACTCACTTCGCACTGTTGCCTGCACAACAGAATCTTCGATTGCGAAGAAGAAACCGCGAGATTCGCTTCGCGGGCAGCTGGAGGTGGTCATTAGCTCCTCCACAACTTCGACGGGCAAGCGCGGACGCACCGAAGGCCAGGCTGATCTCCAAGACACGGAGGAATCTCGAGACGAAAGCCGGAAACGGCGTAAATCGGGAGCAAGTGGTCTTGAAGATCGAGCAGTGGCGCCCGGACAAGGTGGCGTAAGCAGCGGGAAACGGCGTAAGTCGGCGGAGGCGGGAAGTGGAGGACAGACGGGAGGGGAAGATGATGGAACCATGCTTGAGAACGAGCAGGCGGAAGGTAAGTTTTGCTTATAGTGGTCGAGGATTGACTGTACTTACCTTGATATCAGATTCTGCACTCAAACGGCGCAAGTCAGGGCCGAGGTCAGGGCGTGGAGGACAGAAGGGAGGGCAAGACAATGCACTGCTCGAGAACGAGCGAATGCAAGTCAGTGGTAAGCTTCTTCCACCATCGTCAAAGATCCACGGATGAACTCACCTTGTAAACCAGACCCCACGCCGTCTCACAACGCAAACGAGCAGGATCGCGCAGATCCGAGACCCAAACGCCGCAAGACCTCGACGAAAACCGACAAGCAACGCGAGATCGAGCGAGATCGTGGCTCAGATCTCGGGTTGCAAGACCCCCGGGGCAAAGACGACGTCGAGGAAGGTGAGGAAGATCGAGGAGAGGGAAACGATGACGGAAACGAGGGAGATAGCGAAGCACAAGAGGAAGAACTCGTCAGAAAGGCGGCGAAGAGGAAGGGAAAGATGAAGGTCAGCTTTGAAGACCTCTCTGACCCTAACGAAAGGCAAGTCTTAACTTTTTTTCCTTATCGAGCGCCCGAGTTCGAACGAGCGCCCGTACTGTCAGTTCGGGCGCCTTTCTTCCTCGTTTCTTCGTTCCTTCAAGTCCTTTCGTTGTTTCGTTCGGCATTTCCTGTACACGATCTCAATCACTATTTTCAGTGTGTCATGCACCCTCTTATTAGTATGCTAACCTCGCTACCTTTCAGGCGTCACGGTCTCGATCCCGAGTGGCGCACGAAACTCCCCGGGACTGCAAAGCCGAAGGCCTCGGCAGCGAAGTCGAAGCCCTCTAGCACCCCGTCTACGAAACCCAGGCGCGTACGCCCTGAGCCTGAGACAGAGCAGCGAGGATCGAGTGATGGTGAGGATGAGGACGATGAGTTGGAGGCAGCCTTGATACGAGAGGAGGACATTCGACGTGTCGAGGTGCATGCTTGTATGCTCGGCCGTTTCTTTTTCTAACGATGTTTGAATTGCATGTTCCGTTCACGCGTGTTATTACAGATTGATATCCCGGTCAAAGTCATTCGCAAGGTTGATGAGTCGCGCGGGTCTACCAAGGCAACGGTACGTCTTGTTCCGTTATTGTCATTCATTCCTCTTGCTAACTCTCCGTTGTTTTATTATACGTGTTTGGCACATCCCTACAGGCCAAATCCTCTGGCTCAAACACCCAGAAGACCTTCAAGACTTCCGGGGGACCTTCCGAGGCACCAAAGGTACGTCTTTTGCTCGTTTTTGATCGTCGCCAGCTAACACGTTCACACTTTTGTCTTCGATTTTTGCGCGCTTCAACAGGTCAAATCCTCAGGCAAAGGCTCCCAGAACCCACCAAACTCGGCGGGGGGACCTTCTAAAGCATCAAAAGTACATACTTGGCTCGTTATTTGCATCGTTGCTGGCTAATGCAATTGTGTTTTACTCCACGTGTTTGGCACGTCCCTATAGGTCAAATCGTCGGGCCAGGACATTCAGAAGCCCTCGAATTCAGTAGAGGGATCTTTCAAAGGATCAAATGTACATTTTTTTTGCTTGTTTTCCCATCGTTGCAGGCCAACACAGTCATGTTTTACTCCCCGCGTCCGGTGCATCCCTACAGGCCAAATCCTCGGGCCAAGGTGGCCAGAAACCTTCAAGCTCAGCAGGGGGGTCTTCCAAGGGATCAAAGGTACGTATGTCGCTCGTTTTTCGCATCATTGCCGGCTAATACAGTCGTGTTCTCTTTTCTGTGTTCTGCACGTGTATATAGGCCACATCCTCCAGCCAAGGCTCCTCAAAGTCATCGGGAGCATCTTCCAAGGCATCAAAGGTATGCCGTCTGTTTGTTTTTGCATATTCACTAACACACAATTGTATTTCTCTCCACATCTCTATAGGTCATACCAACAGGTCCTGGGTCTTCGAAAGCCTCAGACCCATCAGGGGAATCTTCCATGGCAACTCAGGTGCATTTATAGTCATTGTTCACTTCCCTGCCTACTAACACTGAACCGAATTCCTAGAAGTCATCAGGGACATCCTCTAAGGCCACGAAAGTACGTTGATTTGCTCGTTATGTACACTTATCAGCAATCTTATTATATCTAGCCATTGCCCTCCGTACGCAATATCACACCTGCCGCCGAGTCGAGCGCCGAAGATAATGAAGATAGCTCTGAGGCGGGCGCTGGACCAATTCAACAAGACACTGTCCCCGCGGAAACCGGCGCCGCAGAAGATTCAGATTGGGACAGTCCAGATACAACTGCTGCGAAGGCTGCTCAATTTTTGAAGGCCAGTGCAAAGGCTGTTGCGCAACCCGAGACTGGTGAGGATCATGACATGAGCGAGCCCGAACCCGATGCAGAACGGCAAGCTGGTCCTGATGCCCATGTCCTCGAGCATGAGACAGATGCAGAAGACGGACGTGATGAGGACGGGAGCAAGACGGAATCTGATCCCAAATGGGACAGGTACGTTGAACTCATCGCGCAAGAGGAGCAAGGCAAGCAAGGCGCACAAGATGAGGAGGACCATGCAAGCAAGATCGGGTCTGATACCGAGCCGGAAGCTAACCCTGTAACCCCCATGTCGCCTGTGCCCTCCACCAGCAAGCCGACGCGCACACCATCACGTACACCATCTGCTAACAAGAGTGGGCCAAAGACTCCAGCAAGCTCGAAGGCCCCATCTACTAGTAAGCCGGGTCAGGGCAAAGTGGTATAGTATCTCTTATCTTTCGTAATTTGCTGTTACTGACTTGATATTTTTCTTATAGAGCCGTACTTCATCTGCTATGACGGTGCGTAATTATTTATTCTATATGTGTACACTTCTAATCCCTTTTAGGATGAGTCCGATGGTGGGCTGGATGTCGATAGTCGGTCGACATCTGGTCGCCATCGTACGAGCAATGATGACGTCCCTGTCGACAAAGTAAAATGGTCGACCTGGTTCATTCCATTGTGGCGCGACAAGTGCGGCACATTTCCTGATCCCTTTCACTTCCAGGGTGTAGTGGATCATGTTCAAGAGCTCTTTGATCGGTGCTTCCCTGATGAGCCCCATACTTTTGCTCCAAAGGGGGATGGTGCTTTCCGTTTGGTAAGTGCTTATACTCTTGTTGTTGTTGTTGTTGACAAATTTTTTTTTTCAGGTTAGGCAACATACCTACGAGTGGAGGAGGTCCTTTGCTCCTATCGCTGAGAAGGTTGTTGCCAGGTACCTGCCGCAGCACGAGATAGCTACGAAGGAGTTTGAGAAGGGTGAGAAGCATGAGCGAGACCGTATTCTTGCTTGTGTTTGCTTCCATCTTGGACGGGAACCTGAGCGTCCTACAAGGCCTCGAGATGATGAGGCTGATGTTGATAGCGGGACATATCCTTTTGTGTTTGAGAAATTCAGGAAGGTTCCAGGACAAGACCCAGTATGTTTTTTATTTTTTTCTGTTTCTCTTCTTAACAAGTCTCTTGTAGAAATATTCTGGGATGTTCAAGAATCCTATGATTATCAACACCCTTGCTTTTGCTCATCTCTCTCCTCTTGCTTTTCTTCCTGTTGATTCTAGGACCAATCTATTGCCCAAGGCTGCCCTTTGCCTAGCTGTAGTGGCTGTGAGTTCTTCATATTTTTCTTGTATTGTTTCTAACTTTGTGCAGGTGGAGCGTGCTCTATTTCTGCTCTTGCCTGTAGGGGAGGCTCCTAAAGGAATCCTTGAGGACCCCAGGTTCAGCTCTGGCAACTGGGGGGCTGCCTCTCGCCACTACATGAAGGCCATTGATGCCCTTTCAGATCAGAAGTGGGAGGCCATCATGGAGCTTGGTCAGAAGGCTAGCTTGTCCAGGGCTAAGACTCATCCTGAGACTGATGGTGATGTCTTGGATGTTGGTGGACGCCGGAGGATAGGGCTTTTGGATTACATGAGTGAAGATGAAGAGTTTGTGTTTTTTCTTTCATTTTGCATTGTGATCTGACTTGGAATTTTTTTCAGGATCTAGAACTGATACCCTGCATAGTTTGTGCTTCTGTTTTTAATTATGAGTCTTTGCTAATATGACACTGGACAGAATCTGAATTCCCTGAATCTTGTTTGAGTATGTGTTTTCTATCTGATTTTGGTCTGTGCTAACTTCTGACTTTGATAGGATCTGATGCATCTGAATTTTGTCTGGGTATGTCTGATCTTGCCTGATGTCTGCTCTGAGCTGACTCTTGATTTAGTTTTCCTCTCCTGATACATCTGACCTTTTAATGACTTTAATGCTTAACTTTTACTGTTAATTCCCTTTTACTAGTATGGCCTACTTTTTTGGGTTTGTGCTGCATTGGGCGTTTTAGTTGCTTTTACCTGCATAATTTTAGAATGCAGTGGTTCTGATAATTTGGTGTGATTCTAAGTGTTTGCAGACTGTCTGAAAGGCCTGATTTGAAATGAAGACTTTCTGAATGTCCTGAATAGAAACTGAGTCATTCTGATTAAAGTTTGATTGACTGATTTGTATCTGATGTAAAATGCCATGGATCTGAATAGTGTCTGATGAGTCTGATATGCTCTGATAAATATCTGACATTGTCTGATTTATATCTGGTGAGATTCTGAGATGTCTGACTAATATAATGTACTTTAACCAAGTTGAATATTGATGCAGACCCTGATTTGGTTAACTTTTAGATGTCAGAACAAGTTTTGGTTACTCCAATTATTCTCTGATAATATCTGATAATATCTGAAGTTCTCAGACAATATCTGGAGTTCTCAGAGAATTTCTGGAGTCCTCAGATAATGTCTGTATTTGTCAGACAATATCTGATCCTATCAGACATTCTCTGACAAGTACAAACATTATCTGAGGATGCCAGACATTATCTGAGAACTTCAGACATTATCTGAAGACTCCAGACACTATCTGAGGACTCCAGACATTATCTGAGGACTCCAGACATTATTTGATATCACCAGATAATGTCTAATTCTATCAGATATTTTCTGATACTGTCAGACAATCTCTGATCCTATCAGATATATTCTGATGCTGCCAAACAATGTCTGATAGTATCAGAGATTGTCTGTAATTATCAGAAAATGTCTGGAGTTACCAGATTTTTTTCTGACATCAGACGATTTTTTTCTGAAATGGTCTGAAGTGGTCTGAAAATTAAAGACCTACATGATTTGTCTGAGTGTCTGATGGTAATAATCAAATACAATTGGACCAAATTGGACTATTTACAGACAATTTACAGACAATTTACAGACCAATCAGAAAGTTTGAGGTTCACTGATGTGTCCGGATACTCTGACGAGGCCACAGCAAGGGCTAATGCAGTGGTTGATGCCTGGCGCTCGCACCTCGAGAACCAAGAAGAACGTGAGGCATTGAATCGAAGTGCTCAGGATATGGCAGATGCGCTCGAACAGGTGAACCGTCGAGCCCAGGAAGCGCTCGAGCGGCAGCAGCAGTCCTTTCGAACCATTCAAGGATGCGGTGTTTGGCAACACCTCGAGTACCTCAGAGATCACCTGGATCAATCCATCATGGGATTCAACGACATCGATTGGGTCGTACGAGATATTGGACACCGCGATGAAGCACTGGTCGCCTGGTATGCCACCGGACGACCTGCTTCGCAGCCCAACCCCATTCGACCTGACGGCAGTGGACACTTTGTTCATCCCCAACCCCTTCAATGGGCTGTACTCAACCCCGGACCCGCTGACACTGCCCACCATGACCTCGCCGCCGATACTCCCCACATCAATGGACCCCCGCGACCTCGAGGACGTATCCCTCACCCCCTCTTTCCTGAGTCCATTCGCAAACGAGTCTCCGTCAGTAACCGACACGACGCCCGTGACATCTACCGCGACGTGTTTCAATCCCACCTCCGACAACTCCGGTCCACTACGATGGGTAATAGCGCCCTCAGGAGAGAAACTGCGATGGACCAACGCGGCGTGGAAGGAGAAGGGAGTACTCATCAGGTGCACCAATTGCGCACAGGCTCACCGGAATTGCTTCGGTCCGCCACCTTGTGAAGCCTGCCAGGGTGCTAAGCAGCGCGACACCTGTGACAAGACGGACTTCCAGAACCTACGACTCACCACGGAGACCACCCTTGGCAGACGGTGCAGCTCCTGTTCGCGATGTTACGCCACTCAACGGCATTGCAAAGGGAAAGAAGGGAGGCCCTGCAATCACTGCTTCATGGTTCGCATGGAAGATTCTTGTGACAGGATGTTTTGGGTGCAGAGAAGTCGGGACGACTTGACACCTGGACGAGGGGTGATGTTATGACCATATTTTCTTTTCTCTTTTACAAGGACTTATCATTTCTTTTCTCCTGCGATGACACCCTCCAACCATCTATCGATCCATCGATCTATCACTTACTGTCATCGCTTCCCCCATTGACTGCTTATCTAAGACTTCGTATAGGATATCCTGCTGCCTCTTTCGTCTGCCTCTTTCGTCTGCCTCTTTTGCCTAGGATATCCTACCGTACCTACACATATATAAACCCCACGTACACGGACCTGTAACACTAAGTTTATCCTCTTGTATATCTTGTATCTCGACTTGCAATACAGTCGCTCGATTCGCTCCCCTCCTCTTCGCTCCTCGACCGCCTCAACCATCCTCTATCTCTCTTCGCTAAGGGACGGGCCTTAGCGTCGTACTCTTCGAGACCACTAGTAGCACCACCGCTCTAGTGATGGACTTGGCGCCGTGTTGACACAGCCGTACGACTTGGGAATGACACAGGTTCCGAACCTGGTCAGAACACAATGGCAGCAGCGCAGTGCCCTGGATAACAGGTACAGTACGGTACAGACGAGATGGACAGTCTAGGGAAACAGGTGAGCTACAGCGAGCCTATAAGTACTGGGAGAGCAATGTGGAAAGAACAATGGGCACAGGAATGGGTCAGACAATGGGAGAGAGGACAATGGTGACTGAAAGGGGAATAGGGTACAGGGCAAGGATAAAGGTATAGCCGGGTCATGTGATGAGTCGGGCAGGTGATGAGGCAGTGAGACCATGTGACCGATGTGACGCGCATATGGAAGTGAGAAGCGTGGAGAGAAATGGAGCGATTCATGACATCTGGCATACTGCTTGACAAGGGCATCAAGGTCCTACGAGACCGCTCCATCGGTTGGCTGACGAAGGCATATGGCATTATCAATCATCCCGATTTTGTGCAGAAGGTATGTCTAGTGTTTCGCATGAACTTATTTGACTGTACTTAATTATGCGAGCAGGCTTTTGAGCGCAGCCATCTCACTGATGAGCCGCACTTCAATCTCTCTCATGTGAGCCTCACAAGTGCTGCAGCCTTACAGGCTCTCAAGAATCTCCCTAAAACTGACCCCGTTCTGTGGGCTGAACTATCCAGAACTGAAGAGGGCCAGCCCAAGGCTTACGGTGAAGACAAGGATGACAAGACAGTGTCAAGGATTGCCGACAACTTAGCAATCCCGTCGACTGTTCTGCGAGAGCACTTGATGACCGGAAATGGCACTGAATGTGGGTTTGTCGAAGATCATACTGGAAGCCTCATGCCTGTATCGATGGCAGAGACACTGGACGATGAGGCAGCCGATGCAGATCACAAGCTGGCAGATGAGAACAGCAGCGCTGCACCATCTATGGATGCAGGCGCACTGCCGGAACCTGCAGAGATGGGCCGCAGGAAGCGGTCCAAAAGGCCAGCACAGTGCAATAAATTCTGGGAAGAAGCCTGAGGCAGTCTAGCACTTTGTAGCATAGATATAGAGCGATTAAAAGAGAAAAAAACCGGTATTTTATTGTGTAAATCCATAGGCTCGAAGGCCTCTGTGACCCGGGACAAAACATCAAATAGGCACGGCTCGGAGGGCTCTGTGACCCGTGACCCGAGGCTATGACTGAAATGGTACAGTATTCTGCAAGGGGGCAGAAACCAGATTGCCATATTTGGCAATCTGGTTTCTGCCTTTGGTGTTGTTTGGCCTCACGACTTGCCAGCAACGCACGTCGTCTTTACCACTCTTCCTCACTCTCTCCTCACTCCCTCCCCTCATGTCAAGACTCGGTCGAAGACAGCAGAAGAGCCGCCCAAGTCACCAACCAGTTATGCAAACCGGGTGCTCAGGAGGAAAGGAGACGAGAGTGAGAACGATGGCAAGCAGCGCAGTGCCCTGGATAGCAGGTACAGTACGGTACAGACAAAGTGGACAGTCTCAGGGAACAGGTAAACGACCGAGAGACTATAAGGACGAGGGAGATCGATGATAGCGGAGGAGGATGATAATCTGATACCGAGATCAGGAGCTACGGTCCGGTGCGTATCCAATAGGTACAAGGGGAACGGAGGTCCGAAAGATGATGGGATCCGGATAGCAGGTCGGACCTGCGGGCCGGTGAGTATCAGATAGGTACAAGATGGGCGAGTATAGATAAGAGATGAGATAAGGGAGGAGACTTGTGGTGAGTGCCGAGGAAGATCCGAGGAATGGCCGAGGGGTGTCATGGGAGGTCTGGTGACCTCCGGGGAAAGCCCGAGGAACCCGGTGGTCTCCGAGGGGCATCCGGTGGTTGCCGTGAAGGACCTGGTTGGGTCTAGAGCAGCATGACGGGATCATGGTCCGGTCATAGGCGCATGTACTGGATGCGAGGTCCGGTCTGAGGAAGGGAGGCCAGACGTGCTGCCCGGATGGAGGAGAGCAGAGCGGAGAGAAATGGAGTGATTCGTGACATCACCCCCTCTCTAAGGCGCACTTTCGCCTGGAGTGCGTCATGATCACAGATGGCCTTGGAGTTGGGTTTTTGCATACTGCGGAGGTTGGGAGGTCTAACCGCACCTGGATGACGGGTGTAGAATGATGTGACCGCATCCTGTGCATTTGAGAGTGAAGTCCGTGGTCGCCACTGGTTTTCTGAGTCCGGATAACCTGCCCATTTGATGAGGTATTCAATGCCGCGTTTGTTCCGGGTTAGGCGGGCGTCAACGATAGACTCAACTTCATATTCTTCTTCACCATCCACCAGATCTGGTGGGGGTAATGCAAAGTTTGGTCCATGGGCTTCGGTTTCCTTGTATTCCGAAAGGAGCGATACATGGAAGACCGGATGGATACGCCAGGTCGGAGGCAGTTTCAGCCGATAGGTGACTGGTCCCAGAACGTCAGTGATCTCGAAGGGACCCAAGCGTTTCGCTGCAAGCTTAGCTTTAGGACGCGTGGTCCGGACATTTTTTCCATCAAGCCAGACCTTATCGCCTTTCCGGAAGTGGATGGTTTGATGGGCATGATCCTTGTTGTTGCGTTTCATAAGGTCCGCCGCCATTTGGAGGCTGGCTTGGACCTCAGTCCGGATATTTTCCAAGTGACGGAAGCGATCCTCCACTGCGGGTGTGGAGGATGTGGGGTTAACTCGGGGGATGGCCGTGGGGATATAGCCAAGGAGCATCTCAAATGGGGACCGGTTAGTTGCACTGTGGATACGGTGGTTATGCGAGAACTCAGCAAAAGGTAGCCAATGCACCCAGTCATCCTGTCGGTAGTTGCAGAAGGAACGAAGGAACTGTTCCAGCTCTTGATTGACCCTTTCAGATTCGCCATCGGTCTGTGGGTGATATGCAGTGCTGAGAGCGGACTTGATCCCAAGCTTTTCGAAGATGCCACGCATCACTTTTCCTGTGTATTGGGGTCCGCGGTCCGAGATGAGCCGTTCCCATAGGCCATAGTTCCTATAAATCCTGTCGAGCAAAATGTCGACAGTTCCGTCACTAGTAATGGTCTCTTTGCATGGGGTAAATGATACGTGCTTTGAAAAACGATCAACAATGACATTGACGGAGTCATAACCCTGGCATTCAGGGAGCTTGACGACGAAGTCTGAGGTAATGTCTTGGAATGGGCGTGTCGGAATGGCGTTTGGAATGGTTTCGACATGCGGATGGTGGGTCCGGACCTTAGTGGCCTGACAAACAGCACAACCGTCGACGTAGTCCCGAACAAATACTGACATACCGGGCCACCAATATTCTCGACTAAGGAGCTCGTAGGTCTTGTAGCGTCCGGGGTGGCCTGCCATGGGTGTGTCATGGTGCATGGTGACAATGTCGCGACGTAGGTCCTGGTCCGCGGGTACGTATACTTTGCCTCGGAATAGGATGATTCCGTCTTCGATGTTCCATTCTTGGAGGCTTCTGGCTAGGGAGCGGGGACCACTGTTCCGGATTACCTCAAGGGCTTGAACAACTTCTGCGTCCTGGGTCTTTGCATCCCGAATGCGCTGGCGAAGGTTCTTGTTACCAACGGACTCAACTGCTCCAGGGCGAGTGGCACGGATCCGGAAATACTGGGATCCAGTAGGACACGGTCAGAGTTGTCATCTGTCACCCCCTCCCGGTGATCTGGTCGTCGTGACATGGCATCCGGTCGGTGGTGGACTCCCGGTTTATGGATAAGGACAAAGTCAAAGCGAGTAAGGAACAAGGCCCAGCGAGCCTGACGACGACTCAGCTTCTGAGAGGACTTGAAGTACTCAAGGTTCTTGTGGTCTGTCCAGATTTCGACTGTATGGGGGGAGCCTTCTAGGTAATGGCGCCAAGCTTCAAGGGCTCGGATAATGGCTAGGAGCTCTTTGTCATAGATGTCATAGTTGCGCTCCGGTTCGGACAGCGCCTTCGAGAGATATGCAACGGGGTGCCATTGATCGTCATCTCCTTTTTGCGAGAGGATGCCACCAATGGCATAGTCTGAGGCATCAACCTCTACAAGGTAGGCTTTGGATGGGTCAGGCATGACAAGGACCGGAGAAGATGTGAACGCAGCTTTAAGGTCCATGAAGGCTTCTTGGCAAGCATCGGACCAAAGCCATGGCTGATTCTTCTTTGTGAGGTCAAACATGGGGCGTGCTACTTTGGAAAAGTCACGAATAAACCGGCGGTAGAAGTTTGCAAAGCCGACAAAGGACTGGACATCCTTGACGTTGCGGGGGACCGGCCAGTCCGCAATGCCAGCAACCTTAACCGGATCCATGGCGAGTGTGTCATGCGAGACAATGAGACCGAGGAACTCAACTGAGGTCTGTTCAAAGGAACACTTTTCCGGTTTCAAGAAGAGGTCATTGTCTTGAAGGCGTTGAAGCACTTTGCGAACAAGGGCACGGTGTTCTTCCATGGTTGCAGTGAAAATCAGGATATCGTCCATGTAGATGACAACCTTGCCGGTATCGATGAGGTCCTTGAAAAGTTCATTCATCATAGCCTGGAACGTCGCAGGAGAGTTGGTGAGGCCGAAAAACATTACCAGAGGTTCGAAGAGACCACGGTTGGTCTTGAATGCAGCCTTCCATTCGTCACCGTCTTGATCGTCGATCCGGACATTGTTATATCCCCAGCGGACATCCATCTTCGAGAACACCTTGGCACCTTGAGTTTGTCGACCAGCTCGGAATCAAGGGCAGGGGGTATTCATTCTTGATGGTACCGGCATTGAGAGCTCGATAGTCCTGTACTGGGCGTAGTTTTCCGTCTTTCTTCTTAATAAAAAAGAAGGGACTCGCCATGGGAGACTTCGATGGTCGGATGTACCCCTTTTTGACGTGGTCGTCCAAAAAGGCATCCAGTTCCGTCTGTTCTGAAGGTGACATGGGGTAAACCTTGCAGGATCGGGGCTCAAAGCCGTCCTTGAGGTCAATGGCATGATCCCATGGTCGTCGCTCTGGGAGACGCTCTGAGGTTTCCTTGTCAAAGACAGGCTGAAAATCCTGGTACTGGGGAGGGACCATGTCCTCGAAGGACTTCTCTAGGTTCTGTGTTGCCATGCGCTCAGCCAATTGCTGTGCATTAGTAAAGGACCGGCGGATACGAATGGTTTCTTCATGGGTGGCATCCGCATCCGGAAGGGTAGGCGACTCCCAGTCCGGGACAATGCCGGCCAGGCGAAGGCCTTCAGCGTCCATGCCTCCTCAACATGTGGTCTGTCGTCATCATCTTCAGTGAACAGTCGGGTGGGGGTCTTTGGTAGGCAGATGCGACGGAGACGAACACCGTGCACCCGTCGTGCAGGAACAATGTATTTTGGAATCGGAGCAGCATGGAAGGACGTGTCGGGTGCAAGGGGGGATGGGCTGGGAGACGGAGTGCTCGGTTCGGTGACAGTATGGGCCGGAGTCGGTCCGGCAGTTGGTGAGTGACGTTCCAGACGTACCCGAAGGTTCTTGACCGGCGGTTTATGCAACCTGCAAGAAGGCGGACACCGGGTCATGTCAACCTTCCGGGAGACCCAATCAATCCTTGGATTGTGTTCTTGCAACCAATCTGTCCCAAGGATGATATCGTAGTCTCCGATGTCAACAAGGAAGAACTCAGCTGTTTCTTCATGATAGGACTCCGAGTCCTTTGCATAAATGCGGATGTCCTGAGTGGCAGAGTACCGGACCCAGCCCATAATGTTTTCAGAGTTATCAACGTTGCGGACCGGAAATGGGTTGGGGAGTTTCTTGAGTGGAAAGCCATGTTTTTTAGCGAACTCCGGGTGCATAATGATACCTTCTGCACCACTGTCGAGAAGCGCTTCAGCGTCGGTTTGTTTCTTGATCGGGTCATGAGAATCTTGACCTGGAGTGTGATGGATGGTGTCTGGCGATTGGGCGTGATAGCGGACATGCGCAGAGACGACGGATATGATTGCTCACAGGGATCAGATAATACAGAGAATTGATTGGATGGATCAAAGAAATGTTTCATGCCACCACCAGACGACGTTACTGGGGGCGCTCCCAAAACCCTCTACCATATCCCGCAACACTGCCTTTGCTTCTTCCTGCTCGGTCTCACTCAGACCCTTCAATTCGGCAGAGAGATTGGCAATGGACCGGTGGACTGGAGGGGTGGCGGGCATTCCGGGTTCATTGTTTTGAGCTACTCCCGGACTTGGACCGGTTTCTAGTGCTCGGATGCTCGGGGCGGGGTTACCGGGACAATCATGGAGATGTGCCCCTTCTGGCGACATCGGAAACACCCTCCCTCGGCGAAGGCGCTCCCGCTCCTGGTCAGTGAGGCGACGGAGTTGGTTCCCGGCTGCAGCGACTGTGCGAGGTCGGCCAGTAGAAGGCGTTGGAGACGAGCGATTGCTCACCGGTGTCTTCCCCGTAGGGGGGCGTGGTTTCTGAAACTGGAGCGTTCCATAAACGCTGCATTCCTGTCCCGGGCCCTATCCTTCCAGTCCGAAAGCGATGCGGGCATGGGAAAGGTCCGCATGCAGTCGTCCAATAGGGCAGAGTTGAGTCCGACCTTGAACCAGTGTATGAGGGCCTCGTCGTTGTAACCGGTGTGCGGGGCATAGGATTCAAACTCGGTGATGTAGTCCACAACCGGTCGGGTACCCATCTTGAGACGATGAAGGGCGTCACGGTTCTCGGTTGCAGCGTCAAGGGGGGCAAAGTCCGTGTCAAAGCGGGTGAAGAGGTGGTCAATGGTATCAAAGCGCCGGACGAACGTTTTTGGTGAGTTTTGTCTGCATCCCATGATTCATCGTCCTGGAGGATCTCCTCAACACGTTGCACGGCCCAGGATCCTGCGATCGGACCTTGGCAGAGGTCCAAGAATAAGGAGATCTTGGCTGCTTCATCCTTGTATTTGGTGCTGTTGGCACGGAGGAAGAGGCGGATCCGGAGTTTAAACTCCCTGGACTTGGAGCGATCCCCCTGAAATGGGGTTGGCTTTACGCCGATTTCACTGGTAGACATGTCGGTGATGGAGACTGGGGTTGGGGCAGGGAGGATGACTGGTTTGACGTTGGTGATAGACGTCGGAGGCGCAATGGTGACGGATGTGGGGGCGGGGTCCGGTTCCGGGATGGTGGGAGTGGGATTGAAAGAGCCTGGTGGTGAATCTCTTCAGATCTCCGAAGGCTCGCCAGTCGTGTGCGTTGTTCTTGTTCGAGGTGTTCTAGATTGTTTGCGAAAGCGCAAGCTCGGATTCACTGATGAACTGATCACTCGCCTGCCAAAACCAATGGTCTCTTTCTTCCGTAAGACTCGGTCTCCACGCAACAACTCTCCGGTTTGTATTAGACCGGTACGCGTAGTACTTCCGGGTGACGTCGTCCCAGGTAAGTCCGAGGGGAACTGAGAGCGGTTCTGTGCGTGCTGGGGGAGAGTCGATACTTCGAGGAAGAGCTGGTGGGGGAGGTGGGGTCGCAGGGTGTCTCCGGTGGTATTCCTCTGCAGCGGCTTGGAAATCGTGGAACTCTAGATAGGGGTTCTCGTCACGATCAGCAAAGTACCACCGGTCAGCTAGATCTTCGTCCTCGTGGTCAAACTGAATCCGGGCGGTACCAGAAAAGGTGTAAACGTAGTACTCGTCTAAGGACTCGAATATCCCGAGTGGATATGGCTCGGAGGTTTGGAAGTAGCGGGGGTCCGGAGGATCAATGGTGATGGTCTAGAAGAAGTCCGCCGCAACAGGGCGACGGCCAAGGAGTCGAGGGGTCAAGGTATCGGCAGCGTATGGGGTGCGAAGAAAGGAACTTCCTATTTTCTCGCAGGCCAACACAGGTTCGGGGGAGGGTTCCGGCGTAAATAGTCCGTAGGTCTGGAAAGAAAACGGTGTCGATGGGGGAATAATCAATGGGGATCCGTGTCCAGGGCGTCGATGGTGATACGCGAGGTCCGCGATGAAGGCAACAAATGTCTGGGTTTCTATGTGAAAGACGATCCGAATCTGAACGTATAAGGCAACAGAGACAGCACCTGCGCACGGTTTCCACGATTTCAATCGGTACCAAACTCCATCTGCTTCCCAGCCAGTCCGTTCGACGTAGGGCTGGATGCACCGGTGCGAGCTTGTTTCGATGGTGTTACTGATGGCAAAGGGAAGGTGCAGCTGGTGGTATAGGTGTCGGGACTCTGTAAAGATGTCGGCGTCGAGGGAGAATTGAATTTGGGAAGATATGATGGGCGATAGAGAAATGGTGAGGCGGGCGTATGAGAGACTGTCCAGGTGTCAAGACTCGGTCGAAGACAGCAGAAGAGCTGCCCAAGTCACCAACCGGTTATGCGAACCGGGTGCTCAGGAGGAAAGGAGACGAGAGTGAGAACGATGGCAAGCAGCGCAGTGCCCTGGACAGCAGGTACAGTACGGTACAGACAAAGTGGACAGTCTAAGGGAACAGGTAAACGACCGAGAGACTATAAGGACGAGGGAGATCGATGATGGCGGAGGAGGATGATAATCCGATACCGAGATCAGGAGCTACGGTCCGGTGCGTATCTGATAGGTACAAGGGGAACGGAGGTCCGAAAGATGATGGGATCTGGATAGCAGGTCGGACCTGCGGGCCGGTGAGTATCAGATAGGTACAAGATGGGCGAGTATAGATAAGAGATGAGATAAGGGAGGAGACTTGTGGTGAGTGCCGAGGAAGATCCGAGGAATGGCCGAGGGGTGTCATGGGAGGTCTGGTGACCTCCGGGGAAAGCCCGAGGAACCCGGTGGTCTCCGAGGGGCATCCGGTGGTTGCCGTGAAGGACCTGGTTGGGTCTAGAGCAGCATGACGGGATCATGGTCCGGTCATAGGCGCATGTACTGGATGCGAGGTCCGGTCTGAGGAAGGGAGGCCAGACGTGCTGCCCGGATGGAGGAGAGCAGAGCGGAGAGAAATGGAGTGATTTGTGACACCTCACTCCCTTTTTTTCTTCTCTTTTTTTTTTTTCTCTTATATTATTGTAAGTCTTTTTTTCTTGGCTTCTCATTTCTTTTCAAGCCTGTTGGGTGCAAGAGGCTGCAACAAGAACGTAAAAGGTAAGTAAATTTGTTTGTATCTTAGAAGCTTCATTACTGATGTGTATGTCTACCTGCCCACTCACATGCTTGCCCGCCCACCTATCTACTTGCTTGCCCATCTGCCCACCTGCTTGCCCACCCATCTGCCCGCTTGCTCGCCCACCTACCTGCTCGCTTGCTCACCCGCTCACCCACTTGCCCACCACTTGCCCGCTCACCTGCACTTGCTTGCCTGCTCACCTGCTCACCTGCTCATCCGCCCACCCACATGCCTACCTGCTCACATGCTCACCTGCACATCTACATGCCTGCACCCTGCACCCTTGCATGCCCCCCTTATATACATAGATGGGTTGTAATAGTATAGATTAGAGTACTTAGTTTTTTTGTAGTTAATACAACAATGAGAATATTGAATGATCTGATTTATTACAATTGTGTGAAATAAACTGCTAACATTAGTAGTCTATGCTTAAGTTTGTAGAACTACTATAACAAGTTTGGCTACTACAGTAGAAAGATCCTCACTACAGGTCACTACAGAAGCCACCGTAGAAGGGGGGGTTCCTACAAGTACTATAGGTACTATAGGATCTACAGGTAGCTACTGTAGACTACAGATTGCTACTGTAGCCAATGGTAGCAACTTCGGTTTTTCCAGATGAAGTATTCAGCTATGTAGAGCTATGAGAGCTATCATAGCCTCTGTAGTTGACTGTGTAAAGTACAAAGCTTACATAGCTAGTACTATCAAATACATAGTGCTATTCTACCCAGTAAGGGGGACTATGACTTCCTATGAGTATTATACTGACTATGTTAAGTCAGACAGATCCCAGAAAATTTGAGTCAGATTTCTTGTATTTAATGTATCCCAAGGCACTACACAATCATTACGCAGTATTATACAAGTAACTAAAATGCAAGATAAGTATTCTGCATGCTCGCACAATGTCATTCATGTCGCCATGGCCGGTTGTGCATAGCAAACAACTCACGTGCGAGGTTGCTCGCATGCACACACTGTCGCCAGTGTGCGTGGCCCGACGCACACAGACAGGGCAGCCCGGGGCTGCCTGTGTGCGTGGGCATGTGCAACGGCGCATTGTCACCAGCGTGGCGGTGCACGCATTGTCACTGGTGTGTGTGGCCTGGCATGTGCAGATAATGCCACACATGGCTGCCTGCACCGTCATTGCATGTGTGGTTGCATGGGTGCAGTCATCCACGGGTGTGTGCAGGCGACGCACTACTGCTAGATGGTGAGGGCGGCATGGTGCAGCACTGCAAGGTGTCGGGGCGGTGCAGCGCTGCAAGGTGTCGGGGCGGTGCAGTGCTGCAAGGTGTCAGAGCAGTGCGGTGGTACTGCAGCATGGCACTGCGGTGCTGCACGGTGGCACTGCGAGGCAGTGAGTGGCAGTGCAGCACTGCGGTGCTGCGAGGTGGCACTGCAAGGCAGCGAGGGGCAGCGTGGTGCTGCGAGGCGTCGGGGCAGGGTAGCATGGTGCTGCAAGGTGTTGGGGCAGTGTGGTGCGGTGCTGCAAGGTGGTGCTGCAGCACTGTGAGGTAGCAAGGGTGGCACCATGAGATGGCAATGACAGCGCTGCAAAATGGCGCCATCTCGTAGCCCCACCCGAGACAGCAGGGCGTCGCCACGAGTCGGCAATGGTGGTGCTGCAAGATGGCGCAGTGGTGACAGGTCATATGATGTTTAGTCAGACCTCGTTGCCATGGCAACGAGACTGACATCAGTGTCGATGACGGTGTTGTCAAGGGAGTGGGATGGGGTGGCATCGTGGCCATGGCCATGGGGTGTTGAGGGTGGAATGTGGTCGCAAAAAAAACCATATGAGTATCATTCATGCGTGCATGAACTGTGCATGATACTCGTTTGATTAGCACAAAAACAAAAAGAATAAACATGATTTTACTTACTAAGTAAAATCCGGGAGGCACAGGCATGGGCGTGAGCATGGACGTAGACATGAGGGGCTGAACTGTGAGCTGTTGAGCTCATGCGCATGCGGCCAGGTCCGTGCGCACCTGTTGGTGATGAGCAGAGGGTCGGAGCTGCCGGTGATGTGTTCGAAAAGTGGGCGGGGTGTTGGCAACATGGTGGAGAGGGAGTAGGGTGCTGCAGAGAAGGGAGAACGAAAGAGTATTGCTCGTCTTGAACGAGCGATACTCTCTTTATTAGTACAAATAATACCAATGAAAAGCTTGATTTTACTTACCTTCGCCCCTCTTTGCACTATCAAGACCCTCCCGCATTTGACGAGTTGGCAAGAAGAGGAACGGTGGAGGAACGAGAGAGGACATCAGGAAAAGGGGAAATCTCTGACTGGTCTGACCATCTGATTCTTGTCTGAGAGGTCTGAACAGGTCCATTTGTCTGACTCATACATGAACCAAATAGTGTATAGATCATTTTGCAAAATCAGAGGAATATCAGACACAGTCAGACCTATCAGATATTTAAAAATATGTTAGATGAAGGGCATTTTGTCAGACATTCAATAAAAGTCAGACAATTGTTGCTTTTCAGACAAGATCAGGTAGGTCTCTATTGTCTTGATAATTCTAGATATATCAGATCTTTGGACTTTGATCAGATATAGGTACATTTCACAGACATTGGATAATAGTCAGACATCTATTACTTTTCTGACACAATCAGATAGACATCTATTGTTTAGATGCTTTTAAACATATCAGACCTTGAAACATTTATCAGATGTAAACTTTCCAATCAGATGCTCAATATAAGTCAGACAAGTATCACTTTTCAGACCAAGTCAGGTAGGTCCCTATCGTCCAGATGCTTCTAAAGATATCAGACCTTGGAACATTTGTCAGATGTAAACTATCCTATCAGACATTAAATGAATGTCAAACATTTGCTATTTTCAGACAATGTCAGGTAGGTCTCTATCATCTAGATGTTTTTAGACATATCAGATCTTGGATCTTTTGTTAGATAGAAATCATCCTGTCAGATACTCCATATAAGTCAGACAAGTACTACTTTTCAGACCAAGTTAGGTAGGTCTCTATCGTCCAGATGACTTCAGACATCTCAGACTTTGAAACTTTTATCAGATGTAAATAACTTTATCAGACATTGGATGATAGTTAGACATATTCTACTTTTCAGAGTAAATCAGATAGGCCCCTGTCATCCAGATACTTCCAGACACATCAGACTTCTTGCATGCAACAGAAATTGATTTTCTCAGACAAGCAATCTTTTCTGAACACAGTCAAACAAGTCTTTGTTATGGAGTAAATCATTCAGAATCCAATGAAACTGCATGTTTTAGATGTGGTATTCAGGCAGATCTGCTGGTAAGCAACTTGAAAAACATTTTAGAATGGATATCAGAATTAGGCTTGAGCTCAGCCAAGCCTTGAACTCAAGACTTAGATTTAGACCTGGGATAGGAATGGGACTTGGGCTCAAGGTTGGAGTTTAAACACATCATTAGAATCAGGCATAAAATTATAGATGAAGAATATTGGTTTCTCATTTACATCATTGTCACACAGTGCAAAAGGTACAAATAATATGGAGATGCTGCATAGTAGCATAAGGATGATGCATAATGACATGTGAGGGCATATACTAAAGTGGCAGGGACACACGCAAAACATGTGTGCCATGCATGACAGCATGGGGATGTGGACAAGATGGCGGGGCCCTGCACACAATGGGCAGGCCACACATGTGGGGGGAGTATAATCTTGTGCGTCCATGTGAGGCTGTGCATGATACGAACACAGGCGATGGATGCAGAAGGGTGAGTACTGCTCAGTTATTGACCAATACTCCCTCAAATTAGCACAAAGAACACGAAAATAACAAGTCTTCACTCACCTAAAGCTCCTTCGGACTTCAGCAAGCCCCTTCTGTCTTCCAAAAGCGGTGCAAAACATGCTAGTGGCGCAGAAGGGGGTGTGGGCATTGAGGCAGAATGAAAGTCGAAGAGTACTGCTCGTCAAATCAGCACGATAGACTGTGTATAGAACAATGATAGAGATATTCACTCACCTGGTGCTCCTCTGGTCTCCGGATTGCGTGCGAGATGATGGAGTGCGGAGAGTGCGATGGGCATGGGGCAAGGCGGAGGATGCACGAAAGGCGGGGCGTGCGTGAGAGACGGGAATCGGGAGAGGTAGCGCGTGGTGCGCGGTGCGGGGAAGAAGCGATGGAGGGGTTCGGGAGTTAGCCTAGAACAGAAATAGAAAACGAGAAGTACTGCTCGTTATCGAGCAGTACTTCCCATGTTAGCAAGATTAACAATGGAAAACGAGAATTTTACTTACCTTGGGCACCTCGGGCCTCCATCAAGCCCCTCCTCCCTTCCGATCGCCCCTCCGGCCTTCAAACCATCAGAGAGAAGGTGTGGGGTCGTGGGCATCGGGAGATCCGCGCGGGCGAGTCGCGAGCAGCTGTGCAGGGTCTTGCACGAGACGAATGAGGCGTGAGGCGGACGGCGTGGGGAAATAAGATACCGGAGAGGCACGGTGTAGGGCACGGAATGTGGGAGTGGTGATTTGCGGGGGGTGGTTGTTGAGACAGCATAAAAAATGGGGAGTACTGCTCGTTTTCGAGCAGTACTCCCTGGATTAGTACAATACACAATCTCAGAACAATGAGCACGGACTCGTTGGGGCCCGTTCTCGCAGTCCTCGTGCTGGTTACGAGGTCGTCAGCGTGCGCAGAGGCCGTACACGCGACGGTGGGGTCATGCACGACACGGATGGGCCACACACGAAACGTGGGTGTTGTGCATCTCCGCACGGATCCGTGCGCGTAACAACTGAGCCATGGTTCACGTACGGAACCACGACACTGCGAGATGGCCGCGGTGTGCAGACGTGTACTGGACATGGGGAGGCTGGAGGCTGGAGGGTAAGGGGAGGCGTTGGTGCGCAAGGCACGAGCATCGGAGATGTCATGTTAACACGATAAATGATAAGATAAACATCTTTCACTTACCTCGGAGTTCTCGGACGTCCAATGCCATGCGCGCCGAGGAGTGTAACATCTAGCCTGAAGGGCAAGAAAGAACAAGGAAACCTGAGAGTATCACTCGGATAACGAGCGATACTCTCGTTATCAGTACAATACAGATGAATATGAGCATTTTTTTTTACTTACCTCGATCCCTCCAAACCCTCGCCAGATTCTACAGGCCTTCGCTCGATGCGGGGTCGTACGCATCGGTGAATCCACACAGGCTCATGCACATTCATGCAGGGTCTTGACTCACCTTGCGATGGAAGGAGGCATAAGACAACGGGAAGCACTGCTCGTTATCGATATCGAGCAGTACTTCCAAAATTAGCACGAAAGATGACAAAGTGACAAAGTTTTACTCACCTTACAGCCCTCTAGGCTCTAGCAAGCCCGGCTGGCCTTCTAAGGCATCCTCCGGCTTCAAATTGCTGTCAGAACGCGAAACGGGAAGTACTGCTCGAAAACGAGCAGCACTCCCCGATTGGTGATGCGGGAGACGGCGTGCGAGGGGTCTCAGGCGGAGTGTGCGGGCGAGTGGGATGTGTACGGGAAAGGCGGCCTGCGCAGCATGGGATGTGGGAGATGCGACAGAGGGGGAAGAAGTTGACATAGACCCGAGAACGGGCAGTACTTACCCGAGTTAGTATGATAAACAATATTACAAGAAAAGGATTTCTGACTTACCTGGGCCTCTACTAAGCCCCTCCGGCCTCCAATGCATCCCTCTGGCCTTCAAGATATCAGAAAACGAAGATATCAAGGGATAGAAGAGCTAGCTAGTAGCAAGAGAGAAGTACGACTCGAACGTTTCAACGCGTGTTGTGCATGCGGCAGCCACCGGCCCGGTTGGCAATCCCCGATCGGCAATCCCTGGCGACGCGCGTCGACTCCAACGTATTACCAACGACTTCATCGTTTGAGTTACCCTCATCCATATCCAACTTCACTTTGCATAGCACCCGTCTCCTCTATCTTTCTTGTCATGTCGAGGGACCGGGACGGTTGCTAGGACTGATGGTGCCCAAGGTGAGTAAAAACAGTCTTTATCGTACCAGCTTGTACTAACAAAGAGAGTAACGTTCGTTGTCGAGCGTTGCTCTCGATCTTTCATTCCCGCTGCCATGCCTTTCGTCCCACTGCATTTCTCACCCTCCAACCGCCTTTTCCAGATGTCTGCTACATCACCAGCATGCTGCATACGGCTCAAGCACAACACACACAACCTCGGACGACTTCAAATACCCCCCCGCATTGCTCCACGACCACACTACAACACGCAGGCTCGTTCGCATCAGTCGCCACTCCGCATGCTCTTCAAGGTCCTGAACCATCAGCAACCACAGCCGTGCATGCGCACTATACCACAAGACCCATCCATAGGTCATACGCTGCTGTAAGTCCCTCCCCGTGCCTCTCTGCATCACCACCATCACCGATGTTTGGGCATTAATGCCCTCAGCTCGATCTTCGGACTTGTTCGACATGTGTGATGTATCCGTCAGCATGACTGCCCAGTGGTGTGCTACTGCGGCCACGAAGATAAGTTTGTTCACCTTTTGATTTCATCACTAACACATCTCAGGTATACTAAGGTCGGGAGGGACAGGTATGTAGCAGTGTCTGGTCTTCGTCTTCATCTCTGACTGATTATGTGCTTATCTTCTATGGTCAAGATGTGCTTCATGCTATGTTAACGGTTGGCCTTCTTTCCTCTGTTATCTTTGATTATATAGATTGTTGGACCATATATTGTGCCATCTTGGGCATTTATACTGTAGATACTGTCAATCTAGCTATAGTTTTATTGGTTTGAATGGTATATTTTTATATTTGCTCTGAACTGGGTATCTGGTCTGATTTGAAATAATGATCTAATTTGTGTCTGAGATTTGAGTGTGATTTGATTTTATATTTGGTCTGATATTATGATATGTCTGACTATAGGCTAAACTCTGACTTTCAGACAAGGTCTGACTCAGAGAAATTTGGACTTCAGATGTCTATCTGAGTCAGACACTATCTGACACTCAGCCAATTGCCTGGACATCCAGATGCCAATCTGACATCCAGATGCCAATCTGACACCCAGATGCCAATCTGACACCCAGATGCCGGTCTGACATCCAGATGCCTGTCTGAAATTAGACATTTTTATCTGAAAGACACTGGACGATAGGGGCCTACCTGACTGGTCTGACTGTCTGATTGTCTGAAACGGACTAGATTAGATACAATCAGACACCAATCAGAAATTTCCAGGTTTACTGATGGAGGGTGGTGGTGGAGGGTGGTGGGTATGTAGTATGGTGAGAGTTGAACTTCGATGCGTCTTCAGTGTAGCTACCGAGCGCACGCGAGTTCGAATGTTTTGAGCTCAGTAAATCAGATAAAACTCTTTAAATTTTGAAAAAAAAGACAGTAACTAGCATTCATTTATTACATCGAATCATATGAGGTGAGTATCTAACTAAGCTACTATAAGCTACTGGGCAACGAAGTGAACCTTAGGGAAATCTGGCACTTAGCCTCTGACACAACTGCCCGACACTGCCCAGCCCAGTCTTGGCAGCCGCATTTGGTGCTCCGCTTGCCACGTCCATATAAGGCATGCATGACACGCTTTCTTTCTCTCTTCTCTACTACCACCATCTTCCATCGTTCATCGCTCCTGCCTCAGCTTTTCATATATCTGGTACATTGTCATGTTCTCTATTGTCTTGTAGTTTATTAATCCTAATCTTCTTTATAGATTTTTATTCTCGCTTTTTCTTTTCTTTTTAAGTCTTATGTTTTGTTATGTCCTTGCCTTTTACACTTGCTAACCTATGTTACATAGATCATATTTTTGCTTTTTCTCTATCTGAGGTGAGTCTGATCTTATGTTCCATCTACTGTACCTTCAATGATAGATTGTTGTTGTTTAGCTTTTGTATGTGTGCCATTCTTTATAGTATATCATTGTAATGTTGTAGTATATTTGTGCTGCTATGTTTATATGTTGTAATAAAATATAATGCATTAAATTTTCGATGTTTTGACTGTCCAGATGTAGCATGACCAACTGTTTGATGTATTTTTATTTTTAAATAAATCCATAGTATCTTTTGAGCTATAATTTTGTTATAGATAACATAGAGTAGATAGTAGTCCTACTAACTAGATATGATATGATGATAGGAATATACAACATAGCTGGCATAGCTACCATATGCTATGGTAGCTATGGTAGCTATGATACCTTATGCTCTATGCTATGATAGCTATGATAGCTACCACATTATGCTATAATAGCGGTAGCTATGATAGCCCTATATAGATTGCCTTGCTGCTATAGAGTAGCTATGTAGAAAAGGGGACTGCTATGGCCCTATCAGAGCTATATAGGCTATATAGTGCCATATACTAGTGGTCCTTTTCTCAGATGCATGTCCTCGGTCTTCATAATGACCAGAGCGGGAGCACACGAACATACCACTGACCACAATAGCTTGCAAAACATCCCTGACTCGTCCCCCTCAGATGCGTGGACATCTACAGCCCCTCCGGTAGACAGGGCTACTCCTTCCGTCCTAGCTGCAGACGCCCCTGCCACCTAGCTATCGAGATCATACCCATTGCTCCACATCCCCCCGAGCTTTTGGGAGAATTCCACGCAGCCTATCGCATGGACCCAGCTTTTAACATCAGAAAAATTTGCAAGTCCTACATAGTTCTACATACCTTATATAGAAGTCATAGGTCCATAGAACCTCCCTTTACTACATAACCCTGATAGCCCAAAGGAGATGCTATGGAGTGCTATAGAGCTGAAGGGGGGTGCTATGGACTGCTATCATAGCTATCATAGCTACCATAGCTGACTATGAAGCTACTATAGGGTATCCAGCTATCACATATATTGGAGCTATTAGAGCTATGTTATCTACTTATGCTACACTCAATATGCAGACTTAGCATATCTATCAAAGCAATAGAATCTATCAAATCTATTAATTGCATGGCCTGGCTATGTAGTAAATATTATATTTAACCTAAAAATAGTAAAAATATCCATGATCCCAAAAAGAACTGATCAATTCAAATTATATTCAATCTGAGTCATTAACTAAGACATTTTTTAAACTACTCTCATCTAGCACAACACTTCATAATAAACTACAATCAAATGCACAAGCAACTCTAAAAAGATAACAAGTCAATCAAAAGGAACTACTAAATATTTAAGTAACAACTTAACCTAAAAAGCGAAAATCTATCAACAAAAATATGAGATGACAAAGATAATAAAGACAGAAGATCAACACACCTCTACTTGAGCAAGATAACAAAGACTTAACTGAGACAACATTAAGCAAAGAACATAAAACATTAATAATATAGTTAACATACCTTAAAGATGATAGTGCAAAGGAACAACGATGAGCGAAGAACAACGATGAGCAAAGGAACAACAACGAGCAAAGGGACAATGACAGCGCCAACGACGCCGACGTGGCAAGAGATGGTGGGGGTTGAGAGCAAGAGGCAATGCGCGTCGCGCGAGCCTTGTATACGAATCCCGGGCGAAGCCGAGATTTGCAGCTGCCGGGCGTTGCCGAGCGCCGCGTCAGAGACTAAGTGAATAGATTTCGTTATGTTAATCCTGCTGCCCGGCGACATATTGTACATTTGTTACAGAACTGGCTCATGTAGTCCATATATGTACGTTCTCTGTAGCTTATGTCTTTTTCTTGAATTTTCTTCTGTTTTATCTGATTTGTTATGTCTCTTCGCGCATTCGGTGGCTAAAGCCCCGAGTTAACGCGTCGAGACTCGCTCCCTCCCAACCACTTCTCTCACCATTCACCCTTCTCCTCCGTGATTCCTCGCTCGCTCGCTCTCCTTTCGTCGTCTCTCGAGCATCAAGCAGTAGGATTCGGGTTCGCAGCAGGCAGAGGGCAGTAGGTAAGTAAAAAAAATGCCTGTTCGTCTTTTCTTTGTACTAATACAGAGTGTCGCTTGAAATTTTCGAGCGACACTCGGTTCTTTCGACACTGCGCCGCTCTCCTTCGACACCCCCACGCCCTCCTTCGACACCCTCACGCCTCCCATCGCCTGTCGCACATCCCCGTCGTCCCGTTCGCCTTCAACCGCCCCTTCCGCCTTCCCAGCGACGCCGTCAACATCCCCGGTTGCCCGCGCGCAACCCATATGCCACGACACCCACGCCCGGTCCCCATTGTCGCGCGCCCCGCCGTGAACTACGCACGCCCGCCGTGACGCACCATCTGCGCGCCGTCAACGACGTCTGCGCACGGGCCACGTCACCACCCATTCCCACATACTCGCCGCGCACGCCGCACCCTCGCTCAAGGCCTGTGCCCGTGCCCTACACCTCGGGACACGCACGTAGCGCCTCCGACACGCATGCGCAACCCTTGCACGCGCAACCCCCGCACGCACAATGTCCACGTCTCACGTGCCTCATCACGCCCTCCGCGCCGCATCTGCGCCCTCTACATCGCGCGACGCCCTCAACGCCGCCTCAGTACCCGCCACGCCGCCTCACCGTCCGCGCAGCCCTGACCACCGCCTCTGCGCCCGTCGCGCCGCCTCAGCACCATCAGCACCATCTCTCCGCCCTCTGTGCCGCCCTCCGCGCCATCCGCGCGCCGCCAGTGCGCTCCCCGGCGCGTGCATGCGTTCCCCGCCACGCGCATGCACATCCCGCCGCTTCTATGTACCCAGCGCCGCGTCTGCGCCTTCCGCGCCACGTCTGCGTCTTCCGCGCCGTGTCTGCACCTTCCGCGCCGTGTCCACGCCTTCTGCGCCGTGTCTGTGCCTTCCGCGCCGTATCTGCGCCTTTTGCGCCATATTTACGCGCTCTGCGCCGCGTCTGTGCCGTCCACGCCTTGTCTCCGCCGTCCGCTTCACCTCACGCGTGAACTAATGCTTCGTGCATGGACCTTGGCAGCCCCCTTCGAAGCAGCCGTGGGCAGCACCCCGTGCGCGACTCCGCCACCGCCGGTAGGGTGCTGATGCCATGCGCATGACGTTAGCGTGCCCGACGTTAGTAATCTATGTGTGCCCCGGATTTTGTTTTTATGTAGTTATTATAGGATCCCTTGTACTAATAATGACTTGCATATAATAAAATTTAAATTTTTGACTTCTGGTTATGGAGGCCATTGTACCTGTCATAGGCCTGATAGAATCCATAGCAAGCCTATGATGCTACATAGCTATGATAGTAATGGCTTATAGGTACATAGGTCTATATACCTTTGACCTGCTGCTATGAAGGCTATGATAATGTCCATAGCTCTGCATAGGTGCAAGGGTGGCTACATAGATCTCATAGCCCTATGTTAGGACACATACTTTAGTACTGAGCTATATAAATTTCCAATTTTTCAGATGTAAAACCAAGTGGTTAAAGCCACCCTCCCCATTCATGAACCACCAACCTGGACAATGCTTCTTCAAAGATGAGTGGGACCTCCTCTTTCTTTGAAGATGCAGATCAAAGCCTTTGCCTCTGCGTTCCCAAATGCTTGCAACTTCGATTCTTAGAATTAGCACATTGTTCAGCAGGAGAAACTGCATATGCAGGCACAGAAAAGCTATGGGAATTCCTGGTGAGAAAGCTCTATTAGCCCTGCATGAACCCAGATATTGAACGATATTGTGCCTCTTGTGACATGTGCCAGAAGACCAAGGCTAGGAATTTTAAAAAAATGGCTTGTTGCTACCCAACCCGATACCGAAACTGTCCCTTCCAGTCCGTATCAATGGACCTGATAGTGGGACTACCTATGTCGGAGGGGTATAACACAATATTTGTGGTAGTCTGCCAGCTCTCAAAATACACACAGTTCATACCCATGACTTTTGGCCTATCAGCGGCAGACTTTGCCAAGCTCTTCACAGATAAAGTTATCTGCCGATTCAGCATCCCAGATTCCATCATCTCCAATAGAGACCCTAGATGGACACACGACTTCTGAAAAGCCATCAGCAACAGATTAGGTACCTGCATGCCTCTATCGTCTTTCCACCACCTGCAGTATGATGGCCAGACCAAAGTAACAAACAAAGCTTTGAAAACAGCACTACATGCATATGTCGTGACCAACAAGGCAACCTGGGCCGAGTGGCTACCATTACTAGATTTTGCCCATAACTCGACTACCTCAGCCATTATGGGATACTCTCCTGCTTTCCTGCTTTATGGCTTCCAACCCAGCGATATTATCGATGCCATCATTCCCATGAACCAACGCTGCACGACTCATGCAGCCATCGCAGGTGATTTCCTCCTCTTCCTTGACTCTCACTGCAAGGCAGCATGAGATGTGATCGCCCTGACACAGCACAACCAAGCAGCCCAGTACAACAAAGGACATTGCAGCTGAACCTTAAAGAAGGCAACTGGGTCATGATCAACCTACACAGCCTCAAATGGAAAGAATCGAAAGGAGAAGGCACTAAACTGATCCAATGCCTCATTAGGCCATTCAAAATCCAGCAATGCATCAATCTGAATGTCTATTGACTGTGCATGGGCGACAACTACTCGGGCTCCATGGTCTTCAACATGCAACACTTACAGCTATACAAGACCTTCCCACCGGAGTTCAGGCAGAGGCCTACCCTCCCGGACACTTGCGCAGACCAAACTCTATCCGAGGAGTTTGAAATCGAAAAAATCATCGCTCACAGGAAGAATGCACGATCAGGGAAACTAGAATTCCTCGTACGTTGGATGGGGTATTCGCCATTGTATGATATGTGGCTTTCGAGCAGAGATTTGTGGAACGTGCCCATAGAGCTATTTTCATATTGAAAAGCACATGGCCTATAACGGCCCGATGCTTTGGCGTAAGGAGACGCCATGCGCCACCCTGCCACTCCTGTATAGTACAATGTCAGACTTTGAATATACAACAAACCTATTCCATACTGTACTCCTATGGTCTCATTCCTATCCCATCATCTTTTAACTGCAGTATAAAGGTACCCTCACTGTCTCCCTGCCAAACTTGCTTCTGCTTCCATCTTAACATGTCTATTCACTCGATCTTCCACACACACCTACATGACACTGCATGGGTCCATATCTGGACCAACCACATCCCTCCTGGACTGTTCCCCCGCCTAGACGGACCTCGGCCGACTTTTAACTCTGTGCTAGGCATATTCCAGCCATGGGACTGGGCCACCGATCCCAATTGGGTCGACTTTGGCACTCCATAGAAGCTGTTCATCCCAACCTCGCCCCCACCCACCCTACTGTTTACCTCGGACATGCAATGGGTCTACCCTGTGAATGTGCACAGTGGCATAGCACAATGGGATGTGAACTCAGGCTGGAAGGTGACCTCAGAAGTCACTGGATTGTATGCCCGTGCCAAAACACAAATGGAGGACTTCGTCAGTATGCTCACGGTTGTCTGCCATGTTATTATCCCTATTCCAGCACCCATGCGCTCAGCCACCATGCTTACCACTCTGCGGTGGGACTCCCCAGAGTCATTAGCGGCAAAAATCTGGAATTACCATAGGGTCTGACACGAGTCAGAGTCACCCGCAGGTCAAAACAGGTAAATCCGTGGAAATTACCCACAGGTTTGTGACCTGCAGATCCAGATCACCTGGTGGCTGAGACCCGTGCAGATCCAGGTCAAGATTTCACTCAAATGTAATGACCCGCAGGTTACCCGCAATGATCCACAGTCTGTGTAAATTTATTTGGCAAAGGTATATGAATTATCCCAGTCTAATTATTGTCATCTTCCTGCTCTGTAATGTCAATGCTATCTGCTGCATTCTTTGGCCTCCTGCACTTCTCCTTGAAAATACGAGTAATGTCTTTCTCCGGTATCAAACCATCTATCCTTACCCAAGAATTGAGAATTGTCGAAGCTCGTGTTGATTCATCAGACAGATTGTGACGAAGTTTCGTCACTGTTAAGCCACCACGAGAGAAGCCTCGTTCGACATCTGTACCTGCAGCTAATCATGGCTTTAGAGATGAGTATCATGGAAGGTTTAATCACTTACCGGGTGCAGATAGGAAGTCCATGGCCATGCGTGCGAGGGGACTGCCAGCACGATCCCACCAAGAGATCGGGTCCTCAACATTGCTGATAGGTGGAGAATTCAGATAGTCTTCAAGTTCGTCGCCACCGCTCTTCCCAACATCTGGAAAAACCGAAGTTGCTACCATTGGCTACAGTAGCAATCTGTAGTCTACAGTAGCTACCTGTAGATCCTATAGTACCCGTAGTACTCGTAGGAACCCCCCCTTCTACGGTGGCTTCTGTAGTGACCTGTAGTGAGGATCTTTCTACTGTAGTGACCTGTAGTAAGGATCTTTCTACTGTAGTAACCAAACTTGTTATAGTAGTTCTACAATCTTAAGCATAGACTACTAATGTAAGCAGTTTATTTCACACAATTTTAATAAATCAGATCATTCAATATTCTCATTGTTGTATTAACTACAAAAAAACTAAGTACTCGTATCTATACTATTACAACCCATCTATGTATATAAGGGGGGCATGCAAGGGTGCAGGGTGCAGGCATGTAGATGTGCAGGTGAGTATGTGGGCAGACAGGCATATAAGTGAGAGAGAAAATGGATGGGTAGGTGGGCGGGCAAGCAGACAAGTGGGCGAGCAAGCAAACAGATGGGTGGGTGAGCAGATGGATGGGCGGGTGAGCGAGCAAATGGGTGAGCAGGTGAGCGAGTAGATGGGTGGGCAGGTGAGCGAGCAGATAGGTGGGTGGAGAAGCATGTGAGCAGGCAGGTAAATGTGCACGTCAGCACTAAAACTTATAAGATACAAACAAGCTTACTTACCTATTACATTCTTGCTGCAGCCTCTTGCACCCAACTGGTTTGAAAAGAAATGAGAAGCCAAAAAAAAAGACTTACAATGATATAAGAGAAAAAGAAAGAGAAGAAAGAAAGGGAGTAAGGGGAAAGAGTGAGGAGAGAGTGAGGAGGAGTGGTGAAGACGACGCGCGTTGCTGGCAAGTCCTGAGGCCAAACAACACCAAAGGCAGAAACCAGATTGCCAAATATGGCAATCTGGTTTCTGCCCCCCTGCATAAGTCTGCATAAGTTACACTACTTAGTATTTACAGATTTTTCTATAATGTCTACAGATGTTAGTTCTGCCTAAACTTATGTTTACCTTGTACTGGCAAAAATAAGATTGCCATGTTTGGCAATCTGTCTACCTTAGTTGCATGCATCGCAGCTGCAAGGGGCGTGGGAGAGTGTCTGGGTCCCCAGGACAGATCTCCATTTCTCTTCTACAAACCTCAATTCTTATCCAATTAGCACGTACCTAGTATCGTTCGAACCGTGTGATTCGTCGCTTTTGAACGGTGCCCTGCACGATGTGATATGTTGAATATCGAAGACCCTACAGCCCGAACACTATGGGTAACTTTAGTAGATACAAAATGTGGCATAGCGCCTTGAATACTGGACGCACCACAAAAACTGACTGGATTATCTGAAAGCCCTGATTAATAGCTTTCAGACAAGCCCTCATGCGCCATGATAGGTGCAGAACTCGTCCCACAGAGGCAAAATCTCTAAAAATAGAGATCAAATATTGTTTGAGGCATATCTTGACAACAATAGGACGCACCGCTGATGTTTCAACGGTTCCTGAAAGCGGTTGATCGTAGCTTTCGGACGGTACCATGCATGACAGGATCTGAGAAGATTTCAAAATCGCCCCTCTGGGCGAAAAAGGGCTGTATCATAACGAAAAATGGACGTACCGCAAACGTGTTTAGCTCGTTGGAAAGAGCTCATCGAGAGCTTTCGAACGAGCCATCATGCGCCCTGATAGGCCCAAAACTCGAGGCACTAGAAGGAAATCTCTGAAACTGTCATCAAAACATGTTTTGGAGATATCGTTACAATGAGGTAACATACCGGGAATGTGTTAGGTGTTCCAGAAAGCGGTTATCAGTAGCTTTCGAACGCATGTATACACATGCAGATTGGTGCAGCACCTGGTGCACAACATCGAAATCTAGGATGTCAAAGTGTTAGTGACACGTACCTTTTAAAACTTGAAGTCGACAATACAAATGTATTACTATAAACAAAGTATTAGTCAAGAATATTTAAATATACTCACATTTGTTGTGAGCTATGCTCTACTTGCCTTAGGACAGCAGAAAAGACTGTAGACACATAGTGAGAGCAGGACTTGGACGTCTTAGAGGCAAATGTGTGCGACGTGCATGCATGTGACATGTCACTAGTGTTGAACACATATTGAATCAAACCAGTCTGATTATATGATGAAATCAAGCCTTAGATTATTTTTGAAGGACTTTGAGCATTATAATGAATTACAAAGGCAGTGAAACTACAGAGGGCTACAGAGGACTACAGGAGACTACGGTAGAACAAGCCAGGCTACAGGATCAGCCAGAAAACTCCAGTAGTTACCATCAGTGCTTCTATAGGCACATCAGAGCTTCCATAGGAACATTACCTCATTTAGAGAAACTCCGGTTTTTCCTGATGAAATTCGTCGATGTCTGCAAATGCATCTTGATCTTCGGACAGAGACTGCAAGACTTAGTTATATGAGATATTGCTCAAGAACATATTACTTACAGCACCACCAGACGCCGCCGTAGGCTGCTCGGATGGCTTGTAAAACGTAGCCCACTGCTCTCGAAGGATGTCCTTTGCGGTCTCAATCCAATTGTCAGGCCATTTCTTCTTGACGAAATATGCAGTCTTATAGCGCGGGTGTAGAACTAGTATGTAGGAGGTAAGTACTAATATACAGACACAGGGATGAAAGGAACATACCCATGGCGCACCGATATATAATAGAGTCATCAGTCTTACTATAGTACTTGTTGAGGATAGCCACGCCCTTTGCTGCCACTGCACGAACAGCAGGAAACAGAGCTGCTTTGTTAGACGCATTCTCAAGGGTTTCTGTGAGAATGTCGATGATGGGAATGACTTCGTGAAGAAGTGGGATCTTGCTGCGTGACATGCGTTCAGTTGCAAGAAGAAACTTCTAAAGAAACAAATTAAATTTCGAATAGAGATAGCGATCCCAAATGAACCACTTACGGTCAAGATGGGCTCGAGCTGTGCTAGCAAATCCCATTCATCTCGAGACAGTCGGTATCTCTTGAGTTTCGTCCGACCAGACTTGTTGTGGCGGTCCATGAGAACTAACTTATCCAAAGCAGGCCGAAGGTATAGGGCCGACTTCACCATCTCTGCGACTGAGTTCCACCGTGTCGCAACGGAGCGCTTGACTTTCTTCGGTTCGACTTTGGCTTTCTCGCAGCATTCTTGAAGGTCGTCTGTCAGCGATGTCGAATGATGAATGCGGGAGGCCAGTTTGGTGATCTAGACAGTAAGAGTTAGCAAGTATAACAATTGATGCAGACGGAGCAATACCTTGGTGATTGCAGTGCAGCCAAGGTCAATATCGTGTTGCGACAGACTCCGCCTGGCCTCCACCTCCAGAGCAATGCCATGGATCTCTGCTTCGTCGCTGGCTAGTCTATCTTGATCCACCTCCTCGACAGCTTCACGATCTTCTTCGTCCAGCTCGACCTCGTCATCTTCGTCATCACTCTCCTCCGATAACACGGCTTCCATCTCCTTCTTCGACTTCGCAAATTGAGACAATAACGCCTGCCTTACTCGTCAACAAGGAGATCAAAACAAACACGCGAGACATACCTTGACAGCAAGATTGAGGATGTGGCATATACAACGAATGCGGGTATGTACACCGCTCATGCCACCATCTGGCATACGCAGCTCCAGCTCAGACGTAGCGGTATCATTGTTAGATGCGTTGTCGTAGACCTGGCCCAAAAGCTATTTAATTGTCAGTGCCATTCTATCGAAAAAATTCTAGTACAGAAACATACCATATGTGCAATTCCGAAGCTATCTAAACACTTGTATATCTCCTCAGCCAAGTTTTCTCCTGTGTGGGCCTTCGTCATTCTGTTTGAACAGTTAGCTAGGTTGTCAATGCCACGAAATAAAGGACTAACCTAATGAAGTCCAAAATGAGAGATAGCATCTGGCCGTTCTGGACTAGAAACACGATGATTCCAAGGAAAGAGTACAAATTAGGTGATGACCACCCATCGACGCCAATATGCAGCTTTCCTGTGTGTCGCTGAGACGAGTTAGCTGCGAAGATAAGGCCATGCCTATAAAAACGTACCTGCAGCATGTTTCCAACATTCGTTTTTGAGATGGCGAAGATCTCCTTCACGTCACGGGAGATTGTCTTGTCCGACGGTAGCTCGACCTTTGCATACAGCATGCGGAACATGCGCTGAAGGTAAGGGTCGTTGATGATGTTGAAAGGCCTGTGGCTACTTGCACACCACAGGCTCGCCAACATCCGGAACTCTTCCTTTGAATAGAGCATCCCGTTGGCAAACATTGTAATTTGTTGTTGTTCTTCGGCCACTGCGCCTTCACAGCTCTTGGTGTGTCGTTGGAGGTTGCTGGTGCTGTCGTCGCTGCGCTCGCATGTAACGCTCATGCTTGGATGCCTATCCAGCCATGAGAAGAGCATAGACATGAGAATGTAACTAGTACGCACTTTTTGCAGATGAATTTATACTTAATGACCCCTTTCTCAACGATGATCAACGGTGGCATCTTGAAATGTTCATACACAACAGATTTCCACCGCTTTCGTTGCATTTCCATAAAAGACAAATGGTAAGATCCCTGAACAATAGACACTGGCTTCAGAACATACCAAGAACCTCTTCATTGGTCCTGACTGATGTCTCGTAGCGGGCATGGAATAATTCCTTCAGCTTCTTTGCTGGCGGATCTGAAGGAGCTATATCTGAAGGCGTGACACTTGAAGCTGGAGGACTGGATTCACGGATACTTGGGTCCAAAGATGGGGACCGAGCACGCTTGCGAGCCATTGGGATGGAGTATATGACAGAGTGCAGCGAGAAGGAAGAGGGGGTGAAAAATCTAGAGAAACAGTGCCGTTAGTTGCCACAATTTTATGGGAAGTTTTTTAGTCCACAAAGTCTGAAGATCTTGTAGACAATACACCGTCGCGATCGATCAAAGTGACACGGCACTGACAGCTCAGCTCGGTGGCCATCGCGATGCCACTGTGCCATTGGACAGATCGAGCATGTCCACTTGGTCTGAGTGGAGCTCTCGTGGTAGTAACAGGTTCAAAGAAAAGGTACCTTGTGAGGAATCGACAGTTGCAAACCACGAAAATCTTCGATGCTTCGTTGCAGCCAGCTGGAATATCATAACACGAATGCTGGCATGGTGCCGGAACATATGGGAATGAATTAGCAACGATCTTGCTGTCTAATGCCAGACATCGAAGCGGGGAATCGGTTGTGCTGAGCCTGTGGCCCAAACTGAAGCACGATTATCAGTAGCATTGTAGACAGATTTCTGGCGCACCTGTATGTAGCTACCAAGACCAAGGACAGTCGTACGCTCATGACGACTGGAGACGAGAGTTCGAATAGTGTTGAAATGAGGCGCCAGCTTGAGTGCTGTAGAGGGCGCTCTGCGTTGACGCCGACAGACTTGAGCGCTCGGTCTGGAGATAATGTATTACAGAGTAGCCACGGTACGATAGACTTCAATTATTCTTTTTTTTGGGTGGCTCCCTTGTACCTTCTCCTGCTGAGAGAATATTCTCGCGTATGGTACGCAGCTTGCTTCATTTTTTAGAACTCGTTTTCGAAAGAGCAGCACTGATTCGAAACGTACGAACTTAGACGCGGCGCAAGCCGGGCCGCCGGCCATTGCCCACACATTCGATTATTTCGACTCTTGAGTCGGAACTTTTCTGATCCTCTCAACATCGACTGAACGTTCAACGTGAGCTGCCCACGCTTGGGCTCAGTGACGTGGAACGGTGCATTCTGCTGTGTGTACAGGTGCAGTTTTTTCTTATCAAGCAGGCACTTACGCTCAGTATTCATTAAGTTGCTAACTGCCTTGAGTGCAGGGACTCCATCGCCAACATGCCCCTCTGAGATTGAGACCTCCCCCGTACGTGACACCTTCACAAAATCCCCGCCTCCCGTGCCCAACGATATGATACGGCCAACGCCCGCATTTGAGGCGGGAGAGCTGCAGCAGCAGTCGCGCACACCACGACCAACCCGATCGATCCTGCACATTCCGAGCGACGCGAATACGGGGTTCTTCGAAGGACTACAGGCCGGGAATCAGGGCTTAAGAGGGCTGGGCATGATTTCTTGAGTAGGAAACGCGAGGTGAGCATGCCATTCGCGCCATGTCAGATTCATTCCATGCTCATTCCCTCCAATTCACAAACCGAGATGCTGTTTGCAGCCTCCCCACACTCCCACAGCACACTCTCCCGCCTGCATGCTTCTCCGTTAGCCCCACTGTCAAGACTCGGTCGAAGACAGCAAGAGTGCCGCCCAAGTCACCAACCAAACACAAGAGAGATAGAGACGAGAGTGAGGATCAACGGCAGCAGCGCAGTGCCCTGGATAACAGGTACAGTACGGTACAGACGAAATGGACAGTCTAGAGAAACAGGTGAGTACGCGAGCCTATAAGTACTGGGAGAACAATGGGGAAAGGAAATGGCACGGGGGGGTTCAGACAATGGAATGAGAACAATAGCGGCCGAAAGGGGGATAGGGTATAGGGCATGGATAAGGGACGAGCCGGGTCATGTGATGAGACGCGCAGGTGATGAGACAATGGGAGCATGTGACCGATGCGACGCGCGTATGGAAGTGAGAAGAGTGGAGAGAAATGGAGCGATTCGTGACATCACCCCCTCTCTAAGACGCACTTTCTCCTGGAGTGCGTGATGGGCATGGACAGAGTCGAGGTAGAGGAGCCCGCGAAGGTTCGGGGGCTTGGGTGCCTTGGGATGTCGAGTGTAGAATGCCGTGAGTGCACCTTGAGCATTGGACAACGATGTACGTGAGAGCCACTGATTTTCCGAATCAGGGTATCCCAGCCACTTGACAAGATATTCAATGCCGCGTTTGTTCCGGGTGAGGCGAGCATCGAGGATTGACTCAACTTCGTACTCCTCTTCGCCCTCCACTAGTTCAGGCGGCGGTGCAGGGAAGTTGGGGCCATGAGCTTCTGTCTCCTTGTAGGGCGAGAGTAGGGAGGCATGGAACACTGGATGGATACGCCATGTGGGGGGCAGCTTCAATCGATAGGTGACTGGTCCCAACACGTCAGTGATTTCAAAGGGTCCTAAGCGTTTAGCCGCGAGCTTAGCTTTGGGACGCGTGGTCTTGACATTCTTGCCATCAAGCCAAACCTTGTCACCTTTCTGGAAATGGGTCGTGTCGTGCATGTGGTCCTGGTTGTTGCGCTTCATGATATCGGCAGCTAGCTGCAAGCTGGCTTGGACCTCAGTTCGGATTTCTTCCAGGTGACGGAAGCGATCTTCGACGGCCGGAGTAGAGGATACCGGATTGACAGAAGGAATTGCAGCAGGGATATAACCAAGGACCATTTCGAATGGGGACCGGTTAGTGGCGCTATGGATGCGGTGATTGTGGGAAAACTCAGCAAAAGACAGCCACTGGACCCAGTCATCCTGCCGGTAATTGCAGAATGCGCAAGGAACTGTTCGAGTTCCTGATTAACTCGTTCAGATTCACCATCGGTCTGAGGATGGTATGCCGTGCTAAGGGCCGACTTGATTCCAAGTTTGTCAAAAACGCCTCGCATGACTTTGCCAGCATATTGAGGACCTCGGTCAGAGATAAGGCGTTCCCAGAGACCATAGTTCCGGTAGATCCTGTCAAGCATAATGTCGACGGTGCCATCACTGGTGATTGTCTCTTTGCAAGGGGTGAATGATACGTGCTTTGAAAAACGGTCAACAATGACATTGATGGAGTCATACCCCTGACATTCAGGGAGCTTGACAATGAAGTCGGACGTGATGTCTTGGAAAGGCCGAGTTGGGACAGCGTTGGGCAGGGTTTCGATGTGAGGGCGATGGTTCTGAACCTTGGTTGCCTGGCAGACAGCACAGCCATCGACGTAGTCACGAACGAAGACAGACATACCGGGCCACCAGTATTCTCGACTAACGAGTTCGTACGTCTTGTAGCGTCCCGGGTGACCGGCCATCGGAGTGTCATGGTGCATTTTGACGATGTCTCGTCGTAAGTCCTTGTCGGCTGGTACATAGACCTTTCCGCGGAAGAGGATGATACCATCTTCATAGTTCCACTCTTGTAAGTTCTTCACCAGGGAGCGGGGACCGTTTGCACGGATCGTTTCAAGGGCCTGTGCAACTTCGGTGTCCTGGGTTTTGGTGTCGCGGATCCTTCGTCGCAAGCTAGTATCGCCAATGGATTGAACTGTAGCAGGGCGTGTGGCACGGATCTGGAAAAACTTGGGATCAAGTAGGACACGGTCTGAGTTGTCCTCCGTCACCCCCTCTCTATGGTCAGGTCGCCTCGACATGGCGTCAGGTCGGTGATGAATGCCTGGCTTATGAATGAGGGTGAAGTCAAAGCGAGTGAGGAACAGGGCCCATCGAGCTTGACGACGACTCAGCTTCTGGGCCGACTTGAAGTACTCAAGGTTCTTGTGGTCCGTCCAAATCTCCACTTGATGAGGAGAGCCTTCCAGGTAGTGTCGCCAAGCTTCCAGTGTGCGGATGATAGCCAAAAGTTCCTTGTCGTAGATGTCGTAGTTGCGCTCCGGTTCGGTGAGGGCCTTGGAAATGTAGGCAACTGGATGCCATTGATCGTCGTCTCCTTTCTGAGACAGGATCCCTCCCGTTGCATAGTCGGAAGCATCAACTTCGACAAGGTAGGCCTTGGTTGAGTCAGGCATGATGAGGACAGGGGACGAGGTAAACGCAGCTTTGAGATCGTCAAAGGACCGTTGGCAATCCTCTGACCAGATCCAGGGTTGATTCTTCTTTGTCAGGTTAAACATGGGGCGGGCGACTTTGGAGAAGTCACGGATGAATCGACGATAGAAGTTCCCAAAACCGACAAAGGACTGGACATCCTTGACGTTACGAGGCGCTGGCCACTCAGAGATGCCTGCAACCTTAACGGGGTCCATGGCGAGTGTGTTATGAGAGACGATAAGGCCAAGGAACTCAACAGAGGTCTGCTCAAAGAGCACTTTTCCGGCTTGAGGAATAGGTCATTGTCTTGAAGTCTTTGGAGTACTCGACGGACGAGTTCGCGGTGTTCTTCCATGGTTTCGGTGAAAATGAGGATGTCGTCCATGTAGATGACGACTTTGCCGGTGTCGATGAGGTCCTTGAAAAGCTCATTCATCATGGCTTGAAACGTAGCGGGGGAGTTCATAAGGCCGAAAAACATCACCATGGGTTCGAAGAGGCCACGATTAGTCTTGAATGCAGCTTTCCATTCATCGCCCTCCTTGATACGGACATTGTTGTAGCCCCAACGGACATCCATCTTGGAGAACACCTTGGCGCCTTTGAGCTTGTCGACCAACTCGGGGATGAGTGGCAAAGGGTACTCGTTCTTGATAGTGCCTTTGTTAAGGGCCCGGTAATCCTGTACGGGGCGTAGTTTTCCATCCTTCTTTTTAATGAAGAAGAAAGGACTCGCCATGGGGGACTTAGAAGGGCGAATGTAACCTTTCTTGACATGGTCATCAAGGAATGTGTCGAGTTCTTGCTGTTCCGAGGGCGACATCGGGTAGACTTTGCAAGACTTTGGTTCGAAGCCATCCTTAAGGTCAATGGCATGATCCCAAGGGTGTCGTTCCGGGAGACGTTGAGAGGTTTCTTCATCAAAGACGGGTTTGAAGTCCCGATACTGAGGCGGGATCATGTCGTTGAAGGATTTCTCCTGTCCCTGGGTTGCTACGCGTTCCGCAAGCTCTTGAGCATTGGTGAAGGAGCGGCGTATGCGGATGGTCTCCTGGTAGGCCTCATCTTCATCGGGCGGAGCGGGAGGTTCTGTGTCTGGAATGATGCCAGCAAGGCGGAGGCCTTCCTCGACCCAAGAGTGGTCAACGAACGGGTGGTCATCGTCGTCCTCAGTGAATAGCCGCTTAGGAACAGCAGGTAGACAAATTCGGCGTAGATGGACACCTTGCACCCGACGAGCAGGTACCACATACTTCGGAATGGGTGCTGGGACAAAAGGGACCTGTGGGAGTGGACAAGGTGAGGGGCGAGGTGATGTAATGGCTGGGGTCACAGTATTGACTGCAGCAGGTCGGGAGACCGGCTGTCGTCGCTCGGTACGGGAGGATAAATTCTTGACCGGGGGTTTGTGCAGCGTACAAGAGGGAGGACAGCGGGTCATGTCGACTCGTCGGGTAGTCCAATCAATCTCAGGATTGTGCTCTTGCAGCCAATCTGTCCCCAAGATGATGTCATAGTCACCGATATCGACAAGGTAAAACTCAGCTGTTTCTTCATGGTAGGACTCGGAGTTTTGTGCATATATGCGCACATTCTGTGTTGCTGAGTGGCGTACCCAGCCCATGATGTTTTCGGAGTTGTCCACGTTGCGGACAGGGAATGGATTTGGAAGTTTTTTCAGGGGGAAGCCGTGTTTCTTGGCAAACCTTGGGTGCATGATGATTCCTTCAGCACCACTGTCAAGGAGAGCCTCCGCGTCGATTTGTTTCTTGATCGGGGTTGTGATAATCTTAACTTGGAGCGTGATGGATGGCGTCTGTCGGTTGGGCGTGATAGCGGACATACGCAGGGACGACGGATACAATTGCTCACAGGGATCGGATAGTACAGAGAATCGATTGGATGGATCAAAGAAATGTTTTTTGCCACCACCAGACGACGTTGCTGGGGGCACCTCAAAAACCCGCTACCATGTCCTTCAACGCCGCTTGTGCCTCCTCTCTCTCTTCCGCACTCAATGCCTGCAGCTGCGCAGATAGGTCGGCGATGGACCTGTTGACGGGTGGGACGTCGAGAGTCCCCGATTGGTCTTGTTGAGCTACTCCCGGAGCTGGGCCGGTTTCTAGCGCTCTGACGCTGGGGGAGGAGTTGGCGACACAGTCGCGAGACATGTGCCCTTTCTGGCGGCACCGGAAGCATGCTCCTTCACGGCGAAGACGCTCCCGGTCTTGCTCAGTGAGGCGAGGGAGCCGGGTCTCTGCAGCAGCCACAGTACGAGGTCGGCTAGCAGAAGTGGATTGAGGGGAGCGGTTGCTCACCGGTGGTTTCCCCGTCGAGGGGCGGCTCTTTTGGAACCTTGAGCATTCTATAAACGCTGCATTCCTGTCACGCGCTCTTTCCTTCCACTCGGGTAACGTCTTGGGCATGGGAAAGGTGCTCATGCAATCGTTGAGCAGCACCAGGTTGAGGCCCACCTTGAACCACTGAATGAGGGCCTCGTCGTTGTAACCTGTGTGGGGGGCATGGGTCTCGAACTCCGTGATGTAGTCCACCACTGGTCGCGTGCCCATTTTGAGGTTATGAAGGGCGTCGCGGTTCTCAGTGGTGGCATCGAGAGGAGAGAAGTCGGTGTCGAAGCGGGTGAAAAGGTCGTTGAGGGTCGCGAAGCGGCATACATGACCCGAGTTTTTTAACTTGGTGTCGTCGTCGTCGAGGATTTCTTCGGCACGCTGCACCGCCCAGGCACCAGCAATAGGCCCCTGGCAGAGGTCCAGGAACAGCGAAACCTTTGCTGAGTCGTCCTTGTATTTCGTGCCATTGGCACGGAGGAACAACCGAATACGGAGCTTGAACTCCTTGGACTTCGAACGATCCCCTTCAAATGGGGAGGGCTTCACGCCAATGTCGCCGGTGGACATGTCGATGGGGGGTGCGGGAGCAGGTACTGGGACCGGGTGGATAACCGGTTTGACGTTGATAGGAGGAGCAGTGACGGCGGGTTGAGAGACAGGTGGGACAGGGGCAACGTGAACAGCAGGGGGAGCTGGGGCGTGGAATTGCCGGTGGGGCCGAAGGGGTCGTGGACGAGGAGGGTACAGCTGGCGATGGGGCCCGAAGAGTAGCCTGTCGAGTTCGTTGATCTTGTTCAATCTGTGTCAAGACTGACTGAGAGAGAGCAAGTTCTGCGTCGGTGAGGAAGATTTTACTGGCCTGCCAAAACCACTGATCACGATTCTCTGTGAGATTCCTTCTCCACCCACGACCTGTCGATTGGTGTTGGACCGGTATGCGTAGTACTTCTGGGTGGTTCGTTGTATGTGATTCCTAGGGGTACTGAGTCTGGTTCAACGTGAGTCGGGGGAGAGTTGACAACGGTGGAGCCTGGGTGGAAGCGGTGGTGTAGCAGGGTGGAGACGGTGGTATTCTTCTTCTGCAACGTCAAAATCACTTGATTCTAGGTACGGGTAGTTGTCGCGCTCGTTGAAGTACCACTGGTTGGGGTGATCGTCCTGATGACCAAAATGGACCTTGGTGATTCCTTCAAGGGTGTAGACGAAGTAGTCTCCAAGAGATTCAAAGATTCCGAGCGGGAATGGCTCGGAGGTCTGGAAAGAGCGGGGGTCCTGGGAAGCAATGGTGGTTGTCTAAAAGAAGTCCGCCGCAACAGGGCGACGGCCGAGGAGTCGAGGAGTCAAAGTGTCGGCGGCGTATGGGGTGCGAAGAAAGGATCTGCCTATTCTCTCGCGGGCCCACACAGGATCAGGGGAAGGTTCCGGGGTGAAGAGTCCGTAGGCTTGGAAAGAGAACGGTGTCGAAGGGGAGATGGTGAGCGGGGATCCGTGTCCGGGGCGTCGATGGTGATAGGCAATGTCCGAGGCACAGGCGACGAACGTCTGGGTGTCGACGTGAAAGACGACTCTAATTCGCACGTATAGAGCAATGGAAACAGCACCTGCGTGTGGCTTCCACGATTTCAATCGATACCAAACTCCGTCGGCTTTCCAACCTGCTTTCTCCACGTAGGGTTGGATACAGAGGTGCGCGTCTGTTTCGATGGTGTTTTCAATGGGGAACGGGAGGTGCGGCTGATGATGCGGGTGTCGGGACTGTGTGAAGATGTCGGCGTCGAGGGGTAATTGGATTTGGGAAGATATGATGGGCAGATAGAAAATGGTGAGGCGGGCGTATGAGAGACTGTCCAGGTGTCAAGACTCGGTCGAAGACAGCAGGAGTGCCGCCCAAGTCACCAACCAAACACAAGAGAGATAGAGACGAGAGTGAGGATCAACGGCAGCAGCGCAGTGCCCTGGATAACAGGTACAGTACGGTACAGACAAAATGGACAGTCTAGAGAAACAGGTGAGCTACAGCGAGCCTATAAGTACTGGGAGAACAATGGGGAAAGGACAATGGGCACGGGGATGGGTCAGACAATGGGAATGAGAACAATAGCGGCCGAAAGGGGGATAGGGTATAGGGCATGGATAAGGGACGAGCCGGGTCATGTGTGTTGGAAGGTATCGGACAGTCTGTGTAGGTACAAGTTACGATTAGTCAGCACCTAGATATCCTACCGTTTGGGATCCTTGTTCTTTTCTTTATGCGTTTGCAGAGCTCAGCCAAACGCAATTAATCCGTGTCATTCTCTTTTCTGCTCCCCGGTTCTCGCGCAGTATTCAACACAAACGCATCGCGGCTAGCTACCGCTAACCAAAGCTCGAGTCTCAGACCACTCGTATCGGGTTCTGCTCTCGAATTTAGACGACGATGCGCCCGATCACGACGATCAAAGACCCGCAGGAGGCTCGCGGGCACGTTCGAAGACCTCACCGTCCGGAGGCACCACATACCGCGCCCGATGGTTGCGATCTACAGCAGCTGCACGCCGATGGACCTGGAGTAGACCACGGAGGCCCGAGCGATGATCGCCAGGATAAGGCCCGCCCTAGGAGGATTGGACGCGTGCACCGGGGAGCGAGGCTCTGCCGGAGGGAATGCTGAACTGGGAGATGCGCACAAGCTGGTAGCGACGGAGAGTGGGCAGGCGACGGCAGGAGCAGCGGGAGCGGCACGGCCTGGGGAGGGATTCCGCCAGTGAGTGCACCACGCAGGCTGTTCGAGGCATTAGGAAGTCCTCCGTAGCGGCTAGGAGCCCTATTGGAGGCATCGTGCGAGGGCCTGGTCGACGGCCGCACAAGTTCGTGCACCATGCACACTCAAGTCCGCCGGTTCGCGAGGCGGCACCCGATGTCAGGATTCAGGGGGAGCATTTTTTTACCAAGGAGTTCTACTACGGTATGGACTTTTACTCTACATATTCTGGTCCCATTATCCTTGTACCTCCTTTGACTGAGGGGGAGTGTTGGAAGGTATCGGACAGTCTGTGTAGGTACAAGTTACGATTAGTCAGCACCTAGATATCCTACCGTTTGGGATCCTTGTTCTTTTCTTTATACGTTTGCAGAGCTCAGCCAAACGCAATTAATCCGTGTCATTCTCTTTTCTGCTCCCCGGTTCTCGCGCAGTATTCAACAATGTGATGAGACGCGCAGGTGCTGAGACAATGGGAGCATGTGACCGATGCAACGCGCATATGGAAGGAGAAGAGTGGAGAGAAATGGAGCGATTCGTGACACCCACGCTTCTATACACGTGTACTCAAGGATACGGAGCACGACATCTAACGCGCAGCCCTGGCCTTTCGCGTACAGCCACGCGTGGCCGCCCACGGCCCTATGAATGCGCGCCCACGGCCGCACAGCTCCCGCGCTTCATGCACAGGCCCGCCGTCTTGCACACGGGCATGTTGTCTCGCACTCAGGCTGGTGGTGTTGCGCGTGGCCCCGCCGTCTTGCACACACATGCATTGTCTAGCGCACGGGCTAGCGGTCTCGCGTGTCCGCGCACGGCCCCGTGCCTCCCGCCAGGCCAACCGCTTCACACATTATGGGCTCATTCGCCTCGTACGTGAGCCCGCCGTCCCGCCCACGGCCGTACGTGCGTGCACATAGTGATGTAGTGGCACAAGCCTTATGCACTCCTCAACGTCTGCGCAGCTGTTTTTCGGCCTGGTTGTCAATCGGCTCCCGCTCGACGTCATCTCGGTGCCATTGCGGGACTCGTGGCGCCCCTCTGTCAGCCTCTGTCATACGAGCGACCCATGTGGCCTCCGGCGCGCCTTCCTGCTCAAGGGCAATCAGTGCATCTGCACGCGCCCTTGGGGAAGTGCGATCTCTTTCCCGAGGCTCGTGTATCTTTTTTGTGCTCGTTTCGACATATACTTAATTTATTCCATTCGTGGCTAGGTGATCCTTCAGTGCCTCACTCTAAGCACAACCTCAAGCACTCTTCGAGTTCAAGGTGCTGCTGTCGGTGTCCGGAGGCTCCATGATGCTCGAGGAGGGTCCGTATGATGCGGGCAAGGAGTCACTATCCGAGCTGTGAATGCGAGCACGAGCACGAGTCTCCAGGAGTCGAGATGAAGACTGGGCAAATTTGTGACTATCGTTGTGCAATGTAGCAGCTAGATAACAGATGTATGTATACTACACAAACTGAATTCGAGCTATATCTAAGTTACAGCACCTTGTAAGAACTGACCCGTGGGTGACTTGCCACTACACGGGTACCCGTCCTGCGGCTCCGGATCACCCGGTGGCTGAAACTCGTGCGGATCCAGGTCAAACCTTGCACTAGTCCAAATACCTGCGGGTTCGGATCCGGATCACCTGCGAGTGCACTCGTGTCGGTCCCTAGTACTTACCCATCCATCTCTCCTTCTCCGTCTTGTCTTCTATTGCTCTCGTCATCGTGGTATCCGGTGGGAGCTCTGGGGTCTAAGGTAAGTCAAAACAGTAGTCTATTTTGTGTGTATTGTACTAATCTCGAGAGTACTACTTATCGGCGAGTGGTACTCTCGTTTTTCATTTCCTCTTGCCAACCTGCACCATTTGCCCTTTGACACCTCGCCACCCCATTCTCGCGCACCCTCCGCGCCCATCCACCTGTTCACCACCCCATCGACTACACCTGCATCCCATACCCTCCATACTGCCCATGACTTGGGCAGCTAGCGCACAACACCCACAGCCCGTTGGTGACACGGGCAGCACACGGACGACACAGGCAGCCTGCGGGTGCTGCATGTGTTGTCCACAGTGCAGCGCAGGCAGCCCATCGACGGCGCAAGCAGCCCGTTCAGGGGCAGGCAGCCCGTGGACGGCACGGGCAGCCTGTCGACGGCATGGGCAGCCTGTCGACAGCACGGGCAGCCCGTCGATGACACGAGCAGCCCACAGATGACGCAGCCAGCCCACATCTGAAAAATCCAGATTTTACATAGTAAAAGGTGAAGCTATGGCTCCTATGGGTAAGCTATGGAGTCTATGGCCTTGACTTGTCAAGCTATGTAGAGCTATGAGAGCTATCATAGCCTTCATAGCAGGCAGTATAAAATACATAGCCTACATAGGTAGTACTATCAAATACATAGAGCTATGATATTTACTGAGGGGAGCTATGGCTCCTATTATTACTATGCCAACCATCCTAAGCCAGCCAGGCATCAAAGATCTGAAGTCAAAATTATGGAAATTGAAGTGAACATACTGTACTACTACAATTGGTCTACTACATAACAACAATAGCTAACTACTCTATTTAAATCTCGTGCATGCACAATGGCATGCACCGATGACGTAGCACTCGTCATCGCAGCTGTCCGCGCCGCATATGCACGCGTGCGTGCGCTGGTGCAGTCGTCCGCCGCTGGTGTGCGTGGCCTCGCGCACACAAGCGCGGCTGCTCGTGCGCATGCGCGCGCCGTCGCCCGTGCACATGGCCTCGCACGCGCAGACGCAACTGCCCGCACGCGTGCGCGTTGGCTGGTGCGATCATCCGCCGATGCACATAGCCCCGCGCAGACGCTGCCATGCAGGGCCACGCGAGCAGCCCACTCGCTGGCGAACCGTGCGCGCAGTCGTCAGCAGCCCTGTGCACACAATTGCTGCCCTGCGTGGCCCCCCATTGACGGACAAGGCCGTGCACAGCAGCCTCGCCGTGCATGTGTGCACACACTGGCGCGGCTGTCTGCGGCCGTGTGCAGGTGGGGCGAGGCTGTGCGCGACAGCCAGCATGCTGATGGGGCCGTGCACGTGCCCCGCATGCATGCGTGCACCGGCGCAGTCGTCCGCCAGTACGCACGGCCGTGTGTGCACCGTTGGGATTTCCCGCAGCCGTGCACAGCCCCGCGCGTATGCTGCTGCGCTGGCGGTCGGCCGCGGTCGTGCACACGGAGTTGCCGGCACGCGCGCCGGCAGCAGGGGCGTGGACGAGGGCGGGAGCGGGAACGGCGGCGGCGGCGGCGACGGCGGCGACAGCGGCGACAGCGACGGCTGATGGCGACGGCGGCGACGGCGGTGACAGCGACAGCTGACGGCGACGGCGGCGACAGCGACGGCTGACGGCGACGGTGACGGCGACGGCAGGGCTGAGGGAGGGAGCGGGAGCGAGCCCGACGGCGACGGCAGGCGGGAGCGAAGGCGGGGGCTTGCGCGTGGGTGGAAGGAGGCGGCGGGGCACGTCGTTCGATTCTTGGTCGGTCTCGTTGCCGCAGCAATGAGACTCGACATTCGCGTCGATGGCAGCATTGTCGAGGGGGTGGGATGGGGCGTTGTCGTGGGCATGGGTGCGGGCACGCCGTGTCGAAGGCAAGATGTGAGTATCGTTCGTCAAACGAACGATACTCGTTTGGTTAGCACGAAAACAAAAACAATGACACGTTATTTACTTACCTAGTAGTCCCTCTTCATCCTGCTAGCCCTCCCGGCCTTCGAGCGGCATTGTGCGTGGTTGTGTAAAGAAAGTGGGGAGAGGGGAGAGGAAGTGGGAGATAGAGAGAGGAGACGCCCGAAGTCGCGCGTCAAGTGCAGCACTCGACTCGCGTGGGTTCGAGTCTAACAAATCAAATAAACTCTTCAAAAATCCGAAAAAAAAACTGTGAATATAAATTCTTTAGTTATACATGATGAATGAGCTAGCTATGTATCTACGGTATTGTATGTTGCTGCACACGCAGGTCAACTTAGTGAGATTTAAGTCACCAGCCTCTGGCGCGGCACCCGGCAACACCCGGCAGCCGCATTTCGAGCTCTGCGCTGCGCTGGCGATATAAGGTGCACGCGACGCGCAACCTCTCTTTCCTCTCAACCACTACCATCTCTTTCTCGTCTCTCCCTCACTCCTGTGCTATGCTATCTCAACATCTGTTATCTAAGGTATGTTTCTTGTGTTTTTTAGTATTGATAATACTGATATTGATGTGTCAACTTGTAGACTTAATTTTCGCTTTTGTTATCTTTTGTGTAAGTCTTCTGAAGGTCTATATCAGTTATCTATACTGATGATGTGTCACTTTTTGTAGACTTTTTGCTTTTTCTGATCTTTATTATTGTTATATCTCTTGTAGTTTGTATATTGACTTTGGGATCTTTGTAGTCTACTTTGTAATATTTGTAGCAGTGTTATAAAAATTAATATAATGGTTTTCAATTTATGATGCTTTGTGTGATTGAGATGTAATAGGGCTATCAAATCTATTGAGATATTTGAAATAGGATTATAGTAGTTCTAAGTAACATAACAATTAGATATGGTATAGAGTAGATAGTGTTCCTATTTAGCTACATATAATATGATAATGGGCATACAAAACATAACTGGTATAGTGTCCATAGCTTTCATAGCTATGCTATATGCTCTCATAGCTATGATAGCAGGGCATAGCAATCCTATTTGACTACATAGCTTATCATAGACAACCCTTCAGCTATGGGGCCCTATGTATAAAAGGAGATAGCTATGGACCTATGGCTTCTATGTAAGCCACATAGGGCAACATAGCAATGGTATATTTTTCAGATGCACGGACGACGCAGCCAGCCCACAGATGATGCAGCCAGCCGCAGCCCATGGACGCTGCCCATGTTGTCGATGATGCAGGCAGCCCGTCAATGGCGTGTCTCGTGGATGATGTGTCGACGACATGGGCTGTCCGTGGACAATGTGTCGACAACGTGGGCTGCCCATGGACGACGTGGGCTGCCCGTGGATGATGCAGGCTGCCTGTCAACGACATGGGCAGCCTGTCAATGATGCGGCCAGCCCATCGACAACATGAGCAGCCCATCGGTGATGTGGGCAGCCCATCAGTGATGCGGGCAGCCCATCGGTAACGCGGGCAGCCTGTTGACAATGCGGGAAGCTCGTCTATGACACGGCCAACATGCATGGGCATGGGCCACGTCTGTGCCCACAAACGCAACACCCCGCCCGCCTGCTGTGCTCATGCCCATCTTGTGCCCGCTGTGCTCGCGCCCGTCTTATGCCCATGTGCTGGTGCTCGCACCCAGCACCCATCTCCCCGTCCCGCGCCTGTCCTGCTCGCGCCCATTCTGCGCCTGTCCCGCACCTGTCCTGCTCGCGCCCATCCCATGCCTGTCCCGCTCATCCCTGTCCCGTGCCCATCTCACATCTCACATCCTGCACCCATCTCGCACTGCACATGCACTGGTCTCGCACCACCGTACTTCGTATGTAGTATACTGTAACAGTGCTATCTCATGTAATTCCTATCTTATTGTTGTAATACATTATACTGCTTGAAATCATAGGCTCTATATCAACTGGAGATGCTATAGCAGCTTGAATGTCCATAGCAACCTTATGAAGCTCTGTATGGAACATAGCATCTATAGCATACATAGAGGGAAACTGAATATACATAAGTTACATAGTAGGCATAGTAATGTCCTATTACTATGTAATGCTACATATCCATCACCTATGACTATGATAGCTATGATAGCTACCATAGTCCTGTATAGCTGTGTGGCCAAACTACATAGAAATCATAGCACTATGAAACCAGGCATAGCACTGGCTGGCAGCTATATAAAATTCAGATTTTTCAGATGAGCAAGCACTTTGCCTACGAGCATATCAGCATTGCTGGGCTCCCCAGTACCGGCTGCCCATTCCCCAATCCTGGATCCCCCCCTGCAACACTTGATAACAATGCCACACTGCAGCAGGACTATGGAACCATGCCCCTCGAAGTCCCAAAAGTAGAGATCGCCCTCTTCTTGGATTTTGCAATGGCATCACAAATCCCGGTCCCACCCACAGAACCATCAGGAGCAGCGGTAACCCTCTCCGATGGCACAGGGCAAGCACCAGCAGCCGTTGATGAGGTCTCTGGAGTAGCAACAACCCTCTTTATGCCCTCCTCCACACTGCAGCCGGCAGCAGATGAGGAGAGCCACTCAGCCCAAACCACACCCCCACCAACTGACCAACAGCTGCCCCCACTCAAAGATGTGCCCATGATAGCACCCGACAGTGACATCCCTGCACCCAACCTCGTGTTTTTCGCCTTCTGGGTGCATGTCACATCTAGTCACCCAGGTCTTGCAGCCACACATGAAGTTGCCCTGCACATACATTTTGGCATCGATTGGTCATTTTTTGCAAAAATGTCTATTTCCCTCCCCACATCAATGGAAGACTGCCTCGCCCAAGCCTTGGAGTGCGACCCCAGTCTTACACCAGATAATATGGTGTGACTGATGCTCCGTCTGGGCATGTGATTCCACATTGCCTGGTCACCAGTGTGGGGCACTGCCTGGACGTCCACCCACATCAGAGGACATCAACTGCCTCTGCCCCTGTATTTGTCGCAAGCCCCACGCATCCTAGGCACCTCTGCCACTCCGTTCCACAAACTATGTACAGCATACATTGCGCGAGCCAACAAGCTCTTCACACAAGATTGCAATGCCCGATTCCTTCAGTACGGTGGCATTTTATGGTGCCTAGCCATGCATTACAGCGATGTCGACCTTGCCACCATCGTTCTGGACGGACCAGCCATTACGTATGTCACCAACGATTGGCACTTCACCATGGCCAATGGCAGCCACTGCAACAACCCTGTTGCCTGGCAGGATGACCCAGTCCTGCCGGAAGTCCTCGGATGTTCTGCATACGACGGTGCGCCCACCTTGTGGCTTGATCCAGACACTTGGGAATGTTGTGGATCCTTCACGGGGCACTGGAACTCGTTAGCTGAGAGCTGGTTCACACGATGCATCTCAGAACTCCTTGCCAGCACAGCTTGCCCATTCACCCCTAAAAGGTGGCACAATCTCCTGTGGGGATTCACAAGCGAGATCCGTCAGAATACCAGGGAAAGGTTGGAATTACCCACCAGACTACCGGATCTTTGCACGGAAGCCCAAGCGTACCTGGCCGACTCTCCACTTGCCCAACAAGGATGCCTCCTAGTCCTCTGAGCTATTACCAGCTTCTCAGACGCAGACTGGGGGGGCTCTGTAGTGGGGCACTGACTGACGGCCCAGCAGGGCCGTGAGACGCATCACACAGATTAGGAAGTCTGCGCCGAGAAGCTCAGGAAACAGCGAAGCAGAGTCTGAATATAACAGTATCATCTCATGTACACGTAGCACTTTGAATCCACTTCTTGATCTTCCACCTCTTTCAGGCTTGAGCACCTTAGCTCATTCTTCTGCCTTCATGTCTTCTCTCTCTCTCCCGTGCATCCTTCGGCAACTCCTCTGAATCCTCACATGAGTTTGTCCCTCAGAACATGCCCCTTCCTGTTGCAGAGTTGAGAGGACCTCCTCGACCTGTGGTGTAAAGCTCCTAATCGAGTCGCTGTCTTTCTACAGGTCTCGAGGACTCGTCCCTCATATCAGTGGCTCCACTAGATGTTCTCGGAGTGGTTCCCCTCCATAGAGCACCCCTCTCCTTCACCATCTTGTTTGGCCACGTCACCACATTGTTCGCTCTCATCCCGCGAGAAGTGTTACCACTGCACAGCAGTCCTGCTGCTACACTGATAGGGCTATAGGAGTCCCCTTTTTTACATAGTTACTCCATACATCAGCAAATGTCTCCATTTACTTAGTGACCTTGTTTGCTTTGTTTTGATCTGGCTAATCTGGGTTTTATCTGGGTTTTGTCTGAAATTTTTTAAAAATAGTTTTGAATGGTTTTTGATGTTCATATTATAGACTAAAAGGATATAGCATTAGAATAACAGACATTACAAAGCTCAAATTACAATTTTTAAAATATTTTAGATCAAACTCAGATAAAACCAGACTAGCCAGACCAAAACAAGGCAAACAAGGTCACTAAGTAAATGGAGACATTTGCTGATGTATGGTGGCTATCATAAGTATGTCAGCTATGTGATATATCCCATCTAGATCTTGGCCAATATTTTTTTTTTCAGAATGTCATATATTTTCACAGCACCATGGGTGCTGCTCTATAGGTGTGAATTATAATGTGTCTGGTGATTGGCTGCTCAGCAGTTGCTGGCCATTTTGCAATGCACCTCCAGCAAGTTGCTGAAGATACAATAATTAGGTGCCTCAAGAGATTAGACTGTGGGTTACTTGCAGGTTACCCACAAGTCAATGCATTTCAGTAAAACCTTGATTTGGATCTGGGCAGGTCTCAGCCACCAGGTGACCCAGATCCATGGGTCAGGAACCTGCAGGTAAATTTTACAGGTATACCTGTGTTGACCTGCAGGTAACTCTGACTCATGTCTATCCCTACTTCTAGGGCATAGAGGGTTTCCCTCCCTTTTGGCCTGCTCCAGCATGTCAAGCAGGAGACCAGGGAGGCTGTGCATGTTGAGCAGGATGTCAAGGGAGATGGTGAGGGAAGTGTGGCCGAGATCCCAAGCTCGAACAATAGACCTGATGACATGGTCATTGATGAAGGTGAGTTATAGTCTTAACTTATAGATACTTCACAGATAGACAAACAACTCACAATATGAATAGATGTCCCCAATCCTCATGAGGGAACCAAGATTGTTGGCCAAAAAGTCCCTCCACAGCCTGAGCAAAGTTCAACCGAATCTGAATTGAGCAAGAATGGCGATGATCCTGCACCGGCACCATTGTGGATGGAGTTGCAGATTATTGCTCAACGAGAGGAGGAGGAGGAGAAATCTGAAGGCAAAAAGGCTATGAATATGAGCAAGGCTGAGTTTGAGGAATGGTTGAGGCTCTCACAAGAGCAAATGTCAAAGTGGGAGAAGGATTTGGAGGATATAAGTCGAGATATTGATGAGATAATAGAGGAGGAAAGAAGAAGAGAGACTAGAAGGGCAAAGGAAATGGAAGGTAAGTCATTATCTCAATACGCAACAAATATACAATGTACCTAACAGCCTTCTCAACCCAGACAACTATGATTGCAACCTGATCATCGATCCAATTGACGACGATGTTGAGGACAATGTGGTGGACAGTCCATACGTTGAAGGTAGTTCGAAGGCAGATGAAGACATTGAAATGATGTTAGACTTGAGTGTGAAGCAGAAGAAAGCAAAGGAAAAATGTGTTAAAATTGGCTGTCTAACAGCTCAAGGGTCCGGGTTAGTAGGGAACCCTTACAAACACACGAGGGGGTCTTTCATACTACTGTAGACTAAATACTCGAAAAGATCAAAAAATTGTAATCTAATCTATATCTAATCACAAGTGCTATAGCTCGATATCTGATTGTCCGATGCTGATTTCAACACTCCCCTGCGAGCCCAGGTGCGAGTGAAATGGCACTCCCCTGTACTCCCCTGCAACTCCCCCACAAATCCTACGTTGTGAAATCAAAATCATCCATCTCTTCCTCAACGGTGCCGGCATAGCCAGCTGGCTACTTCTTCTTCCACTCCGTCCACTCCCGCAACTCCAGGCAGTCTGACTGATAGTGGCCCTTTCTTTGACAAAAATAGCACTCGAGCTCTGGCCTGATGCTGACTCAAGTTCATCCCATCATTATGGCTAGGGCCTCGGTGCCATCAATAGCATCTCGGTCCAGAATGACCTGAGATCTGCCCTTGGCAGGCCGCGCCATCGACAGCTGCCGAGTTTCCTCGTTGACGAGGTGGGTAACCACGATGTCCCAGCTGAGCTTGACAGGTGACATCGAATCAAAAAGGACGAGGAGGTGGCTGTACGACTTGGGGAGCCCCATCATAAGGGCAATGATCTTGTCCTTCTCATTAACCATTGTGCCTGAGTCTTCCATGCGAAGCACCTGCTGCTGAATGTCCGAGATCCATGCCTGCATTGACTGTGTGAACTTCATCTTCTCCGTAAGAAAGGCCCGCCGAAGCGCGAGGGTTGTCGCAAAACCATGGGCATGATGAATGTGTTCGAGATCTTTCGAGATCTGCATGGGGTCGGAGGATCGCATGTGGAATAACTGGCCATCGTCGACCCGCAGGATCATCTCTGCACGTGCCGAGGCCATGTCCTCTGCATCCCATTCTGCCAATGCCTCATCCAACTCCTTCTTCACTACCTTCGCATCCTTCCCTTTTGTGTCCAGGGGTATGTCCACCATGCCCCACAGCCCCTTCCTGACCAAAACTGCTTCCATCTGCATTGACCAAGTCACGTAGTTCATGTCATTGAGTGGCACAAATGCAAAAGAGCACTCCGATTCCTTGGGAGACATGTCGAGTGCCAAAATGCCGAAATGAATAGGGTGATATCAGGCTCGTGCTAGGCGATGTCAATGAGAGCCAAAATGAACTTCGAGAAGCGATGAGAGTAGCCAAAATGAAATCGAGATGAGTGACATAATAAGACCAGATCTCGCCTGGAATGGCAGCGTGTGAGCAAGCAACAAGAGGGTTGTACTGCACATTTGTGTTGAAATTGGCTGTCTAACAGCTCAAGGGTCCGGGTTGGTAGGGAACCCTCACAAATGCGCGAGGGGGTCTTTCGTACTACTGTAGACTAAATACTCGAAAAGATCAAAAAATTGTAATCTAATCTATATCTAATCACGAGCGCTATGGCTCAATATCCGATTGTCCGATACCAATTTCAACAAAATGTGCAGAGAAAGGTAAAGGGAATATGAAACTGAGTAGGCAAAGGCAAGAGCAGATTGTTCAGGGACACGGTATGCAAGATCAAAGAATGTGTTGGATGTGAGGCAGCCAATGAGGCAGCCCCAATTGGGAAATTTTCTGTTGATAGATGATTGGCTATTCAAGTGTCTATGTACAGGGCTTTGCTGACTTTCATCTCTGCTCTTCGTTGACTCCCTATCCTTGCCGTATTCCCTTGCCTGATGACTTTCACAACTCCCTCTCTCCCTCTCTTGATTCCTCACATGACCCCTTCTATGCCTTGGCGACTGGAGCATAATGGGCTTAGTCACCAACAAAGACATCAAACCTGTTGCTTTATTACCTGACATACAGGGAAACCCCACAGATGAAGAGCAAAAGTTTGTAGATAGATGGGATTTGATCTTTCCACAGAATGTTGATAGTGACTAGTCTATATATTTAATACCATAGCATCTATCTAAATTGTATGAATACCCTTCCAATAACCCTCAGGGGTCAAGCACCCCTTGATACCCTCAACACTGCCCTTGTAAATTACCCTTACCCTTGGATACCCCTAAACCCAGGGGTAGGGGTTTTTGGGGGTAGGGGTAAGGGTTGGATGGTTGGTACCCAGGGGTTTACCCCTGCAGAACCCTAGGCCTAGTGTGCCCCTTTGAGTTGCACATCTGCTTGAACCAATGTCAGGCAACATAAAGAGAATGACCATAAGGATGGCAGGACACTATACACCATACATCCCATCCAAACCACCTCCTTATACCATTCACTACACTATTTTTACTTCAAGGTTATAATACTCATGTCTTGTAATACCATCAGTCATCAGTCATCTCAACCCTAGACTTACTGCCACATTCCACAAACCATGACATCACATTCCACTGCCAATTCATGTTACACATGTCAAAAGTGCACAGATTTTTGCAGCCAAATTTGGTCTCATTAGAGACCAGGAAGTCGAAATGGTACAGTAGCACTGCAGAGCTCATGCTATTCTATGTTCCCCAATCCTGCAATATCAATAAATCTTGTAACCCTTTTTGTTGCCCATGTATCTCTCACCCCTTTGCTTCGACTACCAGGCACGGTCAAACCATCCTCCAAGCTAACCACACAACGCATGTGCTGTTCGCAGAGCATGCGCCCATCAACCTCCCAATACTCAACCAACCTCTCAGTGCACTGAACACTCCCCCTGTGATGAGACTTAACCAGACTCAAACCTGCACCAACTCCATGACGATATCCCCCTAGCTCTTTCTTGACGACGCTAACCTCTCGAAACTCACACGTGAGATGTTCCGGATGGTATCGGCTGCCAGTGTGAGACACCGCACAGGGCCCTTCAATCGGCACGCCACATGAAGCCGCGGCGCACAGCGAATTGTTCGCCTCATGATAATGGTATGCGCAATACGGTTTTCCATCCAGAACATAAAATGTTCGGTCCGGGAATGCTGTCTGATGTATAAATCAGTTCAGTTCTATGACGAAAATATTATATATACCTGACATGTGTGGCAATTAAAACAGTGACGGTGGTATTTGCCTTTCAGCTGCCCGTCTGATGAGGATACCGCCTGCTTCTCTATCGGTTGATTGCATCGTCGACACTGTAGATTGAAACCAATTTATCAGTGATTTCGTAAATATAGCCCACACAATACAAATGAGTGCCAAACCCTCCATTGCTGAAGAGGGGAAGTTCAAACAGACAAACACACCTTGGGCAGATACATTCCCTTCCAGCAACTGTCGCATAGAACGCCGTTTCCACTCTCAACTCGAATCCATCGCCCATCATCGATCGTTGTCATGCATTTGACACAAATTCGTTCTTTTTGTCGTTTCTCATTCGTTCTAGGTGCTGCGCTTCCGTCTGGATCCCCAGTCACTGGACCTTCCCATCCTCTCTCGCCGTTGCTCGAGCCCGGCAATGCACCGGAAATCGTGCCGCCGCGCCGCGTGCCCAATCCAAAGCCGCCGGAGCCGAGACGTGCTGGCTCGCGCTGCGTTGGAGTAGTACGCGCACGAGTCGGCAGCTTCATCCGTTTTATAGAAGGGTTTGTTCCAGCATCGTCATCTGACAGGACATCAACAGAACCATTCGTCGGCGAGCGCAAAAGCATCTGAATCCCCATGTCAAGCCCTGGGGCATCGCCTCCACCAGACTTACGGCCGTTCGTCCATGAGGATCGAGACTGCTCATCCTTCGAGTCAAAAGCCTCTTCATCGGCAGCATCTGTATCAGCATACGCAAGTCCATAGTCCGACTCGCTCGCCGGGCTCATCTGGAGCTTCCCATCGTCTAAATCCAAAGTTGCATCCGCGCCCGCGACCTTCTTCTGGTACCTCTCGAAAAACGGCATAGTCGGCGTCGTTGGTGTCTTTGGTTCCTCGGGGACCATGAACGGAGGCGACGGTCCGGTAGGGAAAGGTATTGAATTTGGGATTCGGGGACTAGGCAAAGAGTATGTCGGAGAGACGGGGGATCCATTAATGTCAGGATCGACGTCACTAGGGGAATGTACGGCGGGCGATGGCAACGTCACGTCATTAGTATCACCTCCAGCTGAGGGCGAGTCGAATAGGTGGGGAGCAGGTAGTGAATCGGATGGAGAATGTGGAGACGCTGATGGAAGTTGTTTCGATGCTATAACAGAGTGTTGTTGAGAACCAAATTAGTATATGCTTGCTGTGGATTCAATACAGAATGAAGGGTACTAATAGCCGCAAACCAGCATCATGAATTGAAATCCAGAAAGAAAAGACTATCACATAGGAGAATGGGAACTTACTACGTCCAGCCCCTAGCCATTCCCTGGTCGTCGACGTTTGCCCGTCGCAGCCTGTGTCCCTTCCTGTACCTGCGCTCCATTGTTCGGGGGAAACTACACCTGTATTTGCGAACATTGCTGCCCGCGCAACAGCCGCAAACCCTCTCCTTCCAACCCCCGCCATTCCTGCCTCGCCCCCACTCTTGGTATCAATGTCAAGGTGTGGTGTAACATGTTGGGTATAATGAGCATATGCATGTGCGGAAGAGGAAGTAGCCTGGCTTGGGCGGTGACCTGCATGATCGGGGGCGTTGGAGGAGCGATAATTCGATGAAGAGCTGTGCTGAGGTTGGTGAAGTATCTTGCTGTGGTCAGTGCTCGCACTGTCAAGGCGATGTCGGTTTGGAAATACATCGGAAGGTGTATGGGGACGGGTTTCGGGAGCAATAAAACCAAGGCTTAGACCTTCGGACTTGACGGATCCTGCGCGGGGACGGTTGAAGAGCAGCGTGTCGCGCGAGGATCCAGAAGCATTGGACGGCGTACGTCTGCGTGATGCATCGGAGGCTGACCCTTGTGAGAGTAGCGCAGATGAGTGGTTTGACGTGCCGCGATCAGAACCAGAAACAAAATGAGGACGACTCGTATATGCATTGCTCTCATGGGAGCGTGGAGACGCCGGCGTTGAAGGGCTTGGGGAGGTCCCGCGCGAGGGAGGAAAGTGGATGGTATTGATTGAAGACAATGTTGTTCTGCTTTCGCGTACTGTAGTGGGCGATAGCGGCAAGTGTAAAACAGGGCTCTGCGGGGATGAGTCGCTCCGAAGAGTACTATAAGATGAATAGGTATCGCGGGAGGCAGTGGATGTTCGAGAGCGGCGGGTGGTAACACCCTGAGCGGGGGTATACTTGTGTTTGGAATCGACATGGGACACGACATTCTGAGACCTAGGGAAAAGAGAGGTAGCGGGAGAATTTAGAGGTGAGGGAACAGCTGAGCAGACGTGGTCGCCGAGCTGGTCAAGAGGAACTGGTTGGTTGCAGGTCGAGCACTTGACAGTTGGTAGAAGCTGGGAAATTCGGCCAGATGGTGAGGGATCAGAGACCTTGAGCAGTTGCGCCATTGTGATTGACAGAAGGAGCGACGAGCAGAGATGAGAAGGGGTATATGTATAAGTTATACAGTAAACATGTCGGACGTCGGCTGCTGCATGCAGCTGCGGCCCGTGGGACTTCTGCCAATCTCAGTAACCATCCAAGGCTCAAGGGGACCGGATCACGAAGCTCTCGTATCACAATTCAGAAGCCCTCCATCTCACATGATGCCAGAACAGATGATACCGATTACTTGACAAATACATAAATTAAATATCTACTTCCGAAACGTCTCAGCAATACAGCTGGGCCAGCCGTCACCCCTCGGAGTAACCTGCTCGATGAGCCGCACTATACTCAGCACTTTGTGCGCCTATGTACTCCCAAAGGTCCACTACCCAAGGCCCATGAATTGCTTCCACGCTAGCTGGCACCCGCCGTGCCAGCATAAGTAAATGAACTTGACGTGCGTCTCGGCTGGCCTTCTCTTTGCGGAGGCTGCTCTTGCTCATGCTGTTGCGATTGGACATGTTGTAGCGGAAGCCCGGTCTCGCTGGTAGCACCAGGCACGCCACTTCCAAGACGAGAAAAGAACTCGTCCCACTGTCCTGAAAAAAGGAACAAGTATCAATATCGGTCTTCGAGATGGCCTTCAGGGAAACCAAGTCGGGATATCTGCGTCTGACCTCTGTGGCCCGACGGCAGCCCAGCCTTCCACGATGGAGGGCACCATGGGCGAAAAAGTCGAAACCAGAAGTCTCTTCCATCGATAGAAATTGCACTCACCCCAATCGAACATCCCTCCCGGAATGCCGTCCAACCAGCTGTTCTCTGCCATTGCGTACTGCTCCAGCGCACCTCCACCTGCCCCCACGCTCGTTCCATCCAGCAAATTCATTACGTGCACGCTATTTTGTATGCCTGTAGGATCATTCAGTGCTGGGTTCACGTTAGGATTGCCAGCACCAGGAACGGCGGATGATCCTAGAGGGGTATAGTTAACGATTGTATTGACGGATGGAGATGATGCTGCAAGGGCAGGTGCAGGTGCGGACGATGAGGGGACATCTCCACGTGGCGGAACTGCACCTTGTGGGACAACAAATATAATTAACACTAGACCATGCAAGGTAACTCGGATACACACCTTGTACCTCTTCGTCCGAATCACTGCCGTCAATAACTGTTTCATCTCCTAATTCCATATACGCGCCCTTCGCCTGCTTGCCATGAGCCACGAAGATCCCGCCACCCGGCCGGCTCGGATCTTTCTCGTACTGCAACCCACCGAGTGGTGGAGGCAGCTTGCCTTTAACGCCACCTGTGGGATTCAATGCCGGTGTCTCGATGGGCGGTGGAGGGCCTTGTGTCGCTTCATAGAGTAAAGCAATGATCTCTGCGGTCTATAGAATAATAGCAAATTACACGTCAAACGCGATGCACCAATCACGAACGTGAACCCACCTTGCGTCGCGCGGACATGTGGTCTGGTGATAGCGATTTCTCCCAGCGCCGGATGCAGTCTCGCAGTTTCCTCAACTTCAATGCGGCCTCCTGGTCCTGTCGACGCGCCCAAGTATGATACTGTAAAACAGATCAGGCTACCTCCCATCGTACACGGCTGTACTCTCGCACCTGCACCAGTGCACACGAAGTTGCAGCATAGGCCACCATTAACCACACATCGTACATGTGGTCGTGTTTGTCCAGCCAGTCGATAGCATCGCCCGTAAGTTTCACAAGTGCAGACCACTGTTCGACGGTCAAACCAAACTTGAGGTGGACAGGGCAGGAATAGGAGATGCGCATGAAAACGCGCCAGAAGATCATAGATACACATGAATACATTAGGAAAAGCAAACCTGCGAATGGGAACAGCATAACAACAATCAGCCAAGAGAATTGAGGATAGAAGCGTCTCGATGTACCTGCATTCCCTGGAGTATCTGGCCCTTTGAATTGAAGGCTCTCTGGTAAATTCTTTCGCCAATCCTCGATATCCGTCAGAAGCGCTTGCAACTGCTCGTCATTGGTGAACGTCAGGCCCGATGGACTAGAGACCCATCATAAGCAACTCTGTTTGCGGCGGTGATAAATATGACACACCTGTATATCGTCTTTAAGACTCGGCCTAGGATGATGCTAAGTCGGACCAGTTCGTCCACATACACATCGTTGGGGTCACCAGACGAAGGCAAACGAGCATCACAGTCGTTGACATCTATCATGTACGGATGACCGTATGATAGACTCATCCTAAAAACAATGATCAGCATGAGGATCATCAAATGGAGCCGACGCATGATGATGGAAGCACAATGAAATCACTGAGACTGCAAGACCGCGCACAGGCCCAAATGAAAGGGAATTACCATCGATCACTGATGACACAAGCGCCCCATAACCTGCGACGTAACTCAATATTCTGTTTGACAGCTTCGACTCGGTGCAGTCCCAAGTCCTGCGCCTGAGCCGAGGAAATTGAATAAACATGAGCGACCTGATAACATGGCGTTTCGACACGAAGAAAGACATACCATGCGGATAGCAGTTCCTAATCGGATCCACATCGCAGACAAGGCATTTGGCACAAATTGAGAGTGACAATCGCCAACCATGCACAATATCAAGAGGCTTTGTACATTGACAATTGATGCTGTTGACAGCACGTCTTCCGCCTTGATCACGGTGTTCACGGCATAGCGAATCGAGTCGAACACGCTCTGGGGTACCTCTCTCCTTGCTGCTGCGACAAGGCAAATTGAATACAACAAGATAGGAGGGGGAGAAGGGCTGGCAAGGAATTCGGCCTGAGTCACCACGGGCAGCACCGGCGCGATCTCGGTGAAATATGCGTTGACAAGTTTCTCGATGATATCGCGCTCAATGCGCATGTCCACGGGCTTTGGCAGTGCGAGCTGAACGTCATCCGCTTGCGGCTCTGTGACTTGAATAAGGCCGTCGCCACTCTGCGTCACTTCCCATGTGTGATGATGCCGCAGATCGTAGTTCTCATAAAGGCGTGAAGGTATCGTTGCACTGGAATGCAATAAATGTGCTTCGGAAGTGGGGCCTAGTTGCAAGGGAAGTGTGAGCAAACGAGCAAATGACGATCGATCCTCCACGCACCACAGACCCTCGCGTCCGCCTGGCGCAATTCGCCGTGAGGAGTGGATGATGTGCGCCTATCTAGGGCTTCTAATCGCGTCCTCTCTGCCGCAGCTTCCTCTTCCATTTTCTTCTTTTTGAACCGCGTTTCGGCGATGGGAAGGAAGAAGGTGCAGTCGAAGCCATACTGCTTGCAGTGCTGGCAAACAGGAGGGTCGGAGTCGACAAGGACGTCGCACCTGCTCGAGAGAACGGAGTTAGTGTGCAATCGGCATGAGGTGAAGAGAGGACACGGGCAGCGCACGAACCTGATCTTCCGACTACGACAACTGTCGCATGCCCTCTGAGTTTTTGTCCGCTTCCTGATGTCTGGAAGGACGGAACTGCTGCTGTTCTGACCTGCGCTGGGACGGTTAACGTCGCTGCCAGAACCACCCGCCTCGCCGTCCGATCGGTCGGGGTCATTTCCCTCTGGGAGGGACTTGCGTTTGCGTTTGCCTGTGGCGGGCTGGGTGGCGGATGCTGGGGAGGAAAGTGTGGGGGTCAAAGGGGCGGCAGGCGTGGTCGGGTCTGGCTGAGCAGCCGAACGGGGGGCGCCGTAGACGATCATCTGGGGGGGATACTGGGTGGCGTAGGCGGAGTAAGGGTGGTTTGCAGGATACGAGCTGGGATAAGGCGGGTAGTGGGACTGGGGGGGAGGATGGCCGGACATGCCGGGGCCGACGGTGGGAGTGTTGGTGTTGGTGGAAGAGTGGTATGGGAAGGGGGAAGCGGTGGGGGGATAGGAGGAGGGGCTCATGATGTGGTAGGACGTCGGATAGGGCTGGATGTTTGCAGGACGGGAGGCTGAGGAAAGGGAAAGGTCAGGGACGGCAGACGGAAGAGAGGGAGAGGGTGCACGGACCGGACTGCTTGGACTTGGGCGCTCGCTTTGCGTTTGAACCCGCACTGGCTTTCGCAGGCGCACTCGTCTTTGCTTTCTTCGGCGAGCCGTCCATCGTCGTCCCAGCGTATCCATCGCTCCATTTCTCAATCACCCATCCCGCTCACCCCTTTCCATCTCCGACTCATCTTTCGTTCCCCGACATCCTCGACGTCATCCAGCCGCAGCCGCCGGCTCGCTTGATCGCACTCTACATACAACAAGCGCTACTACCGGCCAGCCTCCAAATCAACCTCCGCCATCCCTCGCCCCCACCCATTCCCCTCTCCTCCGTATTGTCCACCCCCGTCATCTTCCAGCATCCCCGGATTGATCTCTCGCTTGTCCTCTGTCGCAATCGCGTGCGCCTCCACCCACGAGTATCCAGCAGGCCGGCACAGCACATCTGCAAGGTTTCGACGCCAATTCCCGTGTCCGAACGGGTTCGGCGGCGCAGGTCCAGGCACTAACGATTTGTGCGCTTGATTTCGAATCTGCAAGCATGTACTCTATCAGCGACACGAAACACACATTGACTGCGAACACAAGAACCGTTCTGGGAGAAGCGAGCGCCTCACAACCAGACAGGGAATCTCAAAAAGCCAACCCACCTGTTCGATCGTCGTAACGTTGAGAATTAGCAGCTGCAAACACCAATCAGCAAACAGTCTCACTATACAGAAAGGAACAAGCTCACCCGCATGTGATAGGATAGCAGAGCAGCGACAGGCCAGACAACAACGATTGACAAGCTGAACACAACTGCACTCCCCGCAGCCTCGTTCAGCGCACGACTAAAGTCGACATGGTCCCGACGGGTCAGGAGATAGATATGCAAGGCGGATGTGACAATAACTAGACATAATGTTAGAGTCTGCACACCGATCAGCGCGTCAGATGTGAGGGTCTCGCGAAGATGCACGGAGAAACCCACTGCGGAAGTAATAAATGCAAAAAAGTAGGTGTAGTTGCGTCGTCCAACACAGTTATTGACCCATTGACAATGGTGATCGCATCCGTCCACGCAATTGTCGCACTAAATTTCGCATGAGCTGGATTCCAAAGATGACTAAATAAAAGCCTCACCATCTTGCAATGACTAGAACGCGGGGGTCGGTACGTTTGACATGTTGGGCAATACTTCACGCGCACACTTTGAACCTCGGTCGATAAATACGAATAAGACATACAAACTGCGATACTCACACGCCAGCGCGCACTTTGAGATCCCGGGGTAACGGAGCACGAGGGCCCCCATCCGAAGGCGAAGTAGATGGGTAAGGTGGATCTAGATCTAGATTCCGAGGAAGGATCCCTGGGTCTCGAAACGCCTGCCGGAGATAATCTCGTCAGCAGTCAAGCTACACCAAAGTTAATCCTGTACGCACCGTTGTAAGCATTGTCGAAATAGTAAGGAGACACATGTAAGCGCCGACAATCGCGACGGCTGGGCTCTCATGATGCCACCACCACACGCAAGTCGTCCCAAACCACGTCCCCGCAATGCCAAACACGACGACAAGCGATCCTATGAAGGCCCATGGGCTATCACCACCGGTAAGGAGCCGCCCTCGACAGAGGAAGTGATTACGCGACGGATGCTCCTCATAGTTCCGAATAGCGCGTCTCGTCTTCGGATTGGTGCGCGGCACTGCGGAAAGAGAACCGCCTTCTGGTGGGCGCGCGATGAAGTTCGTTGACGGCGAGCGTCGCAAGTGCAGAGGGGGGGACGAGGACGACTTATACCGCGACGTTAGATCGTCGTCAAAATGTTTGGTCTCGAACGTCGTGCGCCCGTTACTGTGCGAGATAGGCGACAACGCGCCATCTGCGCCCCGAGGGTACGGCGACGTGCTCGGGCTGCCCATGGAGAGCGAGCGCCGCACGGACTCGAGGCTGATCCCAAGCTTGAATTTCTCCATGCTATTGCGCACCAGCGCCCCCGCAGAAACCGTTCCTTGGCTGGATTTCGCGAGGCTCCGTTCTGACATATTCCGCATAACAGAGGGCTTCGAGTTGTACGTGGTCGTAGATGCAGCACGCGCACGCCCTCCGCCAATGGGGAGCAGAGGCTCGCGGCTGTACTTGGTATGCTTCATTGGCAACTGGCGCGGCATGTCCTCAGCGGTAGACGTGCGAGACACGCGCCCGGTGGCAGAGAACGCGTGTTCAGATGGTAAATGGGGCACACTGCCCGATGCATCCGAATCGTATATGGTTTCCTGGACCAGTGGGTGAAGCTGGAAAGAAAAGCTCTGATCGACGGGCGAATGTGGTCCTCCGGAAGATGCAGCAGAAAGGGGACGTGGCGGGACAGAATACGGACCCGGCGAGGGCTGATTGGGGCGTGAGGGGCGGAAGAAGGATGCGGAGGGAAGAATACCCCCGGCATGGGTTGAGCCTCCCGCCGGCGCAGAAACGGGGGAAGTGAAACCCCTTTTAGTCGGCGACTGGGGAGACTGAGGATCGGTGAGGAGAGGGAGAGAAGGACGGGGCTTGGATGTAGTGGAAAAGTTGGAGCCGGTGCGCGCATGCGAATGCAGCTTCGAGGTGCTGTTGCTACCGCTACGAAGACGACCGGGGCTTGTAGCGCTTTCAAATCTGGTAGAGATTCCGACAGAAGAGAGGGTCGAGGGGAGTTGAGAGGGTCGGTGTGCAGGGTTAACGGTGGGCACGGAGGCGGAGTAGGGTAAAGAGTGTGAGGCCATGTCGGCCTATAAGGAAATCACTTTACAAGAAGCAGTTGAACGATATCAGGAAGCAATAAGGCGGGACGCAGAAGAAAGCGGGTGGTGCTGCAGCTGGGGTATCACGGTAGGAGGCAGCGGTGTAGACTCGACGAGTCGATCACTGCCTTGCAAGCAAGCAAGCACGACGCCGCAAGCGCCCCTTGGTAATGAAAGCGGTTTGGCCTTATTTACTCAACTCTCCATTCTCGACGACGACATACTGTACACGAAGTTACGAGCACTACCCTCGCTTCCTCCTCACTCCTGCCCGGTCGCACCAGTCTCTGTACTACATTGATTCTTCACAATCCACTCCCTGATAAACGTGCTGCTCATCTTCGTCTGCCGCATGAGCTCCAAATCCTCTGCATCAAGCCGTGCAGAACTATGCGAGATCACGTCGATGACAAATGTTCGCAGGGCAGGTAGTGATTTCTCTCTGCGACGCCGATCTACTGTAGGGTGAAACGGAGGGTAAACACGCGACATTGAAATAGCGCGCTCGGTCCACATACTCGCTTGACCGCCAGAGAGCGTCTCCTGGCTCACCACCAAAGCTTGAATATTAGGATCCCAGCCCGTCGGCCCATATACATCGTTTATAGGCACGATGTCGTAGATGAGGCCGGGCTTGAACAACTCCAAGAATTGTCGGGCCCGTCGCATTCGTGTACCAATGGGTTCCAGTACATGCTTATTCGCCTTCTTTTGGAGAAGCGAATCATCTAGATGAGTGTATGACATTTTCTAATTGCGCATGATGATGGAAATATTTGACAAACCCGTTACGCCAACGATGAGCTTCTCCTCGGCAATCCAGGCGGCCATGCTGAGTAGTATCTTGTGCCCGGCATGAAGGTGATCGAACGTCCCGCCTAGAGCAACGACGGGAAACGTAGATGGTTCGTCATCAAATGTGGGTGAAAGGGTGGGTGAAAGGGTGGGTGAGAGCGTAGGGGAAAGCGCCGGCGACAGAGGTGCATGCTGAGGAATATCTGATGCCTGTTCTCCAGGAATGTGCCACGATGTTCGTAAAGAGGCTATGGACTGAGGGAGCGGCGCAGGGATACAGTCTGATGAAGCGCTATACCTGAGATGTCAGATGAGAACGGGAACACAGTACATACCTCCGTCTATTCGGAATACCATTTCCACTCCTTTTGCAACGTCCTCTCCGAGATCGTCGTCCATGCCTCTTAGGAGCACATCGATATCGAGAAGCACCTTGTCCATGTCCTGCGCAACCTTCGTTGCCTGCACGTAGACATATGTCAATAGTCTCTGCACCTCATCCCATTTGGTTGTATGCGAGAGGCCTGAGCTCGACTTGTTAGTGCCTGTTGAGCCGGTGCTATTTCTTCTGGCCGCAGTAGGACTGGGTGACTTGGGGGGCGCATTAAACAAGCGGGAGAAAAGTACTATTATAAGGCGATCGCGAGTTGCCCTGGCCGCGGTGGTGAGTACTGGTGCAAGGAAATGAGGAGTCTGGAGGTCAGTGATAGTCGCAAGAAGAGCGGCACAGCCGACGGCCGAGTTGGGGATGGGCATGTTGTCATTATGTTCAACATGGGTTGTTGCGGCGATGGAAGAAGACGACGACTTGTCCGCTCCATGGCCGGATGATGGCCAAGGCATATCCAGGAGTTAGGGGGAGGCGGTCTACCGAAGTGTAGAAGGGCGTAGACCGTCTTCGACTCTGGTACAGTATTACTATACGATCGCGCTGCGTAAATGGCAAATGCCATCATGGGGTCTCTCACAGCGCTAACATAAGTACCGGTGTCATCAGAAGTCGTCATCATTGTCGTAACAAATCGTCAACAAGCACATATGCAAGTACATACACGCCCGGTAAATAACCCTAATATAAATATCAGTCCATTCCCAGTAGATCACGAGTCGATACACAAAGATGCGTCAATTGCTATGTTCGCGTGCGGGGGGAAGCTCTGCTACAGTGCAGATCCTTAATGTCGAAGAATGTACTGAGCCCAAAGGAGATGCAAAGGAGACATGCGCCAGCCGAGGCCACATTGTACATGTTGCACCTGGGAGAGCGATGTTAGTCAATAGGAATTACTCAAGAGAACCCAAATAATTACCAGCCCTCGAACCCTCCGACTGGACACTTCTCCTCGACAAGAATCCATCCAAACTCCACAGCCCATGCAACCAGGGCTGTGATATCGAAGAGTAGAACCCATTTGAGTTCCTTTCGTGCCCGCTTCCACTGCTCCTCCAGTGCCAGCGCTTGAAATACGTTTCGCCGCCGCGGGCGCCGCCCCGTCTGGCCAGAAGATACGGCTGAGGAATATTCGTCGGCATCCATGGCTAGCTCCCTGTCCTCTCGATCCATGCCATGGCTACCCTGGTTAAACATGGTCGGATCGACGATGAGGTTGACCTGTACAGGTTCTGCTTGCCCAGCAGACTTATTTCTTCGCTTTTTCTTCGGCTGAGCACCTGGAAAAGCTTGGACAGGGAGAACCATGGGACCCAGGCCATTCATAGAACGATCTGGACCCGTTCGTCGTCCCGAGAAACATGGTCGGATACAGAACACATATGCCAACGCAGTGAATGTAATCGCGGAGAGGATGTAGAGGGTAATTGTTTGTGGCTTCCCTTGGGGAGGAGGAGATGAAGGAGGTTTGATTGCCTGTACATAAATGCTTCCATGAGCTTCATATGACCTGTATGAAGTGTTAAAGAGACAAATTCACCAAGGCAGCGTAGATAGAGGTCACGGCCACTGCAAAAGACATAAGCCCTTCGAAGAGCCTGACTGCCGTCCTTTTCTTCGGCCCTTGGGTGATCATCCTGCCTTTGAGGTCCACGCTCCCGACCAGTTTCTCTTCTTGATCTTCATCGTTCGCCTCTTTGGTCCCAAACTCCTGCTCTAGCATCCGCATTCTTTCTGCTTTCATACCTCCATCAATCGGCGATGTATATGCCGGTGGATCCACTTCGGACCACGGGAGAACATCAGAAGATGGATTTGGCATACCGGAATATGGAGAAAAATGGCCAGGAACACCAGGCAATATGCCTGCATTGGTAGCGACATACGTTGGGTCAAAGAACGCAGGTTGTGACATTTCCATGGATGGGGGAGCCTTGTTACTCTGCTTCTGCTGCTGGGAATACCAGTTGCGCGACCAGGCAGGGAAGTGCGATATGTCGATCTCGGAGTGAGTGCCTAGCGCACGCTCCGAGGGCGATTGTATGGCGGAGGGTATAAAAGGCTGGTAACGAGAGGTCGTCTGTGACGAGGGATGGTGCGAAAGTGGAGAGGGAACAGAAAATGGTCGGCGGGCCGGCACATGGGACGCATAGGATGCGTAGGAATGGGAAGCACTGGAGAGCGTAGGGGAATGGACGAGCGAGGGGGCCTGCAACGAGTCCTGACTACCTACAGAAAATGGGCGCATCGGCGGCGGGGACGGTGGATATTCGGGATATGGACGGAATGGCGTTGGCTGGGCAGGGTGTAATACCATATTCGCTGGAGACAGAGGATCGCGGAGCATGTCGGCATAGTCTGCTAGGTCGAGCGCTTCCACAGAGTGATCGCTCGCTTCATGACGTCGACTTTGGTATTGTGCTGAGGCCCAATGTGCATCTGTGATACTGCTGGGTATCTCCTGGTATCGCAAGGACTGTGCAGAAGGAAGTGGGTCCTCGGGATCGGGAGACCATGGGCGCGGCCGGATATGAGATGGGGGCGGTGGGGTATCTAATCTGTGATGAGGGGGATACATATTGTCATGAAAGTCGTGGATTCGTTAGAAAAGCCGTGATGGATGGATATACAGTCGGGGCTTTCGAAGCTGCTTGAAGCTGCTGGACCAATTCTCACGGAAAAGCCCAAGAGAAGCTTCAGGCTAAGTGCTGTAATCAGAGATCCACAAAAGGAAACGCGGTGCGTTTCCTACGTGCTGCGGCGAGAGCTTTGTCTCCGCGCCGATCATGTCCTTCGCGCTGGCCATCTCCACTGCACACGCTTTACGACGTCTACTCACAGACCCTCGGTACTTCTGGACTCTTGCTTGTCTCGTTGTTGTCGGAGATGCTTTGCTCACTCAACTCATCATCCGCTTCGTGCCATGTACGCCTCGTTCTCATGAATTAGCGGATCTCACTAACCTCCTACAGACACAGAAATCGACTGGGAGACATACATGTACCATATAACATTATATTTAAAAGGCGAGCGCAATTATTCCAACATCACTGGACCTACGGGTCCGCTTGTGTGAGTCAACTAGTTCATTAATGCTGCATGAATTAGAATAATTTCACAGGTACCCCGCTGGACATGTCCACATCCATCGACTGCTGTACGATGTGACACAGTCTGGAGAAGACCTTCTTTCTGCGCAGCAGATATTCGCCGTATTATATGTGTCGTCTTTGGCTCTTACGTGCGCCATATACCGCAGCGCCGGTACTGTGCCGAATTGGGTGCTGTTGCTACTCCCGCTCAGCAAAAGATTACATTCCATTTTCGTCCTTCGACTATTCAATGACTGCTGGGCGGTTGTGCTCACTCAACTTTCCGTATTTGCTTACGTGCATGGGCTGGACAGTCTCGCCACTCTGCTGTTCAGGTAAGTACAAGTTATTCTGCTTCACCATCAAACATATCATGCCAGCGACCTCGTAGTGCAGCACTATCTGTGAAGATGTCCGTCTTCCTATATCTGCCAGGAATTCTCGTCGTCCTTTTCAGACGCCGTGGACTGGTCACAACATTACGCCTTCTCTTGACAATGGCTTCTGTACAGGCTGTTCTGGCTGTGCCTTTCCTGCGCGAACATCCTTGGCCTTATCTCAAGAATGCATTCGACCTGTCTCGCATATTCCTCTATAAGTGGACCGTCAATTGGAGGTTTCTTCCAGAGGACACATTCCTCAATCCAGTCTTTGCTAGGACCTTATTGCTCGTTCATCTGTCGGTGTTGATCATATTTGGTTTGACAAGATGGTGCCAGAAGGACGGTGGCGTGTTGGCTGTCCTGCTGAGGGGTCTGCGGCGTCCTCAACAACCGCCAAGCCTCTCGCACTTACTACCGGACGGTGAGCACCCCCTTACATCGAGCATCTATCACCCGAGTGCTGATAACATACATAGAAACGATAACCATACTTTTCACCTCTAATCTGATCGGCATCTTATTCGCTCGGTCGCTTCACTACCAGTTTTATTCCTGGTATGCTTGGCAGCTACCTTTTCTTGCATGGAAGACGCGGTATCCGACCCTCGGGAAGTACGTGTTCTCAGCCTTGTGTCGTTCCACTCACTAACGGTCGGCCGCAGAATCCTGCTTTTGATGGCCGTCGAATACGCGTGGAACGTATTTCCGTCGACAACCTTATCCTCTGTGGTGTTGTGCTTAGCAAATGCACTGATTCTTATTGGGGTGTGGTCCGGGGCTTCGACAGCAGAAAAACGCAAGGCGAGCTAACCTTTCGGTCAGTGACCCGCATGATGCTGTATCTGTACGCATACATGTGGCTACATTGGTGACAATTTAATAGGAAATAGGTCAATAGTTATTTATTATAAGCGCACCGCATCAAGGCTCCCGTTTGTCATTTGCGGACACAGATGATGGGCAAGCGCGATACATGGTCATTGTTTAAGTCTCCCATGTGAGAATTGGATATGCAGAATACAAGTCAGAAGTCAGCCAATGCCGTTTCGACTGATGAACAAATGATGTTATAAGTTATAAACACCTGCGTACAGTATGACACCGCTACTTAATCGAGTCCTTCTCCCATACCGAGTACGAAAGTGCTTCGGCCACCTCTAGGCATGACGAGGACTTTTTCTGCCCCGTGGACTTGGTATGTCTCAGCATTTGGCAGAGAAAAAGATCCCATAGTCATCTCCCCTGCCAGGGGAAGAGCTGTTACGGAGACCTTCGGGAGCTGCAGCTCTCCGTGATGCAGAGCGATCAGAGTAATCGGTGCCGAGTACGTCTCGCCATCCTATCACAAACATGTTTCAATGGCCAGTACCTTCTTTGATCGAGATAGCCCATACCTTTGCCTCGAAATCGCCGCGCTTTCTGCCGCTCACCAACCAGTCCCGAACCATCTCCTCGACATCGAATCTCATTCTGTAGCTTTTCTTGTCGCCATTCGTACGTGGTCCCCAACGGCAAGAAGTTTCTATAGTCAGAAGGGCAGAGATCGGCTGACCAGCGTACACAGGTAGAGACAGACTTGAAGACGAAGTCTCCATAGAAAACGGCGTGTGCAAAATTTGGATCCTTGCCGCAGCCAAGATCTGAATATGACGCTATGAGCTCTCATGCCTGATCCGAAGAGCCGGTAAAATAAACTCACATTCATGAGTGGAACATCAACAGGGATCTTGATCTCCCGCCAAGAACCACGAACCACATCTGGATGCCGTGTTTGATCCAGAGTCTCAATCAGTCGTCAGTAGCATTCCTTTACACCCATGCGATATATCACAAACCTGCAGCACGGAGTGCAGTGCTTCACTCAGCTCTTCATCTTGGATTGCATGGATGTTTGGTACTTGTAGTTGCCCAGTAATGCCATAGATCTGCACCCATTCTGCGTCGCTTTCCAAGGCTTGTACGATGTGATCAATCAGAGCGCTTCGTTGCGTCTGCAAACCAGATAATTCCGAAAGAACTTTATCAACGGATTCCTCGATAATTGACTCGACCTCTGACAAACCCACATGATCAGGCATTCTATGCTCGGAGCCTGCAGGATGCTCACCGTCACGTAACATTCGGTATCTGATGCATAGCCATAATGGATCTCGCACTTGAGAATCTGTTAGCGAGCATGAAGCAGAGGTAGGGCTGGCATACTCACCTTCCCCTTGTTTCGATTTCAATTCAAACAAGAAATTTGCAGGCCTCGCTGGTGTAATTGTCTGTTGAATAGTTAAAGCATCCTCCGCAAAAGTGAGATGAAAACCCACAGTTATTCTCCGCTGTTGGGGCTGTGCTGCGGATATCATGACGTTGGATCCATCGCCTATTGCTTCTAATCTTGCATTGGCAAGCCGTATGTGCTGGTAAGATGTGGTTGATATGGTGAACCTGGACAACAACCTAGAGGGACTATAAAAAAACCAGTTAATCTGGTATTTGGCTTGCTCACCTGTTCCCGCGGAAGAAATCTTGTACATTGACAGCGACAGGTAAGGAAGCCGGAACCCTGCTTGTTGTCCATAGCGTTCGAGTGATGGAAGACTGTGATGATGTACGATACTCCGCGGATATATTGACATGCTATTCGAGCAGTGTTACAAGTCGACTGACAAGATCTAATAGTATGGACTCACTATAGCATGGATGGCTGAAGCGTCGCTATGAGGGATCAAAACTGAAACACTGGCGTCTTCAGGTATGTCTGATAGAACAATGCTGTCGCCTATTGTCTCTAATGACCCTGGACCTATGTATCGTGACTTGAGATTACAGGGTCATAAATTGAGCAGAATTACCTACTGCCGGAGTCTATTTCCGCGTCTGAAATCCGGAAATCGATCGCAGACGGCGATGTCAGTGTAAGCTTTGCCTGTGAAATGTGATTTCTTCCAGTTGAGATCGCCATAAGCAATGTAGGAGGGGTTCCGAGTTTGACTACGTTTAAGTTAGCATACTCGTTTTGGAGTGTCAGGTGACCTGTACATACTAGAGCGGGGTCGGCGTATACGCACGTCAAAAGCGCGCAAATCCCTGGGAAGTCGAACGATAGTGAGCGCCTTCCTCGGGCGTGTGGACCTTTTCTTTGACGGTGGGGTATCATGATGATTCCATCGAAAGTGCAGATGAGACATCCAGGCCTCACTCGAATCGACTAAAAACGTCCCTGATGATGCAGTCTGCTCCAATTATATCGAGTACTTCACAACAAGAGATAGGCAAGACATACGGGACAGAAGAGGGTGACCTTGGATATTCCAGATTTGAGAGTCTCTACGGTTGAGGAGAACGTCAACCGCTCTGACTCTCGGCCGGCGAGAAACAGGCAAATTTGGTCGATTGGTATGTCCTTTTTCTGTTTGTGAGTCCGGTATGAGGAGAACCTCATCAGGTAACTACTTACACATGGTAGGCGATTCTGCACAGAAATATCGAGGTACAACCCATCCTCCGTTACCGCTAGCCGAGCATTAGGATCCGCGATGCAGATGGAGATTGCAGGGTGGTCTGTATCGGTGAATTCTATACTCGATAAGTTACTTAGATCAGACAGCACGATTGAGAAGGCTAGTCACCTGCATCCACATTCTGAACAGCAGCTCGAAGCGACTGGACGATTTTGTCGACGTAAGCAGTGTTGTCACCCTCTTGCGTGAGCAAATCTTTTCCCAAGTCTGTTACGTATGACTTGAGGAAAGACAGTGCGACGTTGATCCATTGTTGATCCTTTGCGTTCTCTCCTTGGTCATGTGTTTGAATGGCCCGAGAAAGCATATACGATTCCAGGGAGCTCCATTTATATGGCGCATAATGTGCAGGAAGAGAAGAATAGGTCTGCAACGCCTGAGACAGCCGTCCTCGATGCCTGGACAAGGTAAGGGAAAAGTCACGGCACAACAAGAATGAAAGTAGACGTACACGTCCAGCGCTGCAAGGCTGCCATGCAACTTCAGTGCAAACTTACGCCGGCCTGCCTTGGCGTAAGACTCTATAGCCCTGTTCGAAAGGGCGATATAGAGATCATAAAAGACTTCTTTGTCCTCGATAGAGGTCAATATGTCTGATTTGCTGATCCGACGTGATGAACGCTTTGATGAAGATTCTTGGTCTTTGACCGCAAATGGCATAGAGAACGGCGGCTTTGATGATAGATGCCCAGCTCCTATACCTAGGATGTCAAGCTTTATGCCTATCAGTCGTATAGTAGGCAAAAACTGGTGACACGGATCTGCACCTGATGCCTTGCTAACTCTAGCAATTCGGCCTTTGCCGCGCTGAATGCCTGTTTACCAGAGTTATCAAGGGTCACGCCCTGCGCCCACGATTCCGTCTGCTCAACGACGCTTAGTGCAGAGGAATAGATCCACGATTCGACGAAGAAACGCGGCAAGATAACCTGAAGATTGGATATCAGCGACTCTCTTTCCGACGTAGATAGATGATCATATACCTCGACATCTCGCAATCTCTTTCCGAACGAGTTCAAGAACGAGGTTGCACTATGGCAGATCTCAACCAATCGACCTAATCTCCAGAGCAGGATGCATTGCCGTGCCAAGAGATAGATACGGAAGTCGAACACAGTGATTGAATTGGCCAGAATCAAGTCTCGGTACGGTTTCTTGTCTATGGAGAGCAGAGGCAGCGAATCGTCCTGGGCCCCGGCAACTATGAGAGTTCCGAACCAAGACAAATTCTTTTCGCGCAAAACGTGGTTGAAGGACAAGTCGAGCTCATCGTATTGCATCAGGGCATCTTCAAACAGAGACATGCCCTCGAATGACGTTGCCAGACTCTCCTGAAGATAAAAACATGTCACCCGGTACGCCATCGAAGAAACAGAGAATGAATTACCTTCAATATAAAAAACGTGCAGAAGTTCCAGCCCGGCATTAGGCGCTGACTCTCGGAACGCTTGACCTCGTCCTCTCTCTGCGAAACGGCAGCGTCGAATGCTGTCAGTATACCGTCCTTTATCTTCGAAATCAGGTCCGCCCATACAGCTGGGTTATTGTGTCCCGTAGACCAAGTAAGTTGGACACATCTGTAAATAGATTCGAGAATACGTTCAACGAAGTGAGAGCAAGGAGGGAATTCCAGACCTGTCGCGTTTGTCGACGTTGAAGTCAGCTCTGATTTTATCCAGAACCGACCCCTTCATCTGAAAAAATCCACCTGCAGCCGTCTCTGCGCCGGCCTTGTTGACTTGCAATATGATCCACTCTTGATTCTTGCGTTGACTGACAACTGCATGCCAGTCCTTGATTTGCTTTCGAACAGTTGCCCTGTACGCATCATTATCCTAGAAAAACAGACCTCAGTTAGATGATCAAGGAGAAATGTAAGTATTTACCTCACAATGAACAATATAGAGATTCAGGAGGGGCTTCTCCAATAATGTAGAGGGGACCTGAGATGTATGCTCGTCACGAATGCTGTCAAATGGGACCAGTTTCACGTCTAATTCTTGTATAGTCCGTACAGACGGGCGGGAAAGAGGCTTCCAGTGTATGCTCCTCAATGGGAACTGAGAAAGCAGAGCGTTATGAACATGTTTCCATTGCTCGGAGGAGAGAAATGACTGCGACGACGCGTAGGTGATGAGAATGTGGGAAGACATTAATGGCCTTCGAGGTGGGGTGAGGCCTGGAAAGGGTGAATCAGTGCATTCGGTATGGAAGCTCAAGTAGCTTGGTCGAGCTGGTAAAGGAATACGGAATTGTGGTACGCGCCCTGCGCTGACGCGCTCGAGGGCATCACAGTGACGCTTACGTAAAGTAATTAATCTCTGCAACCTCTCGCAAATACTCTCTTCTGCAATTCACCGCTATTCCGCCACGCTGCAAAGGACCTCGCTTGGTTCCAATGCCTTCTCCTGAAGAAGCGTCTACTTCGGCCTCGCCACCTTCCACCTTCAAGTCTTTTGGACTGATTGAACCCCTTCTTGAGGCCATCGAACAGCTCAAATTTTCCACGCCCACGGAAATTCAGAGGGAAGCCTTGCCGCATGCACTAGAAGGCCGAGATATCATTGGTGTCGCGCCTACGGGGTCCGGCAAGACAGCTGCTTTTGCTCTTCCTATCCTCCAGAAACTATGGGAGGAGCCTAAGGGACTGTTTGCCTGTGTCCTAGCACCGACTCGCGAACTAGCCTATCAGATTTCTCAACAATTTGAAGCCTTGGGGACTTCTATTGGCGTGCGGTGCGTGGTACTGGTGGGAGGTATGGACAGAATTCAACAGTCCATTGCATTGGCGAAGCGGCCGCATATCATAGTCGCGACGCCCGGGCGGCTAAATGACCACCTCGAAAATACGAAGGGATTCAGTCTTCGGGGCCTGAAGTTCTTGGTATGTCGTGTGTATCTACCCCACTTCTGTCCTTGACCCAGCCATTTTTAGGTCATGGACGAGGCTGATCGTCTACTGGACATGGACTTTGGTCCGGTGATTGACAAGATCCTCAAGGTCATTCCGAAGGAAAGAACGACATATCTCTTTTCTGCTACCATGACCACAAAAGTGGCCAAGCTTCAACGCGCCAGTCTTTCAAATCCAGTCCGCGTCGAAGTCTCCACAAAGTATGTGCCTTGCATGGGTTTCAATACCTGCCGTGCTCATAATCTCCTCCCATGTCTAGGTACTCTACAGTCTCGACATTACTGCAATATTACCTTTTCATTCCATTGTCCCAAAAAGACGTGCATCTCATCTATCTGGCCAATTCACTCGCTCAAAATTCGATGATGGTATTTACGAGGACAGTGCACGACGCGCAGAGGTATCTTGATAACTGAAGTCTCCGCGCTTAACACTCAACGGCCTTCGTTAGACTTTCCATGATTCTGAGAACATTAGGTTTCCCGGCTGTGCCGCTTCACGGTCAGTTAAGTCAGAGTCAGCGTCTCGGTGCTCTCAGCAAATTCAAGAGCGGTGGTCGCAATATTCTAGTAGCAACGGACGTTGCCAGTAGGTACGAGCCCCAGCCAGCCCTCGTCTTCATCTAGATCAACATCAACGCTGATGCACTTGACAGAGGTTTAGACATCCCATCTGTCGATATAGTTATCAACTTCGATATCCCGACCCATTCGAAAGACTACATTCACCGAGTCGGTAGGACAGCCCGCGCGGGTCGTTCAGGAAAATCGATTACCCTTGTAACGCAATACGACGTCGAACTCGTCCAGCGCATTGAAGAAGTAATTGGGAAGCAGATGGAGCTTTGGCCAGCTGACAAGGATGAAGTGGCTCTGTTGCGAGAGCGGGTGGACGAGGCGGGAAGGTTGGCAGCAACTGAATTGCGGGATAATGGCATAAACGGGGGACACGGGCGTAAACGCAGACGGGAGGAAGGCGGGAACAGGGATGACCGAGACAGGGACGACGATATGGTGGAAGCAGGGATGCCCACACCCAGGAAGAAGGGCAGAAAAAGAGCGTGAAATTGTAAGATAGCCGAAAGGTAGCAGACATTTATTCGGAGTAATTTCATCATCTCTTATTGGAAAGTGGCATTAACTGACGAACATCACATCAGACCGGAGGACGTATTTTGTTCCATTTTGTACCTGGGAACCCTCGTGAAGGAGACACTCATGTCCATGTCTGCAAAGACGTATGAAACTTGCATTAACAGAACACGCCCATGAAGACCAACCGATGCAAAAGCGCAGATCCGCGCACCAGAGGCGCAACCACTGCGCTAGCTGACTTGCGCTTGTCATTAGTATAGAAAATTGTCTGCGGAAATTGAATAATTCTCTAAGACATGCGGCCTGGGTCTGAGTCATTCACAAAGATGCATACCTCACCGCCTTCGACGCCGTCTTCTACTCCAGTGAGGTAGATCAATAGCGTCCACTCAGACACTGCGCCCGTCTCAGTATCACGAACCGAATCATCGTAGTGCTGGCCAAAGTGCTGAGACGGCGTATATCTGTATAGTCGTATATTTGAGTTTAATGAATGGGCCGGACGGGCAGTAGCGTTTGTCCTTTTCTTCGAGGCAGGATAAGGAAACAGCGGGAGATGCGGCTGAAGGACGGCGAAGAGTTGCTGCGCAAAGGATGTGGACGTTATAGATAGCCGATCTGAGTCGCAATAAAGGTAAGCTTGATACGCATAACGAGAGATGATCATAGTACAATTCAATCTATCTGCTTCTCCCCGCTTTTTCGGTGGAGTCAGTTCCAGAGGCAGATTGTCAATGAATTTAACAAAATCTCTGCACTCTTCTAGAGATAAGACATTCTAACGAAACGTTCGTTACTGGCTTCAGTATAAATGAAAACAAGACGGACATCTATGATCACGATCTGGTCCTCCAGGAGCACATTCCTTGAGACGTCACTGGAAGGTTTGGGCGAGAGGTCAGGAAATGCGACCTCTTTGGAAGTGGAAGTAGGATTAGAGCTGGCAGGGGCGGCAGAACAAGGACTTGCAGTTTTTTTCCTCGCCATACGTATGGCAAATGAGGCGACGGAGTACCAGTAGCGCAGTGTGTGTGTGTGTGTGTGTGTGTGTGTGTTGGGGGAGGGGGGGGGGGGGGCGAGGCCACGGCGCTAAGGCTCCAACTATTTAGAATAGGTATACTGAAATTTCGTATCTATACAGTAGATACTAAATATATAGTTGTATACTGTATATATACACTATATACAGTTTGTTGATTTAAATTTTATTAGCATGCAGAATAAGAATCTAATCAACTGCCTCACGTTTGAGAGCTCCAGCGGCAGAGCGAGCTTCGAGCGGGAGAACTAGGGCAAAGCGGCAGCCCCCAAAGGAGACGCCCGAACAATGGGACTAGATTGGCGAAATGCATGACAAAGGACCATTACAAACTGCAGAAGTGACAAGAGAATGCAAGAAATACAAAAGAGGTGACGAATCAAAGAAGAGACGACAAACGGCAGGAGAGCAATGAAGGAAAATATTAGCGAGTATGTAAAAATGAAATAATTCCATGCAGCGGCAGCGGTCATAAAAGCGTGTGTACGGGCGTCGAGGCAGACGTGTAGTGAAAAGAGACGAAGGATCTTGCAAGGAATCTGCTAGATTTGATAGGTACCACTTGGTTTGCCTAGACCAGGTTTTCACTGGGGAGCTCAGTCACTACCAAATCATCTGTACACTGCTGTTTGACACCTCTCAAATTCTTGGTTTCACGAAACTGTATACTGTATGTATACTGTTTAGAATACGTATACCAGTGCATCAGTATCTATATGTATACCCTATAACAGATTATCCGTATATATACAGTACATATATTAAATACTTGGAGCCTTAGGCCACGCGATCCACTTATACATGGCGCCGACATAAATGCAGTCACTTTGCCGGAGTGGTTAACGGGATCGCCTGCTATTCCAGCACGAAAGCGGTTGGGCTTTGCCCGCGAGTGTTCGAATCGCTCAGGTGACGCATTTTTACTTCCATTACATCTCTAAATGCCATGAAGTCATCTATCAAGCTCCCCGCAAGTAACCTGCTGCTTCACTCGGTGCATAGGACAACATAATATAGCAGCTAGGAAGAAAGAATCAGAGATGGAAAGCCTCAGATCATAAGTCTCAGGTTGGAGACTAGACTATCAGAATGGAATCTGCTATCTGCAGGAAACACTAAGCGAGCAAGATCCAATGAAAACTAATTTGGACCATGCTATATTGTTGGGAAATGAGACAAGGGTACAGCTGGTGATGGTAGAGACTAAAGAACGGACACCAGAACCATACTCTGAAGTCAAACATGATGATGTAATATACGAGTTGGGTAATCTGCAAGGAGCAAGGTTACACAGAATATTCGTACGACTCAGTCTCACTTCTTTTCGACTTGAGACTTTGAGGAGTACCAGATGTCCCCATTTTACCCATCATGTGATTCAAATACATCATGAGGAAGTGCAATGCAAAATCAACTGCATAGCCAGCCAACTTATGTGGAAACCCCAAGTGCAGACGACTGCCAGAGGTCAAAAGATCCGAAAACCCCAGCTAGTCTTGGTCCAAAAAGCCTAGTCTGCTATGAGACCAGACTTTGAGGCTTTGCAAGACACAGTCTCCAACTGGCACATCACTGGAAAGAATGACTATTTGTAAAATATTTTCTACATTATATCATAGGAAAAAATGTGTCATGCACTGGCAGGTGGTGATAGGTAAAGATGCCTTGCATTTTGCATGCCTGCATTGTAACCGTAACCCTACCCCTAACCTCATACATACCCTAATGGTGCCCATGCCCTCCCACATCCCACTTGCAAAACCACTCACTTATCGTCATTAAAGTGTTCACTTTAATTTGGGCTAATCGTTCATGCACGCCCGGATTGCCTGAGCTTGCGCTCCCCCTGCGAGCCGCTCCATTGCGAGCCGTCTCCGTAGCGTCCGCGCTGCGTTCGAGCCTAGACCGGTACGTCGTTTACCTCCGTTGTTTACTGTTGCATGCGCTTCCGCCTCAGTCAGCCTGAAGAGTGCGGCGGCGGTCAGTCAGCAGCCTTCGCCTTTCTGCTTACGACCGTCACCCACCTTCAGGTATGCTAAACTGTCGTTTCTTCGTAGGCCTTTCTGCTCACGAACGTCACCCACCTTCAGTGTGTGATTCTTTCGAGCACCTCTCCCACCCACCCATTGTCATGTCCTTCGTACCTCACTTATTTACATCTTTATTTCCTTCTCTTCCATCGTACTGTACATCTCAACCATGTATCATCGTACGGGATCGGTCTCTCAGTGGCACGATAATGTCATAGTTTCCTCTCGGGCCACCCCGTTTGCCGCGCATGTGCGGGGGCGGCTGCGAACTCCCTATTTCGCCCGCGTGCAGCGACCTTGTCGCTTTCTCCCAAAAGCTCCGTCCGTGCTCGCGCGCTGAGGACGATTAGCTGCTATTTATCGGCAGTGTATTAGCTTACATGCTCATATACGGTGATAGAAATAAGAAAAAGACTGCCCCACTGAGGCTCGAACTCAGGACCTTCCGATGCGAGTCACGTGATAATGAACTAACAGTCGGACGCTGTAACCAACTCAGCCATGGGGCATATTTATAAATCTAGATTAAAATAAACAATGTTGCGGCCACTCCAGGTTAAGGGCAGTGAATGTTTGTTCAAGGCAAAACCATTGCGGATACCATGTTACATTTGGGGCCTATAGAAAGTAGAAGAATGGAATTATGTTTGGAAAATGAACATGAAATAAGGCTCATACAGCAGCACGGGTCATTGCTAGTACAAGTCCATAATGCGGTCCTTCCGGTCCCAAGTCCCTTCATTCTCAGTACACAATACTGTATGCGCTACAATCAATGTCTTAGCTCCAGTCCTCAATTCGAATCGAACAGCGATGAAGAGGCCAGACCTCTCGTTAATTCTCGACTTCTGTTAACTTGTTCTTTTCCTCCGCCAGGAAGCGATCGATATAAGACACAAGTTTGTCCACGTCTTCCTCCGTGATGGCATTGTACAACGACACACGGATACCTGCTCAGTAAACATTAGCATCCTACGCACACTCAGGAGCAGTCCACATACCACCGACAGATCTGTAGGCGACAATAACATACATTAACAAAAATTAGCCCAAGAGATGACGATGAGACGCACCGATGGCCTTTCAAGCCTTTCATAGCTTCCTTTTCGGCACCCTCCAGGAAACGCTGCTCCGCGCCGTCTCCAATGACACCGAACACGACATTCATCCAGCTCCCCGAGTTCTCCTGCACCTTCCTGCGTAAGGTGCCCTGCTCCTCGCCGCGCCGCAGCGCAGCATACACCTTCTCCGCCTTGCGCCTATTCATCTCCTCAAAATACGGCAGCCCGCCGAGGTCCGCCATGCGCTGCAGCACGAGGCCAGACATATACACCGGGAGCACGGACGGCGTGTTGTACAGGCTCTTGCTGTCGTACAGCGTCTTGTACGCCATCGTGAGCGGCACGGGCGCCGCGCCGAGCTGCGCCGCGGCGTCGACATCGACGATGCAGTCCTGCCGCACGATGAGGATCGTGAGGCCCGCGGGCCCGATGTTCTTCTGCGCGCCCGCGAAGATGACGGCGTGGTCTGCGAGGTGCGGGATCGGGCGGCACATGAACGACGAGGAGTAGTCCGCGACGAGCGGGTGCAGCGCCCCTTTCCGGAGCAGGTGGAACGGGAACGACGTCGGCGCCGCGTCGGCGTGCGCGAACTCGACGCCGTCGACGGTCTCGTTCTCGCAGTAGTAGATCAGCGCGGGGTCCGCGGAGAACGCGTACTCGCTGTGCGGCGGGATGTTGTCGAACGACTTGCTGTCGACGGAGTACTGCCGCGCGTCGACGGCGACGTTGACGCGCGCGCCGCCGAGGCGCGTGGCTTCCTGCATCGCCTTCTTGCTCCAGGAGCCGGTAACGACGTAGTCCATGACGCGCTCTTCATCCGCGAGCCGGGGATGGAGCAGGCGATGGCGCGCCAGCAGGTTCAGCACGACGGCGGAGAACTGCGCAGAGCCGCCGCCTTGGGTGAACAGGACGGAGTGGGTGGGCGGGACGTCGAGCTGCGTGCGGATCAGGGATTCGAGGTTGGATATGAAGGTCGTGAACTCTTTCGAGCGATGAGAGATCTCCGCGATGCCGATTCCAGTGCCCTCGAAGTCCATGAGCCCCTCGGCGGCGCGCTCGAGCACCGAGGTCGGCAGGGCTGAGGGCCCTGCCCCGAAATTGATAGCGCGGTTGGCCATGACTGCAAGAGTATTACATTTTCATCAGAGGCCATCTTCAGATCAAGGCTGAACGAACGATCGTACCAAGTCCTCGTGACTACGATTTATGCAGCTGTAAGGACAAAAGACTGCAGAATAGCTGAAATGAGATACATCAGTCCCCATAGGTCTGTCCATTGGGATGCAAAGCTCACCACCGCGGCTGTTGTTAAGATGCAAGACGTTCCTTCCGGATGGTAGGAGCCACAGTACTAAATGATTCAATGAAGTCGCAATTCGAGGCGGAGTCATTCCCATGACGCACTTTCGAGCCTGTGGGCGTCAACGGAGAACGGATATGTGACACTCGGTCGAGTTCGAGCCTCACCGCGGCAGGTCCTTTTCTTAAAAAAATACAATTTTTGACATATTGAACGTTGACCAGACTGCCTGACGAACGGCTCTCCAGCACCACACGTCCAGCAACTCTTTTTACTTCTTCGTGAACGGCTTGATCTACGCGCAGATCATCAAGAATTTCTGGCTCCCGTCGACGTTGACATGAACCTGTCTTGTTCGTCTGGCAGATAAATGGAATCACCGGCGATTATGACGAAACCGTGAAAGTCAAACAGATGGTAGACAGGAAGCTTGAACGACACAGCAATGTATTAAGCGACTTTGGAGATAGACATGGACATTTCGACGATCTGCCTTGACGCGCATACAAAGACGTATGAATGCAAAATGAGGCAGCGACGATGACGTGCTGATTGGACGAAACAGGCGTAAGCGAGAAGGAACAACAAAGACGAAACAAAGTATAGGCAAAGCAGCTACGGCATGAAGATAAGCTTATTATATTATATAGGGGGAATCAGCATGCATATGCAGAAATATATGGGAAGGAAAATATTCGGAGGCGGACAACAACGCCAGGTTGTATGGCGCGTCGTGTACAGGCTGGAAAGTAACTGAACGTGGACGGCAAAACATAGATAGCAGGACGTGAAGGGGACGGAAAGCAAACACAGTAAATACGTGCAAGTACAGCGCGAAAGTTCATTGATGACATGTTAGATAAAAGATCATGAGATGGAGACCTGGAATGTGCAGATGCAGATGCGAAGATAACAGCTTGCGATGCGATCATATGGTGCAGATTGATGGATTATGAATGCTGGATGATCCATGAGATGGCGAGGCAGGGTGAGGCAGGACGGATGCGATGGGGCGATGGATATGAAACGAGGTGGGATGGCGGGACATGCATCGGTGAGGACGGAGTGATTTAGATGGACGTGATGTATGATATGGCCGAGCATGATCCCGAGCCGGCAGCCACATCGTAGCCTCATGGTGCCCCCGGCGTGGGCGTCATTACAGGCATCAAGTTCCAAAAGCGGACCTGTGATGGGGGAGGAAGGCGTGGTGGCGGCGTGCGCGGTTCGGTGAGGTGCGTGACTTCTCGAGCGCTTGTCAATGAAGGGGGCGTCTGACAGCGCGGCGGAGAGCGCGAGCGGCTGTGAGAACGGGGGAACGCAGATCGGATAGATGTCCGGCGGCGGCGGATGGGACCAGGACCCTCGGTGATGCGTGCGTGCTCGACAGAAAGCTGTGAGAGGTCGGCGATGTCGTAGGCGCTTATGTCGACAGGCGGCTGGAGGAGGGCCGATGTCCACGGCAGGTCGTCGAAAGCAGGTGTGGTCGGAGCAGGGATGGGACAGTCGCCTCTGGAGACATGGCGGTGACGACGAAGGGGACGAAGAGAATCAGACGGGAAGAGGCCCGAGGGCCGCTTGGTAGAGCTACAAGGGGTCGGAGATTGGGGCATCTAGCGATAACTGATCAGACGCGATGAAGGGGGACGGCGAGAGGAATACTGACTACATTACGCTTGACGCGGCTGTGGATACGGATAGGGGACATAAGGCGAGGGAATACGGTTGGATCATTATTCTCTTTGGGATCGGTGCACTGGGGAGGGCATGAGGCTCGGTGATAACGGTCGAGGCGGAGAAGAAACGCACAATAAAGGGATCATCGGCGAGATCTGAGAACAGGACGCGAGGCTCCTGGTGGGAGACGATGGCGGTCGACGGTCGTGGGCGACGAGGCTGGGGAGCGACAATGGGAGCCATTGTGGGTGAGGATGGAGGACTGTGGACTGTAGATGCGAGTTGGGGCTAGAGATACAATGGGAGATGAGAACAGAGGGTGGACTTTATGGAAACGTATTGTAGATGGAAGCGATGAGAGTGATACAGAAAGAGAGAACAATGGAAAAGCAGAGGGATGAAGGGGAGAGCGTCCTCCCTCACCTCCCCCCTTCGGGTGCTGACTAAACACGCTCCCCCGACCACCCACCCCCGCCATCCTTTCTCCCATCGACATCAGATCTCATACCCCTCCCGTCGCTAACAAACGTGTCACGGCTCCCTCCATGGACCCCCCCACCAGTTGACAAGCGATCCCCGCCAGGGCTTCCCCGCGCCAACAGCAAGCCTACGTCTTCGGCTCCTCCCTCGGAACCTCGCGCCCGCTTCGTCCCAGCCATTGTCTTAGCTCGCGTCACTCACCGAATCTCCCAACTATTGTCTTTGTTCTCCGCAGACAATAGCGTGTCCCTTCTCGGCAGTCGCGTACCCTCCCGTCACTCTGGCATCTCCCTGACAGCAGGCGCGCCGGTATATCCATTCAGGATACAATGCGCGGTCGACCGTCTTGCGTGGGTACAAGGACGCGTGAGTCATGCTCAGTCCGTATGCCCATGGTGACGGGACAGCGAGCGGTGTGGCCTTCCATCATATGCGCAAGTTCACCTAAACTGGTTAGATACGTATGCCTATGAATGTTCAGCGTGTCTAGAATGCCAGGATGTCTACGAGGAACGTACGCTGAGTTTCAGTGAATGTTCAACTTTTCGAAAGAGCGCAGATCGGCAGTTCGCGTCGCCGGCGCTCAGACGTACGTATGGTGCCGAGGAACGGGATCCTTGTACAATGGTTACCATTGCCAAATAGCGGTGCAAGCAGGTCCAAGCGACCGAGACCAATTGAAGGTTGTTGTAACTGGTAATGCATTGTGCAAACGCGTGGTGTCGTGACAACTGTCCACCGAGCTGCCCATGTTCCCAGCGGCGCGTACAGGCGGGGGCGATCACTTGGAAGCCGTTGCAACCGGCAGTCCAATAAGTATGCAAAGGCATGGTGGGTGCGACGTCTAGTCGCCGAAGCTGCCGACAGAAAGATGCAAATCAAAGACTTTCATAACGCATGCGATCTACGTATTTTACAACCAGCCACCACCGTAGACCTGGACGCCTTCCATATCATGACCGCAATGCTGACAGAAACTTTATGAACGAGACCCTAGTACACCCCGCATCTAGAGGCACTGGCTGTAGTACTGGCTCGACTCCGTGCACGTGGAGCCGCTGGCACACACCGTCGGCCCAGAGTATCCCTGGCCACCGCTGAGATAGGTGAGCATCAAACATTGCACTGATTGCAGGGGACACTCACCATTGACCGTACTTGGTCTGGGTAGCACTGGGGGCAGACGCGGTGGAGCTGGGGGAGCCGGGGGCGGACGCGGGGCCGGTGGGGGCAGAGCCGCCGCTGCCGCTGCCGCTGAAGGTCGAGCCGATGGGGCCGACGCGGATGTTCGAGTATGTGACGGAGTCGCTAGCCTCGCTGGACTCGACGTCCGAGGGCAAGCCGGAGTCGGTCGCGCAGGTGCCGCGGGCGACACCGGGGCTCGTCGGGTCCGCGTCCGTAGGGTAGTCGCTGTCGAGCCAGAGCATGTTCGCGGCGTAGTCGTCCCACACACTCAGGACAAGGACGACACCGCGGCCGAAGGACTCGCCCATCGTCGCGAGGCCACCGTGCTTCTGGAAGTCGGGGGTGTCGCCGAATGCGGTCTTCTGCTGGGTGCAGAAGTCCTCGGTGATCGAATTGGTGGTGTCGATGCCGTCGATGTTCGTGTTGCTGTTCTGGATGACGACGCCGTCCTGGACGTAGATGCGGCGGATCTCGGAGAGCGTGCCGGTGGTCGTGTTGTCGCTCGTCAGGAACTGCGTGACGACCGTGAAGGGCTTGCTGGTGTCGACGGTCAGGCCGTTGCCGTAGAAGGAAGTGTCACCCATGCGGAACGAGTTGAAGTCGCAACCGTCGGGGTCGCAGACACCGGAGTACCTGGAGGTGGCACCGCACTCGTCGCCCGAGCACTCGGTCTGGCCGGTGACGTCGCAGGGATGCGGGGTGAATGCCGCGGAGAAGGAGTTGGCCTCCCAGACATCCATCTCGCTGCAGCACGAGCCGTACTCGCCGGTGCCGGAGTTAGCACTGTTGGAGTCTCCGGTCCAGTTGCCAACGTTGGCCTGTCAATGAAAACATTGAGCAACATTCAAGATGAAGTAGGTAGGCTAAGACTTACGAGACCGTTGATGAACTTGAGGTCACGGGGGCACTGCGAGTCGCAGTATCCCGTGCCGTACTGGGCACCGGCCTTGTTGGTGGAATACTGGGACATACCACCGTCGGCGGCCATCTCGGAGAAGTAGAGCGCGCCGTTGAGACCGCAGCCGAGGTTAGAGACGTCGACGTCGAAGGTGAACTCCTGGTTCAGGAGCTTGAAGATCTCGTACTCGGTGTCGCTGGCCATGAGGTAGACACGCGAGCCGACGTTCGTGTTCGCGCCGTTGGTGACGAAGTTGAGCTTGAGCGAGTTGCCCGAGCTAGTTATACCGTACGTGCCCTCATAGTCGGCACCGTCAAGCGCGCAGTTCGTGGCGCAGGTCGTCGGGTCGGGGCAGAGGGAGTCATCCCAGGTGTTGCCGGTGTAGCAGTTGGTGTAGCCACTGCGAGTGCGTTTGAGTACGTGAGCGGTACGAGAGAATGAAGATGTCCTCACTCGGTCGTGTGCAGCCAACGCCAGTTGGCGTCAAGCACAACACTGCCGGAGTTGGTAGTGCAGCTGCCATCAGCAGAGCAGGTCTCCCAAGACAAAGTGGGGTGGACCTCAGGGGTCTGCGTGCCGATCTGCTGGGCGCGCGCAATAGCGGCTACAGCGAGTGCTGTGAGAGCAGCCGTGGGGAACATGGTATACTGCAGCCGGATGGTCAGAAATATCCTTGGAAGACTTCGCGAAAAACCTACAAGCGTTGTCCGTGTAAGACAAGTTTTGAGAGCTTGCTTGGAAGAATCAGACCACCGCAGAGCTGCTGTTGGACTGATGGAGAGTAGAGTCCATCACAGCACAGTTTATATACCAGAGAGACGGAGAATAACTGGGCGTTGAGCTGGCCAGGAAGCATTTCCCTAGTGTCTCCCGTCCTACTGTCCGCCGACTTGAGGTGCGTATAGGGAGTCGATTCCAAGAATTTCCCAGTGAAAGTCCGAGGCCGGGACTAATTCGCTGCATCGCGAGTGTAATAGAAGTGTACAGCATCCCATCGCCGTCGTTAAATGGAGGGTAGGGATTAGGCTATGTTCTAAAAAAAAAACATAACAGACGGCTCTTGTCGTGCGGTTGAACCGAAAAGAGTCCGCCTGGGGAAAACGCGCTGCAGGAGGCGTTTCTGAGACGAACCCATGCCGAAATTCCATGCACCCGAGAAAAATCCATGCTCCACAAATACCGTCCGCACATCAATGATTCTTGTAGGCTATTGAGGGAGAACGCTTCGCTGACCAGTTTTAGGACGCCCATGGTTGTTTCAGCCTCTTCTGGGCTTGACCAGCTGATAGAAGCCTGTGGGGAGAACAGGGGGAACACCTGCCATGTGATCCGACATTCTTTCAGTCTAAGTTCACGATGGCCTGGAGGACCGCTCACCTGAACAACAGGCGAAGACACCAGCACGCGGCATGGTCAACGCTCGATGGGTGGATGCATTAACACGGATTAATGTAGTAATCGCGTCACAGAGTTCATGCAACGATAATATAGCGAGACAAACAGCGCTATGCTTGCCGTCAACCTGTAAAGCGCGAAAGAGTTGTAAATCACAGGATATTTTTAGGCTGCGTTCATCGGGATCCGGAAGAAACTCACTCACCCTTCCTACACTGCCGCGGGGCTCGAATACCACGCCGATATTCGGCAGGAGGCTTGCAAGATCTTCTCCAGTTGTGTGCTGGCAGTACGTGACTGGATCGATAAGAGTCCCCCTACGTCATACAGTATGTTGTGGAAAGCAAACTGTGGGTGAGAGCCGTAGCCAACACGGATTGGGAAGGGACAGCGCGCCCACGCGTCGTTTGAAATTGTCCTTGTTGAGTGACACCCGAGCTTGAACCGAGTCTACGAACTCACCTGCAGGAGTTTGCGGTAGCAACTCTGCCAGTTCATGTAGCGCTCTTCATTTCCTCAAGGATTCAGTATTCGGGCATGCATCTCTCGTGACCTCGGCCTTCTCATTCTATTTTGACACACAGCAAGACACAACGCCTCGTGCTCCAGTCAGCAGCCTCTGTCAACTTTTGAACATCGCTCGATGCACGTTGTTAATTCGGGAAGGACTGCATTGACACAGTACTGTGCTATTCCAATGATAGGATCGACGTTCTGTCACGGCAGGTTGCGTCGGACAGGAATTCCAGGTCCTCAAGGCCTCGGACCGGAGTCCCCTTAAAACCGTCCTTTGCAGCATCAGGAAGTCCGCCATGAGGCAGCCCGCAGGCTTCTCCTGACCATGTGAGTCCCAAAAGGAGTCCCCAAACAGCAGCGACACACACGTCTGACAACCATAGCATGCATCCCCCACGCGCTGTCAGCGGGATCTCCCAGGGCCATTTTAGCGCAGGACACGCTGCACATCAACCGTGTCCATTACCTACGATTGGCCAGCGTTTTTAATTTCTTGGCCCCCGTCCCTCACTGAGATTGCGCCATGGCCAAATCTTCTTTGTATCTGAACTGTCTCGTCGACATCCATACCGCCGCAGGCCATGATCACGTCCCTTCCGAGCGCAACCCTATATGTCTCCCCGTCTACGTTCCCCGATCGCGTCGACGTCGTCACCCAGACCGTATGGGCACCTAATTCTGATCCCTCAGCGAGCATCGCACCAACACCTAGTACTCCAGTGCCGCTGGCCCCAATCATCGGCGGAGCAGTCGGCGGTGTCGTGCTCGCTCTAATAGCGGTCATAGGCTGGAAGTGGTGGGGACGAAGCATCGAGCGCAGTGCAGAAAAAGAGCGGTCGCGACAGGTAACCTCCCTACCCCTTCCGTCGCCGCTCGGAAGCTCACCTAGATGCGCAACAGCGTGCCCTCCTTCAGGTCAGGGAGAACACCCGGCGCAACGCGTCGTCGAGCCTCTCGCTGCCGTCACGGCCCGGGCAGTACCAGTCCCTCCGCAAGACCGACTCGCCCACGCGCAAGGTCAAGTTCGCGCCGCCGTCGGCCGCACCGAGCGAGAAATCGCGATCGGCTGTGTCCCTGCCCGCGGGTAGGAGCGCCGGGGCGCAGTCGTACGGAGGGCTGATCACGACGCCCTTCGGATACACGCGCGCGCAATCTGCGACCTCGCTGCCCTCGTCCCGGCAGCGCTCGCTGTATCCCCTCCCGCCGGGCGCAGCGTACCACGGGAGCCCTGCCGCACGGACTTATCTCTCCTCACCCCTGGCGGACCCGCGAGCCGTTGTCGCTCTCGAGGGAGAGAGCCCCGAGACGTCGAGACGCTTGTCGGCGGGGATGTATCTGTCGTCGGACAACAGTTCTTCCGAGTCGTGGCATACGGTCAACAGCGACATCGAGCAGGACAGTCAAGCCGGAATCCATAATCATGATCGATAGATCCTGCGGGGTGGATTCGTTGAGCGAGTTAGTGCAAGGATGATGCGGGTGCGCGCGTGGGCTTTGGACAAATTGGACTGATCTTGACGAGCAAGTAATTACTTGATTATATACGATGCTTACGATTCATTACGAGTAGATGAAAGCTCTTGGACCTGTGTAGAATTTTGATTATTATACAATGATTTATGGGATAGACGGGGCGATTGGGCTTTGCGTATCCTCTGTGAGATTAAACTGAGACTCAAGTGGCTTTTATACTGCATCGACAATCGCATGTGCTGCGAATGTCGTTCAAAGACTACGATAGGTACTCTCGGACCTTCAAAAGCCACAGCCAGTTCGATGCGGGTACGAGACCAAAGGAAGGTAATACAGAGAATTCATTTCTTCGATTGATGGCTGCCGACGACAAGATACACGGATATGCTGTAGGGTAGATATAAATGCAGCAAAGCAGGGGATAAGGGAATCGTGGACTATGTATGACAAGTAATGAAACCAAACTGCGAAGACTCAAAGCGACCTGCGGGTATGCCGACATTTAGTCAATCTCCTCCATGGCCGAGGTCGATGCACCCTCGAGCGGCGGGGGCGCATCGTCGGACGTCGAGATGGCAGTGGGCTCCTCCTCCTCGTCCACGTCAAGACCGAGCGAGATCATGCGGTGGATACGCTTCGCGAAGGAGGTGGGCTCCTCCAACGAGAAGCCAGAGGTGAGGAGCGCGGTCTCGTACAGGAGGTAGGTGAGATCGCGGACAGACTTGTCAGCCTTGTCCTCGGAAACCTTGCGCCTGAGCTCCTTGATGATGGGGTGGCCGGGATTAAGCTCAAGGGTCTTCTTGGACGCCATGTACGACGACATCGAAGAGTCACGGAGGGCCTGCGCCTTCATGATACGCTCCTATTGAGATATATCGAATCAGCAAACTGGTCTCGCCAACTTGAAGACAATGACAGACTAACCATGTTCGAAGACCAGCCGAACTGACCGGTGACGAGCACGCAAGGCGAGTCTGCGATACGGTTCGAGACGACGACCTTCTCGACCTTCTCACCGAGCGCGTCCTTGACGACCTTGCACAGGTCGTCGAACTGCTTGGCCTCCTCCTCACGCGCCGCCTTCTCCTCCTCGGTCTCCTCAAGCTCGAGACCCTCCTTGGACACGGAGACGAGCTTGTGGCCATCAAACTCCTTGAGCTGGGTCATGGCGTACTCGTCAATGGGGTCGACGAGGAGCAGGACCTCGAAGCCCTTCTTCTTGAGGACCTCAAGGAAGGGAGAGTCCTTGACGGCGGTGAGGGACTCGCCAGTGAGGTAGTAGATCGACTTCTGGACCTCGGGCATGCGAGTGATGTAGTCTGCATACATTTTTATGAGCGATCGGAATCAAACACATATGGCTGAAAGGTAATCACCCTTGAGGGAGATCGGCTCATCGGTCGACTTGGTCGAGTAGTAGCGCAGGAACTCGGCGAGCTTGCTGCGGTTCTGGGCGTCCTCGTGGATACCAAGCTTGATGTTCTTGCCGAAGGCCTCGTAGAACTTGCTGAAGTTGTCCTTGTCCTCAGCGATCTCAGAGAACACGTCCATGCACTTCTTGACGATGTGCTTGCGGATGACCTTCAGGATCTTGTTCTGCTGGAGGGTCTCACGCGAGATGTTGAGGGGCAAGTCCTCGGAGTCGACGATACCCTTGACGAAGTTCAGGTACTCAGGGATGAGGTCCTCGCAGTCATCCATGATGAAGACACGGCGGACGTAGAGCTTGATGTTGTTGCGCTTCTTCTTGGTCTCAAAGAGGTCGAAGGGCGCGCTATAAGACAGAGCGTCAGTCATAGTAGCGAAAAATAAAAACACATCACAAACCGCTTGGGAACGTAGAGGATAGCCTTGAACTCGAGCTGACCCTCAACGGAGAAGTGCTTCACAGCCAAGTGCTCTTCCCAGTCGTTGGTCAAGCTCTTGTAGAAGGCAGCGTACTCCTCCTGAGTGATTTCCTGAGGGTTGCGCGTCCAGATGGGCTTGGTCTTGTTGAGCTCCTCGTTGACGGTGGACTGCTCCTTGACCTTCTTGGTCTTCTTCTCCTTCTTCTCCTCCTCCTCATCGACCTCCTCGATCTTGGGCTTCTCCTTGTCCTCATCCTCTTCCTTAGCCTCCTCCTCCTCATCTTCAACCTCCTGATATCAAGTTTTAGAACTCAGAACCATAGGACAAGCACAGTCAACTTACCTTCTCGACCTCCTTGGTAACGACGAGCTGGATGGGGTACGAGATGAACTCGGAGTGCTTCTTCACGATGTCCTTGATGCGCTTCTCCTCGAGGTACTCAGTCTGGTCTTCCTTGAGGTAGAGGCGGATTTCGGTACCACGGCCAAGAGGAGGGTTCACGTTGTCGGGGGTGATGGTGAAAGTCCCACCGGCTGCAGACTCCCAGATGTACTGCTCGTCGTCGTTGTGCTTAGAGATGACCTGCACGCGCTCGGCAACGAGGTATGCGGAGTAGAAACCGACACCGAATTGACCGATCATGGAGATGTCGGCGCCAGAGCTGAGCGCCTCCATGAAACCCTATAGACATGGAAACTCGTTCATAAAGAGGCTATGCGCGAGGATAAAAACGCGCCACACACCTTTGTACCGGACTTGGCGATGGTACCGAGGTTGTTGACCAAGTCGGCCTTGGTCATACCGAGGCCAGTGTCACGGATGGTCAGGATTTTGTTCTCCTTGTCGGGAGTGATACGGATGTACAGATCCCTCTCGGTGTCGAGGACGGAGGGGTCAGTAAGGGAAGCATAGCGAATCTTGTCGAGGGCGTCAGATCCGTTAGAGATCAATTCACGAAGGAAGATCTCCTTGTTGGAGTAGAAGGTGTCTAAGATCGACGGTCAGCCTAGCCTCTACATGAACAACTACAGCACCTACTGATGATCAGGTCAAGCAACTGGCTGATCTCAGCCTGGAAGCCAAAGCTTTCGGGTTCGGCGGACATTTTCTAAGACGAGTGGAGGTCAGGATAAAGTTGCACAAGGCGGGACGGGAGTGCTCACGAGAGGGATGCGTGGAGAGGATAAGAAAGAAAGAGGACACGAGGGGGAACTGGAGAAAAAGAGAGGAAGAGGGACAGGCTTTTATCGTGAACGCGACAGAACGCGCGCTCCCCGACCGATCCTTCGAGAACCTTCTACATCGACTTCCTTTTCCGGCCATCCTCTTCCCCGCGCTTCCCGCCTTGCAGTGCTCCGCAAACGATACAGTTAGTAGGGTAGAAATACACCAGTACTGGGTATACAAACAGTAGTAGAGATCACTGACAGATTACAGCTACCTCCCCTCCAGATGCAACGCACTGCTCAGAATCGGGCTTCGACTCGGTGAGGATACCACACCGCGATTCCGCCCGCTGACCTGCGCTCTCAACACCTCCACCATCGCTTTCATCTCTTCAATCTCGTCCTTCAATTCTCCATTCTCTTCTCTCAAAAGTTTGTGTCCTTCCCTCAGGGACCGTACCTCAGCTGCGTACGTGGGGTACGCATCCGACTTCCTTCGCGTCGGTCTCCGCGTTTGCTTCTCGTACGCTAGTTGGGCTTCGAGCGCCTGAATTTGACGCCGCGATGCTCTGAGACAGCGTCAACAACTGTCTAAGACGGAGCAGTAGGACAGTTTAGCGTACCGTGCCTGCTCGTCCATCTTAGCATGCGTACTTTCGAACGTTTCGAGACGCAGTTCCATTTTCTTATATTTGCTGAGCATAGCCCGCATTACCTCTGTCTGAGCTTTATACTTTTCCACATCCGCATCCCTTCAGTGGCGAGGTCAGCGCGAGCCATATTAAATGACCCTAGGAACATACCATAACTTCTGCAGCGTTGTGAGCTGCTCTATCCGCTTTTCATAATCGCGTAACCGGTCGACCTTGTGCGCGTTCTCCTTCTTGGACGTCTCCAACTCGAAAACACGCTTCTCAGCGTCTGCCAGTAGCTTACCCTGTGCAGCAAAGTGGGCCTAGAACGGATATTAAAAGAATACCACCATCCAAGGATTCCGCATTTACGTACCCGGACCTCCTTCTCTGCTAGACGTAGAGCGGCGGTCTCCGATGTCCATGTCTTCTTTTGGTCTCGCAGATCATGTATCTTCCGCTGCTGCTCGTCGATCCAATCTTGGTTTTTCTTCTTCGTCAACGTCGTCTGCTTCTCATGCTCCTTGAACCGACGTTGCAAACTCGCGACCTGAGCCTTGTACTCGCGCAGCTTATTATGCTATCAATGCACATCACATGAGCGCCCATCCCCAACATCGCCACAAGAAAGACGATGCCCACCAGAGCCTGCCTCTCCGCCTCCGCATTCCGACTCTGTATCTGCGTCATATACAGCCTCCCGATCTGCTTCACGTTCTCTCTTTTCAGCCACAGCTCGAAGTTCAGCTCGTTGCGGAGCAGGAGCACCTCGCGCTGCAGCCCGGCCATCGCCTCCATAACATGCGCCGGCACGTCACTGGTGCGCTCCGGCGACGTTTTACGCGATTCTGCGTAGATGGAGGTCGCTGATGAGGCCGGATCGGAGGAAAACAGGTTGTATGGCCAGATGGGAGAGGGGTCGACGATCTCGAAGTCCAGGCCGGCCTTCAAAGTAACCGAAGTATTGATCATATCCTGGAGAGATATGCGCGTTTTCGGCGGCAGGGACGTGCGGAGGTCACTTTGAGCTATGGGCGGAGTCATGATCATTTGTGGTGAGTCCCACGAAGGACCGTCGGGAACGATGGGAATTGGGCTTGCAGACAATAGGGGCAGCTCCGGTTCAGGGCTCGGCTTCGTGACGCGCTGCTCCCGCTCATGGTTCGCGAAGATGAGCCGCGAGTTTTGATTTTGCAGGAGCATGGACTCCGAGGCAACGCGATCGATGTCATACGACGCGAAAAACTCGGGCTCGGTGAGCTCGCTGTCCGCAGTACGCCAGATGATGAGCGGATGGGCGACATGCTCACGGAGCAAAATCTGCTAGATCATCAGAATCCACTGACCGCAGGAGAGAACACACATGCAGAAGACGCACTTCGCTCTTGGTCTTGATTTGTTCAACGTCCAGCGCCTCGTCCCAATCAACTACGTACGGACTTTCCTCGCCTTTATCCTTAAGGTATTCGGCCGGCCGTCGAAGGAACGACAGAAGATTGCAAGGGAACAGGTAGTACAAGATTGAGAAGTAACGCTTCGGCGATGGTGCCGGTGCGGCCGTAGAATTGAAGGACATATCCAGTCGCTGCCATTCGATATCTGGGCGAATGTCGGTCGCCCGGCTCCCTTGCACTGCGTGAAGCACAACATGTTCCTCTTCAGCACTTGCGCTACCGCTGTCCGAATGCTCATCATCCCTCTCAGGCGAATTGTTTTGGGTGGATTGCCGTTCCTGCCAACATATCATCCTTGCGAAGATGGCGAAGAGCTGCGGAAGCATGCGCTTGAGATGAGCGCACTCTTTCACAGCAAAGACGCAGAGTAGTTTCGATACGATCGTGTGAGCAATAGTTATAACCGTAGTAGAGTTGTCCACGAGGAGGGATGTGAGAATGCTCTGCATGAGAGGGTGTGATGCGAAGACGCCTGCTTGAGAGTCGCCAAAAGAAGGATGTGATGTGAAGCGGTCGAGAAGATTGAGCAGCTGGAGTCGCGAGGATGGTGAAGCAAAGCAGTGGAATACTTGAGTCAGAAGTGCCTGCAGTACGAGGTCAAATGAGGACTGTTCACATGAATTCCCAGCTTCCTACATCTAATGAAACGCACCTCAGTCTGGTCCATCCCGAACTTAACTAAGATATCTTCCAGGTTGGCCTTCCAGAGGTCCCTGCTCTCCCGCTGCTCTCCAGGGAGCCCCGCCCACTCCAGCATGTCCTCGCCCGATCCCTCATTGAACGCATCCAGAAGATAGAGGTCTAATATGCGCCGACGAAATTCACCCTGTTTCTCGGCATAGTTCTCGTCTCTTTGCTTGAGGGCCGCTAATACGAGGTCCTTTGCCTGAGACACCGTAGCAGCAGGTAATTTGGGCTGCCGCAAAGCGGGACGCAAGACGAGCTCGAACCATGTCGAAATCAAGGAAACGGGTGACAGAACGGGTAGAAGGCGCAGCAGAACGCTGAGGAATACGTCCGTCTGTTCGACCCGTTCGTGGTGTATGACGTCGCGGTGGACAGCCTGCAGCTCGTCCTCCAGATTAAACAGGAGCACCTCAGGCTCTGAGGAGGAAGCGCATTTGTGGACAAATTCGTCGACCAACGCTAGGACATCTGGGAGAGATGGTGCTTGTGGTGAGTTCGTGAGCAACAGACGAAGCTGGCGGATAATCTCTGTGGAGGGCATGGGGAGAAGCGACCTGGTCAGGCGCAGGACCTGAGCATACCGAGACGAGCAGCCTCAGCGCATCCGCCTGCTCTCCACGTGATACTGACGCAAGACGCGGGTCGCGTCAAAATACTGTACTTTTTCTTATGGCCTAAGATACTTTTACGCGTTTTCGATATGCCAACGCCCAGACTTGCTTCATGGTAAAGCACACAGGATGTCGCGATAGAAAACAGATTTATTGAAAGGGTACACATAAACATACACTACAAAAGATTACGCGCGTAAATACACCTGTAGCAAAGCAACGTAGGTCAGCACATCGTCCACAAGCACACGACGCAACACGCATCGCTCGCGCACGCGAAAAGATCAGACATCCTAGGAAGGTCATTTAAACTCGCATCGCGCCGACCCCCGCCTCCCGCCCAGCGCACCGTCGACAAGCGACGGCGGCCCACGCTCCGCTCGCCAATTGGGTTCAACGAGCATTGGAGGGGGAATGTAAGCGTTCGGCATTGGGGGAGTAGCTCCGCTTGGAGGGCGCTGGAGTGGAAACTGCGAATTTCGGCATTGTTTCATCCGCATGCAAGCGCGAGCGTGCGTGTGAGGCAGGGAAAAGATACTCACCAAGAGGAAAGGGCGGAGAACCAATTTGGAAGTCTGTGCAAACAAACTGGAAGGTGGTCAGAGGGGTTTTGGAAGGACGGGGAGCAAGTAAAAGAAAGATCAGACGAAATGGCACTGGCAAGTACACTGTGCGCCCCGTAGGACGCGTATCTGTTGCGAACAGACACCTCTATTCCTCGGCATGGTCGTGTAGGACGGGGAAGAGAATAAGGTCATCATATCAAGGAAGAAAGCAAAGACCGAAAAAAGGATGCGAAGACTCACCGAGAGAGAAGATGAAGCTGAGAACAGGAAGAGAACGAGACGGAAACAGAAATGCAGCGAAAATTTATGCTGCTGAGCGCGGGAATGCTGACGTGGCCGTGGGAATACACGCGTACTCCACCAGCCTTCGAAAGACACAAATCTGAACTCACAAAGGCGTGCACTAGGTCTAACGCTAAAGATGAGGACCAGCTTCAGTTCTATAGTGTAGTTACGTGCCATGCAAGAGGAGGAAGGATGCCATCGCGTCGCGTTGCGTAGATGAGTGCAGCGCAACCAGACTCTGACACCACCGACGCGGTGAGATATCGGCAAATCCCGTGACCGAGCCATCGTTCATACCCTCGTCACTGTCACCGACGACGACAACGCCCGTATCGCATACCCAAAATTTCAATTGTGAGTAGCTTGGATCCTTCCTCCCGTGATATGTGTCCATCACCCTGTCTATTGAGGCGAGGGAAGGCGATGGATTGACTTCCACCAGGACCGATGTACCCTTAACCTCTGCTTACCACCACCCGCCCTATCCTAGATGTCCGCCACAATTGAGGAAGTTGCTTCTGACCACTCCGGCCATGAGCACGAGCACGAGCATGAGCACGAGGAGGACCCCACCTCTAACGCTGCCCTCGACAAAATCCAGTCGCGTTCGGAGCGGAAGGCCAGGAAGGCGCTTCTCAGCTTAGGTCTGAAGAAGGTGCCGGGCATTACGCGGGTCACCCTCCGCAGGCCTAAGAACGTACGTCGCAACATGTTCCAGTGGATGACAACTGAGGGATTGACCCTTGTTTTTTGATCAGCTGCTCTTCGTCATCGCTTCCCCCGATGTCTACAAATCGCAAAACAGCGACTGCTACATCGTCTTCGGCGAGGCCAAGGTGCGTCCAATCAATATATCTCTGATGCATGGTCTCAGCGCTATCTTTCATTGCTTAGATGGAGGATATGAACGCCCAGGCGCAGATGAACGCTGCTCAGCACTTGTCGCAGAGCGCTGGTGGTGTCCCCAACCTCGAGAACAGCGGTGCGGGTGGTGAGGGCGACGACGATGAGGACATCCCCGACCTTGAGGCGCCGGAGGAGGATGGCCCTGTGGATGAGACCGGTATCGACCCGAAGGATATCGACCTCGTGATGGCGCAAGTCAACTGCTCACGACCAAAAGCCGTGCGAGCATTGAAGGAGAGCGGTGGTGATCTCATCAATGCTAGTGCGTATTTCTTTTCTCAGCCGAAGATGCGTAGTCTGACAACATGTTACCAGTCATGGCCGCTAGCGAGTGATCGATGGTGTTTTGTCCCATTGTGCAGCATGTTACCTGTATTTCATACGTCCAATGCATTTCAGTCCGGGGTGTTGTATTCGAGAGAGTTTCGGATGTCTGCTTCACTGCCACTCAGCTACCCAGTCATTGTCACGGCAAATATTGCAGACAACTTCATGGCTTTAAATGATCGCCCAAGTCTGCCAACATCGGATTTCTACATAGTAGTTTGATCTCTCCCATCCATCCTGAACAACTTCTATACCCCTTCTCCGCTTTGCCCCACCCAACACGCCCGCCGAAGGACACGGTGCAATCTCAAGCCCAATTGAGTTCGCTGCTTCATGCACAAGCCCTCGAAGCTCTCCTTCGGCGAACATGTGATAGTAGCGATTAAAGACCTTGGAGTCTTGCTGCTCTGGCTGGGCTTCTGGAGCTTCATTGGATCCTTGTGCATCGTCAGGGTCGGCCCCGGTTCGTCGCATTTTCTTATCTTTTGGGACGGGTTTCAGGGATGTCAGCTTCCATGGAACAAACACGTCTTGGCCAGACTTGTTTGCCAAATTAGGCCCATGTCCACCAGACGAGGGTTGACTTGTGGGTATTGTCCTCTTCGAAAGTTCATCTTGCTCGACGGCCCATACATAAATAAGCACTCGCCCATGAGTGGGCGATACGCTTTCCAATAATCTCTGAGCACGTATCATTAAATGAGCTGCAACAAAAATATCTCCGGTAAAACTACAAACCTGCACGGCCAGACACCTGCGTTCTGGAGTGGCCAGATGATGTATTGTTGCTATCGAAATAGCATAGTCCTGTCCATGAGAGAGTCCCGTCAGTAATGTTCCTACAGATGGCGGGAAGTCGAACGCACAAACGCCCCCCGCCTCCACCCTCTCTCGAGCACATCCCCACACACTACTTCTCTTACAAAATTCTCACCCCCGGCGTTCCGAGCTAACTCGAGGAGATTACGACTCCTATCGAGACCAATTGTCCATATACTTCCGGGACGATCGCTGGGGAGGGGAAGATATTTCCCGTTGCCGGTCCCCGAATCAAGCCCTACCCATCCGGCAGGGAGACTGTCGAGGAACTGGGCGATAATCGGCCAAGGCTGTTTTACGGGGAACCAATATGAACATTTCAGAGCAGGCTAAGACATGCTATTTGTACGCGACTGACCTTGTAGCGAGTGGACGAGAAATGAGATGCTATTTGGTCGTAGATTTCATGGACATACTTTTCTTCATATGCCCCCGGCTCTGCGTCGATTACAGCCGTGGTGACTTTTGACGAGGAAGACATGTCCTCGTTTGGATGGAGAACAGATTATGGGGTCACGATAAGTCGAAATTCGTTTATGAGGTCATGGTCGTAAAGAACAAGAAGGTTGATGGTATACACAATCAAGCGTAAGGGTGTTACAGAGGCCTTGGAACGCAAGAAACCCATCTCCACTGCCAGGTTCAGATGAACCCCATCTGCTCATCCAACAAATTCCGAAAGCGACTGCCGTCGAAAGGTGGAAACGGGGCCAACGACGTTGGGTCGAGTTCCTTGATCGCTTCTGGGAGACCGCTGAATTGACTTCGGTGAATCGACTGCTTCAAGCAACTCTAGACGAGATGTTCACCTGACTGTCGTCGCCTTCAGGTGTCCCAGCGTACTGAGAGCTTCTGCCAACTCTTCTTGGTGATTGTCCAAGAGCGTCGGGTTAGGAACAACGATCATGGGCTTGCCCTTCCGCAAGACATCGAGGATGGTGCCCGAACCTATGAAGTGGACATGCTCTCTTAGGTATAATACAACGCAAAAATAGGACAATTAACTACGCACCTGCATGGCTGATCACCAAGTCGGCATCATTGTAATCCTCCTCCAGAGAGGGCTTGAATCTCCACATCTGCACTGTAACTCCGTGTCTCTCGAAGGTCCAGAGAGCTTCACTGTCAGCGAAGCCCTCGACGTGAGACTTGCCGCATTGCACCACTATATCCGAGTATCCCTTGAGATGCAAGCTATCGAGCACAGGCTGTGATAAGACAGTCTGCACGAGGGAGTCGAATTTGGTCGAGCCGACGGTGATGAAGGCGCGCATCCCATTTGTCGATCATCTGGATTGGGACTTTGGGAAAGACGTCATGATCGCAAACTTGTAAGGCTGACTCGAACATGTCGGTAACACATCTTCATCCCTCACCACCAGGGCCTTATCTCTGTTGTCTACATTTTACGTAGCAGCCCTACCAAAAGTTATAAAAATGGGTTATACGGCGTGTGTTTTAGGCCGGTCTCTCTCCCGCCTCGCCGCAGACCCAGCTGATCTCTTCTACAGGATGTGGGACGATGGGTGTCGCCATTACATCTGGCGTACTTGCCAGCCTTCAGTCCCGGAGCACCGTTAGCAGCGTAGTTGCTGCCAAATGGGAGTCTCACACGCCCGGGACGTCTACACCTGTCAACGGACCTGACGTGGACCCGTCGCTTCCCCATCGTTTCCTAGTGTGCGTGAAGCGCGAGGAGAGCGCGAGGAACCTGCACAACATATTTGCACCCTTCTTGGGCCTCGGTCCGTCGGTTGACATAGTTGTCGCGAATAATGTAACCGCGGCAAACGAGGCCGATGTGATACTGCTCTGGTGTGTCGTTTTGTTCGTCTTTATAGAGCGTGCTGTTGAATTTGTGTTTCCCAGCTGCAAGCCTCACCAGGCCCAAGCAATCCTCAGCGAGCCAGGAATGACCGAGGCGCTGAAGGGCAAGCTGTTGATCAGTATCCTCGCCGGCGTGACCATACCCCAGATCTCGGGATGGGTCGACCCCGAGACAAAAGTCATCCGCGCGATGCCCAACACCGCCTGCAAAGTATGACTATATCTTCATCCTACAGGAAGCGTGTCAATCTCACATGCCATCTAGATCCGTGAAGGCATGACTGTCGTGTCTACCCTTCCCGAGTCCGACGGCGTAGAACTGGACCGCTCCATCATCCTTAAAATCTTCTCCTCCATCGGCCGCTGCCGCTTCCTCGACGAAAAGCACTTCGATGCCTGCACGGCTGTGTCAGGCTCTGGGCCTGCGTTCGCATGCATCTTTCTTGAAGCGATCGCAGATGGAGGCGTCATGATGGGTCTTCCTCGCGCGGAGGCACTTGAGCTTGCTGCACAGAGTAAGGACGCATCGTTTGAGTCCTCCGTCTTCTCCACCTGACCATATCCGTAGCCCTGCAAGGCGCTGCTCGCATGGTGTTGCAATCCAACGCACATCCCGCTCAGATCAAAGACGCTGTGACCAGTACGTATCGTCGTTTTAGATTGTCGTCTCTGCTTTTCACCTGAGCGTGTAATCGCAGCTCCCGGGGGATGCACCATCGCTGGACTACTCGCTCTTGAAGATGGAAGAGTTCGTTCTACCATCGCACGAGCCATCCAGGTTGCCACGGAGAGGGCCAGCGAGCTTGGCCAGCCAGGGAAATAACCTCTTTCGATGCCAACCTAATATCTTACGAAGATATAGATACAAAGACGTAACCTGTAAAACACCCATGTAGTGTACCAACATTGATTGTTGCCCACGGGCTCCCTTTAACATTCGGACACTGCTTGTGGATAGAATGGCATTGTATCACTATACGGCGTACACATGTATAAACTACTAAGGGCCGCAACATAATTTGTATCCCCTCTGCATGTCGGACACCTTTCGCAATCAAAGGGGCCGCCAAGTAAAAGGAAAAGCAAAGTCATCAATTTTGCTCCCATAAAATGAGAACAAAGCGCGTGGGTGTTAGCGCTGTCCAGAGTGTTGAGGAGCGAGTGAAATTCAAACAACAAAACACGACCGGCAAATAGCTTTTATTATTGCAACCTGTATCAAGGACATGTCAATTTGGATTCCATCGATAGCACAGAGAAGTCTCACCTGTATTTACATGTAATGTTCTCAAGGCGTTCTACAAGATAGAAGAATGCGCAGGAGCATGTCTCCTGCGTGTGAACCGCCCTTACCGTGTAGGTTGACACCCATTCGCACTGCGGTGGTAAGAGAGGCAAAACAAAAGCACAGGCACCGACAGATATGGTGGTCTGTCGGGTGGCATTCTTGCTCATAAGAATGGGCACCTCCCCGTGGGAAAATCAGTGAGGCGCCAAAGTGAACAGAGCATTGTCGATCGTGGTTTAAGCAGATGGTGCCGATGCACGTGGAGATAATAGAATGAAGAAAACTAGGTTGATGGGACGTAGAATACATATGCAAAGCCTAAAATGATCCAAGAGACGTTAGTGACGCGTCGACGAGAGCGACAAACTCGCTACTCACGACAACAGTCCTGGATCCATACACCCTCTCACCGATCTGCGTTCAAAGCAGTCGTCAATAAAAGTGAAAAGAGCAAACACAAAAGATAACCACGTACAAAACTCGTGCGTTTCGTCGGTCCTCTTGACGGTTTGCTGTGGGGTGAAGAAAAGAGAAAAGACGCATCAGAATTCGCTGTTTATAGCCAGAGGCGGCCAAATAAAGACCAAATAAATACGTACTTTCCACGCTTCTTCGAAGTCTATCGGCAAGATAACATATCTGTTTTTGCGAACAGCTGGATGAAGGAAATAATGAGCAATGATCTCATGTGATGTGGCAACAGATCTAACCTTGGAGACCAGCCGCCTGGATGATTGAGGCAATTTCCGCGGACGAGAGTCGGTCTGGTCGAGAAACATCTGAAGGCCATTAATATGTCAGACACTGACCAGAACTATGGAGGGTGCAATAACTCACAGTCCTCCAGATCAACATCTGGCCCGAGGTTCATCTTGCTTGTCACTGTTTGGAAGATTAAACGCCTCTCCCGGCGTGATGGCACTGGGAACTCGATCTTCCTGTCCAGACGACCTGGACGGAGCAGTGCAGGGTCCAGTGTATCTGCACGATTTGTGGCCATGATGACCTGAAGAACGTTGTCAATCCGCTGTTCAAATCTGTCCGCTCAGAAGATAGACTAGAATTTACCTTAACATTGCTACCCTGGTCGAAGCCATCCATCTGGTTCAACAACTCGAGTAGGATACGTTGTACTTCACGGTCGGCTCCTGTTTGTGCGTCGAAACGCTTTGTCGCAATGGCATCAATCTCGTCAATAAAGATGATGGCGGGGGCGTTCTCGCGGGCCAGACGGAAGACGTCGCGGACCATGCGCGGGCCTTCACCCAGGTATTTCTGCACGAACTCGGACCCGACGACACGAATAAAGGCTGCAGTAGTATGATGTGCAACGGCTTTGACAAGCATCGTCTTGCCGGTACCTTTGCCAGTGTCAGTTGCAGGGAATATGTGTGCATTCGAAGACGAACTCACCAGGAGGTCCATAAAGTAGCACACCACGCGGTGGGTCGATACCAATCTTCTTGTACAAATCAGACTGCGTCAAAGGCAGCTCCACCGCCTCCCTGATCTCCTGCTTCTGGGTGTCCATTCCACCGATGTCCTGGTATGTCACATCAGGCCTTTCCTCCGCGCCAAGCATCGCAATTGAGCTGTCCGCTTCTGGGGGAAGAATGTCCACCAGGGCATTGGAATGGCGGTGAAGGGCGACGCTCGACGAAGGCTTGAGCAGCTCGCGGTCGAGTGTTGACAGGATGCGCACGACGTAGTTGGAGCCGGTCGTCGACCCAACGATACCCGTGTGCTGATCAATTGGCTCTAGGAATTGGCCGATGACAAGCGGAACGGACTGGATGCGCTTGACTTCTTCCTGAGCGCGGATGAGCTCTCGCTTCAAGTTGGCCTGCTCATCCTTGATGTAGCCTTCTTGAATCTCGAGCATTTCGAGGTGGCGCGCGAGCTTCTTGTACTTGATGTAGAGGTCTTCCTCTTGCAATTCCTGGAACAGGGCCGTCTTCTCCGCGACGACCGAGTCGAGAGTTGGCTCCTGTAATTTGCTGAGTATTGGAACGTCAAGATAGTTGTTGAAGATGGTACATACCTCCTTCTGAATTTCCATTGCAGCTACAGTCGTCATGGTCGGACAATGAGAGGCAGTTGGTGGTGGTGAACGCTGCACCGAGCGCACGACGCTGACGCGGCTCGACGCGTCGTAATTGTGGGAACTGGCTTCCTCTCTGGGCCACACTGATAAGTAACCGCGAGCGCCTGAGCGCCTGTCCTCCATACTGTCTTGCTATACAGCACCGGATTTCGTTGGCCATGGCCCACGTCGTTTCGTCTCTGGACCAGCCTTCGAATTATAAGGATTCTCAGTCTCGTGTGGACCGCCAGAAACAAAATGAGCTCTTGGCAAAGTCGAATACGCTCTACGTACGCCTTTCCCTACTTCGGGATGCATTCGAGGCAACTGACACCTCTGCCAGATTGGTAACTTGAGTTTCTTCACGACGGAAGAGCAGATATACGATTTATTCTCAAAGTGCGCCAGTCCTGAAGATGGAGGAGGTGTAAAACGAATCATCATGGGCCTTGACCGGCATACCAGGTTCGCTGCGGTCTTATGTCCTCAGATCAGCGACGCTGAACATCATTCGCAGAACTCCTTGTGGCTTTTGCTTTGTAGAATTCTACACGCATCCCGAAGCTCTCGCGACCATGCGCTATATCAGCGGCACCAAGCTTGACGAGCGTATTATCCGGTGTGATTTAGATCTTGGCTACCGGGACGGGAGGCAGTTTGGTCGTGGCAAGAGTGGCGGTCAGGTGCGTATCCCCTCCCCCCTGTAGTCAAGGTATAGTAGGCCTTTACTGACTTCCCAACGCAGGTTCGTGATGAGCACCGGCAAGACTATGATCCAGGGCGAGGAGGTTGGGGAGCACAAGCTCAACGCCTGGAGATTGAAAGAAGACGGGAGGTTGAAGAGCGGTATGCAGACACAGAGCAGAACGGGCCGGTTGCTGGTGGTGGAGGGGAGTGGAAAGAACCTGCTCCCGAGGCTACATTGAAACGTGGACGTTCACCGGAAGATGAAGGTGAAACTACGACACAGGTGGGTCAATCATCGTTCTCTTGTTGTCGTGTTCTTATACAAGTTTATCTGCAGCGGGCGCGTGTGGAAGAGAGAGATGTTGATTCAGGTCGCATGTGAGCGGTGTGCCCCTGTACCTTGCCTATGTATCCTATGACAGCCTTCGCGTTATTTTATCTCGGTGTTTCATTATTGGTGTCTGGCATAAAATAGTGATGATAATCTACATAAGAGGGCCAGGGTTCAGATGATAACCCTTCCTTTCACCCCGTACTCGGTTCCGAAAGAAGCAACGTTGTCTATGGATGTCATATGCAGATTTCTGACCAGCCGGTGGGCCTCTGCAACCGAATTCAAGCGTATCAAAGCTCGCGCTGTTATCGAGCCCTTCAAACTGCGAATAAGACAACCCATGAGCAACAAATACCACTTCAGGAGAATGAGCTTACGGGTCTAATTTGACAATTTGTCTCTTCTGACCCGCGAGCTTGTAGCCAGACAGCATTTCCCGAATTTCGGGAATGGTTATCTTCCCCGGGAGCCCCCACAGAATAGCACACTTGCCCAGGTCTCCTTCTGAGATGCCACCACGCGGACCATTGCCTGGGATAGCTGCGCGCTCAGCAGCCTCTTTCCGCCCCTGCTCACCGCGCATGCGCGGGGATTTGGTGTCAGTATGTGTAGGGTAGGCGGTGATGCGTGAACCAAAGAAGTTGGAGTTGCGCAGACGGGAGATAGTAGGCGGCATGAAGTCGGATTGTGTGACGGTTATGTAGGCATTTCCGGAGGGCATGAAGTTGTTGTAATCCAGAGCAACTAAAGCGCCCTCGTGAGTACAATGTGTATGGTACTCCAGGAGTCACACACCATCCGCAACATTCTCTACTTTGTTGGTACGCAGTGCACGCGATATATCCCCAGGCGTTGCTGTGCGTGGAATGCCTGAGATCAATATGGACGTCGAGTGGTCTGAAAGGCGGTGAGCGAGGTATGCGCGAGGAAGAAGAGTACACAATCACCTGCGGGTGCGAAGCCCCTAGAACGTCGAGCGAACTGCCTTGCAGCATTGATGGCGGCCATACTTCCAAGCACCGAGCAACTGCGTAGATCTCGTGTGCACGAAGTCAAGCTTGCACGAAAGCCGAGAATATTTGCGCGACAAATGACAGCGCGACTCGGACGCGCCGGCATTTGAAGCACCCGCATCCGCACGTGATCCAGCCTCCTTGCTTTCGTCCACAACCACCACCAGGCGTTCCACACAACCAGCCCGCAGGGACATCTGGAGCGGTAAGTCTATCTCTGCAGCACCGCAGTTCGCCTCATCCAATTATGTCCTCTCGCCACGATTACCGCCGGCGCGACAGAAGCTGGGAACGAGATGACCGAGACAGAGCCAGGGATCGGGGCGGGTACCGAGGTGGGAGGGGTGGAAGAAGTCGGTCGCGTAGCCCACCACACCGACCTGGGGACAGGCGTCCGGGTATGTGGCCTGTTTCTCATCGTTTATAAACACTAACGGGGACACAGACAGGCGCGACGATAGGCTAGACTATGGCAGGGCCAGAGAAGACGACAGGCGTGACCGGGATAGGGACAGGCCCCGAAAGGACGACCGACGACGTGATGAACGTGATGGCAGGGATTATGGCCGAGATGGCAGACGAGAGCGTGAAAGGGATAGGGACGGGAGGGAAGAGCCAAGAGACCGAGACAGGCCGAGAGAGAGGGCCACTCGACCAGATGAAAAAGCAGCTCCTCGCGATACTGACATGAAGACAGCAGGAGGTACGTAGGATACTATTTGGAGTGCTTAGAGTTGCTCATGTATATTTCAGGCCCACCACCTGGTGCAGGTCCTTCCTCGCATGCGGACGCCACTCCAGAGGAGGGCGAAGAAGGCGAGGAGATGGAGGTGATCAATGAGGAGGAGACTGTCATGATGACTATGATGGGAATGTCTGGCTTTGGAACCACCAAGGTACGATTGAAGTGTCCTTCTCAGACGTTGATGCTTATAATGGACCGTCCAGGGAAAGCATGTCGAAGGCAATCAGGAAGGGACTGCCGACGTCAAGAAGATAAGAACATGGCGTCAATACATGAATAGGTATGCTCCTCTGTCATGCCTTGAAGAAACCATTTACTAATGTATCATACTAGGCGCGGAGGCTTCAATCGTCCGCTGGACAAGATCAAGTAATGTGATTTTTCTCCAGTTTGTTCTTCGGGAACTCCTTTCTGCCTTCCCAAGTCACTTCTAACAACTCAAACATACGAACGAGCCGAGCACACCCACGTACGTGAATAGCCAGAAACTGCCGAGTTTGAGTGAGCGTTGCCCTACACGTGTCTGCTGCATATCTGCGGTCTGAACAGAAATAAAATATGTACACCTTTTGCCCAGTGAAGCTATTGCATAAATAAGAGCTCGATATAATAAGCCTAAGCGCCGTTGGGTCCCTGCTTCACAAGCAAAGCCTTGAACGACTGCATGTCGTTATCGTCATAAAACTCATCTCTGAAGTCAAAGGACTCGAGATGCATCCAATCCGACTAAAAGCAAAAGCTGCTAAGTACACGGAGTCGAACTAGCACAATAGGTAGCACTCACGCTATCTTTACGCACTGGGAGAGTGTCGGTCTTTCCGCGGACTATGGTGTATCGCCTGTACGAATACATCATAGATGGCTGCTGGCGCAGGGCAGTCGACGTAGCCGAAATCTCCTCCAACACCGTAGCCGGCCACATATCCTCGGCAAAATCGGCATGTTTCGCCATGAAATGTCGCACACAAATCTCTAGGATGCCGCGCTTCGACAATCCAGGAATTTTTGCCTGCCATTTCACCCAATCCAGGATGGGCTTCTCGTTTCCGCGGCCGACGGGTGGGGCAGGCAGTAGTGATAGGGAACCGGCTTCAATTTTCTCTAGCAGCCACGAGTACGGGAAATTACCGCTGAAAAGCCAGTTTAAAATTTGTGCAATTACAATAGCGATAAATCTTACCTCTCGAGCAGGGCAAAAGGGTCAGGACCGGATTGCCTGGCCAGCATACCAATGGCCGACGGTGAGATATAGCCTTCCCACAGTGGATGAGCTTCTATCAGCGTTAGAAATGCGTCGACGGCGACAGGGTTTTCCATAACCGCCTTCGGAGTGACCGTCACAACACCACCTAGTCAGAATCAGCACGTATTGACACGGTGAAACAGAGAGATAAACCACCTAGCGGATAAATCTCACGGACACCCCAGCACTCCGGGGAGACGCTCTCATGCGTGCCATAAGAGAAAACCTGGATGAACGCTTTCCGACATAGCTGCACGAAACCTTCAAGCTTGTGAAGTTGGCTGATCGACCCAACGTGAATGAAAAGGAACCGCGGCATGGGGTTGTTCTGAAGCCCGACGAGCTGAGCATCGCCCGAGTGTGTCAACACCGCCCTGAGCGCGCGCGTCTCGACGCCAGGCGTGGGCTTGCCGTGGGTGGTAACAAGGTCACTGGCCTGATACCAGATGGAGCACAGCCGACCGGGCTTGGACATGTAATCGCGTAGCCATTCCGGGAAAGCCAGTAAATGCAGACCGCGACAATATCGTGGACTGTACCGGAGAGCTCGGGTTGGATCAGGGATATGCAGGTGCTCGGGGGGACCAATTGCAGCGGGTCGCGCTTTGTGAACCTTATTAGGGGTTATGCGCCGCTCGTTGATGTGATGTGGAAGTATTGACCAAGGCATCAAAACCGCAATGAACACGCCTGTCTGCTGAAGTTCCCGATGTACTCTGAACCTGGTACAGAGTTGTGCATCGGTAGATGGGAAAATGACGAGTATTCCAACCGGGTTGCCACCCTGCTCCAGACGAGTAAATGAGACCTGTAATATACGTCAGTAGCCAGCTATGGCGGCGAGAAAAGGTCGTTACTAGTCGTCTGGAAGCCATGTAATTTGCAACGGCTTTCAGCGCCTCCGCGTCTGCATCAGTTTCTGGTCCTAGTTTGGCGAGCTCCGTTGGAGGATTGCAGATTGGCCGCAGCAAGTCTATCTTAGGAGAATCTGGTGGTCGCAACACGTCGAGCGCAGATGCTTCCAATAACTTCTCGAACCGAAGCGAATCCCGTTGATTTATGCAGAAGCTGATACGCACAGATCCTTTAGGAACCAGATCAAACGTATCTGAGATCTTGATTCTGCAGAGGAGCTCCGCGTGATCGTCGCTGGTGTTGTAGAACATATCGCCAGTCCATTGAAACTTCCTCGGAAAACTAGCAGAAAATATGAGACCTGCGTTGCACAGGTGCAAGCTGTCAACTAGCTGTTGACCTTACCTTGGAATTGCTACTTTGCCCTTCGGAACAGTACGAGGGGGCATGCTAGGACCTGATTCTGCGCCATCTCTGGTGAACACGTGGAATATATGAGCATAAGAATAGCGAGCGGGGAAGATTCTTACACGATCGGAGCTGCCAGGCTGTTATGCGGCTACACGTCAGTACAGTCATGGTGATACATGGCTGAATTTCACATACGGAGTCGGCATTGAGCCCGTGAGGAAGGCAATTGTTTGCTGTTGGAAAGGGTGTTCAGAAGGATCATTTTGAGGTGTATCGTTCGTCATATCGGCATTGAAACCCTGACCGTCGTCCATTTGCATAGGACTTTCGACAACAGGGCTTTGGATAATTCGAGAGCTAGATGCTTGATTTGTCGAACTTCCAGGCCAAGCGCTGTCCTTGGAAGGCTCTTTCGCGGTCTGAGGCGAGGCTGTTTCGTGACCATCGCCAGGTGCGGGGACCTTCTTCTTGAACGACGGCAACGAAGTCTTGCGGCTTTGTGTTTCGACCGGGCTTTGTTTCGCCTGTTCACCCCTCGCAATGCGTGACTTCGTATCAAGCGTGCTTCCGCCCGTAAAGGGTGGCTCCATGAGCTTGATCTTTGGAGGCTGTCGGTAGGATTTGACAGGTTTGGATCCTGGTGCTTGTGCCGGCGGAGAGCTCGGAGCAGAGAACAAAGAAGTCGGAGAGTCTCCTGGACTTCCCGGCCGAGCCTTTTCCTTTTCCTTGTCCTTCAACTGAACACGAAGTTGTAGTTGTCGAAACCTAATGCAGACCAAATCGTACTCACAGATCCTGCAGAAGTGTCTACTCTGAGAACAGGTGCGGACTGCCTCTCCTTGGGTATCTTCGCTTGCTTGCGGGGAGGCTCTAGGGAAGACCCATCCTTTCAATGCCTGTCAGCAATGACTTCTGAGTGAACTGAAGATGAAGTTACCTTCAATTGACCCGCACTTGAGCTTGCTTTGCGCTTCAAGGTGGAACTGGTACGAGACGCTGTGCGCTGTGGGATAGCCCTTGACAAAGGCATGTCTTCCTCTGAATCGCTCGATGGCGGTTGACGCGAACGAGACTTCGAAGTTGACGCTAGAGGCGTGTGATCCGAACCCTCCGAGTCGGACTACGCGAAGAGGGTCAACGACAGTTCTTTGAAAGATGTTTTTCAGCCACGCACAGCCGAATTATTACCACTATTTATAGTTTCGACGAAGTTCTTCAATTCCTTGACATTTTCCTTCGCAGTTTTCTTCTTTCTGGGCGCATCCTTCGCTGAAACCTGTACATCAGATGCTCCGATGAGAATTGATCCAAAGACCGTGATGATGAAAGGGCAGACCGTAAAGCCTTTGTGTTTCTGCTTCTTTGCCTCCTTTGCCTTCTTTCCTGCTAGTTCTCTCGCAAAAAAGTCTTTCTCTTGCTCTGCATGTCGTGATGAATAAGATGTCGGGACAAGGGGACACTGGGGAACGTACGTATCCAGGGTTCTTCAGCTTTGACTACAGTACCGACGGCATAGTCTTCGTCGTCGGTGCCGATGTGCTTCCAGAAGCTCTCAAGAAGGCGTTCACAAGACTTCAGGTTCTCGTACGGCTCCCAGCTATAGCTCTTCAGCATCATCCAAAGACTAGAGACAACGAAGAGTTACCTGTCAGCGTCCGAGTCGTAGCCTGCCCACTGCAAAACCGGAGATATGAGGAGCATCCCCGCTACGCGCGAGAGGCTTACTGACCTTCACAAGGTACTCCTGATGAATTGTCAGCACGAAGGAAAGGGAAAAGGCCACTGGGGGCTTACCCACGGATGGTCTGGGTCCGCATCGTCCGTCACCCTGGCCTTCGTGATGACCTCTGGGGGCATATGCGAGTTATCGCTGAACAGATGTATGTAGATGAAAGGGAACGCGTACCAACATGGAACTCCTCCTCTTTCTCCTCTTTCTTTTTGCGACCCATGACTTGCAGCGTGGGGGTGGCTTTATAAAGAAGTGATGCACGAAATCGATGCCGAGGTGAAGATAAAGAGAGGTGCAGCGGCTGCACTAGTTCGCCGAAGAGCGGATACAGGCGGCAAGTGCTCAGTTGTCGCGTAAACGACTACTCCCACGGCCAGACCCTTCGCTTCAAGAACATCGTGTCGTTGACATCCCTGCAGTAACTCTGCAGTACTCCTTCCGGCGTGTCTATGGAACTCAATTCACATGTCATCGCCGAACTTTTCTATTCTGTCTCGCATTGCCATCGATGGTTTGCGCTTAGCAGAAGGGCGATTATCAACACCCTTCTTACAAATCACTCAACTTACAGTTCATCCATATCGCCTGGACCTGTTGGGCAGTCGATACATCTTGAATATTGTCCACAAATTTCTAGAATTACGACAAACAAACAACACGCACAATCGATAAGAAGTCGTAGTTATCGGTACACACACACACTGGCACAAACACAGAAGAAAAATCGGAATTTCGTAAAATGAAGTAAAAATATAGAAACAACAGAAGCGGTCGAGGGACAGAGCCGTGCATATTAAGTATCGACGTCGCGGACAACAGCGAGAACCCGCTCTATCCGTTTGGGAAGACGCCGAGATCAGAACCCGTGCAGCTTGATGGTGTTCCGCGGGATACCCTCCTCTGTGAGGAAATTGGATATCTTGGTCCGCTGATCGCCTTGAAGCTGGATAACTTGACCCATCTCTTCATCATCGACGAGGGTGCCATTGCAGGCGAATTCCTATGCAAAAAGGTGGTGTTAGCGGACATGCACTTGGCTCGGAGAAAGCGAGGGTGAAGGCTGGAGCTGGAATAGCCGGCTGCGAAGCCGGCGCAGGGCGATGGGGACGGAGATGGGACAATATGAGCGATGCTTACCTTCTTGAATGCCTTCAGGAGCTTCTTAGCGTCATATTCTGCCCACACAGTCAGCATCACTGCACAACACAAATACCCATGTAAATTACTCACCCCTGGGCAGACCCTGCAGCGTCGTCAGTGTCTTCCGTCCATTCCGCTGCTGGATACGGATGTGGATGTAGTTCTGCTGGGCCCCGACGTCCTGGTTGGCTCCAAGAGGGTCGGCCTCGTCGGCGAAGGGGTCTGCAGGGCACGGTCAGTCAGCTGCATGAAATTTACGCTCAAGGCCAAGGGCCTCGATCGACGAGAGATAACGCACCGAAAGTGTTAAGGTTCTGCACGCTCATGCGATGAGGAGAAGGATGCAAGGAAGAGAGCTGAGACTGAGTGGTGGTTATGTTCTGAGTGAGCGACAAGATGATGGACGTTGGAGAGAAGCGCGTTGAGCTGAGCCGCCTCTTATGTCCCCGCACGCCACAGCTTCACCGAGCACCCGATTAGTCAGCACCCTTCCTCCCTGCTAGTGCATTCTAGCACCACTACAAAATTCTACAAGCCTAGAGTCACTCCGACTCTCGCATAGAGTCACTACTGGCCCCGATGGCACCAAGTGCGGCCGCGGGCACCAAGAGAAAAAAGCCGCCGACGTTTCAGCATCTGCCGGAACAGCGAGGTATGGTTTGGCTATGCTGTTAGAGCCGAACCGTGCTAACTCATGTCGTGCAGCCAAGAAGCTGAAAAGGGACTGGGTCGATAAGCAGAAGATCAAGAGCAAGTGGGAGGCTCAGAAGCGCAGAGAGGGCATCGTCACACAGCGCGATGCTGTGGCCTCCTCGAGCAAACCTCAAGGCGAAGATCCGGACGAGGACGCCGCGACGGACGCAGGATCTCTAAATGAGGAAGGAGAGGAAGACTCGGATGAGGGCAGTGCTGAAGAGGAGGAGGAGGAAAGCGATGCGTCCTCAGAAGAAGAGGAATTTCATCGTTCCGACTCCGCGTTCTCCCTGTCCCCGCCGCGTACCCATCCGAGAGACCAGCCGCCTCCGAAGGAGCTTCCGGACGACGCGTCTCTACGCGAGCTGCAGAGGCTCGCGTACTCGCGCTCGAGCTTGCATCACTTCAAGTCCGATCCGCTTCATCGCTCGAGAGGGCGTGGTGGTCTGAGAGGCGGAAGCGAAAGCAATCGAGGCGGGGAGCGAGGCCGAAGGCACGGACGGGGTACGGACAGAAGAAGAGGAAGAGGCACGGACAGAGGGCGCGGACGAGGCGCAGAAAGAAGTCGCGGAGGCGGGGAGAGAGGGCGTGGACGAGGCAGTGCAAGAGGCGGTCAGCCCGACATGCGGCTGAGGATGAACGCGTTGCTGCAGAAAGTTAGGAAAGAGTTCGAGGGCTGAGTGCACAGCATTCTACAAAAACGTGTCTGGTGTCTGGCAGGTAAGTTACAGTTGTAATTGATTGACATCGACAAGAGACGATCAGTACTCGAACAGACAAGGTAAATATGGCGCATTCTAAAGAAGGCCTACCAATATACCATAGCAGCCAGGGCGACTCAACTCTTGTTCTCTTTGTCCCCGTCCCGCTCATCCACGTTCATATCCTCATCCCCGTCCCGTCTTGCCCTCTTCGCTTCTGGCTCCTGCACAGCATCCCCGCCTTCGCCATTGCCCTCGCTCTCCTTGACAAACCTGTCCTCTAAACTCATGACGCCCGAGCCTTCCGCCACACTCGTGACAGAGGATAACGCCGTAGGCCGCTCGCTCAAGTGCCCGGGACTAGGGTGGTCCATTTCGTCCACCATCCCGAGCGCTTTGTCCCCGAGCGCCATGGCAGCCGTGTCGAGCGGGACGCCCCCGCCTGAATCAATCGCGCTCAGCGCCAATGGCGAAGGTGGTGGGCTGCGCGACTTGGACCGGCGCGCGTCGTTGTGCAAGAAGGGGATGGGTGAGAAAAGTGGCGTGCTGGGGACGGAGGTGGATGATACACCAAGGGGCGTCGAAGGGATGGCGGTGGGCCCTGTTTGTGGAGGGAGTGGCGGGAACGAGTTCCAACTTGATGTGACGTAGAGTGTTCGTTCGACGGCGCGTAGATACTTGCCGACAGTGGTGTAGTGCTCGGTCGATTGCTCGCAAAGCTCGGACAGGCGCTGTATCGTGAACGGCGTACTGAAACGAGTTAAAGAGGCTCGGGACTGAAGCTATACATGTATAACTTACTCGTCGAGATTATCGAGTTGAGCATACAACGATTCCTTAATCTCTTTGGCCTCCTCTTCGCTCAGGAACGCTTTTGGTGCCTCATTTGGGTTCTCCTCGTTGCGTTCTCGAGGAGGAAAGGGCGGTATTTTGAGCCCTCCAGCCGTTGATGGTTCGAGGTTGAATGGGGGAGGAGGTGCTGATTTCAGTTTCTCCTGGTCTGCGAGGAACGAGCTAACATTCTGCATGGCGCATGTCATTCACTCCTCAAACCAGCACGCGAAGAACACACACCTGGCCGACCTTGTATTTGATGATATCCCGTAACTTTGGCCATTCAATTCTGCAGCAATCCATGAGTAAGCTATTACCGGGTATGCTTAAACCAGGACATACTGGACATCATCAGTCGACGCGATTTTCTTGAGCATTGCATTGTATTCTGCGAACTCGAAGGACTTGACATAGGCGCCGGCAATATGACGCACAAGACATACCTTCCGACCATTGGAGATCGGGCGCTGGGCCCGGCGTGTCGTGGTTCACAGCCGCCATGGAGTGCTGCGGACAAGAGAATGTCGTGTACAAACGCACCGCTTACACGGGACAACCGAAGCCTTCGAGGTTGTGCCGGGCAAGGCGGAGGGAGGGAACATCCAAGACAGAAAGGAGCGAGGCCGTTAGTAGTTACGAATTCGGTCCGTCGATCCATCGGGGGATAGATACGGGCGCCTTCGCGGGTCGCCAAGATGGACTCGGACTCCACTCCGAGTGTAATCGCATATCCCGTACTGCGCGCGTGTGACCATTTGTCTTGGCTCTTCGGCGTCTTGCAGATGCTCGGAAGTGCTGTACAGTACACACGACCTTATAGCCCTGGACCGATACCCTCCACCTTCACATCCCCACGACCGTTACGCCCTTCTTCCTCAGGAGGACATGCCGTTCCAATTCATGCAGGCCAGGGCAGACCAGAGCAAGCTCAGGACCCTCGTAATCTCATATGCCCCCGACTGGTGAGTGCCAAAAGCACTCCATGCTCTTGCACACTGACATCGTTGACATCAGGATTGTAACAATCGTGCTTGCGTGCGTGTACATCGTTCCGGAGGATCCGTAACCCTGACGGACGAGTGAACAGTGCTGTATTCTTTGCCCTCGATAATGTTAGCGGGTTCAAGAGACAGTTCTCTGTAACAGACACATCGTACGCTGCCTCCCTTTCATGCTCATTCTCTCGCTCAATTCCTTCGTGCAGTCTACTTCATCCGTAAGACCCTGCTCGTTATTTCCCGTGTGTCAAGGCTGACATTGCTGGGTGCTCAGCTTTGCCGAGCACGAGCGCGTCCCTGTATGTACTCACAGACTGCTCGTCCTGGGTTGTCTCGTCTGTGATTCTGATATGTCGTCAGGATTATGCCTTGTATTGCATAGCTATAGTTGCGCCCTTGGTCTTGCAGTGGACAATCAATATCGTCGCCATCCGATCATGGTGGGATGCACATAACAGCGCCCTTGGAAGTAGGTGGTTTCCTTCCTGCTCACGCGTCTTCTAATGATATCACACCAGCCGTCCTTGGTCTCGCTATCACGGGCGCAATTACCCAGTTTACCAAGATCACTGTTGGTCGTCCCCGGCCAGGTGAGTTCAAATGTGTCCCTAAGATAGTTATGGGTCAATCCTAAATGCTGCAACACCAGACGTTATCTCCCGGTGTAATCCCTCCCCGGGAACTACGGATCCGCCCTTCGGTCTTTCCTCCGAATCAATATGTCACCAGAGCGATTCGCATAAGCTCAATGACGGTTTTAGGAGCTTCCCTAGTGGACATTCTAGCTGTAAGCGTATCGTGCATGAAATTCTATCTTGAGACTGAACTGCAGTGGAATGTATCGTCAGTATCCTTCGCTGGGCTGGGCTTTCTCTCTTTCTACCTCGCCGGGAAAATGCATCTCTTTGATAGACGAGGACATGCGGTGTGTTGACCAATTCCAGCGGTGTCTGGACCCCGCACTGAATGTGACCCTCACAGGCCAAAGCATGGATCGCGCTCACACCGCTATCAGGCGCGGCGCTCGTAGCAATCTCGCGAACCATGGACTACCGCCGTGAGTCCTTTCTCCGCATTCCGTACGCCCTTGCTAACACCTTCCGCAGACCACTGGCATGACGTCCTCGTGGGCTCCATCCTCGGCCTCGTAGTCTCTTACTTCGCCTACCGGCAGTACTACCCCCCGCTCCAGTCGAAATTCTCCCACCTCCCCTACGAACCGCGCACAGTCCGCGCTCCCGAGGGCATCCTGCCGCTGCATCATCCCGTGCCTTCAGGGTTGCCGAACCAGAGCATGGATGGCCTGGACGATGAAGACAGGTTCAGGGACCATCTCGGCCATGACGAGGAGCATGTGGAGATGAACGGGACGGTGAGGCGGTCTGAACCTGGGCCGTCGGATGACATGTGGAAAGGTTACGGTGAACGGATTGGGGACCCAAGCAGTGCTTTGGCGTGAACATTGATAGCGTACTGTATACCATTGCAATGATATCCGCAAATATCTCACAACCTCACTGTTACCTGCCTGTAATTCTAATTTATCCTGACTTTGATTCGTTGCTAGTTCTGAAGATACAAAAAGGAGCAAAAACATCCTTCGAGCCGGGATCGAACCAGCGACCTCAAGATTTGAACTATCCTATTACAGTCTCGCGCTCTTCCAACTGAGCTATCGAAGGTTATGTTTTAATGAGCAACATCATTACATGTCATGAAGGCAGTGCGAGCGTAGGTGTGCGCGCAGCGCGCGATCTGGCGGACTTTCAATTACATTGGCTGAGTACGAACACTTTCCCACGATTTATTCAATTTCTCGATCCTGAGGGAGAGAAAGCGTTGAGATATCCGTGTTTGCTCTATCATTGGAGAATGAAATGGTACGTAGTAGACACTGTGCATACAGTAGTCTATCAGAAAGAAAAATGGGAAGGTTTGACTGAGTATTGAAGAGGAAATGATGGAAACACATAAAATAGAGGCATGCTGGTCACGAATGCTTCGACCACTCCAATCGTGGAAGAAATTTACTCGATCAGGCGTCAACCGGACAAGTGAGGCAAACTGTACAGTTTTGAACTTTCTTTGCTCCCACGCTCACATCGCCCTACCAGCAACGCCCGCCGGCCAAAATCCCACAAAACCACAATGGAGAACGATCAGGTATGCCTCTACGCAGCTCTGCATCCCGATGAACCTGAATCTCACGCGAAAACACGTTTCTTAGGGTGTCCTTGTCGACCTTTACGTCCCCCGCAAGTGCGCGGCGACCAGTACGCACCTGCAGCTTGCTCTAAACTTGCATGGCAGACACTGATCCTCTGCCCCCGCGCAGACCGTCTCATCACCTCGAAGGACCACGCGTCCATCCAGATCAGCGTCGCCGATGTTGACGCTAACGGCCGTGCCCTGAGCACGTCGACCTCGTTCGCCCTGTCCGGCCCCGTGCGCGCGATGGGCGAGGGTGACGACTCCATCAACCGGTTGGCGACCAAGGCGGGCCGTGAGTACTTGGATTAATTTGATGGTGGTCTTATGGATGCTGATTTCGTGTGGGATAGTGCTCCGCAATGTGTGGTCTTACCAAAAATGAGGGCGCCCCCCCGTGTAGTCTGACGGAGTCTTCCTGTATCTTGCATTTCCCATCTGCTTTTTCATTGCAATCCAGCGCTCAGAGACCTGTATTGATATGTGATGGGAGTACGCTTGCAGCGGTAGCAAGACGTGAGTGACTCGGAAAGCTTGTGAGATGCACTGCACAGACTGCGAACATCGACCCTTTTCTTCGGGATGCGAATTTCAGACACATGAGACTCTCTACGGTGGTACCTTCCCGGCTGTATCTTGCACTGTGTGCCAACCGTAACTATGTCGTCGGGCTTGCGTTGAGCTGCAGAAAATGAGCTCGGAAATGAGGCCCTCGGAACGGAAGAGATGCCGACATGTGCCGGGCGGGGATGACGCACCGGATACGTCTGTCTCGCCGCAGCCGCAGCAGGGCGTCCTAAGCGCCCGCCGCTTCCAGACCGCGTCCTCTACACTACCAGACGCACATAAATTGGCACGAACAGTACACATGGGTGGAGGTCACCGTTCCTCCTACGAGGGTTCCTTGTCCACCGTCTCCGTGCGTTCACTTTCTGGGCTTGTCGCTGCTTGCTGAGCTGCATCGTAGTCTGACTCCATGGTCGAGATCAAGCACGATCCGGAACGAGAGGACGAGGCGTCCGAGTCCACGACGCCTTCCGCGCCGAAGGACGACGCAAAGTACCGACTGATCTATGCAAAGTCGAAGGTCTATGTGAATCCAACGGCCTACGCCAGGGATAACATCCCAGGATTCGTCACCATTGTCAAACGTGTGCGTGCGCTGCGCTTCATGGGCTGCATAGCCGTTCCTAATCAGTCATTCTCTGTGCATTCTGCTAACTACAGGAGGCATTTGCTTCGACGTATCTCCTCGCGTGGATACCGGAAACATTGTTGAGTGAGAAGGGCAAGGATGAATGGGACAAGTTCATCAGGACCGAAGAGCGCTCTACCTTCGAAGACGAGGAGGAAGGTCTGTCCCAGCGTCACCAGTGTCCCCACCATCCTGTTACGTGCTGAATCTGCTTCAAAGATGCCGTTCTCATCGACATGCCTACCTCACGGCCGGAATCATATGCTTTCTCCGTGCCCTTGACCTCGATATACTCTCTCGTCGTTCATCCTCCCTCCCTATCCTCGTGGTGTACGTGCACTTGCCTCTCTATTCTTGCCAGTCTTACACTAGAATATATTTATATCTTTAGATGGCTCCATTGACATCAACCTCATCAGTGGGACAACATTGCCCAGTCTACACTTCCATGACGACGAATCACGGTCATTCACCCTGCCACCCAAGTCCCCGCCACCCACTCAAGGCGCAGCTACATCATACCCTCCTCCGCCTTCCTATGCAGGACAGGCAGCGACAGGCAGACCAATTACTTCGTGGGGCGGAGAGGACCTTCTCGCCCGCCTGCGCTCCTATGCACACATCTTGCATTCAACCCTGCAGCCCACTTTATTCCTCGTCGACCCTTCTAAAACCGACATCGAAACACATACCACCCATCTCTTCTCCGATGACGCAGTCGACGACATCCTCGCACGCTCCTCGTTCGCAAATTCGCACTCCCCCGTCCCCTCCCACCGCCGCCCGCGCCGGCTCTCCACGACGCCTCCGAACCCCTACTCACAGCACTCCTCCATCCTGCACCGCTCGCTCGCTACCTCGCCTCCGCCCCCCACCTCCGCCTCCGCTTCCCAGGCGCGCACCGCGCTCCTACAGTCCTTCGCCAACATCACGCGCGCGACGCGCCACGCCGCCCACAACATCCTCTCGCACCCGCTCGCGAAGCCGATCGTGCCGCACCTGCCCGACCCCGTGCGCAGCCTCGTGAACGTGAACGGCGACCTCGAGTGGGGCAGCTGGGTCGAGAAAGGCGGCGTCGGCGAGTTCGAGAGCGCGCGTGTGTACCTCGCGCGCTGGGCGCGCATCGTCGCGGAGGAGGGCGAGCGCGCGCGGCGCAAGGAGGCGCAGGCGATTCCGGCGTCGGGCGAGACGTCCGAGGAGACGTCCGAGCTGGGCATCTTTGAGCTGTTGCAGTCAACCGCGAACTTGCCGACGCCGAAGTCGTCCAGGGATCCAGGTCATCCGGTGGACGAGGAGATGTGGAGAGGCTGGTTTGGGGAGGATGGCCGGCCGAAGGTGAGTACGGAAATGATGCGGCAGGAGGTGTTCAAGCGAGGATTGGGGAACAACAATGTGCTGAGGAGGAAGGTCTGGCCGTTCTTGCTCGGTGTGCATGTTTGGGATACCACGGAAGAGGAGCGGAGTCGGCATTGGGAAGAGAAATTGTGAGCATTGTCTTGATGGTTTGGGCGATGCGCTGACGCCCAGGCACTCAGGAAACAATATCATGACTATAAAGATCAGTGGTTTGGCAACACTGAGATCTTCGACAGGCAAGACGTGGTGGAGGTAAGTCTCGCTGTTTCTGCTCTCGTATGGTCATCTTTAATACTATTTTGTAGGAACGGCACCGAATCGACGTAGACTGTCGCCGCACCGATAGGACCCAGCCACTGTTTTCAGGATCCAGCAGCCCTGGCACCCCCAGTGGCAGCGGTGATTCCGAGAAAGAGCATCACCGGCGATACTCTACCATTTCTCCTAACGCGAACGAGATCGGGGCCCAGTCTCCCAGCAACGAGCACATCGATCGTCTCGCAGGCATCCTGTTGACCTACAACTTCTACGAGAAGGAGCTTGGTATGTGACACTCGTGTTGCTGGATGCAAAGATAGCATTCATGCCTGCGTCGTTTGCTGATTCTGAAGGTCTGCAAGGCTACGTGCAGGGAATGTCCGATCTCTGCGCGCCGATATACGTCGCGATGGGCACTGACGAGGCATTGACGTTCTGGTGTTTTGTCCAGGTCATGGATCGAATGGTGCGCACATCAACTGAGGTACGGCGGGATATCTGACCTGATCTCATCGTGTTTCAGAAAACCAACTTTTTACGCGATCAAAGCGGCATGAAGAAGCAGCTATCGACTTTGCAGCAATTGATACAAGTCATGGATCCTGAGCTGTATCGGCACCTAGGTCAGGATCTTGCCGTTATGAAATGAATAAGTGGTCTGACATTTTCCCAGAGAAAACCGACGGCTTGAATCTGTTCTTCTGCTTCCGGTTCGTGTTCACTTTGTCCTGCTATAACATACATGGCTCATTAATCTCTCTTAGCTGGATTCTCATTGCCTTCAAACGAGAATTCCCTTTCGACGACGTCCTTCGCCTCTGGGAAGTGCTCTGGACAGATTACTACACGAATGACTTCGTGCTGTTCGTCGCTTTGGCGGTATTAGAGTCGCACAGAGACGTCATCGTACGGTATCTGATAGAGGTACGCCTTCATTATAGATTTTGTGATTAATATTAACCACTATTGGTCTCAGTTCGACGAAATCCTAAAGGTTCGTTCTCAATAATCTCTCCAAGATTAGTACTGATAATCATATCACATTACAGTACTGCAACGAGCTGAGCATGACGATCGAACTCGACACAACGCTGGCCCAAGCCGAAGTCCTCTTCCTCTCCTTCGCGCAGCTCGTCGCGGACATGGACCGCCGCCGCGTCGAAGAAGGGGGCGTGATGGCCGATGGCCTCCGTCGACGCCAGCGAACGTCTTCACGCTCTGACAGTGTTAGTGGCACCGCGACGACAGCGACATTGACTGCCATCCCGGAGCTCAGCCAGGATCTGAGAGATTTGCTGACGTCTAGACGGGTGTGAGGATCTTCGAATCATCGAATAGACCATCAACTACTGTATATGTATTCCATACACGCTCTTGCTCATGCTTTCTGTATACTGCATCTGTTGTCACACATACTGTTAACATACTGTAGCATCTGTAAAATGCCAATCACCCGTCCATCGAACTCGTCCGAAACCCTACGCGTCTTTCAGCTTCACGCGCCGACGCGTCCGCCCCGCCAAAACAGGCAACTCTCCGACGCGCTCACCTTGCCTCCTCTCCACCATGCCGCCCCCAAACCTCACCCTCCTCCGCCAATACGCCTCAAAGAAGAACCCCGCCACCCTCCCGCCCTCCGTCCTCTTCTCCCACACGCCCCGCACGCTCACGATCTTCGACTGCTACCCCAAGGCGCTCTTCCACTTCCTCATCCTCCCGCGCCCCACCCCCGCGCTCTCCGTCTTCGACCTCGCGAGCCTGCGCACGCTGCTCCGTGCAGACCGCGCGCAGGCACACACGACGCTGCTTGGCCTGCGCGACGAGGCCGCCGCGCTGCGCACGACGATCCGCGGCGAGATGCAGCGCCGCTTCGGGTGCACGTGGGACGTGTGGGCGGGCTTCCACGCCGTGCAGTCCATGGAGTGCGCCGCCCCCCTCTGAGTGTATCGCGCGACTGATTGGTGGACGTGGCTGCGCAGGCACATGCACCTGCACGTCATCTCGGCGGACCTGTGCTCGGAGCGGCTCAAGACGAAGAAGCACTACAACTCGTTCCACCCGCGTCTCGGCTTCTTCTTGCACCTCGACACCGTGCTCGAGTGGTTCGATGCCGAGCCGTCCTACTACGACACCGTGCGTCGCGTTCCTTTCCGTGTTTACTATTGACCTTCTCTTTACTTTCTCTGAACCCCTCTTTCGACCGTACTCCATGCACGCGCCCGGTAGATGTCCGCGCTGCGCAAGGCGGAGTACGAGCCGCTGCTCAAGGAGGGCCTCGCATGCCACCACTGCGACAAAGCCTTCACGAACATGCCTGCGCTCAAGGCGCACCTCCAGGAGGAGTTTGACGCGCTCCGTGCGCGAGCGCGCAAGTCCGCATCCCCGGCCAAGCGCAAGCGCGAGGGAGAACCTGCTAAAGATGAGCATGAAGCCGACACTGTTGACAGTGATAGCGGGGATGACGGTGCCCCGCAGGCGAAGAAGCCTGCCGTTGGCTCGTGATCTCTCGCGTTCGACTGCTGAGGATATGTCCCATCTTGCGAGTAGTAGTAAACGCGTTGGCCGGACAATACAACTTCATTTTGCTGCACAGGATTCTACAATTGTACTTACAGTTTACAAACCGGTTCAATACCCGATCGTCTATGTACCTCACTTTGGATGATCTATCGTCCAAGTCTTCACTCCCAAATTCACTTCCGGATTCCTTCTAAGCCTTGTCCGCGTCATGCGTCTTGCGCGACCGCTCGCTCGCCTGGCGGATCGCCCACGTGAGCTCATATGTCTTGACCGCGTCCTCAAACGACGACAGGATCTGGCTGCTCTCGGGCTCCTCCTCGATGTCCTCGACAACGTCGATCAGGTTCGACACCTCCGAGAAGAACGGGTCGTCGTCCGGGAAGCGGTGCTGCTCGTCCAGGTCCGAGCCCGGGCGCCGGATGTACAGGATCGGCTGCACGTATGGGTCGACGAGCCTGTGCGACCGGTGAGGGGTGGCTAGGCGGGAGAGGGGAGACACTCACTTGAACTGGTACCCGTCGGCGTAGACCTCGAGCTCGCAGCTGTAATTCTTGCCCTGGAGCGCGACGCAGTGCATGAAGCTGCCCACAGCCCCGCTGTCGTATTTCCTGCGCAGCGAGTCAGCCAGGGCGGACAAAATCTCTCCGCGATACGCACCAGGTCGCAGCAGTGACACGCGGAACCCTGTTCTCAGGCGCGATCTCGGACTCGTTGATCGACTGCTTGCTGAGCTGCCCCGCGTTCTCATGCCACTCGAGCGAGTGCGCCGTGACGCTCGAGATGTCGACCTCGCCGCCAAAGTAGCGCGACAGGTCGCAGAAGTGCGTGCCCTGCTCGACGACGGGGCCCGCACTGCACGACACGTCAGCGTCAATTCCCTCCGGCGGACATCGCGAGGCGGGAGCGCCGTACCTCTTCGACTTGTCCCACCAGTCCGGCTTGGAGATCGCCTCGTACGCGCAGGCGTAGCGCGCGATGGTGGACATGACGTTGAGGTTGTTGTCCTCGATGATGCGCTTCATCATCTGGACGGCCTTGAGGTAGCGCAGCATGTACCTGTACGTGCGCATGAGCCGGAGCACGCCCACGTCAACACGGAACAACGGACCCGACAGAGCAGATGGTGTTGCTGTCGTCGATGGCCTTCGCGACCTTAAACGCCTCGTCGATCTCGGACGCAGGGCCGGTCGCGATGGGCTTTTCGATGAAGAGCGCGACGCCAGGGAAGAAGCGCATGATCTGCATCTCGACGTCGCGGCCGGGCTGGGTGGTGCCGCGGAACATGGGCGGGGAGCCGACGATGACGGCCTTGGGGCGGTCCTTGGGCTGCATGTTCTTGTAAAAGTCCTCGAGGGTACGGAAGACGCGCGTGTTCTCGTAGGCGGAGCGGACGAAGGTCGCGCATTTCTGTTGGAGCACCGCGGTCGCGCGGTCGATGGCGGGGTCGATGAGGGCGACGACCTTGAGACGCGGGCCGAGCTTGCTGAGGGGCGATCAGAGTCACCGATCGGGCGGGAGTTGCAAGAGATACGCACTGCTCGAGACGGAAGGAGTGGTTCCAGGGGCCTTCCTCGGAGCCTAGGAGGAAACTGCGTGAGTAGAGATCGGAAATTGCACGGGGGGAGACGTACCGAACATAATGTTCCCAGCGCCTACAAAAACGACGTTGAAGTCGTCATGGCCCTGGAGATGGACCGCCCTGTAACATGTCCGTCAGTGTCCGGATATTGATTCGCCCGCCCGCGCGTTGGATGGTGGGGGAACGAGAGAAAGAAATCCTCACTTGTCCATGGGGATGAGGCGCGATGGATCGATGGAGGGACGTCTGGAGGCATCTGAGAAACGCCTGTCAGAGCCGCGACGGTCAGACGCCCTACGCTCAGACTGCCTGCGGCCAGTGGGGGAGTGGGAAGCCATTTCGTTGTTCTGCTGGTCGGGCGACATGGTTAATAAAGAGAGAGAAGGAGATATGGGGCACTTGCGGGAGTGGGGTGGGGTAGATGTGTGGGGCAGGCGAACAGAACGCCCTGATGGATGATGATAAGATATAGGGCGGGGGCGGGGGATGAGGACTCACGGTTGATAACGTGCAGCAGGAGGTGATGGTCGAGAGCAGGAGTAACGACGAGGGCTGGCGGCCTGGCGCTACGGGGCTCGCCTTGCGCGGCGCTTGCCTTTCCGGGCGCACGCTCCACTACGTCAGACCCCGGCCTTGCTTCTCGTCTTCTCAATTTAGGGTATCCATATTGATTCAACATAACAAACTAACAAAACGAATAGCGAGCGTCGTATGCAGCAAAGCCCCAGGCTGTACGAATAAAATTGCGAAATGAAATGCCAACGATGGATGTGAACGCGGACGCGTATGCGATGTGATGCTGACGACTGCTGCGTGTCTGTTGCCCGCTCATCGTGCAGGCGGCGTGCCCTCTGCCTTGCCCTGGTGGTTGCGCCTGTCCAGCTCTGCCCGCCGCCGCTCCGCTGCCTCGAGCCGATCAGACATCGCCCGCAGCTCCTGCTTCAGCTTCTCGTTCTCCTCCGCAAGCTTCAGCACGTTGCTCGCTCGCTTCTGCACTTTATCGGATCTGCAAGCGCGTTCGTCACCGTGTCCGGACTCGCGCGGTTCGGTGTGGTCGCGCGCGCGGGCTGCGAGAAAGCACTCACCCCTCTGCAGACGACGTGGCGCCGAGGATGGAATCGAGTGAGATCGTCAGATCCAGCTCGGGCGGTGGAATCTCTGGCAAAGGCGGGAGCGAGGACGTCTCTGCATCGTCCTCGGATGCTTGACGAAGGCGATCGTACTCAGTCCGCGGCCTGCAGCCATGTGTCAGAGAGGACGCGCGACGCTCGGAACGACACGCACTGTGCTTGAGAAGAGCTCATGGTATGTGAGAGAGAGGCAGGAGTGGCGAGGGAACGGTATGTCAGAGCAGGTTGAGGATGAGGTTCGCGTTCTCTATTTGGACAAAGCGCGTCCGATGCGCGCGCGTCCGGCCGTACTGTTCAGCCGATGGGCCGCAGACGTCCGTCGCAGTAGCCGAAAATGTGCACGATATTCCTCACCACAACCGCGAGGGTGTCGATGGTGTGGATGATTTTTCTGAGATTTAGGGGAGGTTGGGCAGGGAGGGAGGGAGGACCGGCAAGGGGCGAGCGGAGGGGGAGGATAGCGCCTTGAGATGAGGCGCAGAGCGCCTGCCTTGCTCGCACAGGCCATCGCCCCTCGCTCGTCCCTTCATCCCTCCATGCGCTCAATCGCCACTAACGTTCTCAGCGATGTCCACCAGCAATTCGACTGGCGCAACATGCAGAGCTACTACAACGGCTCCCTCCACGATCCCTCCATAGCTCACCCTCCTCCTCCCCCGCTTCTCCGCCAACATCATGACAACGGCGACGACGACGATGCGCTCTCTATTCCGTTTCCTGTCCCCACTCAGTCTTCTTATGTCTACTCCTTCTCTGACCCCGTCGCCACCGGCATTGCCATCCACTCTCATTTAGGCGTCCCTACTAATCAGTATGCAGCATATACTCCCTCCGACATCAGCAGCATGTTCACCATGCCCATGAATGATTCCATCCTCGAGCATGGCGACGTCGTGCATACGAATGTCCACCCCGACGACCCCGAACAACAAGACCTCGGTTCACCCGAGTCCGTCAGGAGCTTCATGCCCGCTCATCTCAGCCCCAGCCACTCCCCGGCTGATACCCGTTCCTTGCAAGACTTCCCCACTACCGCTACGCTGCAATTCGAACCTGCCTCCCAAAAGCAATCCCTCATCTCCACCGTCTTCCCTCCTAGAACTGCCGAAGACCATATGCTCAACTTCGACGCAGCTGTGCGTTCCCCGTTCCATGTCCCAATCGAATCCTAATATTGATGACTAACACGTGATGATGGTCGCCTCGCCCTCTCCTTCTTATCTATCCATCCCTGCCACCACCATCAGACACACACCTTTCCCAAACGCGCAAAAGCCTCCAACCAGACCGAAGCCGACCCCTACGCCGCCGCCTTCCTCCAGGACCAGATCGGCGACGAAAAGTGGAACATCTTCTCCGCGCGCCTGTATGAGCGGCGACTTGGCGGCACCAGGGCGCGCTTCCGCGGCAAGAAAGCCCCAGACGGGCCCGAGCCGCGCAGCGGCGGCGCCTCCGCCATCGAGTTCCTCGTCAAGGTCGAGGTCGTCAAGGAGGTCCTGCGCGTTTACGTCCCGTACGTGCCCTGACGCGCCCGTGGCACAGCCGTTGACAGCGCTCACGCAGCCACCCGTACAACCCCTTCAAGTCGCTGACGCACCCGTACGACGGCGCGCCATCTGGGCACGTCACGCTGACGCGCTCGACGGTGCTCGCGCTCTCCGGGTGGTCGAACACCCAGTTCTCGTACTGGGCGCGCCGCGCGGAGGCCGTGTCCGTCCTCGCCGCGCACGACAGCCGCATCCAGGACGTCGCCGTCGCGCTCGAGCGGCGCCTCCGCCGCTCGCCGGCGCCGGCGCGCACGCACGGGTACCTCGACCCCGCGTCGCCCATTTCGCCGCTGACGTCGCCGCTGTCGACGACGAGCGCAAGCACGGCGTCGCCGCCGCCGGACGCGGCTGAGCCGAACGTCACGGGCAAAGGCCTCGACCAGCTCATCGACGCGGTGAAGCGGCGCACGGGCGCGTCGCCGTTCCTGCGCGGGAAGCACGCGAGCCTCGACCCGTTCGGCGCCAAGGGCGCAGAGCGCGACGCGCCGCCCGCGCCGACGCCCGTGTACACGCCGACGTTCCAGGCGCAGATGTACACGCACGACCCGCCGCGCCCGCGGCGCGCCAAGGGCGAGCCGGGCGGCGGCAACGCAAACACGAACGCAAATGCAACAGGCAGCGGCAATGATCGGCACCCGTCCCCCCGCTTCTCTGCCTCACGCGCGTATTCGCCCCCGTCCCCGCGCGTGCGCGGCGGGAAGCGGCGGGGGCGGGACGGACGTGAGTCGGATGTTGGCGCAGCGGATGAGCGCACGGAGTCGTTCCCTGTCTCCGACGAGAGATCGGAGACAGAGGCTGGGCCGAAGAAGCGCGCCCGGCGCGGCTGAGCTGCGCTCGCCGCCTGCACGCTTGTACCACCACCATCACCAGATAAAGAATCGTTCTTTCGTTCTGTACGTCTGCTTTTCTCGCTATGCGCCTGTATGTCTGCTCTTGTTCTATGCCTCTACTTTTTGGGCTCTAGGTATCTGGGTCACGAGTGCGGACTCACCGTTTTGTACATATTAGTACCACCACCATCACACCACCATCACCCACCCACCCCAGCGATACGCGCCCCCTAGTTCGGTCTGTCCCACCTTGTACCATCCCGCCACTTACCCGCACATGCCCCATTACCCATGTCTACCCCTTGTCCGCCATCTGCCGTGCCCTAGCCTGTCCCCGCCCCGTGGTAATTGTACCTGTACACTAGCGCTGCCGCCGCCTGTTGTAATACTAAATATACGTACATAGTGCCATATAGGATCGCTCGAATTCTGCGTGTATCCCCATCTGGTGGCCGTTTGATGAGTGCCTTTGGGTGTGCCCGCGCTGCACCTGCTGTCGGCAGCGTGGCCCAGCGGTAAAGCGTCAGCGTTGCAGCACGGTTATCAGGGCCCATAACCTGTTGGAATTCCTACGGGCTATGGGTCCTTATATCCCCTGCTGTGAATGCGAGCCAGGGCGGCCTGTCTTTTTCGCTCGCAGTCTGTAGAAACGAAGTGCGCATAGATACGCGCCTCGCCGGCGCCTCATGTCATGTCAAGGAAGTTGGGAAGTTTACTTGAGCGATGCGCCGCGCTGCCGGTGCACGCAGCAAACACACGCACAACCTCCTGCACCTCGGCACCATCCACACCACGTTCAACCTGTTCCTTGTCATCTCAAACATGCGATAGATGGCCACCGCGCCCCTCCCGCCCGCCCGCACCGGCGTCCTCGTCCTCCTCGCCTCCGCCCTCCTGCTCTTCCTGGGCGCCTACGCCACGCTCTTCAGCGCCCTCCTCCCGCCCACGGGGCTCTCCGTACGCCCTCTTCCTGACTTCCTGACTTCTTTGTGATATGAATGGTGGAGCGCGCGTTGTAGGTGCTAGATGCGCTCGCGCGCGATGCGCACTATATGTACTTCGCGGTGCTGCTTGTGCCCACGACGTCGTACTTCGTGATTGCGAACTGGGTCGGGTGGCAGTATTATCGGAACTCGTAGAAGGTTGGTATTTTTCTCCCTTTTTTCATTGCGCTTTCTAAATATGAATACATAGGCGCGAGCTGGCGTTTGGTGCAGCTGCCAAGTCGCCCCCCCGAAGAGCATGTTTGCTCCTTGGGTTCATCTGCGGACTATCTGGGTCGCTGTGGACGCATTTAGTAACCTATCCTCCTATCAGGCAGAATCTTGGAGGATATGTGGTACATATTCTGCAGTACACTCCCTCATCCTTACTTAGGCCGCGTCTTCACCGAACAATCGAGGAATACCAGAGTGATGGAACTATGTATTATAACACATATACCACAAACGCGTATCGACATAGCCATGCAAAACAAATAATTTAAGATGTAAATAATCAAACCACTCTCAACACCCAGCACCACATCGCAGCCTACGGCGGCTCCGGCGAGCGCGACCTAACAGTCGGCGTCCGCCCGCGCCGCTGTATCTCCTTCAGCTCCATCCAGATACTGCTCCGCCCGCCTACCGAGCTCGGCCCCCGCGTCGTGCGCGTCGGACTCGGCTCGCGCGTCGCGACGCTCGAGCGCGATGGGCTCAGGTCGCGCGCAGGGCGGTGCCGAGTCGCGGCGCTCGACGAGGGGCTCGGGTCGCGCGTGCCTGTGCCCGTGCTGCGCGCTGAGAACTTGGGGCGCGTGGGGCTGAGCCGCGTGCGCGGGCGGGATGAGAGCAGGCTCGCGATGCCGCCGCGTGAGGAGGCGGGCGTCGCGCGGGGTTGCAGGATGGGGAAGGGCTTCTCCGGCTCGGTCTCAGTCTCGGCGGCGTCGGTTTCTACGGCGTCGGTTTCTGTCTCGGGAGAAGGTGCGCGCACGGGGACAGCATTGCGGGGGAATACGAGGCGGGAGGGAGACGTGGATGGTAAGGGATTGATTCGGGAGGAGGTGGCTTGCGGCTTTGGAGTGGACGTAGGTAGACGCATGTACCGAGCTCGACTGCGGATATTCATCAGTTAGTGTTCCTAGGTAGAGCATAGTGACACTTACGCGACAGCTCTGAGGGCAATCTTCGTCCTGAGCGCTTGCAGCCACTTGGCAAAAGCTTTGGCTAATCACAACAGTTGTCAGCAGAAGGGACATATATTCAGCCAGAAGAATAACTCACAGAGAGCGGTCTGACGGTCCTTATCCCGGGCCTCCTTCGCCTGGAGCGCACGGGGCATCGCATCACGCCAGACTTTCCAGAACCTAGCCTTCGTCGTCTCGGCATGGAATCGCACAGCAGGAAGAGACTAGTCCCTCTCATCAGTAAATGACAAGATTCACCTAAATGGCGAGGAACATACCTTCGTCTTGGAATGCCAGGTGACAAAGGCACGGAACATGACTGCATTCTGGCCTTGAAGCTGGAATGTCCGTTCCTAATGACGCCACAATTTTGAGACTATCTCTAGAAGAATGGACGGTAAAATGACTTACGAGAGGACGGAGCTGCTCGTCGCGGAAGCGGCCTCTCCATTTATCCCAAGCCGCGGCCAGACGATAGCGCTTCATCTCTGTCTCCTTCTGGGCGAGCGTGACGCGCCGGTGCCGGGCAGTTCGCGCGGCGGTTAACCACTTGTTGAACATGCGGCGCATGCTCTCTGAGAAGTCACCATGAGAAACCATTGGTAGTCACTAGAGGGGAGTGCTCACCTTCGCGCTTCACATCCTGATAGCTTTCCATAAGGCTGAGCTCTTCAACATGTCGGATGCATACACCCTTCCACTTCTTGAAAGCAGACCTAGAAAACAGCTCTGCGTGAGTATTGTCCTGCATAGCTTGCCCGACGAAGACATACAAGACAAGAGCTCTGTCGTTCTTCTGAGCGACCTCAATTTCTCGCAGCTTCAGAGCAATAACGCGATTTGTCCATTGGCCCAAGGACGACTTCAAGATTCGCTATCGTGCAAAACCCGATGAGCGACGTACAATAACGGGTTATAGCACGATCCATACCATAGTGATCCGATCGCGCAGCTCCTGCTCTGCAAGCCTATGATGTCGCCGACGCAAAGCCTCCTGCAACCAAGCTGCGATAAAATATCAGCCATGATACGAACTAGGATAAAAACAGGAGTCTTACAGCGGAAGATTTTCTTCGTCTTTCCGACTCCCAACTCCTTCAGCTTCCTCTCCCGCTTCTGCTCCTCCGTCCGCTGTACCCAAAGCTTCCACGCCCGCCGCACCGCGAAGAATTTCTCCGCCACCCGGCCCTGTCTGACAAGTTTCAGTTTCGCCCGCAATGCCAGGCGCCAGGCGAGCATCGTCTTGAACTGCAGCTGAGCAGAATGATATTGAACGGCGAACGCCTCGGCATTCTGTTGATTTGCGTAGCGCTGACGCCAGAGCTTCATCGTCGAAGAAGCCAAATATGAGCCGGATCGCATGGAAAAAGCGAGGGCTTTTCCTGTACAAGGGTTAAGTAAACATCAATTGCTGAAGGCGTGTATGTTGGGGCACAGAGGACTAACCTTCGAGCTGTTGCCGCTGTTGTATCCGTGCCTGCCAGATAGCCCAAGCCTGTTTCAAAAGCCTGGTATTTCGCACTCTGACCAGTAGCTTGCCGCGCTCGTGAGCCTTCCAGACCCGCATGACAGCGCGTACGAGAACATCGTCCTGCCGTGCGATGTGCTTGTCGGCGCGCCGTTCCAAGGTCTACAAAGGTAAACCGTGAGTTTTGGTTTGTAGGAAATGAGATTGCACAGACCTTCGTCTGGCTTTGAGTGGCCTTCCACTTCCTGATGGTATTTTTCAGGATAGCGCGGTCGCGGTGCTCATCTGCTGTGTGTAAATCTTGTCTGCAGGGCCATTAGAAAAGCATCCCGCAGAGAAGACTAGGAAGCTCACAGTCGCGATTTCCACCGGAGCAAGACCTCCTTGGCGAGTCTGGTGGACACTCGAGAACTCACGACTGCTTCCAAGTTCTTGAGCTCCATAGCACCCCTCCACATATCCCAAGCCCGACCAACAGCCCGGCCCTCCCTCTTCGCTACAAACTCGTCCGCAACAGTGTCCAGCCTATCAACCCCAACTAGCTTCTCCTTCCACTTCCCAAATGCCCTCATCACAAGGCGTTCAGAATAATGCTGCCCAGACAGATGCGAGCGGTACGACTGCCTCCACTTCGCCCACGCGTCCTTCCGGAGCTTGCTCTCGCGCTTCTCCCGCACGGTCTTCATCTTCAGGCGCATCTCGGTGCGCCACTTCTCCTGCTGCTTCACCTTGAGCTTCGCTTTCCACGCCGTGAGGGCGGACTTAAGCAGCTTTTGATCGGCGAGGGTCTGAACCTGCTGTTCGAAGTCCCTGCGCTGGGCGAGGCGCACGCGCCATCTATGAATTGCCAGCCGCAAGATTAGGGTATCTCTGGCTTGGGCGATTTGTTCGCTGGTTGTCTAGAAGCATTTCAGCACATGAAGTCGAATATGTAGATATTCAGACATACGGTAATCCATTCATAGCCCTGCTTCCACACTTCCCAACACCGCTCGACTAACTTGTCCTCGCGGAATCTGTCTGCCTCCTTCTCGTCCTCTGCCATGCGGATCTTCTCCCAAGCCTCTTCTTCATTGATTACGCTCTTGCGCGGAGCAGGAGGATCGACACGAACAGGTGCGGGAGGTGCGGGAGGTTTGCGTTCGAATGAGGGTGTACTTGTACATGCGCGAGCAGTGTTGGCGCGCGCGCGACTCGTCAGAGGACGCTTGACGTCGTCTGCGGGTCGTGGTGCAACGGCAGCACGGGTATTAGCCAGTGGCGGTTTGGTATCATGCGTCGAACGCTTGTACGAAAGAGGAATGGTAGATAGAGAGGGGAGAGATTCCGAAGCAACAGATTCCCTGGAAATCCCTCGGTTGATGGGTATCGGGCGCGATCGACCCTTCGTCGGTGGTGGAGAGGGCGGGGCGTTATATGATGTCCCGATGTCCAGTCCAAGGGAGTTCGTCGTCTCCGTAAACTGGGATGGCGATAGTGACCGCCGAGGAAGCACACGCGAAGTTGGTTGACGTTGCGGTGGTACATCCACCTCCGTCTCGGTGACATCGTCTGTCTCTGTGACGTCTGCATCATCGTCAAAGCCCTTCACGGGAGATTCATCGCGTTCGTTATGCTGCAGATGCTTCAGACGCATGAGCAGACGCGCAGCGGACGACATGGGCGCGGAGGCTTCCTGCTTGACGTGGTTCGCCTTCGCCGGCATCGGGACGGGGGCAGATGCAGCGACGTACCCGTTCTGCGACTTCACCGTCCGCCACTTCTCTCCCCAGTTGCTCCCCTTCAGTGTGCCCAGCTTCAGCAGCTTGCTGTAGTACACCACCTCGTTCTGCGGGTCAAGCCCCCGCTCGCGGAGCACATCGTTGTAGGCTTTGAAAACAGTAAGAAAAGTCGTGGCAGAAGGGGATGCGCGTTGGATGACGGCGTCGATGAAGTCGATTTCGTCCGGAGTAAGACTGGCGAGTTCGGGATTTGATACAGCGGAGGAGCGTGAAACATCGGAGACAAGAGAAGTTTGCGCTACAAGAGTATTGGTGATGCTAGATGACCTTGGGGGTGGTGAAGAACGTGCAGGTCTAAAGGAAGACATAAGAACAGCATGAGAGGGTCATAAGCTGCGATGAGCAGAGCGTGAACGGAGGTAAGAGGACAACAAGGCCTCGTGGTCGCTTGTTGATCCAAGCTTGGACGCGTCGCGTCCATACTCGCCACAAAACACGTGGACGCGTTCTCGCTATTGTCTAGCACTCACTGTCCTCAGCGAGCTCAGTGAAGTTGCATTGCGGAACGGTGTACATTGTTATTAGACATCCTCGAATATGATACAACTGATACAGATGGTGGTACATGCAAGGTGCGAAGGTAATGCGACAAACGTCCAATATCGTCAGAAATACATGCGCTGCGCGCCGCTCATCAACGATTCAACAGGACAATATGGGCATTTGACCCGCCTGAATGACAGACAATCAGATTGTGCCGGGGAAAAGAAGAAGTGACATACCCATTGGCTTTACTGAGCTTCTGCAGGCTGTCCTTCGCGATGACATGTCCGCACGTCATCATCATCGGCGGGTTCTGCTCCGTAGACTGATCCTTGGAGACAGGGCACGCGAATATCGAATGGTATCGGTTCTCTGGAGGCAAGGGAATTTCAATCTGTGAACCGTCAGCGTCAATTGTCGCCCATGCCACCAGTTAGCGGACACGCTTACAGGGAGTTCACCGGCCTGACTCCATTCACTCTTCCGTTCCCTCATGATCTTTCTCCCCTTCTCGATCTTGGCCAGTGCGCCTCCACCACCAATGTCGGCAACAACTCGTAAGGGTGCCTGCTTGCTCATTCCCAGCTTCGCGCTGAACTCGGTAGCGAACATAGGCTCGAGCTCGAAATGCACCGTAGACGAGGCCAAATCGGCGTACGGCGATGTCCTCAGGCGGTCAATAGGCAGATACATCATACAAGACATGAGTCTGCGGAGTTCGGTGGCGTGCGTCGACCAGAATGGGCCTAAGTGCCTGTGTGCGTAGTCGATGGCTCGCTGAATATCTGCGTGTCCGGATAACAAGAGACGCATATATTCCGAGCGATGAAGATAGAACTCCAAAGAAGACTGGCGCTCCGCCAAGAAATCTCGGTTGGCCATGACCCATCTGACGCGATAGCAACGTTGAGGTGAGTATGGCCCAGCATCATTGAGTTAGAGATTTCACTTACTTCAGGGCTGGCCCTATGTCGTCATTTCGCAAGGCCAGCAGGATGCGATGCAGGTCGATGAAGTGCGTTTGCAGATCCGCAGAGATGTTGACTCCGAAATCCTGAGAACAGCTGTGAATATCATAAAATGCACCGAGCGGTGGGCTTTCTTACCTCGATGAACGTCTCTGCAGTCGAGAAGCGGCCGGTCCTCAAGAAATGCATCGCAATGACATGTTCCAATGCGGACTCAGCCTCTTTAGAGGCAAACAGAGGATCGTAAGTCGGCAGCGTGCTTGTAAAGCGCTACAATCGCCCATATTAGCCAGCCACGCAGTGTGTTATCGGTACGACCTCACCTTGTCCAGGGCCTTCCCGTACCGAGCCAAGCAGTTGTACACCTCTTTCTGCCTTTCGTCAATCTCCTTCTTCCTTGTTTCCACTGTCTTAGCAAGCTCCTGTAGTTCCTTCTCCGTTGCTAACCCATCCTCTAGCCGCTTCTTCTGTCCGTAGAGCGTCTGCAGCAGCGAGTCCAGGGAATCATTGATGGCAGGCGACTTCCCCTTGTTCCCGGTGGGCGACTTCGACGTTAATTTCTCGAGCTTGGCAAGTTCCTTCAAGGCCCCATCCATGGCCTCAAGATGATAGCAGGATGGTGTGCAACCTTGCACACGGTGGTCAGGAGGATTCGGCGAACTCGGCGGCGGCGCACTGCAGATATCAGCAGCACGTGATCACGTAATAAACATTTCGTTTTCGCAGAGATTTCCTGGCCTTCAGAGCTTCAGCTTCGACGCCTACAGTTCTCTACAAATATGCCTCGATTTCTCGCCGGCGACGAGCTGGGCAACATCAAGTCGCTCTCATGCACGTATTCTGAAAAGGCAGGCGAAACCAAGGTAGAGGTGAACACTCTGTACGATGGGACCGAGTCGGGGCAGGGCAGAGCAATCCAGGCCATGTCTGTCGCGTCGGATGGAACTTTGGTACGGGATGTTGAACTTATTGGGATTCATTTTGAGATCCTCACATAACTGTTGAAGGAAAGATTGCCGCAGCGCGCGCTGATGGGACTGCTGCTGTGTACCAGCTAGAGGATAACATCTGCGAAACCGTGCAAGAGTGGAAAGAGCCCCGGCTTCGAGCCGGCCAGAGATATGTTGGTCTTGCTATGTCCTCAAGGTGACTTCCCACCTCATCCGTACTTCTACCGGTGGCTCATACTGCCCAAATCACAGAGGAGTGTATTCCTGCACATCAAACGGGGCTCTGCGTTTGACACTCCCGGATCCGAGCGCGGATAGTGACGCTAGCTCGTCCACCTCGCACACATCCGTGCTTCCAATGCGCCTCTGCGACTGGCGTGTAGCACCCGATGAGAAAACGTTCGCATATGGAGGCGATGAAGTCGAGCTGTCCATATGGGATGCGGAGGCCGCTTTTACCGCAAAAGCGAAGCCCAGTGCTCCCGCAAACGAGACCAAAAAGCGAAAACGGGGTGAAGAGCTGCTTCCGGGAGAGACTTGGCGTGCCAAAAATGTTTGTATTGCTCACAATTTTCATCACTGAACTATTTATTGACGCGTCCGCCAGGTCGCAAATGACACTCTGAATCTCCGCCAGCCAGTGCGCAACACATGCCTAACATATCTCTCCGCATCACCATCCCCTTCCACCTCCGCACCCCATCACCACCTCGCCCTCGGCACACAATTCGGTAACATACGGCGGTACGATATCCGTTCTGCTCGGCGGCCTGTTGCAGATTGGAAGGGCATCGCGAAGGTCGGAGGCATCAAGGCCATCGAGAAGGGCCCAAATGAGCAGTGTGTACTATATTCACCCTTACACATCCTTCTTTTATTCATTTCACCACAGTGACCTGTTTGTTGCCGACCACGGCTGCAATGTTTACGCCGTGGACCTCCGAAACGGCCGTGTTGTCTATGGCTACCAAGGTGATATGGTGTTTCTCTTATACTGCTACTGCCGACTTCGTCTCACAAGTATAATCTTCCCACAGGTATATCCGGTGCCGTCAATTCGCTAGCCGTATCCCCTAGAGTCCTAGCCTCGAGCGCGCTAGACCGCTATGTCAGGGTTCACAGTATCTTCGCTCCGCCCACGAATCCGGGAGACCAGCAAATGAGGAAGGGCGAAGTCGTGGAAAAAGTGTTCGTGAAGAGCACTCCAACTGTGATCGTTTGGGATCGGGACCTGGAGAATTTGGGAATCCCGAGTGCTGCTCCGGAGGATGAAGATGAGGACAATGACGAGGATGTTTGGGACGGAATGGAGGATGCTGAGGATACTGAGAGTGACGAGGAAGACGCGCCGGCAAAGCGGCGGAGTAAAAAGAGCAACGAAACAGCGTAACCTTGTCTGCGGATCAATTGACCGATCTCAACTGTTGTAAACGTTCACTGGTTGGTTCTCATGCAAAAGTAGAATATATTCTGACCTTGCAAATTTGGAAGACTAGACATGATCATGCTTCAAATTGGCTAGCTTTAGACGCACCTGCCTCGACCAGCATAAGGGAAGAGAACTTGCCGGGCGGATATTGCTAGTGACACTCGACTCTCGCGGACAGCTCATGGTGCACTTCCGGCCGAAATAATAATACAGACACAATAAACCAACGTCACTAACAGTGAACTACAATCCTCCGATTTTACTCTTCCACGCATGTGCCTTCTCAAAACCATTCATACCCATTTGATCTGGATCCAAGTCAGCATCACACCAGCGCACAGATAAAATCGGACTCACAGTCAATGAAGGTCTTCTGGATCTCTTCCTTGCTTGTCATCACGAAGGGTCCGTATTGAACCACCTCCTGATCCAAAGGCTCGCCGGCAATCTATAGACACACATTAGCAAGGCCCTCAGGTAAGGATTTTGATGTAGTGCTCACCAGTATGAAATCTGTGTTGTCCTCGGTAGCAGTGATGGCAACGCCTTCCTCTGTTTCCTTTGCGGAGAGGACGAGTGTGTGGTACTGTGGTTGCGGGGTAGGATCTGTCCCGATCTGGATGGTACCGTTCAAGACTGCGAAAAAAACACCCTTCAGGAGCCGTCTCACAAGCCGACGAAAAGGAGCTCACCATAGATAAAGGATGTCCAGCCCGCCGCTGCGTAAGACAAACGTGAGATACGCGTATCATATCGATAGTTTGGATATTTCACGCACGAATTGGCTGGAATATCGCGTTGCCTTTCTTCTGGAACTTGACGTGAAAGTACCAGCATCCTCCAAGCGGACGGACGGGAGACTCGACGTCGTAGCTCTTGCCGCTGATAATCTTGACCGACACAGGGCCATCGGGACCCTCAGGATATGCGGTGGGGATCCTACAAGAGATAGATGACGAGACCGACGCAAGGATGAGGCCGGAAGACTTACTGGTCTGGGTCCAGTTCTTGGTACGAAGGTTCCTGTAGAAATCCTCTCAGGGATAACTCGCAGTCTGAATCTCGCTGAATACTCACAGACATCTTGAATTTCTTTGGCAGATCTACCCAGAGCTGGAGACCGCGGGGTTCCACGCCGTCAACCTCTTGGATGGGCATCTCAGCGTGTATAACTGTAAATCATCAGAATGATTCTCGACAAGCCAGCAGGGCGACTAAGACCACTCACTGCCCCGACCCTGCAAAGGTCCATAGTCAGCACAGGCCCTAGATAGTAGAATCGAGTTTACCCACAGCAGACATCCATTGAACACCGCCGGCCTTGATTGTCCCAGCATGGCCAGCCGAGTCTTCGTGTTTGCTTGCCCTGCGCGGTGATCAGATCAACGGGACGCCAAAATTGGTCAGAAGCTGAGGACGCTTTACCCTTCCAGCATGTACGTCACCGTAGCCTGGCCCCGGTGGGGATGGTCTGGGAAGCCCTAAACGATAATATTTCAATTGTCATCCGTTTTCAACTTCCGAGTTACATACTGCTCCTTTCGATATGTGGAAGTGATCGAGCAGGAGGAAGGGTGTAAGGTTCCGAAGACCCATCGTCCCAATCGAACGACGGACGAGCGCGCCGGCTCCCTGCAAATATATTCGACGGACAGTTCTTCATATTGTCAAGAACGACGAACCTCCGGAGTCTCCTGAGCCAAAACCTTCTTGACTACGTTTCGCGAAACTGCCTGAGCTGCCATTTCGTCGCGATTTTGCAGAGATGATAATAGGGATTGGTTGGATGCTGGTATGAGGTTGCGGTGATACGCTAGATAGGCAACAAGACAGGTGATGATAGAGAAGACGGAGCCAAATCCGAACATGCAAATCAGGGAAGTTAAGGATGGAGGTCCTCACCGTTCGAGCACCTTTTATACTCTGGGTGGGTTTACACTTCCGAGACACCATGTACTGTAATCATCGCACCTTTACCGGCAGAACGTACCCATCACTCATGCTTATGCGGCGCGTCTGACGAGGCTTGCAAATGTCTGGATAAACAGATTTGCTAGAAAGGATTATCGAGCGGGAAGAGCTTGGGAAGGATGTTCTGCTTTTGTCGCTGCGGTGTCAGCATGATTACGCGCTCTCGCTTAGCGCTCACAACTTGCAAAACGTAGTCACTTAACATAGGACTTGAAGTTCGTAGAACACTCGAGTACAGCAATCGTAATTCATGCTAGGTATACCACGACATACCATCAATCACAGATTCTCCCATAACCCCTGCCAGAAGGGTAGCGGCCCCCTCATTTCCTCTGCTTTGTTCCAGCGCCTCTCATCCTCCTCGACCTCGCGTACGCCTGTAAAGAGGTCCACCTCGGGAATCGGGATAAGCTTCGTCTTATAGTAGAGCTTGTAGCCTGCCCACGACAAGAAGAAAACGGGTATCGCGATGTACGATGTAACAAACGTGTCTTTCGTGAATGGTATAAAGGTATCGAATCCCTTGAAGATGGTGATGATGACGGTCGAAACGATCGCGATCCAGGATCCATAGGGTTGGAACGGCGCTTTGTAGGGTAGGGTGTCGCGTGAGATACCTTGGTATTTGAGTGCTTTCATGAAGCGGCTGCAGAGAGACCCTGCGTCAGCACCACGCGCGATCGGGCGAGAGGAAAACCCACATGTGTGAAGCACAGATGCATATCCAAGTAATAGCACCGAATGTAGAGACAAGGTTAACGAACCAACCGAAAACTACGAAGGTTGACAATCAGCAATGTTCGTTACACCCACAGATAAAGCTTACCTTTCGCAGCAGAGCTGGTGACGTTCAAGAACACCAAGAAGCAGAACGCGGTGCACAGAAGTAGGGAAGGCCAGGGCACACCCATGCGGTTGACTTTGAGGAAGACAGAAGGCGCCTTCCTCTCCACGGCCAATGCGTAGAGCGTCCGCGTCCCGATGTACAGATCGGAGTTGGCCGCACTCAGCACGAAGATCAGAATGGCCGCATTGATAATATGGTTCAGGATACTGATCCCGGCCAGTGAAGTGGCAACGACGAAAGGCGATGCCGCGGCACCAACCTTCGCCTTGTTCGCAGTGAAAAGATCCTGGAAAATTTCATTCGTTGGTACAAATCTGTTACTCGAGGACCGTAAGAAACACTCACATCGGTAGTGCTAGGGACAATCATGCCGATGATCAACACGCCGCCGACGTAGAAGAACACGATCCGGAAGAACGTCCTGCGAATAGCCTTCGGGATGTTTTTCCTCGGGTTTTCAGCCTCGCCCACCGTCACACCAATCAACTCTGTGCCAATGAACGCGAACAGGGCGTTTGTGAGCGTGCTCCAGAACCCGAGAAATATCGCGAGATGGTGACTGTGCACTTGTTCCTGTAGGTACGTGCCCATCGGCCCGTATGGGTGGTCCCAGTATCGGAAGCCAATGCGATCGTGACGGGGGTTCCCGCCAAGGTCGATGATAAGTCCCATAAGCATGAGGCCGACAAGGGCAACAACTTTGATACTGCTGAGCCAGAACTCAAGTTCTCCGAATACGCGGACGCCAAGCAGGTTGATACCGAATACGAAGAGGATGAATATTACTGATGCGGTACCCTATCAGCAGCAAGCTCGGATAGGGAAAAAAGGTGAACACGACTCACTCATCCATACTGCGATATGCACTTTCTGCGTCCAGTATTGCACGACCGCTCCAGCCGCATTAATGTTGTTCGGCGTCACGATCAGGTACTTGAAGAGGTAGTTATAGCCAAGCGCAAATCCAAACGCAGGGTCGACAAAACGCGTCGCATAGCCCGCAAAGCCCTTCTTGTGGGGAAGATACGCGGCCATCTCTCCCAGAGCAATCATGACGAAGTAGCAGACAGTGCCCACGAACGCATAGCCAAGGAACAAGCCCAGCGGACCGCCGTGCACGAGCGCAGTGCCCGAGCCGATGATCAGACCCGTGCCGACTGCACCTCCGAGCTGAGAGATATTCGCAGAGCCTGAGTACGGGTAACTTCAAGGTGTAAGAGTGAGAATGCGTACCGCAATCATGGACATCTGACGCGCTTTGAGTGCACGGTGGAGCGTGTCCTGCCCGGCCGTATCATCGAGCACGTCCCCCTTGTCCCGCAACGACTCCCGGCCATCCTTCTCGCTGACCGAGGGACTCGTCGCGCGCTCCTGCACGTACTGCTTTTCTTGCTTTTCCTTGTCGCTCATGTTGACTGGCCAGGACAAGAAGAGCGGGGAACGAGGTGGGGGGAAAGGAAGAAGGAAATCAGGCCCGGCTTCGCTTCTGAATTAGCTCCCGGATCCTGTAGGATCCTGTGCTACAAAGCTGGGGCATCTGTGGATCGTTCCTGTCCAAGACTTCCTCAATAGCGCACGCGTGGATCCTGAGCGCCTACGACGCAAATTTTGCACCTGGAGGAAAGTTCCCTGGGCCAAGTTCCGGCCTTTCTTACCCTGCTGATCTCCCGCATGGTCCAGTACTTTCTAGTTCGCCAAGCACGGCTGAACTCAAGAGACGAGAACGTGCGGTTCAATCGAGAGTTTAGATCAGGAGGGTATACTGGGGTAGAGAACATTTGGGTTGTGTGTTCAGGGTATGGTGATCCGGTGTGGATAACGACACTTGGCGCCCAGAGATCGCAAGAGAAAAGCAGGAAGGCGTCATCTAATCACCACCGATAAGCCACTAACGCGACGCGACGCGTCAATATAACGTCACGTGCAGACAGCTTCGGCGAAGAGCTTGAAGTTGACGTTGAAAGTTGAACGTTGAAGCCGAGGCAGCTATTCTTGCGACGATGACTTTGTGTCAGTAAGATCGACAGGGCACAGGGAACGTACCCATGGCTTAGATTGGAATGTGGCAACCACGACAAGACACAAAAGACAGGATCGTTCCATACATGTATTTACAACCTACAGGTCCTAATAATCAACATCTAAGACGACATACAGCATCCAGGAGCGGGGGAATACTTCCACAACGACAGAATACAACGTCACACGACTCAGACATCAAAACCCACGAAACCAAAATCTCTACTTAACTCCACAGCTGCAGCGCTTTCGCCGCCGCCGCCTTTAGCCGCGACTCCTGCTCTACGCCCGCCGTCGCTTCGAGCAGCGGCCGGGTCTCCGCCTTGACCTTCTCGAGCTCCGTCGCGCGGTCCGCGGTGACAGCGCCCTCCCGGCCGATGTGCCCCAGCAGCGTGCACACGTTGACGCGGATCTCCTCCTGGAACCGGTTAGGCTGGTTTTTGAGGACCGTGACGAGCATGTCCAGCGCGCGCCCGGGCGTCACCACCGGCGAGCTGGCGTCGTTTGACTCGACGGCGAGGGCGGGGCCCTGCTGGGCCTCCTTCGGCAGCGGAGACGTGACGGCGTCTAGCGCGACGTTCCCTGCATGGCCCATCATGTCCGTTAGATTTGCAACAATAACGCCCAAGCACAAACACGCACCGCCCGAGCCCTGGAGCGTAAGCAAGGTCAAGGCGACCATGCCCTCGTTGATGAGCGCCGGATACTTCTTCGAGCGGCCGATAAGCTGCGCAAGCGCAAATGCGACGGCGGGAGTGGCGATCGCAGCCTTTGCCTTCGTGCGGCGCTCACTTTCCGGAGTCGCCTGAGACCACAGCGTGCGGATGATATTGACGAACACCCTGGTGCCCTCGCTTTTAACCGCCGTGACATCCGACCGCCGCACCAAGTCTAGGATCTGTTGAACCCCGCTGGACGCGGCGTCTTGGCCCTCCGCAGCAAGTACAAGAGAGAAGCAGTTTTCCGCTGATATAAGCGGCGTTAATCACCCTTTCTTTTCCTGAAGAAGGACGAGACATACCGTCACCGTTACTCAGATGCTTCGCAATTCCGATAGCGGATAGCTGGACCATTTCGGCCAGGGGGGACGTATCTGTGAAGATACCCGACGCCACCAGCCGCTGAATGATACCAGCCCTACCCAGCGGCCCCCGCGTCGGTGCTGCGTACGCGAGATGTCGAAGAAGGCCGATCACACCGTGTTTGACTTTTAGATCGGCTTCAGGCGACAGCAAAGCGGCGAGGTGAGGCCCAAGTTCAATGGGGGGATTGACGACGACGACCGAATGTGACTCTATTCATTAAATTCAGCTCCCGTCAAAGAAAGTGGATAATCCGCGAGGCTTACCATGCCGCACCATGTTCCCCAAGCTAAGCGTCGCGCAGATGATGAGATCGTCGCGATTGTGCTGCCTCAAGGTGTTCTGTGACTTGACCCACTTCACCATCTGCGAGACAAACGCGCCGCCGGGGTGCGCCGGATCTGACTCATCCCACAGCACGTCGACATTCTTGTCCTCGCCCGCGACCTCCACCACACATTTGATCAGCGCCGCCTTGCACAGATCGAACGACTTCTCGCGGCGCCCGCGCTCGCCCGACGATACAGAGTCAGTCGAGCCGCTCCACAGCGGATGGTAGTCGCCCTCGTCGATGAAGCGCAGGATCTCCGCGAGGCAGGGTACGCCGTCGTGCTCGCCAGGGAAGGGCATGCCCCGTGCCAGCGACAGCCGCACGTCCTCGACGTCGAACGTCATTGACTCGAGCAGGGAGCACGTCTCCTCGAACACTTCGAAATCCGCAGCCACGAGTGTGCGCCGCAGCGCGGTTGGCTGCTCGAAATGGCCTGTGGGGGTAGAAACGGGGGGCATGTACAGGCGCAGCGGCGGGATGAGGAGAGGCAGAACTTCAGGCGTGAAAAGCGTCCGCGCTGCTCGAATAGGTTATGCATGTGGCTCATAAACAGAGCGGGAATGTGCTCACATTCGTCCTTGAACTCGTTCAGCTCGGCGATTGTCCTCCAGGCCCAGTTTGACAGCCCGCTTCGAAGTGTCCACGACTCATTGATGTCCTCCGCTGACGGATTCGCGTTCTGTTCGGGAGTAAACAAGTCTGATGCGCCTTTCATCCAGTATCCAGCAGGATAGATAGCGCTGGTCAGTCGCAGTATCGTCACCGCAGCTTCTAGGGAGATCAGGCGGAACTTGACTGGCTCTGATGGAACATAGTATCAGGACAGAGGAGATGATCGCGAGAAACCGAGGCGGGGCGCACCATAGCCAACGCTCGCGTTCAGCAGCAGTCCGATGGAGGTCTTGATGACCTTGAGCTGGGGTATCGCCAGGGGAAGGATATCCGGGGACTGGCCGATGAGCTCTGCATAGCCCTCTAAGATTGACACGACTGTCTGGGGAAACTTGGCGTCGAGCAGATGTCCCCGGTTGCCATCTATGGTGCGCATGAGCCGCGTCCCAGACAGGGAGTCGTACGACGGACGCACCGTGGTCCATGCACAAGTTCGCGCCGACGCGAAGCGCCTCGTACACCGCTGCGAGCGGCGCCGCATCGGCGACGCGCGATTCCTTCACGGATGCCTTCAGGATTGTCGTTAAGGTCTGCGGGAGCTGTGTCTCGCCGAGCGCCGTGTGGACATCATCTGCGGGTAAGACGATCAGCGCGTCGCGCTTGGCACACAAAGTCGAAGCGCACCATCGGGATTCTTCACTCGCAGAGCATTGGCGAGATTCTGGGCCGCTACTTCTGCTTCTTGCCACGCGTCGACGCCACCGTCGGCAAGTTGGGGCGCGATAGCATCGAGCTTGCTCGCGAGTTGCTTGGAATCCGCCATATCGTAGCCAATATCCTCGGGAATGATAACGGTTGATGTAGTGTGCCCTGTGCACACCAAGAGGTCCGCTCGGTTGGATAGTTGCCGGCGGAAGGGAGGATATGTACAGGGGAGGGCGTGCGGAAGGCTTGTTAGAGGGTTTGTGAACAAACCTAGTATGTCGACATGTTCGGCCCCGCCGCAGGCTCGCGTGGGGACGGCGTCAATCGTGCAATCGCCCTCGAATCTCGCCTACCGATCGCAACCACTTTATATCAGATGTTGACCCCCATATTTCATATCAGATGATCCTTCCATCAAGTACGGTAGACAGTGCACTTGCCGCTACAGATGATTCATTGCTACTACAGACAGTCGCTGTATGTCTACACAGCCAAGCACGCGAGCTAATTACAGTACAATACAGGAAAACTTTGGGCGTGAATCGAAGCCGATTATTCTATAAGCCGCATCAAGAACCTTCATGATGTGGCCGGGCAATGGGCCTTTCTCCTTGTACGCAATATCATGTTCGAGGTGTTCGACAGTGAGGCTGCAGCATGTAATGATTTTGAGGCCATCGGTGCCCCATCTCAGGCAATGTGAGGTTGTTCTTCGCCTACACAACGGGCGGTGTCCTCATCTCGTCAGATAGCCATGAACATAAGACAGATGTATGTGACACAAACAGAGACACAGTGCCATGAGTTGACCGTTCTTCATATAGAAGTCGCGGTAATTCTTTCCGATCCAGCCGTTCTCTTTGACATGGCGGAAGGCATCCCGCTTGCCAAGCTTCCGCTTCGAAGGATGTCCTTCCGGATAGGAAGCCGCCGCTTGACAAACCCGAGGGATTAATTAATAGCATGGAAGATGTCAGGATGCTCACATGAGTGTGTTAAAAGTGAGGAGACATAGTCCGTCTTTGCGATGGTAGGAACAAGCCCTGGCTCAATCGTCCGGCCGATAGCATTGTCAAGGCTGCGCCATCAGTAAGCATCCCGCCTTGAGAGGCTGTTTGAGAAATCATCGTTGACATACTTAAGATAGGCCTACAGCCTTTGGTGGTGCCATAGCTGAATGAGCTCGGCGCAGGAATAGACGGCTCTTCAAGCAGGGAAGTTCCTCAGGCCAAAGGACTTACTCCACATGGCGCAATTGATCAGTAATCCGCAGCATATGTGAGGAGATAAGTGGTGACTGACGATTTACCCTCCTCGTAAAGTCATTGACGGTATGAAGTGTGTCCTCGAAACAAACGTTGCGATCAAATGCGTGGAGGTAAAAGGTCCTATTCTTATGCTGGTCTAGTGCTTTGACAGTAATCCCAAGTGTCCCTCGCTGCTCCCTAGGCGAGCAGTCTCCAGGTGCGAGAGGCATGATTCTGTAAAAGCCCAACAATATTTCAGCAGGGGTGTCGCCGGGACGTGTCAACGGGAGTCAGCGCATTTTGGGAGTCGGCGACCATCATAAAAGTAGCGCCATGAGTACAAATTACATGCGTTCCCTACAGACAATACTTACGAACTGATTAAGTCACGGATTCAGAATACGGTTTCACGTACGAATATGTGTGGGATGTGGATAGACATGGCTGAAGGACGAGTGGAATTAGAGCGGGTCCAGGCGATGGTGCCATTTTCTGGGGCATACTGGTAAGCTTGTATACTGAGGGCTTTCAATGACACTCGTTGGACAGTCATCGTACGGTAAGTATAGATTACGGAGGGTTCATCGGGGCTCGGAGTCGGTGGTCGGGAGAGCGTAACGAGAGTGACGCAGGAAGGAGCTGGCCGAAGGGATTGAGACTCCGCGAAGATCCACAGTATGCGTCGGCAGGAGTGCAATGACGTTCTGCATGATTGTTTCTTCACTTTACCAACCGCATCGCATCTTCCAGACCCTCCATATACTGTCATCTCCTCCCGCGATTTCCTCTCGCACATCCTCATTCCATGGGCGCGAAAAGAAACAAAATCAAGAAGGCGTTATCACCCCACTCGTCCAACTCTTCTCCTAACGATGTCGACAATGACGATCTCATGGACGATCTCTTTTCCCAACTCGACTCCAAGAACGAGAGCGTGAAGGAACAGTCTGCAGTTGTCATGGATGAAGTAGAGAAAGCGGAGGTCGCCCGCGATACTAGCAAGGGCAGGAAGGACAGTAAGAACAGGTTTTTAGCCCGTAAAGTACGCCATGGCTTCCGCCTTTCCGAACATGACACCGACAATTCCCTCCAGGCCCGGAAGGCTTCCGCTCTGGCGGAGAATCACAAACCCGACGATGCAGAGGAAACTGCCCGCATCGAGCGCGAAACCAAGGAGGAGGAAAAGCTGATCCGTGTGACATGCGATGAGCTCAGCGTCGAGATCCACGAGGTGCGTCGCATCGCGTCGCGTATCCGCGCGTGCCCACTAAATCGTATCCCCCGCAGATCAACCCAGACGGCCACTGTCTGTTCGCCGCGATCGCAGACCAGCTGCAGATTTTGTTCATGCTCCCTGCTGAAGAGGCGACCTACGCGAATGTCCGCCAGGTGGCCGCAGACTACCTGGAGTCCCACCCCGATGACTTTCTGCCCTTTCTGCCTTCAATAGAGGGCGAGGATGGCGCCGATGCAGGCGATGCAGGAATCATGAAACCGGAGGAATTCAGGGCTTATTGCGAGTCGATACGAAGTTCTGGGGTCTGGGGTGGCGAGCCAGAGATTCTGGCGCTCAGCAGAGCGTATGAAGTTTCCATTCATGTCATCCAGGGCGGCCAGCCGCCTGTCGTCGTGCACGATCCGTCGGGGGCCCCGGACATGAACAACTTGAAGGAGCAGAAAGCTGTCCGAATCAGTTACCACCGCAAGATGTATGGCCTCGGAGAAGTGAGCACCACTCCCATTAATTAATTGGTCGCCAGGTGCAGTACTAACCTCCATCCAGCATTACAACTCCCTCCGGCCAAAGTCTAGCATCAATCGCCTGACATCTCCCATTAAGAATCTATTGCAGTGACAGCATTTTTTTCGGTGGGTATCCGATTGTATCGCTAGTAATTCAGGGAGCACCACACATAAATGTACACCATTCCATAATAACACACATGTATCGAAAGTTCGAAAGGCTCTGATTCCGCGGATCAACACAACCCGACGCAAGACAGCGTCCCTAGGTGAAATCAAAACAATAAATCATCCTCCTGGTTTCCACCGGCGGCAGGCCTAGACTGATCTGCCATATAGCCTCCAAAGACGGTATCCAAACTGGCGTATGGATCCACCGTGTCATTGCTGACCGCCGACTTGTCAAGGATGCTCTCCTCGACGTCGCCCTCGCTGTCTCCGTCGGCGCCGTCGCCGTCCAGCAGCTCGTTGCTCCCCCCTGCACCGGCCTCGGCTTCCAGAGGCAGCGCGGGCGCTGGCTTCGCATCAATCTCGCTGGTCGACACCAGTTGCGCCCCCGGTTCCGTGGGGCCCGGCCCAGCGACGATGATAGGACCGACAGGTGCCCGCGGCCGCTGCAGGGGTACCAATACCTGTCGCGAGTGGTCATTGAGCGCGGGGCTATCGACAAGGGCCCTCCCCGCAGCGCCCCGGATGAACGTCTGTTCCAACAAAGGTAGCCGCACCCGCGTCTTTAGCAACGCGTTCTGGTTCCCATCATCACGCGAAGACGCACCTCGGGGTTTTTGTGGTATATACTGCCGAGCGTGCCAGTGTGCAGCAGCAGCTGGTCGAGCGCGCCGCGGTCCATGCGGTCGGCGTCAGTGTTGATTGCAGGCTTCTCTGCCAGGACGATCTCGCCCGCCACGGACGGATTGATTGCCAATAGGCGCCAGTACATGAAACCGCGGTCCCGTAGATCGGGATTGTCTATCTGTTCCGTCGTCCACTTGAGGACCTTGTGCACCAGGGCCTTCACGGTTTCCGATGTCGACTTGTACACGAATAGCTTCACTGCCGCCGTCACCAGCGCCAGTTGCACCTGTGGAGACACTCCTCAGCATCCTTCGTGACGAATCCCGCCAGCAGCCACTTACTTCCGTCGGCTCCTCCAAGAAGTTGTACACCAGATCATCCATCAGCTCGTCGGCATTGTCGATCCTATCAGCAAACTGGCCAATTATCCAGATCATAGCCGCTTTTGCTTCCGGCTCATCCAAAACGTCGAGGTTCTCACACAGGGTGGGGATAATTCCTTCGTACTTGCCTGGGTATCGTCGGAAGATGTCCTTGATGACGATAACGGCCTCCTGGACCACGTAATTGACCTTATGCTCAATCAGACCCAAAAGCGCGCGAATACACGCGTCCGCGGCCGGTTCGACTTTAATGGCTAAGCGTCCAATGGAGCGCACGGATCGGCGGACGAAGTCCACATCCACTTCGGACGCATACCTGCAAACGTTGGTGTCAATGACAGGACAGGTGCCGGCACGCGAGATAAGATAACGCACTCTTCCAGCTCGGCGAGGACCTCTCGTGCGTTTTCCTCCCTGGCGAGGCGATACATGATCTCCAACTTGGCCAATTTGACAAATATTGGGTCATTGTATTTGCAAAAGAAAACTTTCACGTCGTTCTTCAAGACCGTCGGCCGCCTCTGAATGATGAGGAGAATGTTCCGTAAGGCGACGTACTGTACCTCCGGCCCCGAAGACAGCATTGTCACTGGGAGAAAACCAGCTTATCAGTTTCTATCGGACAGCATCACGGAATAGATGGCTTACCGAGGGGCGGACCCATCTTCTTGCAGATGTAGTCGATTAACTTCCGGTTCTCCATGTAGTTCATCAAGTACAACAGAAGCTTGATCGTGGTAAGGACAACTGCCGAATTTGCATGTTGCAGCTGAACGATAATCCGCTCGGCCATCAACTCAGCATCTTCATGGGTCTGTGGAACATAACGCAGAAGGGAATCTAGAATATAAATCTGGCCCCATCTTAACGACCATTAGGCGTCACATGGTCTTAGCTAACAGAAATCACGTACTCTGAGCTCTCACCGAGCGCGGTAATCAGCTTATTCGCAATGGTCAAATTCAGCTTGAATATGACTCCATCCTGGCGGTCGCCAATTTCGGACAAAGCAGCGACCGCATTGGCCACGACAGTCGCGTTGCTGTCAACCATCAAATCGCGCAGCATTTCTACGAAGCCGCCCCGCTCTGCCTTGCGTGGGTCCGCGGAATAGAGCTTGGCGACGCAGATAGCAGCCGTCTTGCGCACATACGGATCTCTGTCCTTCAGGTGATGTCGCAATTGCTCCGTGAGAGCGTCAGTCACGACGGGGATTTGGATGTACGACATGGTCCGAATGGCAAGAGCTCTAATAAGCGGATTACGGTCATTGCAATCCTGCGATTCATGAGAAACGGATGCCAATAGGAGGCAGCGTTGTCAAGCATTACCTGAAGGAAACTGGGGATGACCATGTGGATCTGTTCAGCCTTTGTGCGGCCATAGTATATCAAGAATAAGTAGACCACTGCAGGAGGAATTCCTTAAGTCAATTGGATATCTCATCCTAGTTAAGAAAAGGCACGCACTCTTCTTAATTTCAAGTAACGGTGTGGCCAGGCACTGTACGACATCAGTGAAGAGTGGAGACACTGAGGAATGGAAGTCAGCAATGAGCATTGTCATCTCATGCTGAGGACGAGGTACCAACTGTCGTTGCCCATGGTGATGTTGGCTACGATCTTCTTAAGCACCGTCTTACGCTTAATGAACTTCTTGTCCTTCGTCTCCGCGGCCTGCAGCTCTGCGCGGAATTCCTGCGACGAGCGGCGTGTAGCGGCGACACGGAGCGTCTGAGAGAAAGTGACCCACCTGAATCTTTCCCCGCTGGAAAAATTTTGCATCCTGGCCTTGGTTACTCATGGTGGTCTGGACGGATAACGTATAGTCGGGTAGAGACAGTCTCCAGATGGACGGCCTAAAGGAGGTGCTTGGAGGTCAGATAGCAAGATGATAATTGCGCGCGCTGACGCGTGAATGAGCACACTGCGGTGAAGGAATTAGGGAGCGAAGATCCCGAAGGTTATCAATGAGACGCCAGAGGATGGAAAGAGAGTGACGAAGTGAAGTGACGCGGTGAGCGGGCAGTGCGGGCGCGGGCGCCACCAGGCGCGTCTCAACGGCCTTTGCCGAAGGAGGTACTACGCGCACGACGGCTCGGCTAGCAAGCTGACGAGCGACTCAAAAGCTTCTCCAACAAGCTCAACCGACCGTCGTGATTATTGCGATTGGTGCGTAAAAGATCTCCGTTATCCCTTGTAGGTAGCCCCACTTAACCGCTCCTGCTTTTCTGACACATATTTGGTGTCATATCCCGCTGGATTCCCGCAGTCTGAGCCTTCGCAGAGCCAGGTGTACAGTTTTACAGGACACATGTTGACAAGGTCAACCCGTAAACGGGCCATTACGGCCACTAGTTCTGTGCTCAGAGGCACCCTTGATTCATCACGCCAGCAGGCAGTGGATGCCTTCCTGAAGGGGATCAAGAATCCCATACGCCGCGCGAGGTCCATATTGCCAGCCCTCACGAGTGAGTGCACGGTTTTGGAACGTCTGTATTACAAGGGCAAGAATCAGCACCGCTCGTCATTATTCTGGCGGCGCGTGTCGGAGATGCGGCGATACGGCCAGCGGCTTGAACAATTCAACCTACTATCCTTGTTAGAGGACACCCGAGCTTCATTCTATGATTCTGAAATATCATCAAGGTGGGCGCAATATTTTGATGCATTATAATGATGCTGACGACCGTTCAGACCGAGACGCACCAAGGGAGCATGGACACATTGCCCTGACCTGAATTTTCTCAATAGTGTGTTTAGGCAACTTAAGGCCGGCAATTTGCTGGTCGCGAAGGTCGGACCTGGCTTTTGATTGAGTGCATACTGACATTTATTCGCTGTGATAGGCCATTGGACGGTTCGCTGCCATCTATCAGTAAGTGTAGCCTTGTCAAACGTTCTAATCCGGCCCTAATCATTGGCCTGGTTTGCTCTAGGTTCCTTAATGCAGTCATGCAGAATGGCACATTTCTGCAACTCTCTCTCACCCTCGTCGCAATCGCCTCGCGCCTAAGTCAACTCTTCGACGAACTCCGTCTTGTTCTCGAAACCTTTCACGAGGATTGTCGTAAAGTTTTCGCCACATTGTATGTAAGTCATCCGCATGGCAAAATTTCACGCTTTATCCTTTCCCCTCTGATCTGCCTCCCAAACTCCACAAGTCAGATAGAAGGCTCCCAGTATCTATCTCGGGCAGAAAGTCTGCCCACGGCCAGCCAGTACCTCCTGCGATTACGTTGTCCAGGGTTATCGACTCGGAAACAGGGGTGACAGAAGACCTGGGTTTCTCCATCGATCGGCCGGGCGACGTCGACGCTCATATCAATGGCGATATCCCGGGCGAGCAGGGCGGGGACGCCGGAGTCAACCGTGATGGCGAGATATATCGTTCCATGAAGAATCAAGAAATCGCATCTGCTTCATCAAGCCATGCCGTAAAGCAAGGTCGGTTAGTCTTGAAGCGCCGGTGTGCAATTCTCATCTTGAGTTTAGACGAGTCAGTCAACCACGGCTCCGTATTTTCATCGTCCACAATTTTCTCGAGCGTCCTGGTGAAACGCAAATCTGAGGACGCCGCCATTGTCATCAAGCCCGGGACGGCCAAGAAGACCAAGAAGGGAAAGAAGCCCCAGAGAAGAGATGAAATCGACGATATCTTTGGAGGTCTCTGAAGCGACACCACGATCGCTGAAGACGGAGATTCAATGAAAGAACGTTCTGGCTTCTAACTTCCTGGCATGCGGTGCAGATATTGCCATCGGCTCGTTGAGCACGGATGCTCCGCCTATCACGCTGTATCCCCACAGAGAAATTAGCGCCGTCCCGCCAGACGACAATTCTCTCATGCCAGATTATTGGTTAACTGTCACCCCGGACGCCTGCTTGTAGGTGGTGCACCAGGGGGCGAGCAATGATGCACCACGTCCACGGCTTCAGGCAAAAAACTCCGTGATTTCCTGCTACCCTCCTGTATAAATACCCCTTCATCCGTTCAATGCAAACCATCCCCCAGCCTGCATATCACACCCCTCATCCTCAATCATGAACATCGGCGAGCCTTTTATCCCCACCACCCTCGACGACTGGACGCGCTCCGACGCGTACCACAACTCTTTCCTGCTATCTAAAGACCCCGTTCTAGACCAGACACGCGAAAGTGCCGATGCGAACGGCCTGCCGCCGATCGCTGTCACGCCCGCAGTGGGCAAGTTCCTGCAGCTGCTCGCGTCGTCTCTCAACGCAAAGCGGATTTTGGAAGTCGGCACGCTCGCCGGGTAAGTGCGCCACGCCGCCAGCCATGACAGCCCCCTGAAGGCACACACATCCGCAGGTACTCGTCAATCTGTCTTGGACGTGCCCTGCCAGATGACGGTCGCTTGGTCACGCTCGAGCTTGTCGAGGAAACCGCCCAGGTGCGTGTCATGCCGTCACCGGCGCCTGCACGCCCGGGGTATGGCGATTGTTAAGCTTTCCACCTTCTTTGTCACAGGTCGCGCGCCGAAATATCGCTGCGGCGGGCCTGTCCTCCAAGATCGAAGTCATCGTTGGCTGTGCGACGGAGACAATGCTGGCGATCAGCGCTGACGAGCCGTTCGATCTCGTCTTCTTAGACGCCGACAAGGAGAACCTCCTGCTGTACTTCGCACAGGCCAAGCGCTTGGTCAGGAAGCGCGGCGTCATCGTACGTCGCTTCTGCGTCCGCGGATCGGGCAGTCGGTGCTCACTGTTTGTCGTGGCAGGTCGTTGACAACATGGTGCGAAATGGACGCACCGCGGATCCGGCGTATACCGACGAGCATGTGCCGGGGCTGCGCAAGCTCCTGCAGATGGTGAAGGACGATCCCGAAATTGACGCGACGACAGTGTCGACTGTCGGCGAGAAGGGGTATGACGGTTTCATGTATGCGATCCGGCTATGAAGTGAAGTTTTTCTGACTGCGCGCGTACGGCGGGTATGCGCGCTACCAGCTGCTACAATAATGTACGCCTTTGGCACGTACTATACCCATTGATATACCACTCCGCTGTTCCATGGTCCCGCGCCTGGGCGATTCTCTATCTCATGAACGGCGATACTGTCTAATAAGCAGCAGGCTGATGACAAAACCACCCGGAATTGCTGGCTACGGGCGACAATCAGACTGCGCTGCATAGCGGCGTCATGGATGGGGGATTCTAGCCCTACCGCCCAGTGCCTTACGAGAACCCAGCACATTGTTTCAAAGAAGCTCGAGCACCGTGGGCGTTACGCCTTGGGACATCGGATTAACGTTGTGATGTCAATTCGGTGTCGTGGCGCATATCAGCATGGCCGACTGCCAATTCGAGCACATATTGTCAATGGAGCCGATTAGCATATGAGGCAGTGAGCGTCAACGGGATTTTCATAATATGTCTAGTACACTTATTGTATGCTGATGGTAGGAGACCAGATATGTCTTCCATCCATGATATTGACAGATCCGCACCACGAAGTCATTGGCAAGTCCAAACTGTCCCATATGCCACAACGTGGTGATGGGTGCCTCCATCCCGACGTTTCATAAACACCTACACACCCAATTACACTTTCTCGCCAGGTGAAACACGCGGTATTCACGGATGTCACACAAATCGATGCGGCGTCCAACCCGATAGCATTAGAGCAATCAGTGACTACCAAACAAAGCGCTGTGGGAGAGCTCTTTCCTCGCAGGCAAGCCTAGAGTATGTAAAGAAAAAAGATCACAACACAGGAATACGGTAGGAAAATAATGTCCAAAGAAACCAAACAGCTAGCTATTTTGAACGGGAACGGAATAATCTACGAAAAGGTCAATGTGGGCGTGCTGAACATCATAAGCGTCCGCTAGCGGGTATAGAAAGTGTCCAGAGCCGAATCAGCTACTTCAGAGCGCGAAGAACGCAGCCGCGATTGCGACAGCGCCGACGGCGGCACGGGGCGACGCCAGGAAGCCCGCACCGTTCGCCGACGAGCCACCGACGGGGGACGACGACGCGGACTCAGCAGGAGCAGACGAGGAGGCAGCGGAGCTGGCAGAGCCCGAAGCGGGAGCAGACGAGCCCGAGGCGGCGTTGTTCTGGGCGGCGGCGCTGATGTCCGCGGGGACCATCATGGCGTTGCTCTGCGCCTTGGACATGTCGACGGTGCTGTCATCGTTGACGACCTCGGGGTTGACAGCGAGGAAGTTGCGAGTGTACATGATGTTCTCGGCCACGTACGGCTTGGACCACTCGGGCATCGAGCTCATGTCCATGCTGGAACCCCAGTTGGCAGCACCGGTGTTGCTGGCGGTAGCGTTCTGGGAGTACGAGTACGCAGCGGCCATGGAGGAGTCATTCTGGGCCATCATGGGCATCATCTGGGCAGCAGAGGTGGGGCTCATGTACGCGTTGGGAGGGTTACTAAAATAACCGTAAGTATCACTCAGTAAATAGCGCCAAATAGGCGACTTACATGATACCGAACATGCCCTGCTGGCAATGGCCGGTGGTACCGCAGTAGTAGAACGTGGGTTTCGTGTCGTTAACAACCTGGGTGACTGGAGGGAAATGCAATGTGAGATACGGAATTTAGGCAAATCGCAAAGACACTTACAGACGAAGGACGCGTTCTGGGTGCCAGACGCGAAGGGCTTGTCCGAGGTCTTGTTGCAAAGCTCGAGCTGCGACGACTTGGTGACGGTGTGGTTGTTGGCACCCCAGATGAACTTGACGGTGTCACCAACGGACGCGTTGGTCGCGAAAGGAACGTAACGAAGGACACCCTGCTTGGGGGCGACCCAGACGGTGTGGGTGGTTCCTCCAGTGCCGTAGCTGCCCATGGCCGAGCCGGTCTGCGTGGGCATGGCCATCGACGAGGGAGCGCCGTAGCTCGCCATGCATTCTGATACACGGGATCAGACGGACGTTATAACCGCGCAAATCGAAACTACTTACGCTGCACACAGCTGTCGTAGCCGGAGCCACCCCAGCTGGAGCTGCCAGAGCCGTATGAGGCCATGGAAGTCTGGTAGCTCATGGCAGCAGAGGTAGCAGAAGACTGGTAGCCGCCACCGTACGCCGCCGAGGACGAGGACATCGAGTCATCCATCATAGAGCTGGATGCAGTAGCCATCGCGTCGGACATCATAGCACTGGACGAAGCAGTCGCCATCGCATCGTACATCATGGACGAAGAGTCGCCCATCATTTGGCCGGAAGCAGCAGTGCTTGAATGAAGTCAGATTTAAATATTTCATGGGCGAGGGGAAAGAACATACGAGGATGGGGCCGCCGACTGAGGGGTGCCGTAAGGTGCGGAAACGGCAACTTCATTGCCGATCGCACTGTCGGGCATAGGGCGCGCCAGAGCGACACCGGAGTAGATGGCAGCAGCGCCAAGGAGGGAAGCGAACGTGACCATTGTAGAAAAGAGTAACTAGTTCAAAGATAGAAAGACCGTCGAGGTGTGGTGGTGTCTTTAGACGAAGTGATGAATTTTCCTCCCAGAGGGTCGCTGTGCGTTGACTCTATCAAAGAGGGTGATCTGGGAAGGACATGGTAAGTACGGAATAGAGATGGAAAAAACAATGGCGGACCCTACCTCGAGAAATGAAAGTCTGATTAGTCGAGGATCAACTCGACTAAGATAAGAGAACCGAAAAAGAAAGCGAAAGTAAGTAAAGAGGGAGGAAAGAGGGACGAAGGTGAGAAGGCAAGCGTCTTGGCGGGGCAGCAATAAGAGGAAACGCTGGGTCGGAGATTGAACGATCGTGATGGGGGTCGTAGCAACACGATCACAGATGCGCCATCGTCTCGCATGGCAACAACCATCCCTTCTCTTTCTCAACACCCCTTCTCATTGGCTCCCGACATCTCTACCACTCCCTCGGTCTTGTCGGTTTCCCACCTCAACACCCGCGATATTCCATAGTAAGTCCCATCGGTGCTCGTCTAGTCACTGCACATGCACCGTACGTAGATCACTGCTGGTCAGATCATTGCACTGCATAATGCTACCAGCAACGCCTTCAGATCATCCTGCTGTGATCCCTATATCCAGGGCGTACAGGGCATACCATTGCCATGGGCCACGCTACGCCCGGCACCCTCGGTCGCCCCGGCGTTCTCGTTCTATCCGCTCTAGGCCCGCGTCAAATTTGCGGGCAACGCGTGCCTCTAGCGCACCCGTGCCCGTAATCCCCACGTCCTTCCCAACGTAAACCTAGCTCCAGTGAGCCCAGCGCGCACAGATACATTGCAACGGTCGACTCTCTCGCAGCGCTCAGAACGGCCAGTGATTGGTGGGTATAAAAATATGCACCGTCGCTCACTGATGCGGCTCGACAGCGGTATCAGCCTGGTATGTTCCAGCGTCAAAAGAATTCATTTCCAGCAATAACTGCCGTGCGCAATACGCATGCCCCCCATGCTGCGTGCTTCTAGCAGAGCTTTCAACCGCTCAACCTTCTAACTCCTCGCAGCCGGATTCTATGACGAGGTGGACTATGTAAGTTATGTACGGGCGGTCTCTCCCGCAGACTGACATCGCATCCACTGCTGCGGAACGGTATCATTCGTCTGATCAGGCTGATCAGCCGTGTGAATGGAACAACGTGCTGTCCATCATGGAGCCCTAGCAGTGAGGAAGGGAAAGATCCGCTGTGCATACACAGCAAAATGCCACAAGATCGTACAAAACTGCGTCCTGCGATGCCGCACGATTGAGTTGTCTCCACCAAGAACAGTTGAAAGCCAGATTTCGAAACCACAACCAATGGCCACGGGTTACGCGGCGCAATCAAGGCTTCCTTAACATCTGTTCATTACCAAGGTACATGCGTTGTGGGCGCATCTCATCGCGAGAGATCCCTTATCTTCGATCTTGTCTTCGATCGAGTATCGCCTAAATTCACGATAGATTGGTCAAAACTCTGAATGCTATCCCAACCTGTCGCTGCATACCAAGTAACACCTCGTACCTCGAACAAAGGTGAATATCTACTCTGAAGCTCGGATGAAATCTCAGAATGACTCTACACTATCCAGTGTCCTCATAACGCCGTAAATATCATGATCCAATAACACAATCGTAGCCTATCCTAAACACAACCGAACACATACTCCAACAGACACCCATCCCAAAGGGTCTTAAGTCCCTAGAGTTCAATGAAGGTACAGGGTATGTGCACAGGAAAGTTTAGAAAATAAAATCAGAACCTCCGCCCCCCTCCCCCTGGGCGCGACGGCAAACCTTGTACGGGTGGAGGCCGCCTCGGAGCAGATCCATATCCGCGTTCAGAGCCGTATCCACGTTCGGATCCATATCCACGCTCATCCTGTCGCTCTGCGCGTCGGCTCGAACCCGGCGGCGGCGGCTCGTCGCGATCGGAGAACGATGACCCGGTCGCAGCCTTCCGCTTCGCATCACGGATAGCCTTCAGCCTGTCGTTTGCCTTGGACGGCGCAGCACCCTCGTCCCGCGCAGGCGTGGCGCTGCGCGACGGCGGTGCACGGGAGTCGCTGCGAGGCGTGGGCGCGCGGGAATCCTGTCTCTCGTACGAATCGTAGATATCGCGGAGGCCACGACCGCGCTGGGGCTGGGGAGCAACAGGGGCAGATCGGTCGTAAGGGTCGTCGTAGTCGTCGTTGCGGTCATCTCGCCGGCGACGATCTGATGTGCGACCGACGGGGCGACGCTCGCGTTCGTCGAAAAGCCATTCGGGGAGGTCAGACGGGTCGCGTGCTTTGTCTAGGTGGTAAGCTTTCATCGCGCGTGTCAAATGCGACTCTTGGCCAGGAGGGGTTTCTACATACGATCCATGAGATAAGTGTGAATACTCGGTGTGTATTATTTACCTTCGCCGGAGTATGTGGGGACATTAGCAGCCCAAGCTTTGCCGACGCTGACAGTGAGCGTACTCGCCGTCTCCGCCAGGCGACTCCACAAAGACGACCCGGCGCCAGGCGTCATCGGTTCGTCGTCATACTCTACACCAAGCCAAATTTCCGTAAACATACCTCGATAACGCAGCGAGCGGACGCACCTTCCACCTGCACCTGTGGCTCCTCCTTCACTGGCCGCTGGTCGCGGGGCCACCCGCCCTTCGCGACGCTCGGCGCCCTCTCCTCCTCCAAGCTCGTGCGCGACGACGCGCCCGAGCGCACGCGCATCCTTTCCAAAAAAGACGAGCCCGACGACACCTCCGACGCCGCCGACGCCGAGCTCGCAGACGACGCGTCCGAGCGGCGTGCGTAGTGCTCCGGCGCTCGTCCACGCGGGGCGTCGTCCTCGCGCCCACGGGGATACTCGTACTCGCTCTGCACCCGCCCGCGCTTATAATCCTCCTGTGCGCGCCCGCGGGCGTATTCCGGCTGCGGCGGTGGCCGCCGGCTTTCTGAGCGTGGTGTGCGTGGTGTTGCGGGAAGAGCAGGCGCACGCGACCGCGATCGCTCGCGCGGCTCGGGGTATGCCTGCGGCTGGATGCTCGCGAGCGATTTCTGGGGGCGGATCTGGCGCGGCTGGGCAGGCATGGGTGGTCGTCGGGCGTAGTCTCTCGAGTCTGGCTCTCTATCGCGCCCGACCGAGCGCGAGCGGGGCGCGGAGGGCAGGCCGCCTGGGTTGCGGGATCGTGAGCTCATGCGGGGTGTGGTTCCTAGAGCCTGCTAGATGTTCAGGGTAATGTACAAGAGTACGGATAGCAGGCCAGCTGTAGAATGAGGGCGTAGCAGACCAGCTGTAGGCGTTGTGAAGAAGGAAGAGTGATGGCGACCGCAGGACCGAGTCTCAGTCTGTGTTGGGCGGTGCCGGAGCTTTACTATAGATGGGCGTTCACCCGGGCCCGCGCTCGCTTGGCCTGGCCTCCGCCCACAATTACAATTACCGTATTGTTGCCATCTGCCAACATGTCTTCGTGCGTCGACAACGCACCTCTCATCGTTTGCCTCAGGATGACGGGGACGACGTCGTTCCTACAGGTGAGTGTTCTGCCTGGCATGCATTTATGACTCCAGATGCTCGATGCCCTGCATTATGAGCGCTACGCTCCCGTCGTCTGCGGTGCGTGCATGTCTAATGCCTATCATTGATATCGATGCTCGATGTGTTCTGGCGAAGTCGTCCAACTGAGGCGGTTATGATACCGAAGACAGGAATCACCGACAATTCGACAGCTTCGCAGTTGATTTCTCCATGGCTGTCTTGCACAGGTCTCGAAGCACCCCCACGAGGGGGACAAATGTCCATGCTTGCAACGCCGCCACGCCTTCTGGGCTGCCTTGCACAGGTCTCGAAGCACCCCCACGAGGGGGACAAATGTCCATGCTTGCAACGCCGCCACGCCTTCTGGGGCGTCAGCCCACTATATAGGTGTGTGTACGCATCAAATGCCAGTTGATGCGCGCCGCATTGTCCAATAACATCGTCTGCGCCTGCTGGGAGACTGCATGGACGTGGTTGCGACGTCCAATATCAGCTGATGCCATCTTATTGGCAGCTCGGCAATGCGGGCCAGACGGCGGTATGCGCCTCCGAGATGCAAGTTGACCTCAATACACGAGACGGCATGAGCGAGCGCTGAGGAGCTGAAGCGCTGACCGCCAGCGGCGGAGGCAAATTTTTGGCTAGTGTTGGGGCGTCGGAGACTTGGGACATCCGAATCTCGGCCTCGAGTATTTTTCCTTCCTCTTTCTTGGAGTAAGCTGTGGTTCAGGACATTGGGGGGGACTTTCTTAATTTGCATAGACAATACTTGACTGCGTCGTCGACGTCAACGACACCGACGACGCCCGACGTCATTCTCGGTCTCAGCCCGAGATAAGATAAGATTAGTAATCCCGAGTGCCCACCCGTTCGTGCTGCCGAATAGTGAGAAATGTCGCCATCGTGAGGAAATTTCTCCACAGTCGAGGCAACATGAACATGCAAAGTGGCCCCTGGCGTCCTCCTCTTCGTCGTCGTCTCGAGCTCGTCTGACATCTCGCGTCGCGGCGCACTCATCGAAGCCCTCCACACAAAAAACCCCGTTCCAAAATGATCCTCACGGCTCGGACGTCTGCCACGTTCCTCTGCCGCCGGCCGCACGTCCGGTGGGCGAGCGCCACGGCGGCGAAGGACGCATACAAGGTTGTCGTCCTCGGCGGAGGTACGTCGAAGTTCTATCTCAGGCCGTAAAGCCAGGAACAATTGAATATCACTGTCATTCAGGTGCAGCGGGCCTGAACGCGGCACAGCAGCTTTATGACAGATTCAAAAGCGCCGGAAAATCGCTGAACGAGGGCGATATTGCTATCGTAGACGCCGCCGAGTATCACTATTATCAGGTGCGCCGATAGCATCGACATGTTCTGGACATAGTCGTCTGACCCCAGTTCTGATGCGTAGCCTGGGTGGTCAGTACATTGTTCGACTCTTATATCACTGCGCAATTCAACGAAGTTTGATTTAGGACACTCGTGGGCGCCGGCCTGAAGAAGAAGACTGATCTCCGCCGCCCGCTTTCCGAACTTATCCCTGCGCACATCGCACATGTTCCGGAAAATGTGAAGTCGTTCGAGCCTTCGCAGAACTCCATTACGACAGACGGCGGTCGCAAGATTTCGTATGACTCCCTCGTGGTGGCGACGGGTTTGCAGACCAACTTCGACCAGATAGAAGGGCTGCCGAAGGCTCTTGCGGATCCGGGATCAGGCGTTTCGTCGATCTACTCGTATCATACCGCCGACAAAGTTTGGAACGATGTAGACGCGCTGCGCTCCGGCAGGGCGATTTTCACACAGCCCGCCGGCATCATTAAATGTGCTGGAGGTACGAAGCTGTCCTGTTCGGTTTGACAATGCCCTGATGTCATTCATGCCAGCTCCCCAGAAGATTATGTGGATGGCCTGGGACAGATACAGGCGGACAGGCCGCGGAGACCAGATCAAGGTCGATTTCTTCACAGGAATGCCAACCATGTTTAGCGTGAAAAAGTACTCCGACGCGTTGAACGAGCTGCGCAAGGAGCGCGGTGTCGGGGGCACGTTCCAGCACAACCTTATCTCTGTCGATGCCGCGAACCACAAGGCCACGTTCAAGAACCTGGCGGACAACTCGACGGTGATGGAAGATTTCACCCTGCTCCACGTTGCGCCGCCCATGGGGCCCCTTAATGTCCTGAAGGGCTCGCCGATTGCGGACGCGGCAGGGTGGGTCGAGGTTGACAAGGAGACATTACAGCATGTCAAGCCCGAGTTCGCCAACGTGTTCTCCCTCGGTGATGCGTCATCGCTGCCCACGAGCAAGACTGCGGCGGCCATCACACTGCAGGCACCTGTTCTCACCGAGAACCTCTATCATTTCCTTGACAGTGGGAAGGTGGGCCCTGCGAAATATGATGGCTACACCAGTTGTCCGGTGGGTGCCGACTTAATAATAACGGCAGTGGAGGCAAAGTTGCTAATGTGCCGGCAGCTGCTCACTGGCTATGGTGAACTGATGTTGGCGGAGTTCAAGTATGGCTTAGAGCCTGCAGAGACGTTTGCGGAGTACCTCGGTGATCAGGCGAAGCCGCGGAGGTGCGTTTGGATTCCGTAGACCGATTTTCGTTACTAAATCTTTGCGTCAAAGGCTCTTCTATCACCTGAAGAAGGTAAGCGTAGTTTACAATCATTCAACCTGTACGTAGGCTCACAATGGTTCTCAGGACTTCCTGCCATTCATTTACTTCAACCAATTTGTGAGGACATCCATTTGTTAAGCCATAACATGGGCTGACATTTGTTTAGGTCAAGGGCAATTGGTATGGTCCTCGGGGAATTAGCCGCCCTACCTACAACTGAGGGAAAGGGTGCTTTATGTATATACACGATGTATAGATGATCTACGACGCTTGCCGGTAGACTACATGACATGATTTCAACCCAACGTCCGAGAACGCGTCGCGACGCGACAGTCACGTGAGAACGCGGTGTGACATTGGTGTGACTGTTGACTGGAGGACAACGGACGGAGAGGAGCGCGCCGCTCACGCGTTGTTTGTTTACCACCATGTCGCGCTCTCTGACCGCCGCGCAGGTCATCGCCGTCGGCGAGTACCTCGAGCCCGACTTCGACCCGGCCACCCTCACCGTCTCCCAACTCCTTGGCGTCTTCGGCTTCCACAACATCAAGTATCCAACCCCGTACACCAAGCCCAAGCTTGTACAGCTCTTCCATGCTGAAGTCCGACCGAAAGCTGCAAAGTTCAAGAAGGAGCGGCTGAAGAAGGAGCAGAGTATCGCGAGTGAGGATGGGATCAAGGATGGGGTGACAGGCCGGCTGCTCACCGAGGATAAGGTGCGTCGTCTCGTGGCATGAGCGTGGCGGAACATGGACGCAAGCCGTTTTCAGCCCCTGCGCCGGTCTTCACGACGGAGTTCGCGAGCTCCTTCGCAAGAACCCCCTGTGGCACCACCCGAACCTGTACGTGTCCATCCAAAACTTTCTTTCTGTATCATTTTCTTTACGGCTTTTCGTTATTTTCAGTCGAAACGCCGGAGATCTTCGGCGCAACCTAGCGCTGGTGGCCCTTCTACTAGATCGACACAACCGGCGGAACCGGCTGTCATGGAAGAAAGCGAACCAGAGGAAGTTGTTGTCCGCAAAGTGAGCAGAGGGAAGAAGATCGTACGTCCATCCGCACGCTTATCTCCCTGATATTTACATCCGTCGGTAGACTGAAGGCGCCGGTTCACGAGCGCGTCGCGCCTCGCAGGTATGTCTTCGATTTTATCGTCCAAGTCATTCATCCTCATCCGTCGTTAGTTTGGTGACGATAGTGGATGGGAAGACAATAATATCTTCCAGTCTGGGGCAGAGTCGTCCTCCCCTGCTCGCCCATCGCCAGTCAAGCCCCGATCACGAAGAAGCGCAGCGCCCAAGGCGCGCAAGTCGACTCGCAAGGCGGAGCCTGTTCAGCCTCACGTATCCTCCTCACCGCGGAACTCAGACGAAGAATTCGACGACGGAGAGGCACATCTTCCACCCCGATCTAGGTTTGCACCGCAACTCCCCCCTGACGTCCCGAAACCGGAGCCCGTCAAGAAGCCCGCGTCCTCTCGACAGCGATTGTCGTTCAATCCCGTGGAGCACCCGCCAAGCCCGCTGCGGAAGGATAACGTCAAAGAGGAAGAGTCAGAGGAGTTGCCCATCGAGGAGGCCGAGGCAGACGACCTAGAGAACCTCGAAGAGGACATGCAAGAGGAAGAAGAATCAGAGGAGGCGAAACAGGTTCATGACGTCTCGCGTCGCATCGCCCAAGGCGGAGCGCCAGCACAACGGGTACCACCTCCGACGAGATCCTCCTTTGGGCGCTTCCTCGTTTGTATGGCCATTCTTCTTTACTGGACACAGATCCTTCCGTTCCAGAGGCGTTCCACAGACATCGGGTTTTGCGATGCCGGGAAAGACACGAACGATGCCCTGGAGGCCATCCGGACGAAGTATCACGCCGTCGACGCGTGCAACCGGGAGAACAGGACTCTGCTCTACCTTCCGTCGACGTCGCCGTCTTCAAGCAAGTCCGCTGAGGGCGAGCAGGCCGCGGAGCCTGATCAGACACTCTGTCCACCCCTGCCACTATTTCCCCTGCGGCCCGACAGCTGCACTCCGTGCCCGGATCATGCCACGTGCGCCCGCGACAGCGTCACCTGCGCGACCGGATACATTGTGCGCCCGCACCCGGCGCTTTCATGGCTCCCGTTCCCGACGACCAACTCACTGGTGCCTAAGCAGACCGCCCTCCCAGCGCTCACGGAACTTGTGTTCAAGGCTGTGTCGTTATTCGACGGCCTGCCGGGGGTAGGGCCATTCGCATTGCCGCCCAGGTGCGTCGAGGACCCGCGTCGCAAACGCCACATTGGCGTGCTCGGGAAGGCGATCGAAGCGGTGCTGGGGCAGGAGCGCGGGAAGCGCGTGTGCGCGGGAGATGTCGCGCCTGTCACGGACGCGGAGGGCGGCGAGGCGAGGCGCTGGGGCATGGAGATGGACGCTCTGCGGGACGCGATGAAGCAGAAGACTGCGGTACGTGCGAGCGTGATGGATGTCTACCATGCAGATTGCTCATAGTGATAATTGCAGCCGCAGCTTCTGGACACGTTTGATGATACGTTTAACGAGGCGATACAGCAGCTCGTCCACTGGGGCGGCGTGCTGACTGCCTCGGATACACGGTACGTTGAACGGGCATGGGAACATGTGTGTGTAACTGATCGCGTTGCGATGTGCAGGGGACAGCGGTATATCGCGCACAAGACTCCGAACCTGGATTGGAACTGTTACATCACTGTCAAGGCCCGCGAAACCTGGCAGGCGTGGCGCGCCACGGTCCTCGGTGCGCCGTTTCCTCCTCTGTTCCGCATCAGATCTAACTTTATTGCAGCCGTCACCGTGCTGATCATCAGCACCATCGGTCTGCGCGCCCGCCGCGCCCAACGCGCTGCGGACGCGAAGCGCGTCGCAGAGCTCGTGCAGATCGCGCTTGACACGCTGCGGAACCAGGAGCTCGCGCACCACACGGACCCAGTCGCGGCGCCCGCGCCGTACCTCTCATCGCTGCAGCTGCGCGACCTGGTGCTGCAGGATGAGCACTCGGTGCGGCGACGGCGGCGGCTGTGGGACGACGTCGAGCGTGTCGTCGAGGGAAACGCGAACGTGCGCGCGAACCTGGAGGAGGTGCCCGGCGGGGACGAGCTGCGCGTGTGGCGGTGGGTCGGGGGCGGCGCGCGGCGGCACGTGCAGTTCGAGGAGCGCGGCGCGGAGGGGCGCGTCGTCGCGTGAGCTGAATGAATTTTTATCGGTATCTGTTTCGTATGCTATCTGCGACGACTGTTATGCTTTCATGTGCTGTTCTGTGGAGCTGAAGTCACGACTGTGTACATATGTCATGTTTTTGCAGGCGCTTTGCTGCCTGCCTGTTATGTCGACTCGTAGCCTGCTGCCCGCGTCTGTCCCGATCACCCTCCGTCCATTCTGTCAGTGTCACGATCACACGGAACCCGTCTTCGACGTCGCGATGCTACTATGGCGATGCGCACACGGCCTTCTGAGCCCACGCTGTTCGCACACGACCTTCCGCGTCTTCGAGTTCGATTCTGCTGAGACTACAGGCGCCGACACAGACTCTAGACCCTCGTCATAAGCAGGTCGGGGGTGCGAACAGAGGCGCTGTGATGAGGCTCATGTGCGGTCGAGGCCCGCCGCGGCCCCGTTCACAAAAGACCATATGCAGCGATCGCCCTGCTTCGCGCTTCGCGCCGCACGCTAGCTGCTTATGACAGCCGCGCGATGGATCATGGCGATCTGTGCGACGTCGACGTCCTTCGATCCGGCGTTCTTCGCGGCGCGTCAGAACGGCTCTGCCGCCGGCCTGGTCGAGGCCTCTATTCGCATTCGCACCCCGCGCGCAGGGTGCGCTCATAACGTGGTTCGCGAGGCACGGGTGTGCGTCCTTTGCGCTGGTGCCGTCGTGGACAATCACACCGCGGATGCTCTCATTCCGAGTGCCCAATTGTCCACGGGTGCTGTTTGCCGCCGCCGCCCTTCACAGAGCCGCGGGGGCTTTAGTTCTACTCCCACTAGTACCCGCGCTGAGGCCTAGAGTCTTTCATTCGTCCGAATGCATTCTGAATTCCGAGGGTCCGCACCAATGCACCTGCATCACACGCCCGACGCCACTAAGTACGCTACCTACACCAGATCCAGACGTGCCAGGGAACGCGCCCGCCGATGGGGGTGCGCCACCGTGCCACCGTCATCTGCACTCTGAATCTGAGATCTGTGCGCGATCGCGAGCGCCGCTACGCCCACCCGAGCCCGTGCTGGATCTTCTCCGCGAGCGCGCGCTTCATGAACTGCTCCTCCGCGAGCACGCGCGTCGTCTGCCAATTGCAAAAATCGTAAGCACGCGACACGAAACACGCGAAAGCGAAAGAGACGCACGCGCAGGAAGCGGTCGAGGTCGATGCGGCCCGCGTTGAGCGCGCGGTGGAGGTGGTACACCGTGTCCTCAATCGCATTATCCTCCGCGACGAGATCCACGAGCCTTCGCCCCACACATCAGCCCCACGCCCCACGAACAGCGAAAAACACGCACTGGTTGTGCACAATCGACATCCCGCACACGAGCTCATCCACGCTCACCTCGCCCTGCCGCCGCATCGCGCCGAGCGCGCGCTCGCCCTCCGCGACGACACCCTGATACCGCGCCGCGGCGCCCGCGCACACATCGCGCACGGCGCGCAGGCGCGCGGCCTCGTCGCGCACGGCGGGGCCGCCCGCGAGGAGGTCCGTCTGGTGCGCGCGCAGGCGCTGCGCGTCGAGCGCGTGCGCGTGCGCGAGGCTCGCGAGCTCGGCCGCGAGCTTTGCGCGCGCGGCGTGCTGCAGGCGCTGTAGCTCGGGGTTGGGCGGGCGGGGGCGCGGGGCGGGACGGCGGTGCGGGGCGGGCGGGGGCTCTCGGCGTCGAGGATGTTGGGTGGTGGGTAGGGCTGGTGGGGGAGGTGGGGAGAGCGGCGCGGGAGAGAGGGCCGGAGCCGGAGCCGGGGGTGCTGGGGGCGGTGGGGGCTGTGTGTACCGGTAGACCGGGCCTGGTGGGGGAGAGGTGGGGTAGGATGGGCTCCGGAGGTGTGTAGACGCGGTGGGGCTATGCACCGGAATTGCGGGCCCGGGGTGTGCGAGCGGTGGGTGGGGCGGTACCGGCGGCGGGGTGGGCTGTGAAGGGGGTGAGCGTGTTAAGACGGGCGGGCCGTTCGTGTGCGGAGTATACGGGCTGGGCGAGGGCGCGGGAAGTGACGCGCTGGGCTTTGGGGGTAGCGCAGGCCGGTCGGGGTGCGGGGATGGTGCCGCGGGCGGGTGTGGTGTGCTCGAGGACGTGGGCACCGGCGGGGGCGGGCGGACGGCATAGTCGTTCGCGGGCGGAGGCGGAGACTTGGGCTTCGCGTAAACGGGCGGGTCCTGAGAGAAGTGGGCCTGGAGGGCCTCGATGAGGAGCGGGAGACTGCAGCCCTATGTGCGATGCGATCAGCACGCGATCGCAGGCGATCGGGCATAACGTACCTCGGGTTTACGAACCCACTGGGCGAGGTAAGGGATGTTGGCACGGCCCGAGACGTCCATGTGGGGGCCGGGCTTGACGAGCATGTCGGCGGTGGGGACGACGTAGGCTATGGGTGGCTCGCGGGGGTAGTCGCGGGTGAGCCAGAGGGCGACAGGGATGTGGTAGGATGCATTGCGGAAGGCGATGGGGAGGAGGCCGTGGAGGCAGAGAAGCAGCTGGGTGCGGCCGTCGTCATAGGCTGGGGAGAAGGTAAGATGAGGCGCAGGGAAAAGGATAAGGAGACTGAACTGTAGATGTCGGTCTTGGGGCGGAGGGTCTGGTGGCGGGAGAGGACGGCGTCGACGTCTGCAAAGACGCGGTCACGTTGCGGGTAGGGCTGGAGGTTGTGACGCAGCCAGTTTGCAGTGAGCTGGTTCATGGTAGCGCTGCAACTGTGGCGACGACTGGGGGACGTCAAGGTTTTTGGCTCGGCGGGGCAAGTTGCTGGGCCCTGCCTCCCCGATATGGACGGGCGTCGCGTCACCTGCGATTTCCCGTTCTCTCTCGCGACCAAACAACGACGACCTCGGACGGGGACCGTCGGCGTTCGGAAAGATGTTCCGAGCGAGGTCTTTGTTGTGTCTCAGCAGACGTGTCTCGTCCCACTGCCGCATTTGGGATCCTGAATGGCAGAGCAGCAAGCGCCCACGCAGACCTCTCCATCCGGTTGCCCGTGCCCTGTTCTAGATCCGCTCTCGGGCCACATGCTCCCTTGGCCCTCTCCGAGGCTTTGCGCCGGTCGGTGAGTGACCGGAGAACAAAAGAAACGAGATCGAGATCTGACAGGGGGATGCCATCCCGTCCACTATCTCCAAATCAGCGGGCCGTGACTGCTATTCTCGGCTCGACACTCCTCCACTTCTGCCATGTCCTATATAATCCCCTAGCCTCTTTCCATGCCCACCCTTTGGTTCATCCTTCCCCTTTCCATACCCCGTCTGCCGATCGACTTTCTCCAGCCATGTCCCCCTCCCCGTCCTCTGATCACCATCACCACCTCCACCATCATCACAAGTCCCTCACGCCCCAGCGCAAGCACCGCAAGATGCTCAAGGACGGCACCAGTGAGGTCTGGCCCGAGTCCGTCGAACAAATCTTCGTTCAAGGTGCTACCGTTCCGTCTCTCAACTCGTCACTTCCTAACCCCCACCAGGCCTTCGCGAGTATTGGGAGTCCCCATGGGCAACCTACTCTCGCGGTCGCAGTCGCTGGCGCAACCAGTTCCTCGTCGACTATCTCCGAGCTGCCGGCATCCATCGCTCCAAAAAACAGGTCGCAAGTCACATCCAGGTCCTCCGCAACATGTGGAAGGGCGAACCAGGTCCGTCTATCCCACTCCCAGCCATCACCGCTTCTCTGATCGCAATTTTTCTTTCCTTCCAGAATACCAGCTAGTCGCAGGCGGCGAAGAGCTCTTCCAGGACGGCGCTGTCCTGGCTCCGCCCGATATGAAGCAGCATAGCCCCGAGTCCGTCTCTTCCGACGTCCCTGTCAAAGAGGAGCAGTCCGAAATGCCACTCACCCTTGCGACTTCTAACACCGCCTTGGAGCTCGGCCAGTTTTACCCCCGCGCAAATACGTCTGCGCACTCACCGGTCGAGCGACTCCCGGAACCGTACCTGTCCCCGCCGCCTCTCCAGTCGAACGCGCATGCCTCGGTCAAGGCCGAGGCGGCCCCGCCCTTTCTGCTGCCGGATGACGCCTTTGCCCCCGCGCAGCCGCTCCCGCGAAACGGAGTCACCGGCCTCACGCTCTTCGCCGAGGGCATGCACCCGCTCGCCATCGACGTCAACCGCCTCGTCGCGCCGGTCCGGAGCAGCACCGCCGCCCCGCCCCGGATCTGTCTCCGGATCAAGCTGGCACTCACCTCCCTCGACGACGTGCTCAGCCCGCCCACGCTGCACGGCTTCCAGGGCAGCGTCACCTTCGCCGCGCCCTGGACCGCCTCCGCGCAGTGCGTCACGCGCGTGTACGCCGGCGCCGTCTGCGAGTCCGAGGAGGCCGCCGCGTTCGCGCCCGCCGGCCCCAACCCGCCGCCGCACGAGCCCGTCTCCGCGCTCCTCCCCGACTCGTGGCTCTCGCGCTGCAAGTGGCGCCCCGCAGGTGCGTGTCGTTAGCCATGCACAGCCCGAACGCCGCTCACGCCTGCACAGACGTGGAGACGCGCATCACGCAGCAGGTGCTCGCAGACGGCGAGGAGCTCGCGCGCGTCGTATACACGCTCGAGCGGCCGCCGCACGGCCCGCCGCGCGCGGCGCTGCTCGAGATCGCCCGTCTCCGCCGCGAGCGCCCCGCGTCGTCGCCCGGCGGCGCGCCCGCCTCCGCGCCCTTCCTCACCGCCGCGAACCGGCACTCCGCGCCCGTCCCGCCGTCGTTCGCGCCGCGCGCGCTCGACCCCGCGCTCTACTCGCAGCCGTACGCACAGCCGTCGGCGCCGTATACATACCCCCCGTCTGCACTCTTCTCATGATCGCCGTGAGCCGTACCTGTACTAATCGCTTGGACTTATTCCCGTTTGCTGAGGAACGCTGTTGTTATGATATCCTGCTTTGTCTTAATACTGCTGCTGTCTGTACCTACCTCCCACCAGGGACGCTGTAGACCCCCTGTAGCCATTGTATATCCCCGAACAATCAATGCATTGTACACCCCTACTCGCGATGGAAGTCCGCCAGCGCGCCCGCCGCGGCGCGCACGCGCGCGTCCGGGTGCGCCGCAAGCAGCCGCAGCTCGAACAGACTGCTCGCGAACGCGTTCGCGAGCGCGGGGTCGCCCGCGTCGGGTCGGTACACGCCGTCCGCGGCGCGCGTCTCGGCCGCGAGCAGCGCGTCGAGCTGGGGCTCGCGCACGAGCAGCGCGCGCACGGCGTCGAGCGCGCGCAGGGCCGGCGCGCGCGGCCAGTGGAGGGCTGCGCCGAGGAGGCGCTTCGCGAAGGCCGCGGCGAGCGCGGGCGGCGGGCGGTGCGCGAGCGCGAGGTGCAGTGCGCGGAAGAGCAGGTCGGGCGTGCTCGGCGTGTTCGGGGCGGGCGCGGGCGCGTCGGGCGCGAGCGCGAGGGGGAGCAGCAGCGCGTACAGCGCGGCCTGGAAGTCGCCGAGGTCGATGTTGAGCGCTTCGCCTGTGATAGATACGGTGCGTGATGTGATCGATAGCGTGAGTGATTGTGGGAGCGGGAGCGTGGGAGGCTGACCTTGGCCGGAGAGCAGCTCGAACGCGGTGACGATGCACGACAGCTGCAGACGCACGCTGTCGGGCATGTGCCGCGTGTCTATGCCCGCATCGGGCTCTTCGGACTCGGCCGCGCGCGCGATGAGCTCCTTGAGCACCGCCATGAGGTCACGGAAAAAGTCGATGCTGACAAGGTGCGCGAAGCGCGCGATGCCCTGCAGCGCGGCGGGGAGGAGCGCCGTCGGGTGCGGGGCCTTGAGGATCCGGAAATAGAGCACGAAGAGCAGCTTGAGCGTCTCCGTTTGCTAGCACGGGGCATTAGACGCGCGACCAGCGTAGTCAAGGAGCAGGCCTCACATTGGTCGTGCGCTCCTCGCGATCTACTGCGGCCTCCGCCTCCTTCATCTCTTTCTCGATCTCCTTGCGCTCCTTGAGCGCCTTCTTCGCCTTCTTGCTGAGGTGCACGGGGGGCGCCTTGTCCTTCTTCTTTCCGCGCGGCGGCGCATCGCGCTCGACCGCCGCCTGCGACGCGCGCACGCCGAGCTCCGTTTTCAGGCGCAGGTGCAGGAGGCACGAGAGCACGGTCGGGTGCACGCGGAATCGCCGCTCCTTGATCATGCGGTTCAGCAGGCGCACGCCCTCCAGGGACGCCAGGCCGGTCTCGTCGCCGCGGAACACGGCCACGAGCGTCTGCAGGCAGAGATCGGACGCCTGTGCGGCACGCGCGTTAGCGCTAGGCACCTCGTAGCACGTGGAACGTAGACGGCACGCACCTCATCCCACGAGCGCCGGCTCAGGCGCGCGACGACGGCGCTCATCAGGTTCGTCCGGAAGTTAAAGTGCGTCGCTGCCGTGAGCAGCGCGCACATGCACCGCAGCGCGGTGTCAGCCAGCGCGGTCTTCCCTGTGGGCCGCGTCAGTCGGCGGCGGGGTGTGGGCGTGCGACGTACCTTTGAGCTCGGACTCGAGCGCGCGCAAGTACGTCTGGTATGTGCCGACGAGGCCCTGCTCCCATTCGCGCGTGCGCGCGACGAACTGGCTGACCTTTTCCGCCTGCTCCTTCTCGGTCAGCGCGCGGATGCGGTAGCCTGGGATGATGTCCTTGAACACCGCGAGCTGTGAGAGCATCGCGAGCTTGCGTACAAGCGGGTCGTTTGGCACGGGCTCGGGATGTGTCGGTGTCGTGACCTCAGCGAGCGAGAACGTGTGCAGGCGGCGCAGCAGGCCGAGCTGCGCCTGTGAGTTAGGTGCGTCGTGTCTGGCAGTAGTGGAACGCACGGACGTTATTTTCGGGATCAGCGACGATTTCCTGGCACATATTCGCGATTTGCTCCTTTGCGGCTTGCAGCCGCGCCTTGCGCGACTTGTTGCCGATGACGTCGATGACAGCAGGGCGTCCGAACCGGGCACCCGTAGACACATCCTCCCGAGGTGGGTATCGCTGAGGAGTTTCATCCTCCTCCTCGTCGGACTCGACGCTCTCATCTACAACTTCATCCTGAAGCTGGATTCTCTGTCCTGTCTTTTGTATTCGCCCGTCCGCAAGTTTAATGGGCAGGCGATCGACGGCTTTGTCCTCGTCGGACGCATCCCATGAAGCGCGCCGCTTCCGCGGGATCGCTTCATACGGCATTTCTTCGTCAGAGTCCCAGTTTTGTGGCCCCGAGCTCGACGGCCCCGCCTCGGACAGCTCAGAGTCCTCATTCACGAGTGAGACAACGTCATCGTCTATGCCAGAGTGCCAGTCGTCCTCATCTTCTGAGTGCGAGTTGACAGACGGAAGGTCATCTTCGACTACTTTGCGGGCAGGCTTGTTCAGCCGGTGCAGCCGTTCCGTCTCGAGCTTGCTCCTATGTACTTCATCAGCCACCTTCCTTACAGAGCACTCAAATGATAGACGCACCTTGCGATTCCCTTCTCGTCCAATGAGTTCAGAAATGTGGCCTGTGCGCCATACTCCGCGAGCAGGTCGAGGTCCTGGTCTGAGAGCTCGGGCTCATACTCGTCTCCCTGGTTCGGGATCGGGATGGTGGGGCGCTCGAATGCGCGCTCCTTGCCTTTTGCTTTGGTCGTGTCCTTGGACTTTTTGGACCTTTTGGCCTTCGCGTCCTTGCTCGGTGCAAGTTTGCGCTTTTTAGATGGGCCCTGCGCATGCGTTAGGTGTGAAGCACGGCTACTGGTTGCGACATTGAACCTACCTGGCTTGCCAGCGATGGTCGCTTTCCGGTCGTTCGAGCACCCATGGTGCGTGCGTGGGCGGCAGCTGCAATGCCTCACTCAGAGGCAATTGAGAGAACGGAGACTCGACGAAATTTCGGCGGAGCGCGTCGCAGCGAAGTTCCCACGCTCAATCTCAGAAAACGCGTCTGCATTCGACGCGTCTTCACCTCCGTTCCGTTGACGCTGAGTGGTCAACCTTTCATCTGTACAACCACCGTATGCATCTACCAGAAGATGGTATTCCGAACAAGCTTTGAACGCAGCAATTAATACTTCAATCCTGACTTTTGGCCGCTCAACCACCACGCACAACCACAATGGAGCCTCCGGAGCCCCCACCCACGACGCACACAATCAGGCCTCATCATGTCAGTCTCCTCATGATCATCATGCTTGTCTTCAAGCACTTCCCGCGCAAGCATTTCCATCCGTACTTCCTTCGTCACGTGTACAATGTACTGCTTCAGCAAGTCTCGGAGGTGCGTCCGCGTGCATCCCGAAGCTGAGCACGACCGAACATACGTGCGTCTTCTTATAGGTTGATCGGCCAAGTGAGTACGAGGACATCATCAAGGCCTTACGCAACTCGCCACACAGCGATCTCGATAGCGCAAGGACATTTTTTGAGTCTTTGGCTCCCGTTGTAAGTCTCGGATACGATTTGTTGAGAAGCCTTTTCAATGCTGGATGCAGTATGTCGATTTCATGTCCGTCGACCATATGACCAACTTCTTCCATGGTGAGATACTAGGAACAATGCATCTACGCAGTGATAACAATGGATTTACTTAGGCATATCGTATCTCTTCGTTGATACAAAGGCAGGCCAGGAGGTGTGTGACCGACTATCTTTAGCATATTCGTTCTTCAGGTCTAAGAATTTGTTCAACATGTTAGTCAGTGCTTGTGAGTGTCACACGCTCTGTTCCGTCTTTTTGTTCGTTAAGCGTCAAACATTCAGCACCGCCGTTCTATCCTGGGGTACTTCTGCAGAAGATGCTTCGTCACCTTCGTAAAGATGTCCTTCGCCGGCGTTGTGAAGCTCCGCGAAGATTACACCAAGTGGTTGGCGCGTGAACCTCATGGTGGGTACGACCATGTGCCCAAGGACCTCATAACATACAGTAAGTGATCGCCCCAGATGGGTCGTCCCTGAGTGATCTTACGACTTGGCTAGATACCGTCCTCTTCAAGACACATGCTGATGAGTACGAGTGGGCCCGCCCCGAGGCGTATGCCAGGTCAGTGGCTTGTTGTGATGGAAATCATGCACGGGATGTTCACGGGCATTAGATTTGAGCGGGGCATCGCGATCGGAGACGTGAATGTGGCTTCTGAGAACCTGCGACATTTCTTCGAGCAGCACTTTCACGATGGCAATGATTCGTGGGTGTTTCTTTTGGTTGGCTGTAATCCATGAATTGACCTGCAGTCCAGGGGTGTCCGTCAGCATGCCTTATTGAACCTGTCGCGCATGCATTACCTGCAGCATGAGTGGGAAGCTGCTCGCAAGGTGGGCTTTCCTGTCCGAAAGTGACGGCGCTTGACTGATATCAAAAAATTGTCCAGTTTCTGACAGAAGCTATCGACGTGTCGCGGACCGCCAGCGACAATGAAACTCTACAACATTGTCAGAGGTGAGATTCCATTGTATGGTATCTTTTGTTTGTGCAAATAAAAAATTTCATAGTTTGTTGCACCGACTTCCGCCGATTGGGAAAAATCAGCGACAGTATCTGAATGAGATTCAGCCCGCGCTCCACCCGCTTGAAGTCTTGTTTGACGTAGAAAAACTGATGAGGGTGTCAAACGTCCGTCCTCTTTCCGTTCTATCGTGGGAGTGGTGCGGTTGACATGCTCATCCTAGGAACAACCACTATCTGCGTCTTTTGAAAAACTCGTCGAGGCTATTGGGTTGTATGACCATTGGATAGATCGCCAAGGGCATTTTCCGGATGACATCTATCAATGGGGCCAGCACGCCGTGCAATCTATTGTTTGGAGTGCCGCCGGTATGCCGCACAAAAATTCGCCCACACAGCGTCTAACACAACTTCTGAAGGATGTGAAAAACTTGCGATGATCGAGGAAGACATGGTGACCATATTCACAGAGAGGGCCGGAGATGACAATAATACCATTACCGTCAACCTCAATCGTGCCTACAGGGCAAGTAGTTTCACCGGGAAATGGAAGGCTTCATGCTGACACGTTCTCCGCAGCGTGCTAGGCAAGGCAAATACCAGGATGCAATCGCCATCCTTCTCGAGCCGCATGTATGGCGTGGCCTCACCTTGACCGACCTTAACCAATGGGCTTCCCAAATCTGGCACATTCTGGTTCTCAGGGCCAGCAGACGGTGCGTGGAAATCCCTGTGCTATTCCACTACTGTTGTCTCACATCGTTCCCCGGACGGGGTGACAGCGGCCAGGAACGTCAGTTCAATGACTTTTTGCAGCCCCGCCGGCCATCGGGCCCATTCAATCCAAAGGAGTACTTTTTCAATACAGACGGACCGCCGGTATCGATTATACGAGATCCGCTGTACGAGGTCATGCAGATGAAGGTCCGTGATTGCCGAGTCGAGTGTCTCAGATCTGATCGTTTCATCTACAGCAAGTGGACCAGGCGGCAATGTCGGTAGAACAGCTGCTCAAGGCTCTTTGGCATGCAGAATTCCAGTGTCGCTATGGAACCTATCGGATAGGCATCATCATGCTCGCGGAGGTCGGACTGGAATTCGGGATGACGAAACGATGCCGGAGGATTCTGGACGAGATTATGCCACAGGTAGGTTCATCCCGATCGTGCCGACTGAATGCATTTTGATCCTGACGGCTTGCCGCCGGGTAGATCATCGACGGCGACGATGTAGAGCAGCGTGCGCTAGCCTGCTTCGTGCTCGCCCGGTGCATCATCGCCGCTGGGGAGCAATCGCGCGACTCCATTGAAGAAGCAATCCCCTATCTCAAAATCGCCGAACAGGACTACGCCACGCTGGAGGTATTCCGCTCGTTGGCCGACGTCCAGTACCTAATGGCCGTGCTTTACGACAACCTCGGAATGACGGCGGAGAGGGAAGCAGCGGCGGAGCGACATCTGCAGACGGAAGAGGAGAGGAAGGAGGCGGCGATCACTGTCAACGAGCCTTGGGTCACCGAAGTCTGGGATTTGGTCTGTGAAATCGTAGCAAAGATGGCAGCTAGATAGCATGCTGCTATGCCTGTTGACAGATACTGTAGCCCTGGATTCCATGCAGCTCTTCATTTTCGACAGATTGACAGATCGACCACCGCTGATCCGTATGGTCTATCACACACATCGGTCAGATATCTTCACAAGCTGTGAAGCTAGAGCATCCAGTGCAAATCTTGAGAACTCATCCCAGTACAACAGCTCGTCGCTGCGTCGCGAGCGCTGGACGTCGGATATAGGTGCGGGCGCGTCGGGCGTCGGGCGTCGGGCGGTAAGCGGCTTGCCACGCGACGCGACGATCACGCGTATGTCACGCTTGGCGGCGAGTCACGTTTCGTTGCGCGTTTGGTGTGAGTGCAGCAGCCGACACCATTTCTCTCGCCTGCCCTTCACCACCATCCCCTCCCCGTCATGGACGGCCCACCACCTCAGGAGGAGGATTTCTCTGCCCTTCCCATCGAAACCCGGCTCGCCCACAAGAACTGGAAGGCCCGTGTCAGCGCCTATGAAGCTCTCATCAAGACTTTCCAGCTTACCGTATCCGACACTGATCCCGCGTTTAAACCATACCTGGGCAATCCTGACATACTGAAGAAGATTGCGACGGACTCGAATGCAGTCGCGCAAGAGAAGGGGGTCGAGTGCTTGGTGGCGCTCGTGAAATTCGCAGGAGAGAATGCGGCGAAGACGAGAGAAGCCGTGGTCCCGGCACTGGTGGACAAGTGCTTCGGATCCTCGAGGGCAGGCACGAAGAATCAGGCTATCGAGCTGACGCTTCAGTACGTGGAGGTCGAGAACGGAGGTGCTGGTGTAGTGGTGCGCACACAGACAACTTGCCACTCCAAATGGACTATGCTCAATGATCTGCGTGTCCACCTTTACAGGAGAATGTTCTTCCTGGCTTATCAGCCAAACAACCAAAGGTTGTGGCAGGGACTGTCATTGCGTTGAAGGAGATCATCAGGTGAGTTAATTCGCGCTTGCTGCTCGTGTGCCGTCGTCGCTATCCCTCGCGTCGTACACCCACCATTATCCTATATTCATGTTCTCACATTATGGATCACCCGCGGAAGTATCACGAAGCATTGCTCTTGCAATTGCACATGATTACGCGCCAGTTTGCTGTTCAACATGCTATATGCGTGATTTGTGGTCGTACTGGCGCAGATCCATTCGTGCAACATGCCTGCGGCGTTGACTGCCTTTTGAGACGACTGATAACTGAATCCTTTTCTTAAACAGCCGATTTGGTATTCAAGTGACGCCGCCACCTTCTGTGCTAAAGGCTTTGCCGAAGATATTCGGTCATTCTGATAAGACCGTTCGTGCGGAGGGAACTAATCTCGCGCATTCATTATATCTGTTCCTGGGTGCCGGTATCGATCCATTCCTGAATGATCTCAAACCGGTCCAGGTGAAGGAGCTGAAAGAGGCATGGGAGGGGATGGAGAAGGAGGGCAAGGGGAGAGGAACGCTGAAGCCCGACAGGCTGACCAGGCAGCAGGCACGGGAGGCGGAAGAGAGAGAAGCTGCGGGAGGAGACGCAGAGGACGCACCGCCAGAGGAAGGTATGTCGCTCATGTGTATGCCTGTGATATGTTGCTCATCGCACAGCAGAGGACCTCGCACCTCCCGATCCGAGGCAATTTGTCGAGGAAGTTGACATCACTGCTAAGCTCCCATCCAACCTGCAGGCCAACCTATCTTCCTCAAAGTGGAAAGAGCGTAAAGAGGGTTTAGACGACCTTCTCGCTCTGCTGAATGCCAACCCGCGAATCAAGGAAGCGTCCTCATTGGGCGATTTGGCGAAATCCCTCGCGACCTGCGTTCACAAGGACGCGAACATCAACTGTGTCATGACTGCTGCACAATGTATGGAGGCGCTCGCGAAGGGGCTGATGGACCATTTCCGTTATAGGGAGACAGTGGTCCCCCCGATGCTGGAGCGTCTGAAGGAGAGGAAAGCCTCTGTCACGGATATCATCGGGGCGGCTCTAGATGCAGTCTTCATGACAGTAAGTACCTTATATCTGCTGCTTGTATCTTTCTGACGCCCTTTTGAAGACCACCTTGGCCGATATCATCGGAGACCTTCTTCCAGCACTCAGCTCGAAGAACCCCCAAGTCAAAGAAGGGACTCTCAAATTCTTTACAAGGTGCCTTGTCACATCAAAGCAGCCCATACCTCCTCCGCAGGTCAAGCCAGTATCAGAAGCCCTTGCAACTCTTTTGGAAGACTCGTTTGCGGGTGCTCGCGACGAGGCAGCAGTGGCTTTAGGAACCCTGATGAAAATGGTCGGCGAGCGGCCATTAGGTCCAGTGATGGATGGCTTAGCTGATGTCCGCAAGGTAAAGGTGAAGGAAGCATTTGAGAAAGCGACAGTGAAGGCTAAGGCGGGTTCTGGTGGACCGCCGAAAGCACCGCCGAAAGCCCCAGCAAAGGAGGCGCCGTCGAAGAAAGCGCCCCCAGCCAAGAAGAAGACGGGTCCTTCCCCTCCCTCAGCCGAAACTCCTGATGAAGAACCGCCCGCTCCCCCAAAGAAGGCAAAGGGTCCCCCAGCCCGATTGCTTGGTGCTAAGAAGGCTCCTGCAGCTGACGGTGGGCCCGGAGGTGGCGGTTCGCCGGCCGCTGCCGTTTCTGCGGTGAAGAAACTTCCGCCGGCTGTGGCTACCTCAAAAACCGCAAAAGGAGGTGCAGCCCCGGTTGCAGCGGGGTCGCTTGACACTTTCAAGTTCAAGCACACGCCAGAGGATGGTGAAGCGCTGGCTGCAGAGCTCATCCCCTCCAACATCGCGACGGACTTCGGCGATGCCAACTGGAAGACAAGGTTGGCTGCCCTTGACGAGATGACTACGTGGGTTGAGGGTGCGGCACAGGAACTGGATGCGGAGGTTGTCATTCGATTCCTGGCAAAGAAGGGATGGAGCGAGAAGAACTTCCAAGTGAGTTACATTGTACGATCTTTCTCGCTTCAGCGACGCTGATGCTTCTTGTCAAAGGTGTCCAGCAAACTGTACAATATCCTCATGATATTGGCGCAAGAATGCCCGACATTTGGCCGCTCCTGCGCCGCTTTATCGGTGCCTCATCTCTCCGAGAAGTTGGGTGACATGAAGCTCAAGAAACCCGCTGGTGACGCACTCGTGGCGTTTGCAGAGCGCTTATCCCTGCAGTTTGTATTAGGGCAAGGTAAGCTTATAGTTCAACTTTTGCGGATGCCTCTTCATGTGTTTTTGTCACCATCCAGCATACGAACCGTTGGGCAAGACGAAAGCGCCGAAGGCATTGGCAGATGCTATTGCTTGGATAGAGTCAGCACTCACCGAGTTTGGCATTGCCGGTCTTTCTCTTCGTAGTTTGATCGAATTTCTCAAGACCGCTCTGGCAAACTCAAATGCTGCTGTTCGTACCAGCGCGACAAAGACACTAGTCACTGTCAAACGTTTCGCAGGGGCAGGTGAGCGGAGACCCTCGACTCTGAGAAGATCAAACCTCAAATCCACGTTCTATAGGTATCAAGGACCTCCTTGAGGGTCTCAATCCTCAGCTTTTGGGCACTATCCAAGCAGAGTTCGATAAGGTCGAAGGGCAAGATGCTCCAGAACCCACTCGTACCTCCGCCGAAGTAGCTGCGCTTGTTCCTCAGGGAGGCGGAGGAGGCAAACCTGCGGCTGCAGTCGATGCATTGGACGACCTGTTCCCCCGAGTGGAGATCGATGGTCTGTTGAAGGGTACGACCATTCTTACCGACGCTAAGAGCGATGCATGGAAGACCAAGAAAGAGGCGTTGGAGACCCTTCAAGCAATACTTGATCAAGGACCCAACAAGCGACTGAAGCCACAGATGGGTAAGTCCTGCCTCGGTCGCTAGCCTACATTCCCTCAGTTTACAATGATCTACAGGCGAGATTGCCCAAGTGCTGAAGGCCCGTGTCACCGATTCAAACAAGGCCGTTCAGACACTCACGCTTGATATCGTCGCCCGCATAGCCACTGGTATGGGCAAGCCCTTCGAGAAGCAGACAAAGTTCTTCGTGCTTCCTGTTGCAACGGTGTTGTCTGATCAGAAGGCGCCCATTCGTGCTGCAGCCCTCCAGACTTTGTCCGCAATTGCGACTGCCTGTGAAGGCATGGATGCTTTGGTCCATGGCCTAACAACTGCACTTGAGGCTAATAACCCACTGCAGCGAGCGACCCTCTTGAATTGGCTTGCAGACTGGTTCAAGGCGAACGAGGTGTCACCTGGTCTTGACTTGGCCCCTTGGGCAGGACCTGTCGTATCCTGTCTAGATGATCGTAGCGGCGACGTGCGAAAGGGTGCACAGGGGGTCCTCCCCTTCCTGATTGCGTCGGCTGGTTTCGACCACGTCTTGCATCAGACCAACTCATTAAAGCCAGCATCGAAGGCTACAGCCACACCATTGATCAATGCTGCCCGTGCTCTTGCTCCTGGCTCATCTGCGCCTGCGCCTGCGCCTGCGCCAGCTGCGTCGAAGGCCTCCGCGCCTGCCAAAGCACCTGCTCCTGCCAAAGCCGCTCCGCCCCGATCTCCGACTCCCGAAGAGCCACCTCAATCACCGGCCTCTGCCGCCCCTCCGTCTGCGAAAGCCGGGCCCGCCAGTAAATTGGGTGGGATACGCCGTAAACTTCCTCAAGGGACAATACCTCGTCCGGATTCCCGGGCAGACTCTATAGACGAAGCGCCTGCGCCTGCATCTCGTGTCCCGAGCAAGTCTGGTATTGGCCTTGGCCTTGGATTGAAGCGACCCGGTGCATCGGCAGCAGCTGCGGCAAAGGCACCTCCGCCAGCGTCTCCCGCAGTTCCACTTCCATTTACCGGTATGAACCCCGATGCAAAGAGGTTGCGTCTAGGGAAGGACGTTGTTAGGTGGATCAATGAGGCAGGGACCACTCGCAAAGACATGGCAGAACTCCTGCAACATCAAATGGAACCGAACACCTCATCAGCCCTTGTGTCTCAATTGTTCAGCCATGATCATAACGCCGTCAACGATCATGTTGCAGGCTTGACCACAATATGCGACTTCTACAATGATTTGCAAGCCGGCGACGACAAATATGGATTGAGCTTCGAGGAGATGAAGATCGTCGCAATAGCAAACAGTGACCTGGCGTTGAAGTATGTGTCGATTAAGGCTCATGAGCCACAGTCCAACCTCATATCCAAGTGCCTGGATGTCGTTGATGCCGTCGTGGGATACATGCGAAGTGTTGACTATCAATTGACGGATGGCGAAGCTACGTGTATCATCCCGACTATTGTCTTCAAAGTAAGTATTCTAACTTTGGCGCCTGGGTTCTTATTCATTCAAATTTCCTTCTAGCTCGGAGACGCTCGAGAACAGGTCCGTTCCAGGGTGCAACAGCTAGTCCAAAGTTTTCCCAAGGTGTACCCATACAGCAGGGTGTTCCATATGTTATTAGAGCATGGTCTCAAGTCAAAGGTAGCGAAGACGCGTCAATTCACCCTGGATGAGCTTGCAGGCATACTCAAGCGATCTGGTGTCGGCGCTTGCGAACCCAACAAGGCTTGCCCCGTGATCGCTTCCATGATTGCAGACAAGGATCTCAACGTTCGAAAGTCGGCTCTCGGTGCTCTTGGGTATGTCCCATGCTCCTTTGTTTCGCAAGACACTGACCTTTGTTTCAGTGAGGTTTATTCTCACGTGGGCGAGAAGATCTGGCAGTTCGTGGGGCCACTTTCACCCAAGGACAAAACGCAGCTGGAGGAACGCTTGCGCCGAGTGGCAGGTCCGAGTACGCCAGATCGTCAAGCAGCGGCTCCGGCTCCGGCGCCCCAGGTGTCACGTTTGCAAACAGGTATGGGGCGACCTGGATCACCGTCATTGCCTCGACCTGGGGGTATTCCACGGCCCTCTAGTCCTGCTGTTGGAGCCCAATCAAGATTGGCCCGCCCTTCTTCCCCATCGGGCAGCCGGACTTCCCCTGCTCCCTCTCAGCTTGCACGTCCAGGATCCCATTTACCTGGACCAGCGTCCCCCGGGAGTCGTCCGAAAAGTCTGCTGCCATCTCGATTGTCGAAACCCTCTACTACTACAAGACCTCGGACGGACACAATACGTTCAAACGCTACTGCCCCATCAGAGGATATCCATTCTTCCCATGAACCGATGGCACTCCATAGGAATGGCTTACCTTCTAAGGGTCAAGCTATCGAGAGTTGGAGACACGCCGAGACTCCCGACGTCCCCGATATCCCCACAACGCCTGCCAGCGATACTGATTTGACAATCTCAAGCATCCTTAGTAGTGACTCGGACCGCAGTGTTGATGCTCTGAAAAAGATCCAAAAGATCCTGCAGCTGGGACCCGAAGCCGGTCCTTCATCACCTGCATATCGGGACCTTGCAGAGCATACTGAAGGACTTATCGAGACCGTGACTCTCCAGATGGCGCACGCTTTTGATCACCCAGAAAGCAATATCCGTTTAGCGAAGCATCTCATACAGACCTTGAATGCTTTCTGCGACAATCCTCTTCTCGCAGAGTCACTCACAGTCGATATTCTAACTGCACTACTGGAAGAACTGGCACTCCGACTCCTTCAGACCGATGACAGCCCAGACAAAGAAGTGAAGAACCTTTCTAGGTTCATCAACATGATTATGCTTCGCCTGTTCTCAACAGGGAGGCGGATCACAGTATTCAGGTATGTGCTCGCAAATCCTCATTACTGAATGATTGCTCATATCCCTTGTCAGATCGCTCTTTGCGCTCTTACTGCAGATCGTTAAGCCCTTCCCCAGCAGTGGCACTCTTCCGGACTCGCAGGAGGCCAAAGTTGCGGAGCTTGTGCTGAAGTGCATATGGAAATTGGCCCGAAACATACCGCAGGATCTAACGGAGGTCAAGCTGGATCCTATAGAATTATTCCCTGCCATCGAGCACTTCCTCCAATCTGTACCTCCAAACGAATGGCGTGCCCGAGCTACTAACAGAGTACCGTGCGGAGATATGCCTCTGAGGACAGTGAAGGTTATCATTCAGCATGTCGTTGGTAAGTTAATTGTGTTAATGCACTTTTTCCGGTAACTGAGTCGGTGTCGTAGCCCACTATGGAGATGAAGTCTACGATATCCTGTCATCTTCATTTGATGATCCGTCTGCGACAATCGTATACCCATACGTATACCGAATCCTCAATGCAAGCAACGCAAAGGCCGAGCAGAATCTAGCGATGCGACATAATGGCTCTAATGGGAATCACACACCTCGCAGCTTTTCGCCTTCTGAAGCTAATCGTCCAGATTCACCCCAGGACACTGCGTCGGCTATATCGGGAGACATTCGACGGTCGTCTCCAAGCCATCGCACAAGCCGCAGTGCTTCGTCTATCAATGGTCTTGTGTCGCCACCAGTCGCCGAGCCGGACCCCGATGCTCAGCTTCTCACCATCATAGGACACATTTCGAGTGAGACCACTGGGGCGATGCACAAGGAGGGTATCACCGAGCTGCATCACTTTATCAAAGCTTACCCTCACAAGAGACCTAAGGTGGACAAGATGCTAGAAGCCACCGGTCCTGCGTTCCGCAAGTATATATCCCGTGCCCTGGCTAGTCGTGCAGCGGAGGATGAGGAAAGGGATGTAGCAGTTGCAGACACTTTGTCGAGTAAGGACTTTATTACCGCCGGCGGACGTAACTCATCTTATACATCAGAATTAGAATCCAAACCAGAAGCACAATCTCCCACGTCGCCTACGTCTCCTACCACACGACTCGACGCGTCTCCACGATCACGAGCGAGCGGCTCAGATGCTGGCGGGATATCGCAGGAAAAGCAGGACAAGTTGTCGCGGCTGCATAATCTCTTCCAGTATCGGACCAGCACTATAAGCAACCCGTCATCCCACGGGAGAGCCACGCCGTCTTAATACCATCGATCCATGTTTTATTCCCCTTTCCCTACTCACAACTAGGCCTGTTTTACCATTGTATTGCTCCATACCTCTCAGGACCACATGTATGATATACACCATGCAGTACATTATAATGGCACCTACGCAACGAGACGATGACTCGCAGTTAATGCTTGATCATATTATATACACTACAAGCAGCAGTGAACGTCCACATGATGACAGATGCAAGCATGCCCACAGAGAAACAGATATAGTCCATCAATTGCAAGAACACGTAGAGACGTCCGGAGTCTGTCCGAAGGGGCAAGTTCCATCTGCGAGGACTGAAGTTAAATCGTCGTGCGAGGCAAAGTAATGGAGAATACTGACCTTCATCTGGAAAAAGAAGGAGGGCTACCTCACGTTATGTAGTACACGTAGCCCCGGTAGCCGTGTAGACTACCCCCTTGTTTGTAGCACTCTGTAGCGCGCTGCATGATCTATGCAGCGCCACGTAGCCCGAGATAGCTTACCGTTATCCTAGCATACCCCGTATAGCAACAGGCTACTCGAGCTATATAATCATTATAATGTGCCATAATCATACTAGCCTAGCACTCGCATGGCTGGGACAGTTCGAACGTTGCAACATAATTCTATTTGGTTTGCTACTATACATGTGGAATACACAGTCGTGGAGCCATGGCACAATGCACAACCCCGGGTCAAAGCACTAATGTAACTTAAAACGAGAACTCGATCAGACCACTGGGCAGTAGGTATTAGACTTACCACGTACATGTGCGACTGCACGACGAGCACGCATGGAATTGCACGTGGAACGACAATGTCTTGCGGTGCGACGCGATCATAGAGGACAAAGAGAGCAGCGCACAGTGGGGAGAAGGGCGGCGGCATGTATCGACGCAGAAATCGTGGAGTTGCAGATCGACCGCCCAGACGACGAGAGGCGCATGCGCAGCTGTATAGCGGCGTCACGGGGGCATGCTGCCGAACACACACAGCCTGGCGCAAATGGGCCCAGAGGGGATGGAGGAGAGCGAGATGTGACCAGAGGTGCTAAAGTGCAGCACAGCTTGCGGTGCTGGCGCTGCATCCGCTACTGCAGATCTGCATGTCGCACTCATCGGGCGTCGTGCCAGGGCCGGTGGCCGGACACGCAAGCGGTGCACTGCGGTGCATCGCAGGCAAGCAACGGCACGCCGCCTCCCAACCCTACCCGCTGAAAAAAACACCAATAGTGGCAGAAATAGTTGTACTCACTTTTGCACAGCCGGAAAGGGCCTGGAGGATTATCAGTCAGCTTGTAAACATAGGAAAAGAAATGAAACACTGGTGGCGGCGACAGAGGTAGAGCGCAAGGAAGGAGCGCGTTGCGCGTCGTTATTGTTGAAGTCCATCATCAACCAATCAGAGCTCACATCACGCAGAGGCATTTCGAACTCCGAGTTTAGGGCCGGCTCTGCTTGTGTCTGGCGAATATGTGTGCTCACTATCAATGACTCGGGCATTCAGTTCTAAATTACTTCGAGCTTGACATTTTGTTGACGGCCGATGCAGACAACCCATATCGCCAAACCTGCGGGAGTACCGCCGCCCTCGTGAAGCCACCAAACAACATCGGCCTGATTGTCGAGTATGCTCATTGCAGCGTGCCAAATCGATCGCGAGACAGCAACTTCGCGAGCATGGTCTCTGAGCCATATGGCAGATTCAATAGAGAATACATATTCTACAGAGTTTGCAGCTTCATCTATCTATACACAGTAGCTCTGACTCAATGCTATAGTCACTACAGATTACCCATACCAAGCCATGCAGCTACTACGAACTACATGGAGTATGGACAGCTATGCAGTTTAAACCGGAGCTACAGTCAGGATCCCTTTTCCAGATGTTCTCCGAATGCAACAAGAGGGAAATCCGGCCCTCCAAATATACCCGGATTTACACTATCCAGCTGCTCGTTGACAACGCCCTTGAGCTCCGTGTTCCTCGGCGCCTTCTGGCAGTACGGCGTCGAAGGGACGATGCCGCCGATGTTAAGCGCATTACGCGGGTGCTTGCGGTACGCGATGGCGTTCGCGACGAGCGCCGCGCCGTTCGTGACACCGGGGCTCTTCGCGAAGTCGATCATCGCGTCGGCGTTGTCCTGCTGTGCGCATACGTCCCCATTGGCGAGGAGCGCGTTGATGCCGTTGACGCCGGCCAGCTGGACGCAGGGATCGGTCGTGACGATGTCTCCGCCGCTCGCGAGCTGTCGTATCCGCGGCCGTTGTCAATGAGCCAGACGCTGTAGAAAACAGGGTCCTTACGCATAGATCCTGCCAGCTCTGAGCAATGTCGGGCAGGTCAGCCTGGGCGACGCGCTTGAACTTGGGCACGCGCATGCGCAGCCATCTCGGAATGACGGATTTCGCGTTGAGAGGGATGGGTATGGCGGGTGTGTCAGAGAGGTTGAATCCTCCTGCAGGGAGCGTCACGCCAGCTTGCTTGGCCGTGGACGTCGTGTCCGGAAGACTGAGACTCGTCGCATTCGCAGACACAGTGGAGGTCGCTGAGCTTGTCGAGTTAGCGGAGCTCGAGGAGCCGCTGTCGGAGTCGGAGTCGGTCGCATCCCCTGCGGAAGACGCGTCGATACCGTCGGTGGAGCTATTCCCCGAAGTCGAGTTGCTCAGGTCGGTCGAATTGCCTCCAAGCATGGAATTACCCGCCAGCGTCGAGTTGCCTAGGTTGACCGAACTGCCTGGCAGATCCGTGGAATTGCCACTCAACGTCGAGTTGCTAAAATCAGGAACGTCGTTCGGATCAAGGATGGTCGTGGTCGTCGTATTCGAGAAGACCGTGGAGTTGAAGGGATCGGTCGAGTTAATGGCTGAAGCCGTGGAGTTGGTTAAGTCCGGAAGTGCCGTCGCATTCGCGGTAGACGAAGCGTTGGACGCCTTTGTGATGCATGCCGGTGGGGATGTGGGGATCAGACTGACACAGCGGCGTTAGTGCGCACAAATCTAGAAGATTAAGAGCGAGACGAACGAGGAACGATAAATATTAATAGGCCCGGCCGCCACAATCGAACCGGACGCAATCAGGGATAACACTGTAAAGAACTGCATAGTGGTGAAGGCGAACGAACAAGGAACTAAAAGAATGAAGATGCTCAAGCTACCAGGCTTGTGGGGCTGATTGAGACCGCAGGCTCAGCAGCCCACTATATAGCAGAACTTAGACGCTTAGCTAGATGACTTCGGTGGTTAGAACGACGGCCATCACACCGGCGCGTAGCAGATAGCTGTGAATTCTGTGTAGATCATTCCGTAGGAGACGATAGACGTGTGAAACTATACTTATCTGCCACTGAAGACTGGAGATGCGCTCGCTGTTATATTACACGTGACCGCGTGTTGTTTGATTGTTCGACGTTCATCATGGCAGAAGGCCAGAGTGCGTATCGACACGTACCGGGACTATCAAGACGGCGTCACCACGGGATCTCGGACGGACGTCATCGTCTCTCGACAGTGACTAGCCATCTGGACCTGCGCTCGAGATGACGCGATGTTACGACGAGCCGCCCTCAGTCAATATGTCTGGCGAAAACTGATGTGTCTTGCTAGATCATGTAGAGCAGGACAATTAGGCTTGATTTGAATATAATGGGTTGGAAATAGCATAGACACGACGGACGCGACACGGCACAAATGGCAGTGGCAACCAATGGATGACATTGAATCTATTCTCGAGGGATGAAAGGACTCCGGCGCAGAGTAGGGGCGACAACGACAGGAGGCAATGCCTTCGCCAATTCGGTGGTTCCCGCAGGGAATGGCAGATCTTCTACACTCTTCGGCAGCACCTTCTCATAGAGGCCCTTCGCCTGGTTAGCCGACGCAAGGGAGGTCATCTTTTTCTTCGCGTCGCGGACGAGGACGTGGGCGTCATCAATACCAGGAACGCAGCCCCGGACGAAGATGAGGTCCAGCTCGGAGTCGACACGTATCACGGCAAGATTCTGCGTGGTAGTACGTTCGCCGCCCATGCGCCCGGCCATTTTCTTGCCGGGCCAGATCCTACCGGGATCCTATGACAATGTGAGAACAAATCTCCAGATGTGCGAAGAGGCGCGTTACCTGATGAGCACCAGTCGAACCAGCAGAACGATGTGACACCGAGACACCATGACTGGCGCGTAATCCCTTGAAGTTCCAGCGCTTCATCGTCCCTTGGAAGCCCTTGCCAATGCTGAAGTGGAAACCTCGTCGACACAACTCGTTTAACAGGAAAGCTAGCACTCACGATTTCGCAATTACATCGACGTACTGGCCTGGTACGAAATGAATGGCAGAAAGGGTAGTGCCTGATCTGAAGTTTAGCGATAGGCAAGGGCGTAAAGCACTTAGACGCACCGACTGGCACATGAGCATCAGGCGTCACAGGGAACTCCTTCACGATGCGCTTCGGCGCGACGCCGGCTTTCTTGAAGTGACCTAGCATCTGAGCGGTAGTAGTTTTCGCGGGTCTATCTGATGCCGCGACCTGAACAGCGTGGTATTCGGATTGGTCTTTGCGGACGGTCGTAACATTTGCGGTGACTTGGCAATTCTCAAGCTGCAAATAAAATAAGACACGGGCCGCGCAAGAATTCCTTTACGACGAACCTGAAGCACGGTGACCGGGAAACGAGCACCATGGTCATCCCACATCGCTGTCATTCCGCGTTTCCGGGCAATGACGCCGGTACGTATCGACTTTGGCGTCCATTTCGGCGCGGGAGCAGCGGCAGCTTCAGCACCAGCCTTGGCAGAAGAGGAGATGTGTCGACATGAGACAATGAATGGACGTTGGGACGAAGCCCACTGCCTGAACATGACCGCCGTCGTTGTCGAAAGTGTACACCGACCAGAAAGGAAAGCGCGCGGCATTCTTCAGCTTAGGTAAGCGAAATTTCGGAGAAGCCGCTTAAGGTGACTTTGGAGGACGGCGACTTGACTGAATTCATTTAGCACGCGAGCCTTTTCAGCTCGACATCGAATCCCCTTCACACTTTGCTTTAGCCACCCTTCCTCACTCTTGGCAAATGGAATGGACGCTTGGCCCGCAAATGATAGGCCTTTGCAAAGAACTTCAACTCGGGGTAAAGGAAAGAGCAAAGCCAAAGAGAAGGAGAAAGTATCCCAACATCCTCGATTGGAAGCGGGAGCGTTGACCTCAGGAACGCTGGCACGAGGGGACAAGAGATGGGAGTGGACGACCATTCCAAAATTTGAAACTGGTAGGCTTGCAGCTCATGTCTATGGTCGTATGCTAAACTGCGACTAGCGGACAGACTTGTCCCGGTAGACGGGACAGCTCTTAGAGTATTCCCAACGACGCGTTCCGCGCGTATCCCCGATACGCATGTACCTATATTGCAAAGGGCAGAGCAGGCAGTAAGTTTCCCAGAGTGTGTATCTCAAACCGCTACGTGCTAACAGAAGCTCCTCAGGCTCACTTTCTCAGGTCTTCCCACCCTGACGTAGATATTCCCTCTGAGATCATTAGAGATGTCGTCGTATCAGAAGCCAAACACTCAGCAGAACTCTCCGACTTCGACCCCTACATTGGAGATCAGATGGCCTCGCTGTATTGTCTCGACAAACATCGTAAACATGCTTTCCTGGCCTTCCCCACCGGTGAAGTCGGTTCTGAATTGAGTGAGTATTCTCGGGTCTGGCCATATGTGTAGTTGTTTAAGGTCCTTCCCAATGCTAGATATGTCAGAAATGCTCTTCCGGAAGAACACCGGTGCACGTTTGGTTCCCAATTTGCGACCAGTCAAGCAGTTCGAGACACCTATACAGCAGATCGCGACCTTTCCTCCATTTAGCAGTGGTTTTGATCGAAGTGAATCCTCTTTATTTCTTCATGACGCTCTTAGCTAACATTTTCCTAAGACTCCGTTATTGCTATACGGACATATGCATCGACGAGCCTCCTCTCGGTGACACTCAACTATGGGTCCACATCGGCTGCCTCTAGGCTTGCAGTCTCCGAGATGGCCTGTTACCAGAACTCAGACCTTGGTGGCAGAGCAGTGGTCGATGTCCAACTTTCGTCCTCACCGCGGCAGGCAACTCTAGTTGACGATCAAGGTGCTGTTTACAGCACTCAGATGACCAGTGGAATTCAACCGTGAGTCAAATCAAAAATTAATGCGGGATTTGTGTTGACGGCCGATGCAGGCAATTGATCCGGAAGCCGGAGGATTTCGCTGGCGGTCCCGAAGATACATTTTGGAGGCTAGCATTAAGCGGTACTTCCGGGGAGTATTTTCTAACGTCCAGCAAAAATATCATGGCTATGGACTCCCGTGTGAGTCCACCGTACCATACTTCCATAGCTATTCTAATTTTTATGATAGGAACCAAGCCAAGGGACTGCTTTGTATAAGATCTGGTCTTCACAGGATCTTCTAACCTCAATCAACTTTATAAACGACGAAGGATTGCTCCAAGCAGCCACAACTGGCGAGCTTCTATGGCTTGACAAACGCTACCCCGGCAGGGCAGTCCTAGCCATCAAACATGGTAGAGAGTTCGACCGCACATTGCAGCTGTGCAGAGCCCACGTGCAGAATAGTAAGTGTTGTCTGTCGTTGCATTCGCGCTAATGTTGGACTGACGACAATGGATCTAGGTCGGTTTTCAGTGCTCTCGTCGCGGAAAAATGACCTAATGACGATCTATGACATTTCTCGCAACGGCAACGGGCTACTTCACTTGAATGCCCCGGCATATTGCCATAGCCCCATGGGCTCGTCCGAGGCCCATCTCGGATACCATATCGCGCAGGGCTACCCAGAGTTGAAGCAAAGCCAGGTATCAGTCTTGCAGCTTACGGAACGCAGAGGAGTTCTCCAAAGGGACTTTTCGATTTCGTCCGACACCTCTATCGAATCACAGGAAGGTGCTCAGGCAATGCCCCGAGCTGACTGGCCTAAAGCTGCGAGGGAGCTGGATGCGAGGACTGAGAAAATGCGAGAGGATGTTGGAGTATTGGGTGGTCGGGACGCGAGTCAGGTTGATTTTCGATCCGGTTATCAAAGTAAGCATGGCCTCTGGTTCTCCCGTGGCTCGTATTCATTATTTTTTCTAGGACTTTTCATGAATACGGACCCAGAGAAAGGAATCCGTCCGCCAGAGAATGCAGACGCGGTCTACGATACCCTGGACCGAATGCCATCCTACCTACAAGAAGCCAATTCGCCGAAGGAACACATGTTAACGACGTACGTTCATGTCCCACACAACTCTTTTGACCAATCCTTTTAACCAATCCTTCTGACCATGTGCCCAATACAGTTTCGACATCGCATTTCGCTCGGGTGACGAGCCTCTGCAGGCGTCCAGAGCCGATTTCTTGACCCAAAGCAATCTCAGCAACAAGAGGGGGTATCGGGCATTGGTACAAAACCGAGTCCCCGTGGACAGTCTGAGGAAGCAAGTGCCGTGGCAATCAGACATCACGCCGTTTCTCCGCCGTTTCTCGAGCGACATCGCGGACAAGCCGCAAGATATTAATGATCGTCTCGCATCTCACAACCTCGCTATGGACGACTACCGCCCGGGGCCCTCAATCCGACGCGAGACGGAGGCACGCGAGCAGCTGACGCTCGATCTGGCCCTGTCGACGACCGTCTTCTCGCCCCAGCCGTTCTCCCACTCCCGACCTCACGAGCCGGACAGCGATCCTCTCGACAACGTGTCACGCGCCACCGAAGCGATGTCGCTCGGTGCTGCCGAGCTGCCCGAAGTGCAGTTTGGCTTCCTGTCCCCGACCTTCAAGGATCACTACAGAAAGCAGGACGACGGGGAGCCTCGACAGTTTGCCACACCGCCGGGCGTCCGTCTGCTTTTGCAGGAGTGGGATGTCGGGTGTGATCCAGATGCATACGAATACCACGATCCATATTCAAGCGAGGAGCCCGTTGCGGTGCCTCCCAGGCCAACGAAGGCGCCCACGCCCACGCCCAGGACCACGCACACCGGTGGAGCGTTGCAATCCCAGCGTCCTCCCGTGATCGTCGCTTCTCAAGTGCCGCCCGTCGTCACTACCAAACCACTGGTCAAGCCGCTCGACTTGCAGAAGCACCCATCTCGAGAGCTCATCCGCCGCTTACCGACCATCCCGAATGTGCAGAGCCAGGACGCGCCGGTGGAGCCTGCCACGCAGTTCAGCCAGGAGTTCATGGCGAGCACGCAAGTGGTTGCAGGGCCGTACGGGGGGCGGCAGGGGTTCGCTAAGAAGCCGCAGAAGAAGAGGTTGGGCGGGTTTTAGGCTTGGGCTGCGAAAGATATAGAAACTCGTGGTTTCGTCGCTCGTGGCCTGTCGCTTGATTGGGATTCGTATACTTATACCTACCTGCGAATAAAGGGGTGTTCATCGAGACTCAGACGTGAATAGCCCGTTTCGATGGTCAGACTGAACGGTAACAACGTGCGTATATGTGCCTCATGTTCTCAAGGATGCTCAGTCGGCTACTTTAAAGTAACACTGGCCTCCGCTCATCTTACTTACGGCACTAGAATCCCAAGATGGTTCATTTGACTTGGGTCCAAAGGACCTGGAGCATTGAAAACCGACACAACGATGTAACTTGAAATTATGCGGCCAGTATCGTCTAGCTACCTTAAAATCCGTCTGGAGTCGTAGTGAGTCGTAAGAAACATCTATATACCACATGCGAGATGAGTAAGATTCGCCCCGATGGATGATTAATTCACTGCAGAATGGTATCTATGAAGAGAATGCGTGCGGTGTAAAGAACAGTGATGAACGCAGATAGAAAAAATTGCAGTCTAAGACGTATTGCGTGCCATCTACCGTTTGGCGAACCGAAGGAAACGAGATGCGACTATGAAGTGGATGTCAGTCGTGATGAGGTTTGCGTGTATGGCAGGAGACTCACCGATCGTGAACAGGAAGTTGAACACTGTACGTGCCATAAGTCAGCGGATAAGATGATAGCATCTGCGTAAGAGACTCACCGAAGTAACAGAAGAAGACCCACACGTCCCTCCAACGATTATCGAACTGGATGTTGAGGGGCAGAAAGAACTCGTCACCAACCTATATAAGTGTCAGATTGTCTTCGTTGATTCAAAGGCCCCTGCCGCAGGTACGCACTTTGTACTGGCAATAGCGGCAAGCCGCCGAGTCATTCGGATTGTCAAGATATCCACTCGTAGCGTTGACGAAGTCGCCCGCCCACTGCTGGCACGTCTGCCCAGATGGAGGACTAAAGATGTTGAACTCCTCGGGCTGGCATTTGATCACAAGGCCGCTATACAAGACGATAAGCATCATAAAACGATATATGAGGTCGGCCACTTACTGAAGCTCTGTGGACAACATGGCGGCGAGCATGCGCGTGAACGGATCCAGCTGGTACAGCCACGACCTCCAGAAGCGGCCCATGGTGGGATAAGGAATAGTAACACCGCAGAAGTTTCCAAGGATGACGGAGATCGGCGGCGTCCACAAGACTGCTACCTGGATACTCGGAGAAATCGACGCTAACATCTGACCAAGGGATACAGCGAAGAGCTCGGTGACCAAGACGACGAGCAGCTGGAAGCCTGTTCCATTCGTCCCGGCGGCACCTTTGCCGAAGCCCATGGGATAGACCTGCAAAGTCATATTCAGATGCACTATCCATGCCACATAGCACCCTAACTTACCATCAAGACCCAGTACAAGATAGCGCAGAGAATCGAATACGGGATCTCTCCAAGCAGCTGCCCGATGGCAAATACATACGGAGAGTAGATTCTACTGGACGCCTCTGGAAAAAAAAGGTCAGACTCCGGAATAACTGGTTTGAATAGGTGATGCAAACCTCGAATGAAGGTCCCTATACGCAGCGTTCATCAGCATCCAGTCAATTATGTTAGTCAGAGCAACTTACTTCGATTGTAGATGAAGATAGGCATCAACTGAGGGATAACGAGACCAGGGAGGATACTCGCGAAGAAGCTGGAAATTGATTGGCACGTTAGTTATCTTTCATCATAGCCAAGGCGTATGAGACGCACATTCCGAACACGCGGTACTGCAGGTCCCGGACGGTGTTACCCAGTTGCAGGAAAGGCAGCGAAACGAGCAGCGACACGATCAGATGGGAGAACAAACGAGTGAACACGTATTCGGGAGATCTCCACAATGCCTTCGTGTTGCGGCCCACAACAACCTTGAGCTGTGTCCAGAACGGAGTAGCATCTGCGATACCCCTCGGTCAGAAAATGCGAGTACTCAAAGGAAGCACACAACTTACAGGTCGATAACTTCTTGTTGGCCTCGTGGGGTTTCGCAAGGGCCTTCGCCTTGATGTCCTCAATTTCCTGCCTGATCCGCTTGTATTCCGGCGAGTCCAACCAGATGTCCTTCCAGTCACGATCACCGATCCTCGGCGTGACACCAGCACCAATGGCCTCTAGCATGAACTCGGCAGGGTTGACGTTGCTCGGGCACACCGCACCATAACGAGCGAAGTACTCGCGCATGACCGAAGAATCCTCGCCGATGTCACCGAAGTAGATAGTGTTACCGCCGCGTCCGAGAAGCAGGAGACGGTCGAAGCTCTCGAAAAGCAGGGACGACGGCTGGTGGATCGTGCACAGGATGGCCTGGCCGCTGTCCGCAAGTCTCCTAAGGAACCGAACCAAGTTCCATGCACTCTGCGCGTCGAGACCGGACGTAGGCTCGTCGAGGAACAGGAGCAACTCTGGCTTGCTGGCAAGCTCGACACCAATCGTCAGGCGCTTGCGCGCCTCGACACCGAGACTCCAGACGATAGCGTCAGCAAGGTCCTGCAGTTCAAGCAATTCGAGCATGTCTTCGACGTATGCGTCCTTCTCTTCCTTGGGAACGTGCGCGGGTTGCCGCAAATACGCAGAGAAGCGCATAGCCTCACGGACCGTTGCGGTTGGTTCGTGGACATCCATCTGCTCAGCTATAGATAAATCAGTATCGATAAGAGACGAACGGATGTACAGTTGCGCGTACCATACGCGGTCCCGCGAGCGAAATCTCCATCGAGTGGACGACCGTCGACGAGAATATCGCCCCTGACGACACCGATGTTTTTCCTTTGCGCGAGCACATCCAAGCATGTCGTTTTACCTGAGGGTCACCATGAGCACCAACCACGGTACAAAGAGTGAGCCCGGGGAACATACCAGCACCAGAAGCACCCATCAAAGCTGTAAGAGTTCCCGGCTTCACATAACCGTAGACATTGTTGAGCAGCTGCCTCGTGCCTCCTGGGACTGGAACGGTGTAGTCGAGCTTCTCCCAGGTAAACGTCTTCCGATCCGGGTAGGCATCTCTGCGATAGTGTGAGCAATGGGGATGTCCGATGCACGGGACGTCTACTTACGGGTCTCTCTTAGATCTGGTCCCTTCCATAGCCTGAGCCTTCTCGATCCTCTCCCGCTGGAACTTCTTTACTCGGCGCTCACGAAGTTCAGCGTTGAGCTTCTTCGTCTCGGGGCTCTCCTTGGCGAAGAAGCTAATGGCCATACCGCCAGCGTATTTCCAGAGCTGCCGACTAGGTCAGCAGGCGATCATTCGACGCCATGGGTTGGGAGACCTACAGGATAGTATTCGATGACCACGCTCTGCAGGACCCAGAAGAAGAGGATCCAGCCGGCAAGGACAAGGAAGTTGCGGCGCCAGAGGTCAGCCGTTTCCAAGCCGTAGCCACCCTGCAGGTAGGATCCTCCCGGTACAGCGAGACTACCTTCCGATGCCCCGAACAATGTGCAAACCTGGTTAGGGCCGACAGTGTCACTGATGATATCCGTCAGTCACAAATCGAGTCGTGGAGGCTACGGAACTTACGGGTATTTCGTGACCCCTGGACCATTGCGCGGCACAATGGAGGTGCCATCACACGTTAGCTGCACAATGGTTATGAGGCAATGATCATAGAATTCAAGCTAGCGAGTCGAAACGTACCGAGATGCGCATGAACTCATTCTCGACGCAAGCGGACCAAGCTATCATTGTGCCGAATCAGTAGAAGCCTTCATCAGATCAATCACGCATACCATAGGAGATGGGATTGAGGTAAGTCTGCACGAAAGAGCGTCAGTGATCAAAACAACGACACTCCAGTTGGGACACGTACAATCCAGAAGAGCCAGCGCTTCATTTGATCCACGGGTATCATGTAGCCAGTGTAGATCACGATGTTGGGGAAGAATACGACAGCAGCCCGCAGAGCGGTATTGAAGTCGGAGCAGACGAGACCAATATTACGGAAGAACCCTTGCATCGCCAGGAAAGCACTGTAGTTGATCAGATGGAATGTGAAGAATCCACCGGCAGACCTGGACAGATGGGACATGAAATAGATGATGATATCATAGACGAGAATGCGGATTGCGGAAAATGGTATGTCGGCCACGGTGTTAGCGATTTGAATAGCGGCAGGACGATAGAAGCCATAGCCGGTCTGAGATGCACAATTCAGTACGAGAGCAACGGGCAAAAAGGCTTCGCGAACGCACTTGTTTTCTAAGGATCGGACGACCAAGAAGTTGAGTCGGTAACTAGAGCTGAAAATTCAGTATATGGACATCTCCGAAACATTGCGAGACTGACCTCCCCAAAAGTATCGAAAGAAGATGTCAACATAGCAGAGAAGATGACACTACCACGGGTGAAAGCGCCGGCCGACGTGACTGGAAGATTGAAGAACGCGCCTCCAATGACGAGCGCCAAAGCCTAAGCAGATTGGCAGTCATGGTGCAGTCCGGTGTAGGCGAAGCATAAGGACATACCCATGACAAAGTAAAACTGGTATAAATCTGGAACTTATCCTGCAGCCTCGTCTGGAACTGACGACGGCTCAGGGCGATGACCTGATCGACAAGACCGAGAGTGTAGGGGGACTTCTTCGAGACGCCGCGCTTCTTGTCGTCCGCGACGGCCTCCCTGAAGGCAATCTGATCCGCTTTCTCAACCTCCATCTCTCTCTTGTACGTGTCAAGATCGGCGGTAATTTCCCCGTATGTCTTGGAAGCGTGATAAGCTTGCTCCAAGGCCTCCGGCGTGCTGGGAACATTCTCCTCCGAGCGACCAGGGGCGAATTGCCGCTCATTGGGATCCGTGCAGCCAGTCAAGTAGTCGGCGGTGCTCTGGCGGGGAAGCGACCTGTACCCAAGGTTCTCGAACCAGGCACGCGCCTCGGTGGGCCGTCCAAAGAACACCTGGCGACCCTCGTCGAGGACCATGACCTTATCGAATAGTTCATAGATACCCTCGCCGGCTTGGTACCTGTTTACAATGAGTAAACAGGTACGATCCACAACGGCGCGGATTAACTCACAGAGTGACGAAAGTGGTTTGGCCGAGCACATCAGTCATGACGCGAAGCGACTTCACGAAGTCCAAGGCGGTGGAGGCGTCCAGGCCGCGAGACGAGTTGTCCCAGCATTGCACGCGGGCGCGGGTGCACATCATCTCAGCGATACTGACACGTTTGCGCTCGCCACCGGAGACGCCGCGGACGAATTCGTCACCGACAAGCGTGTTTTCCGTGTGCGTGATGTTCAGCATTCGGAGGAGCATGTTCTCGATTGAAGCATTGAACTGCTTCCGGGAAGTACCGGGGATACGACCCTTGGGGCCTGGGGTCTTCGTTGACAGGGCAAATTCCAGAGTCTGACCCACGGTGAGAGTCGGGATATGGATATCGTCTGGACAATCATCGCCGCCGTTAAGTACGCGGACGCGCGAAAAAGTCTGAACGACTGACCTTCCTGGTTGTATACCAATTCACCTTTGTACAGCTTGCCCATTTCTTTCGCGTCGATTCCGGCGTAGCGAACATCGCCGTCGACGCGATAGTAATCGCCGCGTTCATTGGCGATGGTCTTCAGGAAGGTCGTACAACCAGAGCCCGGGGTACCGAGGACGAGACACATCTGACCGGGTCGCAGAATACCCGACGATCTAGAGGACAGATGGGTTAACACTTAGACGCATCGCACCGCTGGGGATATGACTGTGGAGTACGCACTTGTGCAAAATCGACTTCGTAGGGATTTGCTTCGCGGCAGTGGGTACGGCCATCTTGAGCATGTTGAACGCCTTGAAGAACGGAATGATCCAGAACTGCCAGACCTCATCTATGAATCTGGTGAGCAGATGACGCGTCTTACAGACAGAAGTTGAGCATTACCTCCGAATGTTCGGACATATAGCTACGCGACAAGCCAATAAACATCACTGCTGCTTCTCGGGCGATGAACACGTACTTTCGAGTCCGCACCACCTGGAACTTGCACCTCGAGGTCCTCCCAAGTGACGCCAACGTGTTTATGCTTGATACCCGCGGCTTCGCTCGCCTCATTGGACGAAGAGAGGAACTCACGAAGGTCGAACGGCTCTTCCTCGCCAAAATCGCCCTTCTCGACATCTTTCTTCTGCACGCTCTTGTCCGACCCATTCTCCGGGCGTGTTGGCCCGCGAAAGCCAATCTCAGAGACCGCGGTGGCCTGGGTCAGTTGACGGGACAAGGCATAGAACTCATTCTCGGATTGCTGCACGTCGATTCCAGAGGTCGCGTTGACGTGGGTGTCCTTCTCTGGACCGGAGGAGCCGTCGTGGGGACCGCTCATGGCCACGGAGGAAAAGAGAAAGGAAAAACGAAGGGGGAAACGACAGACAATCGAGTGAGAACATGGTGGTGAGCGCGCTAACCTTTATATATTGGTGCGCGACTGGTGCAATCATCCCAAGAGTGTAACCTGCTTACGAAGCGGACCGGACTCCAAGCGCCGTAGGCTCTAACAGGTCCTAACAGCCCCATAACGCCGAAAAGTGACTCGCAGACGGCCCCGATTGGTCCCCATCCTAGTCTTATCGCCGATCCGACGCAGGGAATCTGTACTGCGCGCTGTGGCACGGCCTGATGACGAGTCCCCTTGCCTTGTTCCTTGCTGACTAGGGTCCTGTGTAGAACGTTTTGTTTTGAACCAAGTTTAAAACAGAGGTGTTAAAAACACGTTATAAACGCTCGCGCGGCTAGGGTATGCTTTTTTTGATGTTAAAAACAAACAGCCGTCATTATGTAATAGTATCGGCGAGCAGGGGGGACGAGGTTGGCCGTCGCTAATTCAACACCAATTGATTCAAAAGTTCATCATCTGCTATCAGGTGGGTTACGGGTGACTGGAAGCACCACTCTTCTCACATGGATGTCACCTGGGTGCCACCGCGACAACGATTCGTGAGATTAAGTATTGGCACTGTGTGCAGTGTACTCAGCCCAGCCAGCCGGCGCCTTGGCAGTGGCATGTCATATTTCCGAATCCTTGTGACGCAGGGACTCATTCACAAAGCTCCCCCTCCGGTGGTGAGATTCTCACCGCCCATGTCTCGCGATGAATTGATGGTTATCCAGCAGGAAGCACGAAACGAGAAACTACACGAAGACCCGGGTACGACTGGATCGTATGAGCATCAAAGCAAGCTCTACGAAGCTGGAGTCAATATTCTCGAACCTGCAGAAGGGCCAAACCTCCTCAAAATTCCCGTGATTCGAGGGCTAGGCTACTCAGTGGCATGCATTTTCTTGACATTTTGGCACAGATTCGGTTTAGCATATGCATGTACTCACTTCGCATGGTCTCTTGAGTAATGAGAATGGCCACCCGAGGTGGCCGCACAACGGAGTTCGACTCGAGTCTCGTCGAGTCCAGCGTATCGTGTGTTATGATGTATTTATTGCACGAAAGTTTTAAACACAGGTTTAAAACCCATGTTTTAAACACCTAGGGTTTAAAACATGTGAAAAACTCCGCGGGGAGTTCTACACAGGACCCTATTGCTGACAAAACGATTTCCTTCTTTCTTCCAGCGCAATGAGCTCTATCGCGTCGATTTTTCGAAAATTGACATGAGGGTGCATAGTTGAACTGCAGCACGTTCACTAAAACGTGTTTACCCTCAAGCGGGGCCGTCGTGAGTCGAGCCAAGTCACATCGCTTGACCCTGTCGTGGCAGCCGCAGTCCCGGTTCCAGGTAAGCAGAAATAACGAGCTCGGCAATCTAGGCCGCGAGATTTGCGTAGAAATTGTTTTGCGTGCGTGGTGCATGCTGTGCATCCACTCTCCCTCGGGCCCTGGTCAACATACATAATGGCTACCACGATGGGCACAGTAGTGCCAGCACCGGTAAATGGCGACATGCGTCACCTTTCCTAAATGCATCCAGTAAATTCTAATGCAGACTTTACTAATCATGTTCTTGGGCAGACATGCAGTCTTGAAACTCTATGACTGTAAACTTGTCGTATGCATATCACTATCGGGTGCCATCGACCACTTTCCATGATGGATCCATCCCATCTTGACTAGGCCTTCCTTGTTATCTCTCGGAAAGGGTGTGATGATGTCTGACTTCTCTTCTTCCGTCTTCCTCGGCCGCTTCGTGCAGCGCGATCGCCACATGCTATCCCGATGGCGCGGCAAAGTACTCATTAGTGAGGTTGTTCTGGCCACTGCTGTCGTTACAGATTATGCCACAGCATTTCCTGCTTGAAACTCTTGTCACGTCCTGTAACCGGAAGGAAGCTATGGAAACGACCAACGATATCTTGCCGGTGATCAGCGCTCAGCGACGATTAACGCCCATTCGCGCAGGCGCCAAGGCTCATGGGCTTCATTGTCGACTCAAATCCGGAGCCGTTGAGTGGACTGCCAAAAGGCAGCGTTTTGAACTCGCGGAGGCCGAGTCATGTTGCATCCTGTCGCGTCATTGCAACACGTACACGGGCGCCGCTATACATGCTCTCTTGGTGCCTCTTCACGTCCACCCACCAGCCTTACAAGGCCTGGCTTCCAAGCCTTTCCCGTGAGCTGATCTGCACCCAGATATCACACCGTTTGTGCGACAAGTATAACTCACAGCTGCAGTCCCTATTTTGATTTCGAGTAATCACAGGTTACCCTGCCTTATGCCCGTGTTGATAGTGCGTGGGTCAAATTCTGTGGTGCCCTAGAACAGTTGGTCGTGTCTAACCCATGCTCTTCATCACTGATAAATTACCAGCAGATTTCTGCGTCGTGGCCTTGAGCACATATACGCTGACAGCGGATGGCCCGCACCTCCGGCCACCGATTACACCAATGGCTGACTCAGGACAAAGTTTCAATCGAGGTGCGCCCTGTCGTTCCACTTTCAAGGTGTTATCATCACGCTCGTCCTGCGAGCCATATGCCGGTTGTCCCGATACGAAGGGCTTGCTAATAGTTGACTACATCTCAATGATGAAATCGACGGTCACCGCATTGTTCGAAGCAACGGCGGGCGTCCGCGCCAAGCCGCCATATTTTCCGGGTCCAGTCCGTCCGCTTGTACTTGACCGTTTCTGTATTTAAAAACCATGACATCCACGTCGAGATGCCATTACTCCAGCTTGACCTACCCATTGATCACTTGCTCGAATGCGCGGTAAATGAATTAACATTATGTTCTCAGCCCTGTGTACTTCGCAGAAGGAGGTATATTGGTTACGGCATTAATATCTCAACGAGGTTAACGGTTCTACGAGAAAGCGAATACAATGTCGAGATGTCCAACCCGCGCCAGACGTCGATGTCGATGAGCGGGACTGCCAGTGCCAGGCTCGTGTTTTCATCCGGTGCGTGACCGAATATGGAAGGTGTATGACGCCGACGCATGCAGACCCGACTCGCGAACGCTTCCAGCGGCTTCCTCCACCTCCTCACCGTCCCCAGAACCACACTTGCCCGTCGCGCTGAAGTGTGTCCACCACGACGTCTTTCACCGTGACTTGTCGATCTTGCGAGTGCGCGTACCGACGCACGAAAACTGGACTCCAGGCAGGTCGGTATAGATCCGCTCTATGGATGGACTCAGGTGCGCCGGTTTTTGACGAACAGCACCCGGGCGAACGCCGACTGACATAATGCCAATCCTTCCAATGAAGCCCGTCAAAACACATATTTGACCCAGCTGCCCGACATGATTTCTTGCGACGTAAGGACATCCTGTTGAACGCGCCAGCGCGAGACGGCGGCTGATGTTCCGGCGCGTGACTCTTGTGCACCACTCCTCACAGGCAACAAGGCAGTCGTTTGTGCCCTTACCGCGAGTTACATATCGACGTTTGCAGGCTACCCAGTATGTCCATGTCTTGTTATACGCGATGCGACTGACGTGCCATAATTGTGTGCATAGCTGGACTCCATCAAGTCGAGGCTGCAGACCACGAAGAACCCCGTCTCCTTGCCCGGGCTCGCGCTGCTAGTATACCGTGAAGAGGGTGTCATCGGTTTCTATCGAGGCTTATGGATCCCACTCATGACCATATCGTTCGTCCGTAAGTCGCGTCCTTGACGGCTATACTCTGCTGTACATTGACCACTAAAAAGGTGCTGCGTCATTCACTATTTATAATCGAACGAAGGAGTACTTTCACGACCATAAACTAATGAATCACAAGAGCTTCTTCCACGTTGCTACCGTTGGCGGTTGCGGCGGTGCCATGGCTGGGTCGTTAATTTCATTTGGCAGTGCGCGTGAGTCCTATCTCATGGCATTCACCTGAATGGCACGGCACTGACCATCGTTCTCGCAGCCTTTGAGTTGGTCAAGGTACCTTCATAGCCGAATCGACGAGCGAAAAATACTGAACAATATGCCTTGGTGTGCCCCCAAGTATAGGTGCGACGGCAACTTGAATACACAATAGCAGAAAAAAAGGGGCTGCGTCTTGTGAAACCACCAAGTACCATGACGGCTGTTCGCGAAATCATCAAGACGGACGGTCTCCTCGGACTATACACCGGGTTCCGTCTTCATTTTGGTAAGCTTTTAATACCAGTGTGCAGCTATTTAGTTGGCTGAACTTCGCTGCAAGTTCGCGACACGTTAGGGACCGCATTATATTTCTTCGAATATGACGGATTACGCCACATGCTTGGACGATTACCTTCGGGGGAGCAAGGACCCACCCCTTCATGGCTACCTATCCATTCATCCCTGGTCCCATTCGTCTGCGGTTCCTTTGCCGGCGTCAGTTCCTGGGCCATCATATATCCCCTTGACGTGTATGATGCTCTCTTCCCTTTCATCGATGAACATGATCTAAACACCCGATTTCAGTGTGAAAACAAAAATCCAGCAACGTGCTCTTGCAGGTGAACGATACCGCGGGCCAATCGAGACATTCCAGCGGCTCATCCGAGGTCGGTCTCCCTTCCACACGTTGACCTCGACCCTAACTCTGCCCAGGTCCCGATGCTGAGAACCCGAAGCCCCTGCTCGCGGGACTAGCCAGAATTTACCGCGGCCTCGGCGTTAGCGCGCTCCGCAGCGTGACGACACACGGACTCCTGTGGACTTTCTTTGACCTCGTTGCACACTACATCGACCACCTCCCGGCGCGCTCTCTGCAGGACGACTGATTTCGCAATGCCTCTGCTGAACCTCATTCAGTTGTATATCCCACGACACCAATAGCATCTATCTATAGATATGTCCTAATAGACTGTATTATTCAAACACATGCAATGATACGAGCAGTTCTCGCCCGGCTCACTCCTTGTTTCGTTCACGGCTTGCCAAGAGATGTGCTCGCGCTCAAGCGGTGCTCATGTGGCGCACCTCGGAAGGGCGTCTTCACGAGTGACTCGGGGCGTTCAAATTTCTTGTGCGCTATCCCACAAAGTGGACGATGTACTAATTGTTCCAAAGCTTGCTATGTACTCGATGCTTTGGACGTAACTTAGCGGCTCGTCCTCAGACTGACAATATTATTCAGAAGATTCTTATATCGCCGGGATAGCTCAGCTGGGAGAGCAACAGACTGAAGATCAGTTGATTTCTGGAGGTCCCGTGTTCAATCCACGGTCCTGGCATATGATTTTTGGAGGTGCAATTTTTGTTTTGCTCGATAGCCTAACCAGCCACGCTGAATTCCTTTCTTATCAATGAGTCGACTGGCGTGATCACAGTAGAAGCGAGCGCAAAAAATGTAGTTATCTTGCAGTGAGCAGGTCCTTTCCCTCATGATGGAGCCAGGGAGGTTCTACAATATTCCCCATCTCATATCAGTCGGATTCACGAATCGAATTTCTCCGACTTTTCGATTTCCCGTAGCATTAAATCTACAATATCTATGGCATGCCAACCATTTTGAATGTAGCCCTACTGATTACACATGCCAAACAACCCCTTCATCCAATCAGGACATGCAAACCTCAACACTCTCCCAACCGACATAGACTCCAAATATCACAGAATCAAAGACATGCCACGTCCATGGGGCATGCCAGGACCGTGGATTGAACACGGGACCTCCAGAAGCCGATGAACTTCAGGCTGTAGCTCAGCTAGGAGAGCAAAGCTATCCTGACGACAAGACAAAACTGGACCATGAACACCAGTGATAAAGCAGGATGCATACGACACGAAGGAAATGTACAGTCAACCGATACATACAAAGTCTGTTTAAGCAATAGTATACTTCCCGTAACTCTTCTCCGGGTCGAAAATCTACCAGCCGATAGCCGCCCCGAAGTCCAAGGTTTTCCGAACGCAATGTTTGATGTCGTGGTAAATTCCGCTCAATTAGCGACAAGCAAAAGCGAACTGAAAAGGCGACGTACCTCCCAACGAGAAGCGGGAAATATATGTTTGTTCCTCTGGTACCAGCTCCTCTCAACTACCTTGCCCGCATGAGATTCGTCCTTCTCCTTCGTGGCGTCGGCCAGTAGCCGCACATCGTCGTGAACATCGAAGTTGAACAACGGACCCGATTTGCCTCGCGCCTTGTTGATCACGAAATCATAGAATGTGTAATGCTAGATTTGCAGAAATCAACGTTAGCGCCTGATACCCAGAGACAGAGACAGAATTTGGGCGTACGTGTGGTATGATGAGATCCTCCTACATACAGGACAAACGTGAGCAGTTGGTTGGCATGTTAAGTGTCCGTAAATGCTCACCTTGATGTACATCAAATTGTCCGCACTAATACCTCGCAACTCTGGAAACTGTTGTCGGCACTTCTCCAAGAAGGTGCTGATCTCGTCGCCTTTCTTGCACTGAAGATCATATGGAATTGAGTGGAAGTGGCGCACAGCGAACAGATGACACTCACGACGACACTCTTCCTATGCCCACTTCCATCCCAGTACGAATATGTGATCTCAATCTCTTCTTTCTTCATTTCCTCCTGCCTTCGCAGCCATTCCTGCCTCAGCTCTTCTCTCTCCCGCCGTTCAGCCTCCTCGCGTTCTCTATCGGGCAGGAACGAGGTGTCGACATTGGGATTCTTCCGGAATTTAGCACGCTTCGCGGCCTTCTCGCCGTTAGAATCCGCGTTGGGCGTGGAGGAACCGGACCTGTTGTTTTCTTCGCCATCATCGTCGACGGCAAAGGAGAGCGTGGACTTGGCAGATTTCTTCCGTTTCTTCAACTTCTTTTGCTCTTCCCTAAACAAATTCTCCACACCCAGTAAGTCACCCGGCCAGGCATGCAAAAGAGGGGGGCATTGTGCGACGAGGACCAATGCAACTCACTTGAGATCGTCCGTCCGAGCAGCCTCCCGCGCTTTCGCCTCTTCGAGCTCCTTCCTCCTCTGCTGGAATTCTTCTAGCCTCACAAGACCAACAGTACTCTTCTTGAGAGACTCCTCCATGGAATCATTCTGCCCGACAAAGCGATTCGAGGAAGGCCGCGCCTTCTCGGTCTCGTTGATGAGTTGCTGCTTCTGCCGTTCATACTCTTCGCGCATTTGGCTCCGCTGTTTGGTGAGAGCATCTTCACGGCGCCCCTCGGCCTTGTTTGTAGCCATGCTTGTTGATAAGAGGAAGAAGGAAGCAGGATTCTGAAGTCGACAACTAGTAGACAGTCAGTTGTGGGAAGTGCTTAGTGCTCGCTGAGCGGCGACTGTCCGGACCAGAATCGCGTCGCGGGTCGGAGTCTGAATTCACGTCCTTTCCTCCTCCCTCAACTCGGCCATGGTGCATATCCTGGGCGTGCAGTTGCCCGACGCTCAAGTAGCACGTGTATGCATCTATCTGGGATACATGTCAAACCTTTACTGACCTCTCTGCAGCATGCCTTGACCCACTTCTATGGTGTAGGCCACAAAACCGCACACCGTCTGTGCGCGCGGCTACAAATCCATGACACCTGCAGGGTGCGGCAGCTCACCCCGACGCAAGTCACGTCGCTCGCGGCCTTTCTCTCATCCCCTGCAACCGCGCCCGTAATTCCACGACTGCCGCTGGCTTCAGCCAAGTTTAGTCCACCTCCCCTTTCCACACCGCTGCACCGACTCGAGGGCTCCAAAGCGCTGCTTGCGCCCAACGCGCCGCCGACAACTCCCGTCAAGTACAGTCCGAGAGGCGGCGGTGACCAATTGAGGAACCTGAAGATAGAGACGGATTTGAGGAGGGAGATGCGGGAGAACATCGCTCACCAGCGCATGATTGGAAGCTACGTAGGAAAGAGGCACGCCATGGGTCTTCCGGTCAGAGGTCAGAATACACAGACGAACGCGAGGACGGCGCGGAAGCTCAACAGGGTGGAACGGTACAGTTAATGCCCATAGTTCATTTCATAGAGTTACCGTACAGTCTTGGATTGCTATTGACCATTCCCACTTTTGAATCGCGTGCGGCGTCCACTAAGTTGCCTAGCGCAATATGTGACGAATGTATAATCATACAAATACATCTCCAAGTACATTCCATGCTCTAATCCTCACCGACGGGGACTTCCTCTTCTAGATACTTGACCAGCTTTACACGAATCTCTGTGGTCTCATCGCCCCTCAGCACATCGGACACAAATTCCGCCTGAACTTGCATCTGGATCTGAAAGGAAGGAAGGGTGATGCGTAAGCCGGCAAACGAGACGCATAAGGAAGCGAAGGAGCGCACCATTTCAAGAGAGCCTCTGATGACGCCGCAGAGTACATTGCTAAACCACAAACCGCCCTCCAGCACCTCGTCCGGCAGCTCCACAAATTCTGCCAGAGGGTTTTCGTCAAGTGTCAGGGTGAATGTCGGGGTCGGCGCAGTAGTAGACGATCCCCCGGGAGAAGTTGGGGGATTCGCCGAAGGTGCGGGCGGTGTTGAGTGCGTTACAGTCGGCGAGATGTTCAAGAAGGACTTGAACCCGACCTACGATGGCCAAAAAAAAATCCATAATGAGATGATGCGACAAGAATTTAGTTGAGAACGGATCGTACCTTTGCCACAACCTCTCCAGTCTCCCGGAAGTCTGCACATCGGCCAATATTACTTCGCGCGAGGAAGTCCTCGATCAGCCTGGTGCCAATATTGTACCCCATCTTCTCGAGCTGCTTGTTGACTTCGGCATAATCCTCATAATCCTGTATAAGCTGGACAACCAACGCGCCATACGTCAAGGCGAAGAGTTCTGCATTCTATACTATGGTCAGACTCAGATGAGGAGGAACAGGTCGCGCGCAACATGAATAGACGAGCGAAACGACACGTACAATCTTTTCGGTTCTGCCCTTCCACAGATCCTCGCCGATGGCCTTATACTGCTTGCTCGTCGTCGCCATGTTCGCCGCCGTCGTTGTCCCTTGCGAGTCGCAGGCGTTGTAGTTAGGTGATTACCGCATTTGGCAGAGAGATGCCGGCCATCACGGTCACAACCCCGGAGTCACAAGTATGTTGTCACGTTCGTTTGCAAATCTCGAAATAACCGTCTTCACGCCGCTCAGCGACATTGACCGAGGTGCTAGCACCTAGACACCTCAAAAGCCACCTTCGCATAATCATATTCGCTTGGATCAGCCATCATGTCGAGACCAGAGCTTCAAGCACCGCCAGAAATCGTGAGCTCTTTCTACTCTCATTTACGACTTTTTATTTAGCAGATGTCTGAGCACAGTACTACGGCGACATCGAGTCCAAAAAATATACCAACAAGTGAGTTACGCGTAATATTGCTATATGGTCATTGATGCCAGCTGGCCTGTTCAATAGCACGCGAGTGCAGCAGATCCAGGCGGACATGACTTACCGAGCGTTAGAACTGCTGAATCTTCCCGAGGACGAGCCTCAATTTCTCCTGGACATTGGCTGCGGATCTGGTCTTTCAGGAGAGATCCTCGACGAGGCTGGATACACATGGGTTGGCGTAGACATCGCGCCGAGTATGCTGGGTACGTGCCGTACATCTATCTCTGTACCACAGAGGACTGACTACGGCCGAAGAGGTGGCCCTTGAGCGAGAAGTTGAGGGAGATCTGTTTTTGCAGGATATTGGACAGGGATTTGGCTTCCGACCAGGAAGCTTTGACGGAGCCATCAGGTAGGTTTGGATTTTCGCTAGCTGTGACATCTATCGTAATATGTGCGACAGTATCTCCGTTTTGCAATGGCTGCTCAACGCAGAGACCTCTCATCCAACATCCTCACCACCCCACCGCCTCACCCGCTTCTTCACGACTCTTCACTCCGCCCTCCGCAATCCCGCACGCGCCGTCTTCCAGTTCTACCCGACGTCCGACGACCAGGTGCAGCTAATCACCTCGATCGCGCAGAAGGCCGGGTTCGGCGGAGGCGTGGTCGTGGACTACCCCAATTCAAAAAAGGCGAGGAAGGTGTACCTATGCTTGTTCGTTGGTGATGGTGGCGGGGCAGGTGCCAAAGGGCTTGGAGGGCGATGAGGTTGAGGAGGCGGAGGAGGATAAAGTCAAGTTTGAGAAGCGGCGGCAAAGAGAGTTGAGGCGAGATCGCAGCGGGAAGAGAAAGGATGTGAAGGGCAAAGATTGGATCCTCAAGAAGAAAGAGGTAAATTAAAATGCTCTGAATCTGGGCGACTTGTGCGCTGATGTATGTCATGCAGCTCTACCGTCGGCGCGGCAAGGAAGATGTCCCGCGCGACTCAAAATACACAGGCCGAAAGCGGAAGACAATATTCTAGTTCTCTTACGTTGCATCTCCCGCATACCCTATGTTTGTTGCATTATCATAGATCCGATCTACTGTGCATTAGCTACCGACAGATAAATGTCCTTGCATGCCCTCACAGCCGCCCGCGCATCGTTCTGAATAAACAGACCTTGCAGAGCGGCCATGCTCACTCTCTTCCCGACCTTCATTGCTTCCTCAACCACGTTCTCTAGTTCGTCACCCAGACGTTTGAGTTCGTCTGGTGACAGACTCGGTTCTGCTGTCTCGCCCTGCTCGGCGCCGTAGAAATGTGTGAACAGACGCTTGGCTTGCTGAGGTTTCGCGTCGTCGATTAGCATCGACAGATCGACGCGACCAGGGCGTATGAGGGCAGGATCCAGTCTTTCGATATGGTTCGTTGTCAGGAAGATGATACGCTCTTCGCCTGATGCTACACCGTCAAGCGCGTTCAGAAAACCGGAGAAAGTGATAGAAGACTGGTATCTGGACAGAAGTATCTTCAGTATCACGCGACTTTGAATAGGAATTGGTGCACTCACCCGTCCTCGGAGGTCTGCACGCGTTTGTTGAACGCAGCGTCAACATCTTCAATAAGAATGAAACTTCGCTCCGGAGCATTCGTCATGAGGTGATTGAGCTTGTCGTCCGTGAGACCGCGCTCAGAGAGATTCAGAAGGCAGATATCGTAGGACAGTGAGCCAGCCAGGGCCTGAATGAAAGAAGACTTCCCAGAGCCCGGAGGACCATACAGCAAGTACCCTCTCCGATATGGGATACCTGTCATATTTCAGATCAGCCCGAAGTCGGGACAACGACGCAAGAAAAGAGACCTCGATTGGCATACCACTCTCTTCTCTCCAAGAACGCTTTTACATCCTCCTCAATCTTCTCTCCGACCCCCTCCGCTAGCACGACACTCCCCAGCGGCCGCTTTCTCCGCGGCAATCCAAACGGCCGCCACTCAGCACCCCACGCCGTATGGACCACAAGCTTCCCCTCTTGGCCCTTCATCGCCATGTCGCGCGCCTCCGAGAGGAGCTGCGAGAAGACGTTCCGGTCGCGCGAGAGCGTCGTGAGTGTCACCGTTTCCCAGGGCGTGCCGGACATCATGTTCATAGCACGCGTTTCGCGCTCACGCTTGACCTGCGCGGACGCGAATTTCTCTTCATCAATCCGCCGCCTGCTGAGGAGAAGGACGAGCCAACGCACCTGCAGCCACGCGCCCCGATACTTCAGCCAATGCAGGCCCGGGCCCGCAACGAGCTTAAACAGCACCGACGAGCTCCCGTTCTTCCGCTGCTCATACGCCGTCTCGACGCTCAGCTCATGGCTCTTGAGCCACGATGCGGGGCGCAGCAGCCCGCGCGGCGCGGCCTGTTGCGCCGCCGACTGGTGCGCGAGCCAGGTGAGGAACCACTCGTACGCGCGGTCCTTGTTGTTGATCTCGAGCGAGACGAGCAGGCGGCGGCGGAGCGCCACGGCGGAAAGGATCGTGCCACGGCGGAGGACCTGCAGGCCGACGCCGACTCCCTAGGTTGTCGTGAGCTGCTGCTGCTCGGAGGGTAACGGAGGACGCGCACCATGAGGCCGAAGCCGGCCTGGAAGTACGGGCTTCACTTTGCGACAGCGCTCCATAAGTCAGGACATGAATGGCGTGCACGAGATGACGCACTTGTCTCCTACAATGCTACTCAAAAGTGAGGTGCTTGCTGTCTGTGCATCGAGCGCGACGGGGGCTGCTGATGGTGTCGTCGGTACTGCAGGGATGGCATTCGTCGCCATTTCGTGCACTGAGCCCGAAGACATGATCGTTCCGCAGAACGAACACTGAAGATTACACCAGACACCTGAGTGAAGTAGAGACGACGCGTATGATAGTTGAGCGCGAATGAGATGGGTCTCAACAGAAGCTGAAGACAGTCAAGCCAATCACGACGCGTCTCGCGGAAATTTACGCGCTCACTCTTTTCGAAATTCGGTCTCTCGCTGCAAACATACATATGTCACTCGATTTTTTATGGTGATGCTACAGAACAGCTTTATTCATGCCAGATCCGACCGTATAGCAACACCGCACGCAACAACGCTTCGCCTGTCCGAGATCCATCCAAGAGAAGCATTCCATGCGCATGCTACATACAGCCGGCGAACGCAATAACATCAAACTATCCATGCTATTCGAGAAGGAAAAGTATACTGGTGATTGTTATATTTGAAACAGTAGGTGGGTGTCGTCGTTACATGATGCTGGTACCGGGTTGAAGTGTAAGAGTCGTTACAGCAGGCAATGGTTTACAAGTCGTCATTCTCCTCTTCGGGCAGGGGAACAGCCTCGGCCTGATGATACCTGTCAGAATGTATGTTCGTGGAGATATACAAAATATCACGCACCTGGGCCAGCTCCCGGTTGTACTGCTCCATGAGAGCGGGGTCGACCTGGACCTCGGCAGGGGCCAGGGCGGGGGCGGCGACGAACTCGAGAGCGGGGTTGCTGAAGCCCCTGGTCAGATAGGGATTGGAGTCACACATGCGTGCAATGCTTACCCAACAAGCTTCCTGGCGAGCCAGAGGAAGGGCTTTTCGAAGTTGTAGTTTGACTTCGCGGAGATCTCGAAGTATTGGATGCTCTTCTTCCTGTGGAAGGTCACAGCAGACGTCTTGACTTTTCGCTCCTGTAAGACGTACGGATGATAAGCTTCTCAATCCCATGATCAAGCGCGACGAGGAATGACGGACCTTCACGTCGACCTTGTTACCGCACAGCACGATGGGGATGTTCTCGCAAACACGCTCAAGATCACGATGCCAGTTGGGCACGTTCTTGTAGGTGATACGGGAGGTGACGTCAAACATGATGATACCGCACTGGCCCTGAATGTAGTACCCGTCACGAAGACCACCGAACTTCTCCTGTCCGGCAGTATCCCAGACGTTGAAGCAGATGTTGCCGAAGTTGGTCGAGAAGGACAGGGGATGGACCTCGACACCGAGGGTCGCTGTGGCCCAAGATCGCGTGAGCGCTGAACAAGAGCGGCGATGGAGAGCAAGCACGGAACGTGCAGCCCTACAGGAGAAACGTACCGATGTATTTCTTCTCGAATTCACCCGTCAAGTGGCGCTAGGGCAAAGGACAGTGATCAGGACGCGATAAAGGATGTTCGCTTCAAAACTCGAGAACCCTACCTTGACGAAAGTGGTTTTACCGGTGCCTCCATCACCGACTGCGTGCGATTATACATCGTCGCGTACAATACGAATGAGCGTGGAATGGGAAGTAGTTTGCGACAACATGGAGCGCGATTTGTAGGATCGATCAGGGATGAAAAACAACGATCGTCAATAAGCACTCTAATGTGCAAGACTGTGTTGTGCAAGGCTTACCAAGGACGAGCTTGAAGGTGGGGATGTTGGTCGTCTGAGTAGACATGATGCAAGTCTATGAATTTGGGACGAGGATGAGGATAGAACGAAGAAAGAGATGGAGGATGAACGCGAGATGACCGCAAGCGAGAGGGAAGGAAACCCTTTGAAGATAAAGTTTGTCAGCAAGTGGCGGTTGCCGAAAGCAGAACCACCTCCTCTTTGACCTCTTCTTCGGTTCCTCTAAGTTATCTGCGACGTGTAGTTCGACATCCGAGCAAATTCTGCAACGTCATCATCTGCATTTTCCACTTCGGATTCCCCGTAATACTTGAACGTGTAGTTGGTCTATAATCTCGCATCAAATTCGTATGGACTTCTCAATGATTTCTTTGGTACGAGCCATTTACTGTCGCAGGATTGCCGAAATAACCCCAGCAGGAAGTGAGTGGAAAACTGTCGTGGTCTGCCGCTTTCTGGCAACATACGGCTTCAATGCCCTTTTCCAACCCTATCTGGGTGCCATACTGGACAGTGAAGAATCTTCGTATGTTACTTATGTGGTTTGATACAGATGCGCCAGCGATTCGCCTGATATACTGAATTGCAACGTCGCAGTGCATGTCTATGGATGCTGTCATCGTCGTCATCGATGTCCCAATGTAAGCGCACATCGTCTTGACGAACTTGCTTCTGTCCTCTCATGCAGCTGCTTACAGCATGACGCATATCATAATTTGCTCGTTAATTAAACGTGAGTGTAATAATACAAAGCTGAAGTACGTTTCTTCTATAGCATTCTCTCTATGTAACTCAGCTATCGACCTTGGGCCGACTGGTAAGTTTCAAGGGCTTCGTGTAAGTGTTCACCTTCGGTTCGGCTTCAAGGCCGCATCGGTTCTCATCGGTCGCATGAGACTGAGCAGGATGTTTTCGCGTCCCTCCGCCGAATCGACCCCAGCCAGTCGAACCCGACCCTCCATTAGCCGCCCCACCCCATCATGGCTGCATCTCAGTCTGACTCGCCCTAGAGTCGGTGTTGGAGTCGGTCAGCTGCAAAACTCTCTAATTTTTGAACAACACAAAAGGCAAAGTCTGCATAGATGGCGAGATCCTCTCCGATTATCGAATAATTTGCTGCATAAGCGTAAAGGTTGTTTCGCCGACCATCAGCGTTAGATATCATGACTGTACAGCCCATGTGCTGCGAGCGACCAATAGGTAAGCACATCTGCAAGACACTGAGTAGTGGTTTGCGTTCGACGCGCCCATGGACGCGTCGGCAGGGACGCGTCGTCGTGGCCGGCGGAATGGCAACCTAATTTTGGATTGATGGCCGCAAAGCCGAACGCTCTCGCGGTGTTTGGACCAATGAGCGAAGGGAGTGTTGCCGGCGGCCGTCCGCAGCCGTCGGGAACCATGCACACGGTCACGGCCCCGCTGACTCTGCCCGATCCAGATGCGCATGCACGGGTGAATTTCCGAAAACATAAAAGTAGCAAAATGCTTTTCCCAGACATTGCAGCGCCTTCATCTCCCTCCTTCCACTGCTTCAAGGTCGTGTTTCCCTTCCCCCGCGACTTGCGTTGTTGTTTCCCGTGAAGGAGGCTGCTTCATCGCTCGCATTGCAGTGCCTGTTCGTCGGCCGCAACTTTTACATCCCCCGTACCAGAGATGAGCGACATCGAAAAGGTTTCCGCGGACCCGTCTCGAGATACGCAGGCCAAACCAGCAGAGGGCAAACGCCAGGCTGGTGCCTCGTGGAAAGCGAACGAGCAGCATGTCCTCCCCAAAAATAGGCTGTTCATTGTCTTTTGCGGGCTCATGTTGTGCACCTTCCTTGCTGCTTTGGATCAGGTCCGTCTATGCATGTCCGGCTTCTTTACCTAACTGACCGTCTCGCAGACAATCGTTGCAACTGCGCTTCCCACCATTGTTCAGCGTTTGGGAGGAGGTTCAGATTACAGTTGGGTTGGCAGGTAAGTTTCGGCTCTCCGGTCGCCAGCACGTTTGTCAGGGTCCTCAACGTATCGCAGCGCCTATCTTCTATCCGGAACCGCTCTCGCACCACTGTATGGAAAGCTTTCTGACCTTATAGGCGTGTATATCTGTCTTCTGTATATTTGTCAGTATATCTAACCGTCTGTCGCAGGCCGTAAACCTGTTCTGTATACGTCGATCTCTATATTCCTGGTACGTCCATGGGTCGTGGATGGGTTGTGATCATGAAATTTATTGCTTTCCAGATTGGCTCAGCATTATGCGGTGCTGCTCAGAACATGATTTGGTTAATTGTGTGTCGTGCGGTGCAGGGCATTGGTGGAGGAGGCATCATCCAGCTTGTCCAGATTACGATATCGGATATCGTATCTCTCGAAGAGTAAGTGCTGCACTGCCCACCTAGTGGGTGCTCACACTCATATTGCCATTCAGTCGAGGTAAATACGCTGGTTTCCTTGGTGCAACATGGGGAATCGCGAGGTTTGTTCACTTTCCTTCCGCCCAGCACCGGACACTGATTCCCATCGTTAGTGTCATTGGCCCTCTACTCGGTGGCGTTTTCACCGACCATGTTTCATGGAGATGGTGAGTTTCACACGTGCTGCGGTGACGCCATACTGAAGCGCTGTATCTTCACCAGGTGCTTCTTCATTAATCTGTATGACCAAGCCATTTATGACTTTAGTCTTTATTGCTGACCTTAAACCAATCCTAGACCGACCGGCGGCATCGCGGGCGCGATCCTGTTCTTTTTCCTCCACCTTAACCCCCATCAAGGCATGTCCCTCCGTGAACATGTTCGGCAGTTTGATTTTGTCGGCCTCCTGCTTATCATTGGTGGCGTTGTTTGCGTGCTCATCGGCTTCAACAGCGGTGAGACAAACTGTGAGAGCTCTATTAGCGTTCGACCAATCATTCTTTGTACTAACACAAATGACAGGGTCTTCTGCAGAGACCATAGCTTTGCTCACCGTTGGATGCTGTCTTCTGCTTGCCGCTGGCATCAATGAGCTGTTCACCTCGCGTTCGCCCATCATCCCACCTCGCCTATTCAAGGTACGTACCTCTGTTCAGTGACGCCCCTCAATGTAATTGACATAGATCTGAATCCCAGACGCGGACGACGGCGCTCATCTTAGTCTCTAACCTGTTCCATGCGGTTGCATTCTTCGGGGGTTAGTATCATGTTCTTAATATACCTGAGTTGGGAATGCTGTCTAACCTTACGACAAAGGTGCCTATTACCTGCCGCTGTACTTCCAGGTGATGGGGTCCTCAGCCACTAACGCTGGCGTGAAGTGAGCGGAAAGATCCTTTTCGATTAGGAGTTGCTAATGGCGCTTATCAGAATGTTGCCATTCTCATTGGGCGGTGCATTTTTCTCTGCGGCCGGTGGTATCGTCGTGAGTCGGACGGGCCTGTATAGGCCTGTGATGTGGTTCGCCTGGTCTGTCATGGTCCTTGGGTGGGGATTAATGACTATGTTGGATGATAACTCCAATACGTGAGTATCATACCTCTTATCACTTGAGCGGGATGGAGAGTAATCAACTTTGTTCTAGTGCGGAGAAGGTTCTGTACCCGCTAGTGACTTCCATTGGCGTTGGGCTTCTGTTCCAGGTACGCTATATCGTCGAGTCCTAATTCTTCCCTCTCAGGTACCTAACATCTGGTAGACACCACTTATTGGGCTGCAAGCCGCGATGCCGCTGAAGGACATGGCCACATCCACAGCAACCTTCGGTTTCTTGAGGTAAAGAAACCCTAGATCATTCTTGTTCTACATCTCATCCTGCGCCAGGACGTTGGGTGGTACTATTGGCGTCTCGATCGGCCAAGCTATCTATTCAAGCACGCTCAAGCAGAAGATCGCCAAGTTGAACATCGATTTCGACACGTCTCCGGCTGCGCTCAGCGAAAGTGTGCGGCAGCTGAAAAACATTGCTGTAAGTGCTTCTAGGTCCTTGGCACGCCAAGATACCGTTCTGATGTCTTGGACTGTAGAACGTGACGGAACGGATGGAGATCATCCATGCATACACGCAATCTCTCAGCACGATCTGGATCGTGAATGCGCCGATCGCGGGTGCGGGCCTTTTGATGGGTTCGTAGCACACCATCCCACCGGTTCCATAGCTGACGATGACTTCCTCACAGTGCTGTTCATCAGAGAGTACTCCTTAAAGCGCACAACCGTTCAGGGCGGCCCACCAAAAGAAGACGTCGAAGCTGGTACTGCGAACCCATCCGTCGACGCTGGAAACGAGAAGGAAGATCTGCGTGCCGACGTCGCCGAGCAGGACCGCGACGGCACGCTGCGCGGCATCTCCGTCGACGAGAAGAAGGACCTCGACGCCGAAACCCCCAGCCGGCCGCGCACCGCGGTGGAGAGCACATAATACCCGTGCTCTTGCGACTCGGTATACCTTCACGATAGACTGGGGACAACGCGGTTCCCACCGACTTCTAATAACTAGACACCACTTTACGACCTTCCGGAATCTGGATACTTTCAGGCTTTATGTGCACTGCATGACTAGCTACGCGCCCGAGGTTTTTTTGCGGTTTTAATGATATTCCATTGTTACATACAATACCTACGAACGAATACAACTGTAGCGATTTTTTCACGTCGACAACACTTTCGGGAAGGGGCAGATCTTGAGCGCATGAACGGACTCGAGATAAGATAACGCGTGGATCGACGCTTCCTGACCCGGCGGACCGTCACAACTCCGTCTTGCATCTCCTCCCTCGCGATGGAGAAATCCACAGGCAGGGGAGTCTCTGCGCCCCCAGACCCCAGCCATGCGTCCTTCCAACCCCGTCGCCAGGTCGTGGTCGTCATCGCTCTCCTCGCCGCGCTAGTCTACAGGTTCTTCGTGCTGCCGGACCCGATCGCCACCGTCACCACCCCTGGAACTACATACGCGCTATGCACCGAGGCGGACGGCATATATACCGTCGACCTGCAAAATTCAAAAGCTCAATGTCTGCTGGTGTCCAATGATCTCATAGTCGCGACCGGGAGTGAAGGTGAGCATTTGTGTCGCGTGCTGGGTCGTAGCGCTCGGTGGTGAACGGACGCGCTCTGCAGGTCACGTCCGCACGTTCTGGAGTGATTTAGAGGCGGGAAATGATATGCGGATCGTGCGGACGAAGAAGGGGGCGATCGTCGTACCCGGGCTCGCAGGTACGCCTCATTCCATGATTTCGCAGGTCCGTCCACACATAGCATGCAGACGCGCATGCGCATGTCCTGGAATGGGGATTCAAGGAGCAGCTCCCGCTCGAAAACTGCGCCTCCGTCGAAGGTCAGCCAGCCGCCCCACGCCTCACACCCGCAACTGACTCGGGACAAAGACGTTCGCGCGAAGCTGAAGCAGTACCTACTCGACCACCCCGACGTCCGCGACGACCCGACGCGCTGGATACAGGGCATGGGCTGGGACCAGACGAAATGGCCGTCCGGCCGCTTCCCCACCGCCGTACGTATCCTTTCTGACGAGTACAGGGATCCTGCTCACTCTCGCGCGCCCGCAGGACGACTTCGACGCGGAGCCGCTCCTGCGCGGCCGGCCCATCGTACTCTCACGCGTCGACGGCCACGCGTACTGGGTCTCGCACAGTGTGCTCGCGCAACTCGGCGACCTGCCTGACGAGGTGGAGGGCGGGCTCATCACGCGTGACCGCGACGGCAGACCGGCAGGTGCGCAGTGCCCTCGCTCTTGCCGCTGTGTGGCTTGACGCGGGCCGTAGGCGTGTTTGTGGACAATGCTATGGGGCTCGTACCTATTCCCCCGTGGACCGAGGCGCAGATGGCCGAGTATTTCGATACGGCGATGCGCGATGCACTAAGCGTGGGTCTGACGAGCATCCATGACGCGTGGACGAGCCCGGAAGCGATCCAGTTCTTCAAAAAGTATGGCCCTCATTTTGTATCGGGGTGTTATCTGACACTAAATGGTCTCATTGTGTGAAGGCAGGCAGACCAAGGAACACTCCCCGTCAGTTTCATTTGCCATTGACCCCGAGCGTGCACCCATACTCATCGGCGGACCTGTAGATCCGCCTCTATCTGATGGGTAATGTCCAGTCGGACCAGTACTGGGGATCCAAAATCCCGCGTCTGCTCAATTACGGACGAGATCGTCGACTGAACGTGCGTAGCGTCAAGCTTTTCACGGACGGTGGGTTCCTTCTCAACCAGTGTGTATTCTTATAATCTTTGGTTGCTGTAGGTGCTCTGGGCTCGTGGGGCGCAGCGCTTCTGGAGCCTTACTCCGACAAGCCGGACACGATTGGTCTCATGCGGAGCTCCAAGGCTGCTTTGCAGAACCTCGTCGAAAGCTTCTATAAGGATGGATGGCAAGTGGTACGTCTAATTCCACTTCTTCTAATAAACGAGACTAAATCGTAACAAATCTAGAACATCCACTGCATCGGCGACCGCGCAAACAAAGTCGTCCTGGACATTTTCGAGGACATTTTGAGCAGGCCGGACGTGGACGCGCAGAAATGGCGGCCCCGCATCGAGCACGCGCAGATCATGCAGACGAGCGATCTGGAGCGGATCGGGAGACTGGGAGGTGTGTTGAACCTTTGTTGGACGGGATATCGGTAACGAAAAATGCAGTGATTCCAAGTGTGCAGCCAACGCATGCGTAAGTCTTTGTGGTTATACTGAAGTTGATGTAGGCTCAGTCACGACAGGACGAGTGATATGTGGTACGCTGAGAGTCGTTTGGTGCGTACTTATGCATGATCCGTGTTTCGTGCTGACACTGAAGGTGATTGCTTGGATCAGGGACCAGAACGGATAAAGGGCGCGTACGCCTACCAGACCCTTCGACAGTAAGCAAGGCGCTCATTATCCTTTGCATACCCTGATTGACAATATTGATTTGTAGAACGTCAAAAACAGGAGTGCTGCCATTAGGCTCCGACTTCCCCGTCGAAGGCATTAACCCTCTGCTGGGCTTCTACGCCGCCGTCTCCCGTCTATCCGTGCGGGGTGACTCGCCAAATGGAACAGACGGGTGGTCTGTTCTCCCGTTGACAATGATCCTCACCCCTCTGATCGCGATGGACACAGGTATCCCGCCGAAGCGCTCACTCGCACACAGGCCCTGCAGGGTATGACGCGCGATGCTGCGTATGCTGCATTCGCGGAGTCCGAGAGGGGAATGATCGCCCCGGGCATGAAAGCGGACTTCGTGGTTCTGGACCGTGATATCATGGACGAAGCAGCGCCAGTAGGCGAGATTCTGAAGGCAAAGGTGCTTGCGACGGTAGTGGATGGGCAGGCTGTATATGGAAGCCTGTAGTATATAGAGATTTCAGATTTAAGGAATTTTAAGAGATGGGTTTTGTTCCAGACTAAGATGTAAATGAACCGTGGTGGGCTTACCCTGTGGGTCAACTGTGGGTGAGCGGCAATCGGGTGTGCGCCGAAGCGCCGGCGAGTGGTGGGATGAGATGCTCTTGGACCAGGATCGCGTCAACGGCACCACTCCAGAGCAGTCGTTCTGTTCTCATGTGCTCATTGTTTATCATAACCAGTCTTATCATTGTCAGCACCTCATAGAAGGCACTGTCTGCCTTCCACACCCACCATGGCCGCCAACTTCTCCAGCGTGCCCGTCCTCGACTATGCGCTGCTCTCCTCCCCAGACACGCGCCCTACCTTCATCGCCCAGCTGCAACACGCCCTCATCAATGTCGGCTTCCTCTACCTCGCGCACCCGCCCGTCGCGCCCGCGGAGTTCGACGCGCTCGTCGCCTACATCCCGCGCCTCTTCGCGCTCCCCCAGGCGCGCAAGGACGCGATCCGCATGGTGCACTCGCCGCACTTCCTCGGGTACTCGCGCCTCGGCGCGGAGATGACCAAGGGCGCCGTTGACCAGCGCGAGCAGTTCGACTTCGCGACGCCGCACGAGAACAGGTGGGTGCCCGGCGCGCCGGAGTTCTTGCGCCTCTGGGGCCCCAGCCAGGTACGTCGTGTGCACCCCCGTCGCGGAGCGGGGGATAACGCGGTGCCCAGTGGCCAGACGAGGACGACCTGCCGGGGTTCAAGGACACGATGCAGGCGTACCTTGCAAAAGTCGAGAAACTGAGCTATGACTTCATCAAGCTCGTCGCGGAGGCGCTGGGGTTGCCGCCAGACGGGCTCTCGCATTTCTACGATGCGCCTGATCGGATGCAGCACCGTGGCAAGGTAGCCGTGTTTCTCTTCTCTACCCAACGCGTGCTCATCTGCATGTTCAGATTGTGAAATACCCGACGCTGGACGACGTTCCGTCAGAGCAGGGCGTCGGGCCGCACTATGACGCCGGTTTCCTCACATTCGTGTGTTATCTCCTCGTTCGTGTACAGCTCAGCCCAACCCAGAATGCTCCCTGCTTTGCAGCTCCTACAAGCCTCCGACCATCCTGGCCTCCAAGTCCAGAACCTCAGCGGCCAATGGATCGACGTCCCGCCCATCCCGCACACCTTCGTCATAAATATCGGCAAAGGTAGGGCACCTCCCATCCTGCCCCTCAGATCACCCACTTACTTTCTCTCCCGCCAGCACTTGAGGCCGTCACACAGGGCCTCGCCCGCGCGACGTCGCACCGCGTCCTTGCGCCCGCGAAGGGTTCCACCCCGCGCTACTCCGTGCCCTTCTTCCAGAACATCGGGCAGGAGCTGCGGCTCGCGCAGAGTGTTGTGTCATGTAAGTCCTGCCCATCATCCCCACCACCCTATCTGAATGGCACATTAGTCCCGCCAGAGATACTCGCGCTGAAAGAACAGCGCGGCGAAGTCGCCGCGACCGACTGTACGTCGCGCTTCTCTTTATCCCGGACATATCCTTATCTCCCGCACAGCCGTCAACTTCTCCGAATACGACCGCGAGCCCTCGGGCCTCGTCGCGCTCATCGGACGCATTAAGTCAGTGCTTTGCCCCCAACTCTTGTACCCGGCTGGCATGGCACTGACCAGAGACCACAGGAGTCACCCGGATGTCGCAGAGCGGCACTACCCCGACCTCTTCAAGCAGTTCTTCCCACAGGGCCTGCCTGCGCACGGAACGGCCTACTGAGTGTCGTGCTTGGAAAGGCATTGTTGTGGATCCGATTTAGAAGCAAGGGAGGAACATGTTGTGATGTAGTATTGGAGTAGCACTGTGTATTACTGGATGGAGCCAAACAATTGTATGTATCACACCGCACGGTTCGCGCTCGCCTCTTTGGAATGACAGCAGCTCGTAAGCACATCTACCACCACCGTCCTCGCGAGATCACCGGCATCAACACGCAACGCCTGCGCCGCCAAACCCAGTCAGATTCCGACTCGGAAACCACACGTAGACAACTACACCAGCCCTGCGCAGCGCCTATCCAGCGCAACGCCTCCGTCCGCGTCCCGCCAGACAGATCCTAAGGCCTAACACCCCGGATCAAGCACGTTTGTAGACAGACAAGGCGCGCCGGAGATGGCCTTGCGCAAGGCTGCCAGGCGCGCGTCCGAGGACACTACGATCCCCGCCGGAACAGCCCGCGCGCTTGGGCGCCTGTCAGCGCGAGGCAAAGGGTCAGATTCGCGCAGGCGCCCGTGCAGGAGGGATGGAGCGCTCCAGCCAAATCCAGCCTCCAACGTTGTGTCGGTGGAAATTCTGCGTGGAAGGGCGTGTGATGGCGGACAAGCCGCATTCTACGAGCCGAACGAACAGAAATGCGAGCGCACGTCCGATGCAAGAATCTAAAAATTCCCTAGAGCGTGTAGCTGCAGTCTTCGATGCAGATTGTGGATTGCGACTTGTGGCGGGTGGAAAAGAGAACGGCGGGTAGGTAGGTCGCCGCGGTGCATAGCATGGCAGCTCTCGAGGCAAACATCAATCGGGCCAGATCCCGATCCAGGCGATAGCATGCAGATAGAAACCCGGGCTCGCGCCGTGCGCATCGCCAAGGAAGGCCAGGCTCTGGGTGGACGGTGCAGTGAGAGGGGGGCGGGGGCGTGGCCCGGGGCGCGCTGAATCGTCTCGTGTGCGAGGAAGAGGGACTTTGCATGCGGGGGCAGACGCGCTTGTACCCTGGTGTGACGACAGCCGCTGGAAAACTGTTAACATGGCGGATGGCGAGGTGGGGGTGTGATGCTCGAGACACCAACGTTCATCCGTGAATCACTTTATGTTCTAGTGTGCGTTTGTGTGCGTCTGTAGGGGCGTGGGTAGATGCTATGGCCAGGCCATGGGCGCGGGCGTACGACAGAGATGATGACGAGGCAATGCATATCGGGCAATCTCGATGAATGCAGGGGGTGGGGATGTTGAGAGATTGAGAGTGCATAGATCTGGGAGAAGCTCAGTCCACAACGTAATTAGTGAGGGGCGAGTGCGTTCATCGTGGAACTAGGCGCTGGAGGGGACAGCAAAGAGGCGCGTACTATGTAGTGCTTGCAGGTGGATCATAAGCCATCATGAGAAGCCATGGCTTTAAGAAGCTTGCTTCCAAGAGCGACGTCAGCTGCAGGAATAGTTCGCAGGAAGATCGTCAGCGTTGATCATCCGTCGAAAAAAATCTGATAAAAAGACTGACCAGCAGCTGCGACTAAGATGAAGCGCGTGCGCACCACTACATCGAAGCGGCTCGAGAACAATTGTGGAAGACCCGTTTGAACAAACCCTTTGGATAGTTATTTACTCGACAATGGCTCATCCATGCAATACTGAATCTAAGGATTTAGAGTTGGCCCCGATAGCCGCCCATTGCCTAGGGCGCCTCAAGCCCGAGGAGTGGCGAGGCGCCCGCTCGATGAACTGAGATGGGCGCCCGTCATCTGGAAACACTGCTAGCATTGCCTGGCCAAGAGAGCTCAGTCAGCCGAGACGCCTACTGACGGGACCTAGTTCGAACGGGGCAAATTCTGCGCCTGGATGCTGAGAAAATAAACTTCCATGTCGTAGTTGGCAGGATACGCACTCGGTGCAAGATGGTCTCGACCGCCGGGAATGCAAATGTCAGCAGTGTTGTATTCTGCTGATTCATTCTCGGCGAAGGGCTTGTGCATTGTGATAATTCGGGAACGTAGAGACGAAGACAATGCACCGCTAGATCCTGACGATGACGCCTGTAGCGAGGACAACAGGGACGGTGCTATGGCGGCAATCCGAGATAGACGCACAAAACAAAGGAGACCGCGCCTACGAAACTGAGACTCGGCGCTGGCCAGCCCGGGCGCTTGATGAAAATGTTCCGTTTGCTCGGGCGGGGATCCATGTCTCTGACAGGCAACCAAGCTTCCGATGTGGGTGGATGATGCATTGGCTCCGGAATCGGACAGATGAGTCGTTCGGGGGCTGTGAAGGACTTGAGCTCAAACGTCTCTAAAGGAGGTGCTCAGTAGACATGCCGACGTGTGTCGGGGCTGTTTGGAGAGGCGGTGGGGTGGATGTACCGCGGAGAGGGGGAAGCTAAGCACAGCCAGTGGACAGCCCGAAAGAGACGCCGTCGGGGTAGATTGGGCGTCTGGGGGCGAACATATGGACAAATGCTGACGCTATTACTTCTGTTCTGATCAGATTGATAGCAACGTGTATCTCTGCCGCATCAAGCACTGGCAGTGGGCAGGAGGGCGGCTAGTGCGGGGTAAGACAAGGGAGAGACAGCGACGGGAGTGGTAATGTTCCGGCGCCAGTCTAGGAGGCGGGCCATGACAAGAAGGCAATACGTTTCCAGCGCCGAGACTGAAAAGGCGGACGGGTGAGCTCGAGAGGATGCAGGAGCGCGACTGATTGCCGCACGTGCCAGGCCCGTTCACGCGAGCACAACGCTCCTCCTTCTTCTCTCCCCACTCCCTCCTCCTCCTCCTACTCATTCCCCTCATGCCCTCCGAACATGTCTCCCTCCCGTCCCAGCCCCAACAGCCGGACCTTCCTCAGGGCCAGGTCAAGCTTTGTTCCAGGTGTCATTGTCCCCTTTCTCCGGACGTTGACATGCCCGCCTTCTACCTCTACGACTCCCCAGATGCCAGCGACGCACTCATGACTTGTCGTGGCTGCCGCGACAGACCACCACAACGAACCTTTCAGCAAGATCAGGAGCGCCCTTCTTATGCGTCCCCTCAGGACGGTCTCATGAGACGTGCTCCTCCAACGCATGGCATCAACGAGGCAGACCACATATCCTTAGCTGGCTCTTTTGACCCTTCCGTCACCCAGAGTCATCAGATGGACGCTTCTGCAATAGCATATTCCTCGCCCACTTTGGCTCGTCATGAGCGCGGTTCCATTGTCTCACCACCCAGCGACACCGCTGCTCGGCCGTATCCGCCCGCGACCAATAACAAGCCCACGAGGCTCACCATCACCACTCACCCACCCCTTCCTGTTTCCAGACCTTCACCTTCGTCCCCTCTAATCAGCCCACGAACGGCGTCGTCCAGTAAAGTTGCACCGACGCACTATGCCATCGCATCCGCAGCGCCGGATCCATTCGTTGATATTACCCGACTCCGCATGCGTTCTCAAGGCCACCATTGTCTCTACCCAGGCGCAACATTCCAGGGCACACAAAAGAGTGGCCGCAGTAGCTATGATGTTAAAGTGACTATTGTTGTGCGTAAATTAGCATCTACTACCAAACGGCTGACTAACTACGGAGCTGCTCCACACAGGATGTTGACTTCTCCTCATCGTCCCTCTGTGGTTACCTGTGCATCCGCGGCCTCACGGAGGACTGGCCTGAGCTTACCACGTACTTTGACGCGGAGATTATTGGCAGCCGGTACGGTTTCCTTACCCGGAACTGGGGCGCCAATGAGCAAGAGGATATGGTGCATTGGGCGAGATTCCCTGCCTTCCGGCACGTCAAGAATAAGTTGAAGATGCCACATCTGACTATGGATGGCGACTGCGGGGCCGTGTTCATGCGATGGAAGGAGCGCTTCCTTGTTCCGGACCATCGGGTCCAGGACATTCACGGAGCGAGCTTCGCAGGTAAAAGTACACCGTTGCTGTGCCCAGTTCATTACTCACCCTGTTGTCAGGATTCTACTACGTATGCGTGGACTTTAATTCCCATCCACCATCGCCAATAACTTCGAGACCGCCGCTCATCCCGCGGTCGCCGATCCGCGACGACACGAACGGCGACCTCGGCGCGTCTCCGAAGCCGGAACCCCCGCGCCGCTCGCGTGGTCAATCCATCCACGATGATGCTCTTGCACGGCGCTCCTCGTCGATCGGAGCGCGAGCAGGGCCTCCGGTAGCTACTATGAGTGGTTTCTATTTCCACCAAAACTCAGAGCCGTGCGTATCGCTTTCGTGTTCCTCGCCATCCCGACAGCCATTAACAAATGCTGTTCTGCACAGATACCAGCAATTGTCGTTGCAGCATGTTCCGGAGCAGGTCAGTACGTGCTTCGAGATGCGGTGAAGTCTCGGCAAAAACGCCATCGCGTGTGCACCCTTTGCGTCCTCGTTGGCGGCGGCACTGCTTGCACCAGCGAGCAGCGGCACGTCGTCCCGCGATACGACGCGATAGATGCACTTCGCCTGGCGTCTTCTCTAGCCGCCGCTTCCTTTCCCTTCCCTGCATTGTCTCTTGCCTCGAGGCACCCTTGCCGTACCCTCTCTGCTATCTACCTGCCCCTCCTCCCTCTGGATCGATCTCCCGTACTCTAATCGCTAGTCTTACGTACGAGCTATTCTTCCTTTCCGTGTACTTGTCCATTCCTCCTCTCCTTCCTTCTGCATCTGTAATGGTTGTCACGTATACGCTTTGATTCTCCCCAATGCATCCTTCATCTCCCATCTCGCTTGCGTCTCGTTCCGAGCCCCGTTCCCATACCCCTCACCACGAACGTGTACGGTTCGGTCCTGCGTCGACGGGGCAGTCGCCGATGTTGAATGTCACTGCCTTTTGCATCTCACGACACGGACCGCTGCGCTGCGACAGTTGAAGTTGTAGACCCCAGTGGGCGCGTCGAGTCCTGCGTTGCGCATGCGCCCGATCTCAACTTTATTTCCCCGCACACGGAGTGCGCTTGTGATCGTGTAGCTGACCATGCGCGCGCGCATCTGATTTGGGAATCACAAGCCCCCGTATACTGTATGCCGAGCCCGACCGGATCAGGACGCGTCCTGCACCCCTGCGCGCCCGACGTCGAGCACTGCAAGTACTAAAGCGCACGTCGTTGGAGCAGAACACCATCATAGGCGGAACCGTACCCGCACAGGCGTGTCAGCATTATTTAATTTGCGGGATCACACCATTTCTTCGACCACTTGTCGACAACTGGAGCTCCACGGGCCGTATATGAAGCACACTTGATTCATGGTCTAGTTGGCTGATAGCTGATTTGCAGACGACGGAGGTGCATTGTCCCTCATCGATACCCTGTCCGACAGACGGTGAGCACGCCGACAGTGGCGATAATATCCGTCTCCTAACGCTCGCCACAGACAAGATGTCGAAAGCCGAGCATTCCGACGACGGTCCGAACGTCGCTATCATCGGGACAGGGTACGCCGCGCATACATGACCGCACGAACCGCGCATAAATGCGATGTACGTTGTTGCAGACTTGCCGGGATAGCGACTGCGATCGCACTGAAGAAGCAGCTGGGGTTTGAACGGTTCACGGTGCGTGCAGCGGTATAATTCGTTCCGTTGCAGCCTGTCCCATAGTCCACCAACAGATCTACGAGAAAGCCGAATCCCCCGGCGGCGTTTGGAGAGTACGTCCCTACCTATCTACCCGCACATTTCTCCTCACATCCCACCACCACAGGACAACACCTACCCCGTACGTGCACCCCGCTCTCCTCGCACTGTCCCAGACTCCTAACCCTGCACAGGGCTGCGGCGTCGACATCCCCGCGCACTGGTACTCCCTCTCCTCCGACCTCAACCCGCACTGGTCCTCCTTCCTTCCACCCCAGCCCGAGCTCCGCGCCTACTGCGAACAGCTCTACGCGGCGCACGCCCTCGCCGCCCACACGTCCTGGCACACCGAGCTCGTCTCCGCGCGCTGGGACGCGGACTTGCACGTCTGGGAGCTGACGCTCGAAGACGTGGGCAGCAAGGAACGGCGCACGGCGCGCGCGAGCGTGCTCGTGCAGGCCGCGGGCGGGTTCCAGGCGCCGCTGTTCCCGCCCGATGTGCCCGGCGCGGAGCGCTTCCGCGGGCCCGTGTGGCACTCTGCGCGCTGGCGGCACGACGTCGCGTTGAGTGGGAAGACGGTCGCGGTCGTCGGGAACGGGTGCTCTGCGTGCGTACCTCGTCACGCGCGTGCGCGCGTGGGTGCGCGCTGATTGTGTTTGGTTTGCAGGGCGCAGCTGATCCCGGTGATTTCTGAGGACCCGTCGGTGCGGATTGTGAATCTGTGTCGAACGCCATCGTGGTTTGTTCCGCGGGTGCGCTGCGTTTCTGCGCCGGCGGTCTTGTCTTGGTTGACGCGTGCTTGCAGTTCCAGTTTGCGTATCCTGCATGGGTGAAGTGGGTCTTTGCGCATGTGCCCTTCGTTATGAAGATGTACAGGAGCTTCATCATGGCCGAGGTTCGACATCTCCGCGGCATAGACACGGCCTCGCTGATCACATCTGCAGATGGACTTTGGTTTCATCTTCATGCGGAAGTTGGATTCATGGGGACAGAGGATCGCGCTGAGGGTGCGCTCGGTGTCGATATTTGCTTCAGCACATCTCACGACGACAACAGGAAATGACGCGGTACATCAAAGCCACTGCGCCTGCCAAGTATCACGACTCTCTGATTCCGAGCTACCGTAAGGCGTCTGCACTTCGACCAGGCATAGGACTGCTCACGAGCGTCGATCTCAGCGCCCGGGTGCAAACGCATTGTGCTTGACCCTGGTTACCTGGAATCGCTGCACCGGCCCAATGTGAGCCTGCGGTGGGACCCGATCGAGTGCATCGTCGAAGAGGGGGTCAAGCTCCAAAGCGGCGAGGTGATCCCCGTGGACGCAATCGTCTTCGGAACAGGGTACTCTGTGGTTCGTGTTCTGCATGTTTGACAGCGCGCAGCGGTGCTCACAAACGTGCTCTCAGATGCCGTCGCGGCTCGAGATTCATGGCAGCCGCGGCCTCACGTTGACGGAGTACTACGCCTCGCAAGGCGGCGCCGCTGCATATCTCGGCACCAATGTGCCCGGCTTCCCGAACTTCTATGCGCTCCTAGGTAGGCCACATTGCTTCATTCACGCATGTAAATAGGGCGGCCTGGGCTGAGCGTGAGGATCAGGGCCTAACAGCGCCGGAGGGCACGCCTCGGTCGTATTTGTCGAGGAAGCACAGGTGCGCCCGCTCCGTCCGCGCGTTGCTCTTCCCGGAAACCTTACAGCCAAAATGGCAGATCCAGTATGGGCTGCAGCTGATCGAGCCCGTGCTGCGGGGCGAGGCCAAGTCGTTCGAGGTCCGGCAGGACACGGTCGACGCGTACGACGCATGGGTGCAGAAGGGCATCGCGCGGTCCGTGTACAACTACTGCCAGTCGTACTACCGGAGCGACCGCCGCGAGGGCAAGAACATTGCGATCTTCCCAGGGCCGGTGTCGCTGTTCTGGTGGCTCGCGCGCCGCGTGCGGTGGGAGAACTACCATGCTGTGGGAGCTGAGCAGTTCTGGCACCGCAGACGCCTGCGGAAGCTGGCGCGATGGGGCGTGCTGTGTGTTCTGGCTTTGGTGTGGTTTGGTGCCGCTCGCAAGGTGGGTGGGAGCTGGTGGATCGGAGGGAAGCTAAGCAGGCTTGTTTGGGTCTAGTGGGGCGCTATTCTAGGCGTGTGGGATACTGCGAACTGTACACGATATCATAATAATGTAGTGACAGAAATCGAAGAAAATTGAAGAGGAAAAAGATGGAGGGAGGAGAGATCGGGAGAAGTGGCGACGCGGCGGGGGCGGGCGCTCGGTTGTGTGTGGACGAGCGCCACGTTCCTGCTACGGCTCGAGTTGGCTTTGGACGACGACTTGACTGCGCCCTTGTCGCACAACTCTACTCGGGCCCTTGCGGCCATAATCTGACCTTCTCTACCCCCCTTCCCCTCTCTATCCTCCTTGTACCCTACTCCCGGGATGTCCCACAATACTCACAATAGCTCGACCGCCAACATCGTCGGCGTACACTACCGCGTAGGCAAGAAGATCGGCGAGGGCTCTTTCGGTGTCATCTTCGAGGGTACGTCCCATTCATTCCATGCCCTCTGCCCTCGACATGTCTCAATCATCTCGCAGGAACCAATTTGCTCAACTCGCAAAGCGTCGCTATCAAGTTTGTACGCATCACGTCTCTTCCGCCGCGCCCTCTTTTCTCGTACTCAACCACACTCCTTTCTATGCTCGCTGTACACACAGGAACCCCGCAAGGCTGAGGCGCCCCAGCTCCGCGACGAATGCCGTTCCTATCGCATACTCGCAGGATGTGGTGCGTAGCCCACAACCCCTTCCACTATGGCTCACCACCTCTGATCCGCTCTTCCCCGCCCAGCTGGAATACCTCAAATATACCATTTCGGCCAGGAAGGCCTGCACAATATCCTCGTCATCGACCTTCTCGGCCCTAGTTTAGAGGACATGTTTGACATGTGCGGTCGCAAGTTCTCGATCAAGACGGTTTGCATGGCCGCCCGACAGATGGTGAGCTTGTCGTGTCTGCGCCTACGCATACTGCTCACTCGTCGTTCGACTCGGCTAGCTGTCGCGCGTGCAGACTATTCACGAGAAGAACCTCATCTACCGCGACATCAAGCCCGACAACTTCCTCGTGGGCCGCCCTGGGACCAAGAATGCCAATGGTGCGTCAATTTTGTCTTGAAGTCTTTGCTGCTTTCCCATGCCTGCTTCTTTAGTTATCCATGTTGTCGACTTTGGTATGGCGAAGCAATATCGCGATCCGAAGACGAAGCAGCATATTCCGTATCGGGAGCGAAAGAGTTTGAGTGGTACCGCGCGATACATGAGTATCAATACCCATCTTGGAAGAGGTACGTCGTACTCCCCAAGTCACATCTCCTCCGTTAACAGTTTCGTTTACAGAGCAATCAAGACGAGACGATCTCGAATCACTCGGACATGTATTCATGTACTTCCTGCGCGGAAGTTTGCCGTGGCAAGGTCTCAAAGCGGCGACCAACAAGCAGAAGTATGAGAAGATCGGGGAGAAAAAGCAGACCACGCCAATTAAAGAGCTCTGCGAAGGTTTCCCTGGTAAGTTTGAAATGTTATATCGCACTTTCACGACACGCTCATCGCTTCGCAGAGGAATTCGGCATCTATCTCAATTACGTCCGGAAGCTCGGTTTCGAGGAGACACCGGATTATGACTTCTTGCGGGAACTGTTCACCAAAGTGATGAAGAACAACAACGACGTTGACGACGGCGTTTATGACTGGAATTTGTTGAACGGTGCGCTTCGTCTATTCCTCGGCCATATGATGTCTTACTCACTCTGCTTGTCTTTTAGGCGGCAAAGGTTGGGAAACTGTGGTGAGTCTACCTACTATTGGCTTTACATCCATGACGCTAATGCATTGATTGCACAGGGCAAGAACCAGATCCTCTCGCAAGTACAGAACCAGCCACCCGCACCGGCAGCAGCGGGTGACCGCCGGAGAGATCTGCAACACAGGGACTCCGACCGCCGTCGGGCATCTCAACAAGTGGGTGGTGTCCCTGCCCCTTCTCCTGCCCTAGTACGCCATGGCTCAAAGAACCGCAAGGTCCCCGCAGCGCTCACGCCCGGCAACGCGGGCGGGCAGGTCACGCCGCTCTCCGCCGCGGCGCACGTCGGCGTGCCCATCGGCTCCGGCGGCAACCCGCGCACGAGCCAGAACATCAACGCGCAGCACCCGTACGCCGCGGGCGGGTACGACTACCAGCGCGGCGCGGACGGCGGCGAGGACCTCTACGGCGGCGCGCAGCAGCAGTACGGGCGCGCGTCGCCGATGGTGTCGAGCGTGGGCGCCGCGCCGCCGGCGGTCAGCACGGTGCGTGCGCGGGCGGGCGAGATCGGCGCGTCGGGCAGCAGGGACATTGGGCAGGATGGCGACCTGCCGCGGCCGAAGAACTCGCTATGGAACATCCTCACCTGCCGGTGCGGCTGATACGCTTCTCACTCCTACATTCGTGTCCGTCTTTCATCATCTTGCTTTCATCACGCCACCATCTCCCTCCGGGCTCCGGAGTGCTTCTTGCATCGGTCCCTCGCATTTGTCTCCATCTTTCCACATATACCCTTCTACCCTTCCCCGCCGGTTTCCCCTAATTGGTTCCTTGGTATGCACACTTTCGTTACGCACGCAATGCTATACAGGATTCGGTTGCGCTCGCCGCTAATGGAATGCAGGCTCTGATATGATCTGCGAAAGACGATAGCATTGGCTTGTGTGCGGTAACAAGTAGCAAGTACAGAGCAAGACAGCAAAAGAACACAGTGCAACTGTGGGACGTGCGAACCAGGTCATAAATAAGTACAGCCAGAGCAGAACATATACATTCCCAGTTCCCATAGAAAAGTATCCGTTGGCATAATGGTATCATGAGGGTCATAACAACGTAGCAACACAACAATCCGCATTGTTCCCGAAATAGATTTACAGCTTGAGATCGTCCGTCCTTACTGGCGTCGTCCGGCGGGCCTAGTCGCTGTAGCTGTCCGATCCTAGATAAGGTCTACAGCGATCCAGCTACGCAGGCTAGGGCTCGGGCTTACCATAGCTCGCCTTGTCGTCGTCCGCCGCCCACGTGCGCGGCGCGGGGCTGTAGGCGCGGTGGCTCGCGCGCTCGGCCTCGCGGTCGTGGCGCTCGCGCCCGCGCTCCTCGCGGTAGTGCTCCGCCGGCTCGTCTACGTACTTGGTGTGGCGAGGCGGCGTCTGCGGCGGATACTCGTACTGCGCGGGCGCCGGCGCGGCGCGGTGGCTCACGGACGGAGGTCCGCTGCTGGCTGGCGGGGGAGGCGGGCCCATGCTGGAAGGCGGAGGGTAGGTGGATGGCCCCGCGTAGTTCTGCGGGGGCTGTCGGGGGTCTGCAGGGGCACCGTCAGACGTCTGCTATCAATAAGGCAGGCTAATTGACAGATCCGCACCATTGTCGTACTGCCCGTAGTAGGGCTGGTATGGGTGGTAGTGCTGTTTGTGATACCCGTGATTGTAGTGGTAGGGCTTGTATCCCATGCCCCGACCACGGCCGCGGCCCCAGCCGCGTCCGCGATAGTTGTTGTGATAGTAAGGGCGTGTGTACGTTCCCTGCAGAGGCAACAGCGTTAGTTTCGGAGATGACACGGAAAACGCGCGGAACGCACGGGTGGTGGAGCGTTTTCCGTATAGAATGGCGCCGGTGGCGAGCCTTGCTGCGGGGTTTGCGGCTGCTGGTGATAAGGACGCGGGGTCTGTTCGGAACGTGACGAGGCGGGAGGGTGAACTGAAAGAGAACTGCTGGATGCAGGAGTGTATCCATCCCTGGGCACCCACGCTGCTTCAGGCTCCTGAGCGCGTTCCGTGACATGTTGCTTGTTAGAGTGCGATGCATGCGTCTGCGAGGTGGAGCTAGGTTGCGATGGACGTGGCTGCTCTTGGGCTTCCGAGTGGTCGACCTTCGGATCTTCGCACATCTCTTCGAGCCTCTCGTCAAGCCTCTCCATACCCGCTGCGATGTGCTCGTTCATCAATTCGATTTTCTTCCGCAATTGCCTGATCTGGCGGTTGCATTCCGTGTTCTGGTCTTTCAGCTCCTTGATTTCGACCTTCAGTTGTTGCACCAAATCCTTGTTCTCGTTCTTGATTTGCTGGACTAAGTCCTTGTGATCGGCCTTCAATTGCTGAGCTAAGTCCTTATGGTCGACCTTCAGCTGCTCCTTGATCATGGTCTTAAACTCGCTTAAGAATCCGTCGAAGTCGGGAGTGGCTTCAGGCACCTCGAGAGATCGCCGCGGTTCGCGCTTGTCTTCGTGAGATGGGAGCGTAGGAGTTTGTGAACTGACGTGAGGACGAGAGGAGCTTTCCCCGGACTTCACATTTGGCTGAGACTGTGACAGTGAGGGAAAGCATGAACGACCTGATAACGGAGACGTACCTTACGCCGTCTCTGCGCTGGTACACCTTCAGAGACATCGACATAGGGCTGCTTGCGCTTGCGCCTTGCGCCGTCTGCCAACTCAGAACTCGGGGTCGGTGCCACACCCGGTTTCTGCTTGGTGTGGCGAGAGCCCGAGGCGTCTACAGGAGGGCTTGAGTGGCACGCACAGGAACGCCAATCGATGCAGAACTTACCTTTCTTCAACATCGCTTCGTCAAACAAGGTCTGGTTGTCGGATTGCAACCCGTCGGTCTCGATGTCGCTGAGCGGAGAGAGGCGCGATTCCTCCGTGACGGGAGAAGATTTATCTGACCAAGTAGGGTCGCGCTCTGGCGTAGTGATGTCCATAGCCGGTGGGATGATATAGCTCGCGTTCTGGGGAGAGCCGTTAAGCAGGGAGGGAAGATGAAGAAGAGCAAAGTAGGGCTCACGGCGGAACGCTTGTCGTACCAACCGAGTCTAACAGCACCCTCATAAAGAGGTTGATTACGCGGAAACGTGGAGGCGGCTAAGGCAAGTCTATATCCAGCAAGCTTCGAGACCTCACCACCTGATTTCTCGGCGTCTATGACCTGGTTCCTAGCGTGAGGAAAAGATTCTCTTTGTGATCGATGGCGCTCATGCCAAAGTGCATGGCTCTTGTCATGCAGAGACAAGACGAACCCCTGAGAGGAGTGAATTCCGTACTTCAACAGGCAAGGCATGCAACGGCTGTTATGGCATTTCTTGCAAGGCAAAGCAGCCAGCGGAGGGAGGTATTCGCGACATTTCTGGCACCGCCTAAATTCCTAACAAAGCAATAATGATCCGTACAAGGATTCTCGGAGCCCGTTATGGGCAAAAATGCGCCTCACCTTCGGTTTGATCTTCCGCACAGTCTGCAACCGGCGTTGCTGATGAATTTGACAAGCAGCATGGAAAAGGCCGATCTGATCGAGCGATAACAGGTCCCTATATGTGCCAGCAGTATGGAAATCATAGAAGTCAGACACATGTTCGACATACGCAATACAAGGACACGGCCTTACCTTGCTTCTATCTCAGAAAACCTATCTAACCGCTTCGTGCGCATGTCGGCCAGTGCTAGCACAGTTCGATTATAGTCCGCGATGAGGATTTTGAATGGCCAGCACTGCATCGGCTGCATTGCTTCACAGCGACATGAGCGTCCCTCGGCATAGCAACCTGGACATATGTGCAGCCCGTCACCAACAAGTGCCGGCATATCGGATCCGGACCTGACGCCCGAATCCGGTGCACAGGTCAAGCACTCGAAAAAGCTGGCGAAGATATCCGATCCACAGAAGTCGCAGGTAAAATTGCCGTAGCCGTTGTCCATGTATGTGGCCTGCTCAAAGTCTTTGACGATGACGGTGAGTTTCTGGTCGTCCGGGCTGTACTCGTCAATCAGTATTTCGTGAAAAGCCTTGAGCAGAAAAGTCAGCTTTTCTGCAACTGTCTGTCCGAAGGGATCCGCGAATCTGAAACGACGTCGGATTTAGCAACCCCGCGATACTGGTATGGTGTCCAAAAGGTGGGACATGAGAAGAAAGCCACCAACCCGGTGTCTCCCTCTTCTTCTGTATCTGGTGTATCAACTTCCATCACATGCTGCTCTAGCACTTTCGTGTAGTGGAGCAACGTGTGGTGTATCGTTGACTTGATGCGATACACCTCAGGGCGACAAACTCTAGTCAAGCAGTACTTGAACATTCGAATACTTCCTAGGACACAACTTGAAGAAGGCTCACCGCCTATAGATAGGCAACTCGTGCCTCAGAGCAGTGACTGCACCTTTAAGTGACATCCGCGACCACGATGTTTTGACAGTAAGACCACCTTGGTTGACGACCTGATGGCAACTCCTTGGAGGAACGAGGACGAAGTCACCTAACTTTTGCTCCGCAATGTATGTGTCGAATGGTGCATCCTGGAGCTCCTGCACCGTAATAGTATGGCATTCCCAGTCGATTTCCTGATCAAGCTCATGGAAGTACTTCGCGACCATGGGAGCGGCGGAGCTCTCCGTCATGAACCAGAATGCGGATGCGTCGTCTTCGGTGTAGCACATAAGGTTGTGCCCTGAAGATGCACATAAATCTTTGTGACAGGGAGTAAAAGTATCCCCTATCCCAAGGTAGCACATTAAGGTCTCGACTCGACTCTGCAGGAACCTGAATGGGTCGGAGGACGTTTGAGAAGTCTGGGGACTCACATCACTCGGAAGGTACTGCATGATATCTTCTGAGCTATTAGGGCGAAGAAATTCTGGTATAGCATCGCTGCTTTTGATCCATTTTTCCCACTGTTCTGGACAGTCGGCGTCTTTGGCGTAAAGCCTTTCGGTATCTAAGAAGAATGTGTCAGGACACCGGGTATAAAGATCGAATGGCGGATTTACCGTCTGCTGATGCCCACAAGAATGTCTTCCGCGATTTCTCGATAAAGTCATCTAGGGACATCTCAGAATCTTTCCTGTTGCAGACGTTGCGAACTTTGACTTCTAGAGAGGCCAGCCAGTCAAGGGTAAGCAGGCATGTGGCCAAACCAAGTGCACTCACCTTGCTGTCCGTGCTCCCGAAACCACTCGATATCGAATAGATCAGCTGGCCAGCTTGGATGCTCATGCAGGTTTTCTATGATGAGGGGAATGCCAGATGCGACATGAGCATCGAGAGCGGCGGGTAGGTTTTTATCGAATATTGAGACGCGGGGAACGGCACGAAAGCGCTGTCCGCTCTCCAGAAGACTATACAAGTCCCATTCCTTGGTGGTAATAGGAAGAGCGTTGGTCATCTTGAATGGGACGAATGCCCTGGCGTTTCGCGTGTGCGTCGTCGGGAGGAAGCCGCTGGGAGGCCAATTACGCCGTCGTAGCGCGTGTGGTCGCGCTTGTCACGCGTGACAGCGCGTGTACGCGTCGCGTCCTTGCGAGTTTGTTGACTTGTTCCTTTCCTCTCGCCCTCGTCCCCTCGCAATGTCGGCAGCAGCCAACCCCAGCGACGATGTGGACATATGGGAATTTGTCACATGCGCAAAATGTCACTTAGCCTTTTCCACAGATCCAAATGCACCACCACCAGTCCCCTTCTGGCTCACAGAATGCGGGCACATCATCTGCAACAACCATCTGAGTGAGCATGTCTGATTCAATACGCTTTTTGCGGAAGTAATCGTGCCTGGCATAGGCGCAGACCAGAGCTGTGTGGCATGCGGAGCCCAGCGAATACAAATGGCGCCTCTGCAGCGAGATGTCCGTTCGCTCCAGCCATGATGGTCATCATCGACGCTGGATCTAACCGCAATCCACTGTTTTAGATGGAACCTCCTATGGTTGAATGGTTTCAGCCTGTCAACACTGGGCTTGATGCCATCACCAATGCGGTCAAGGTCAGGTCTCCCGGTATCATCTATGTCTTTACCACCTACGTGTCTTCGCAGTTCCAATTCGATATGCTAGCGTCGCTCGTGCGCTACTACAAAGGAAAATGCATTTATCAACGTCAACTCGTTGAGCGTATTAAGGACGAGGCCACAGAGGCGAGGATTCTCCGAAAGTATGCTTTCGCTTCCCTGTTGGTTCACCGTCGATGACTATTGTGCATAGGACTGTTGAGGAACTAAAGTCGGAAAACCATCAACTCAGACAGTATGCGGGCTTTGGAAACGGCCAGCCATCCGAATTCACAAATTCCAATGGAAAACGCCCTATGACAGACGCATATAGGTGGGTGCCGCGGCAAATATCCCCGCTGTTACATCTGGAAGTAGTCCCCATAGGCCATTCTCAAGCTCTAGTTCTGCCGCTACACCTCTGGGACCGAATAGGTTGACGCTACCTCCCAGTCATCAGCAGCCTAAATTTTCGCAACGCATCTCCGAGGGCGGTCGAAGCAGTGGTTCAAATAGCGGCACGCCATTTATGCCACCAGAAAAGCGACCTGGCTCCAGCCGGTTTGCTCAGTACGGACCGACAGTCTATCCGCCCAAGAAGACTACTGACACCCTTGCTAGACAATTCGCTTATGTCCCTCCGGAAACGCCTCATACTCATACTCAAGATTCTCGCCCTCCAGATCCACACCTTAGACAATCAACACGCTCAAGGCATGCTGCAGCGATGCCTCCACCGCCTACACCTCTCGCACGCAGTTCATCAACAAGGTTTCACGCTCCCATCACTGCTTCGAATGGTCAATCGATAACATCTGTCAGTCGCAACCATCAGATGTCGTCTCACGAGAATGCAGCTTCCAGTTCAATGGACCACGCGCCCTCTCGCTCCTTGGACGCACCGGGACGAACAGCATATCATGCGCAGCCTGTTCCGTCATCCTCGTCTTCTCGCTTTGTGCCTAGGGCAGCTACGTCCACGTCCAATCAGCAGCTGATTCCTCAAACGCCATCCGGTGGTTCTCGACGATTCGTGCCCCCGGCGTCTTCCAAGAATCGAAGCGCAAGTTCCCGTCATGTTGGTACCCCAGCTCCTACAATGGGCAATCACCGCTCCCATTTCGCATCTGGAGCTCAGTTCGGATAATTGCCCTACGTACCTAGGGATACGTACCAGGGTCGTCATATCTTATCGTCTTGCATCGTGCCTTCGGCTCCTCACTCTTGTTCCTTCTGGGTCCCTGTGGTGGTGGTTTTCTGATATTCGAAGATGCTATTCAAATTCTACTCTGGACACAGCCCGCTGATGTTATGCCTTGTCATTGTCGTGCACATTGCTGGATGTACTTATGATCCGTGAGCGATAGTTGGGTGCACCGTAATGAGCGCCGTGATAGTCGAGGTTCAGGTCCGAAATTACATCCGAGTGTCAAACACGGTCCCACAAACGTAGCCATGTCCAGAAATCGGGGATACGCGACTGTTGCTGCAGAGATACAGATACTTTCCGGCAAGCCATTATGAACGATGTGGACGGTACAATTGTCTACAGGTGCATATACTGCTGCACAGCCGTGGGTGAGAACTGCACAGCCCGAGCTTAGCCCGAGCTGTCTCGGCGAGCTCACGCGCGGCGGTGGCCCTAGCTCCACCTCCCTTCGTCGTTCTCCTTGCTTTCCCCCCTCATACCATTTTCTGTCCCGTTTCTGAGGAGCAGCGCTGGGCACTGTCTCCGCGTTCACGACTTTGAGCTCCCAAGACCACTACCATGTCGTACGGCGCACCTTACCACGGCCCGGGCGCATACTCTAGTCAGCCTCAATATGGCCAGTCATACGACGCCCCGTTTGACACCTTTGGGGCCCGTCAGCCGCACGAAACGTACGATCAGAGTGGTTACGATGGCGGCTACAGAGATGAGCCTGCCTTTGCCGCGAATAACTCCCGCGAACCTCTGGAAGCGATGAAAGAAGAGCCTGAGACATACAGCGCTACGCTGCGAGAGAACCCGTATGTCACACTCACCCGTTCGCTATGTTAGAGACAGAAAAGGCTGACAGCTCTGAATACCTCAGCACATCGCGCACCTTTAGATCGTGGAGATACAATAATCAGGGAAACCTCTGGACGAAGGTAAGTGCCGTTGCTATGCACAAATGCTCTATCTCACACAACCTCTAGGGGAGCCGTCCACGATGCATTTGCAGATTCTTTGGCTGCACCGTGCTCATCGCCCTCTTCCTCATCATCAGCATCGTCCTTTCGCTGGCGCTTGTAGGTCATGTCTGCATGCCTTCGCATATTGGCTGAATCCGTTCCGCAGTGGATCCGACCACCGAATGTTACCATCGGAAACGTCGAGCTACCGCAGAATGGCAGTGCAGTGCGTAGCATATTGCTCTTGAAAGGAATAGGCTCATATTGCTCTGTGATTAGTTCCAATTACTCGACGATGGGATTCAAGTCAACCTAAACATCGCCATTGGGTAAGATATTTTTTAAGCTTTTCATGTACATTCATTGATTAATTATCTGCAGGGTGGAGAATCCCAACTATTTCTCCGTAAATTTCCGGAGCATTAAAGTGGATGTGAGCACATCTTCTCTGCGGCTGTAGGCCGTCTCTGACCCACCCTCCACATCAGCTCTTCTACCCGATCAACAACACCAACGTCGGCGGAGGAGAAGAGAAGGACATTACGTTCCACTCACACACCAACACGAACTTCTCGTTCCCTTTCACGTTCAAGTACACGGAGGCGGCTGATCCGAACCAGGCTGTCATTATGGACCTCGCGACGAAGTGTCTGTCCAACCCACCCAAGGAGCTATCCGTCAATTACAAGATTACCGTAAGTGCCAAAACGCTTTAATGCTACGTGGTCTAAACCAGCATTGGAAATAGCTGGGTCTACGGGTCCTGTTCATCGTCGTGTCGCCCGTCATCAGCAACAAATTCAACTTCGCATGCCCACTATCAGGATCAGACATCGAAGTAAGCATCTACCCCGTTCCATCTACCCGTGGTCCTCACACCAATCTATCAGAATGCGCTCAAAACCTTCGGCTTGGGCGGAGGAGCAGCGAGCGCATTAGGCGGATTGCTAGGGAAGTGAGATCTGCGGTTTCATCTGCCCTGGTCCGGTCGGGACCGGGCATGGACATTTCGACATACCTTACGACGGACATCTATACATATCTGGACTTTAGTAAGAACGTGATTCTTGGATATGTTTTCAACTGAAATATTACTCCGGAACGAGAGACTCCGTAAGATCGCTTTAGTGCGTCCTCCACTATTTTAGTCTCGACTACTCTGAAATCATTGTCCTAGTTGTAGTTACTAACTCCCATGGTGTGAGACAGTAAGACACCCCTCGATTACAATCTGTGAGTCCTCCAGAACAACTTGAACGATGCGTCAGGTCCATATAATAGTTGAGTGATTCGGGGTCATTCTCTTCCTGGACATGACTAGTGTGACATTCGTCTAGTAATAATGCTACAAACTCGGGTATACTACATACAAGTGGGTAGGTATCACGCTCCTCTGCTACAACCGGCGTAAGATGCAATCCGATCATACACCTCTCCAGGAAACCTGTATCGTCTGGATCCATCAGATACAGAGCATCTTCGCACCGCTCCTCACATCGATCCTCATGCTCTCATTCTCCAGAAACTCCCTCGCAAGCTCCATCCCGCTTTCAAACGGCCTCGCAAACTGCGGGTTCATCAGAACCTCCCCGTAGTCATCCTCTGATTCGTTTCCTGCCTCTCCATCTTCACCGCCTTCGCCAGGTCCATCTTCAGCAAAGAAGAATTTGGTCGGCGGGGTGGCTACAATGTCTTCGGCTTGCACGTTCTCGGGGGACCCTGCAACATGTGGCAAGCCGAGCGACACAGCGACGCCTTCTGCACCGGTACGCAAGCTCTCTTGATTCCTCCTGACCAGCTCCGTGAGGACCTCCCATCGCGCCTGCCAGCTGTTCTCCCAGGGAGCAGGAGGTGCCAGTTTCGCCTTGTCGTCTGGATGCCTTTCGCAGGTCGCGCCACCAGACTCGGCATCTTTTTCCTTCGGCGGAATCGATCCCGGCTCCTCAACGAGCGTCAGATCGCCCTCGCTCCCAGAGGGCGAATCCTCCCCGCCCAGACCAGCTGCGGCTGCGTCCTCCTCACCGCCCCGCCCCTCGCCCAGACTCAGCTTGCGCTCCATGTTAAACACAAAGAGCACTTTCTTGATCGTCCACAGCGACAGCCGCTGGAAGCACTGGTCGATCTCCGCCACCTGCGGGTCGCGTAGCGCCGAGAGGTCGCCCGCGCGCGGGAAGATCGCAGGGTTGACCTCCTCGCCGCCGCACGCCCGGGCGCCCGCGTCGGGCGACTGCGTGCGCGCGCGGATCGACGGAGGGGGCTCGACCGCCGCGGCGTCGGCGATCCCGCCGTATGCGCCCGCCTCCGCCGCGAGGCGCTCGACGTCGAGGTGCCACTGCATCCACTCCTCGTAGCGCGCGCTCCAGAGGTACTTCTGGTGCTGCAGCGCGCTGCGCGAGAGGCCGTGGTGCGCGACAGGGCGCGGCGGTGGCGGGAGCAGCGGCGCGTCGACCTCGGGGACGAGGAAGTACGGGTGAAGCGCGCCGGTGGGAAGGTGAGAAGGCGGGGCGGTCTGCGGCAGCGCGGGTGGGTGTGATGTGATGTGGCGGATGAGCGGCGGTGGGGCGGAGGCGCAGAAGACGAGGTCAGCGCTGTAGCTGTCGTCGTCGGACCACTCGTCTGAGCTGTCGGACTCGCTGCCTACGAGACGTCTGTCGTGAAGGCCTCCTGCTTTGATCTGCCCGCCCGGTCCCTCGTCGCGTTCTTTGCCTTTCATCCAAGAAGGCGATGCTGGAATCTGGTCGTCGTCCTCATCGCTGTCGTCCAGGAACCCCATGCGGCTGGGCGAGCGCGTCATCACCTCTCTTTCAGCGTCGGCTTCAGATTCGTCCATCTCCTGGGTCGGCCCAATGAAGAAAGACTTAACAAGAGCATCGAAGTGTCTGGCGGGCGAAGGAGGGGTGGAAGGATTCTGCGGGGTGGTCTCCATGTTATGAGTTGGGGAAAGTATCTGTGGAAATGATGTTTCTAGAAGGGGTTTCGCAATTCGAGCCGTGAAAGATCGTGAGGATGTAGTGTTGATGGCGCAGATTGTATACAACGCGTGTAATGAAGAGAACGTTCAGAAGGGGCGGGGAATGTGCATATGCAGGTTGAATGTGCGGGACTGGCGGGCGAGTTTCGTCGCAATGCGTGCAGGCCACGCCAAACAATGCCAAAATCGACCGACGCGTGAAACACGTGATGCTCTTCCCTCCCTTTGTTTCTCGCCAACAGCACGCTAGCTCCCGTCACGCAGACTTTGATGAAAATAACGACGTTCGGGTTCCGTGAGTGCCAGTCGAATTGAGAACCATCCTAGAGTTCAGGCCGTCGAAAAGGCGTGTAGAAAGGTTTATATAGCGTCATGAGAGGAGAGTATACTAGAAGTACAGGTCCCGTGTAGAAAATACATAGCTAGAGTGATGCAACATTAGATACCATACGTGTCCTACTAGGATGATCACGGACCATAAGTTACTTCCTGACACATGCACTCGCTACGGAACAAGTAACCCGCCGGCGATCACAGCGACCAACCACAGCGCAAGCGGCTGCATCGCATGCGAGCTTGCGCCCGCCACCAGCCCGCGCCCGAAATTGACCAGCCCCGGCCCCGCTGCGCATGAATTCAGCACGCGCACAAGAGGACTGCAATAGATACGTACGACAGATGCCCTCGATGCCCCACCCGATACCGAAGAGCGCCGCGCCGATGATGAGTCGCAGGTCGATCTTAGAAGTACTAGGCGGGCTGTACGCCTTGCCGTATTTCTGGTAGAGGAATGTGAGCAGCGGGAGGGCGCCTAAGGCCAGGAAGGCAAGTGTCGGGTCGAAAGCGGGGCTAGGTGGGAGGACGAGGAAGGCAAGCACACGGTCGGGGTCGGTCATGTTTGCGAGGCGGAGGGCGAAAGCGAAGGAGATGGATGTGAGGAAGGAGACGAGGGTGCGGCGGAGAGGAGAGGTGTTGACGATTGTAAGTGGTTTGGTGGCGGGGACCTTCTTAGGTTCAGAAGCAGGTGGTTGGCTGGGCTTGGAGTCGGAAGTAGTGGACACGTCCGCAGGATGCTCAGTTTCGGACGATCCCGTCGTGTCGGACGGGGCTGATTTCGGCTCCTAAGCGATAATGAGCATATTGGAACTGTAAAGTGAATGAAAACTTACCGCGTTGGATAGAATCATTGCCATCAGGGTAGCTGCGCTGGAGTAAATAAGAAAGCGGCCGCCTTGCTCCTCGACGCCAACGAAAGGAGGGTCCGTGATTGCAGGCAAAGTCTCCGCGTGCAATACATGCGTCGTGATGGCGCCTGTCAGGAAGAACGTCGCCGTTGCAACAATGGATCTAATCATAAACTAAGATGAACCTCGACAAATTTTTGTCGTAGTACTATAGCACAAACCTTGGAGAAAGGCGCGAGATCCCACAGAGCATATGCCTAGCCATTCCGATATATGTAAACTCTATGTAACGAAACACGAAATCAGCTCCAGCTTACCCAGACGTACAGCCATTTGCCAGCTGCAAAGAAAGGGGTAGGTAAAATGACGAGAGAAAAAGCCAACTGCGCGTACCTTAGTCCCAAGCCCGACCAACAGGCCTGATAGGAGCACCGTCGGCGGGTACGCGTCGACGATCTTGGGCTCAAGACCATCAGTAAGACCTACGAACACACCACCGAGGACAAAGCCGAGCACCGCGGCGCGCTCTTCCTGGCCGCCTCTGACCGCGCGGTGCAGAAACCCAGAGATGCCGAAGACGCGGCCGTTTAGAGTCGTAAGCGCATGGACGGGGAGAGTGAGGCCGATGCCTCCTAGGAAGGACTGGAGAGGTGTAGACCGCACGCTCGTCGCCATTCACCAAGGTTCGCGACAATACGGTTCAAAACACACAGGGAGGGGAGAGAGCGGCGAGAGGAGGGTGTGCTAGGGGTTTTATCCATCGCGCCGGAAAGTGTCGGTATCTGTCGGTTGGCTGGACGCAGCTCTGGATTGAATTTGTATTGGTTTCCGCTTTGCAAGCTGGTGCTGATCGGAACGTGACTTTGATGGCCGGCGCCTGCCCTGATTAGTTTGTCCTCCGTCGTGGCGAGCACAGAACCTGCCAGGCCACCGCGAAGCATCAACATGCCCGTCTCAATCAAGCTTATTATCTGCGCAAGAATGCGCCTACAAAGGTTAGCGTAGGTCTAAGGTACGTCTATGGATACATTGCGTGGGACGCTGTTAAATAACTGTCGGCTATCGATACAGTGTGTGTGTCCGAGTCGGGTACGTGTGCTAGGTAAAGGTAGATAGAGTAAATATGGTAGAGTAGAGTAGAGCAGAATATGGTAGGCTATGATAGATATTAGGTCGTGTCATACCGTACGGAGTCTATGCTTGATAAATTAAAAAGACAGTGGTGGGAGAAGAGTCCGTCATTACGGCTCCGGAGTGCAGGGCCGGCTTGTGGCGGACGCCAGCGCGAGCGTCGACATATCAGAAAAGTTGAAGCTGGCGCTGAAGTCAGAGAAGGGGTTGCGCGCGGGGGAGGTAAGCGTGCTCCCCGATCCACACGAGGCAGCGTCGGAATGGTTGAAGCCGAGGTGCACCTGGAGCCACAGGATCGCGGGGACCAGGCTGACAACTATAAACCCATTCCAGGACATCAGCATACACGGGCCGTGCGTGCACAAGCATAGCGATACTCACTCTGCACTATCGCTCCAGCAGGCTATATGACAAACGTGTACGAGGGCCGGTCAGACACGAGGCTTTTGACAGAGAAGCTGGAAACTGACCACGTCGCCGCCGGGGTTTTTGGTCATGAATAGAACGAGAACGATAAGCATGACGGCGGGATAGACGATGCAAGACTCCACGAGGTGGGCGCCCAGAGTGCGATACATCGACGCATTGGTCTTGCGGTGTATCACGTTCCGCACGGCGCGGTCCGCTCGTATAATTCGCACAAGGATGAGGAGGCTGACCGTCAGATCGGTGATAAAGGGGAAAACGAATAGGCACGGCATATAATTCTTCAGGCTAGCGCTGAAAAACGAAAGCGAGGAGCCGGTCCCCGAGCGAGCAGTGCTCCAGATCATGAGAGACGCTGTGACTGTAGAACGTGTCAATGGAATATCTAAACGCCACGACATTGCCGAAATAAAAGCACATACCAACTGTGCCGCATGTAGTAATGCAAGGCAAAATGATCACCCAGATATGGTCCTCATACACAATGTAGAGGCGGAAGATCTGATTTAAAGCATCAATACCCTGTTCGCACTTAGCTGTGATAAATTCTGACCAGCAACGCGTCCGCAATCATCATATTCACTGACATCAGACTTCCGCGGACCAAGTTCGTGTAAGTCGCGAGGTTGTCAAAATATTGTTCAGGCAAATTCGGATGTGTACGGAAAAAGGCTTCCTCGAGAGACCGTATCGAGAAAGCCTGTGCCGACAATGAGAACTAGCGTGGAAACATGACGAAGGTGACTCACGAAATGAACTGACGCCACCAAGAACATGACACTCATGGTGGCGACGATAATTTTGTTTGTCCTAGTCTGTATCTCAGACCTGCCCTTGAAGACGCAGACGCACGCCGCCCACAGGGTGAGGTAGATGCCTATTTCAACCAGTCAATATAGTTTCGCGAAACGTGGCCGAGCTGCACATACCATACAATACAGATTCGAAAATAGCGCCGTAAAGATGTGCTTGAGCAGAATTGAGTTGGCTCATAGAGTGCCTTGAACGACCTTGGGACACTGGCGCATCTTGGCTGCTTCACGAGTCTATTTAACATCGCTGAGACGCTGTACCTCAAAAGCATATCGTTGCTGCTGCCGATGAAGCAAGGGCGCTCGTGCCGTTGCCAAACACTTCGGAAGTGTGGTGGTAGCGCCATAGGAACAGGCACTCCAGCCTCGCTGTTACACAGCTAAACCCCAGAGCGCCGAAAGGTGTCTTCGCGGACACGAAGTCTGCTTTCCTGGCCACGAACATTAGAGTTGAATAAGCATGTTGATTCACTCTGACAGAGTCGAGACTGGATAGCGTCATCAGTGAAGTCAGTCATCATGCAGAGCGCTGTAGCAGGAAAAAAAAACACTGGGGCATGACTCCATGTGCACTGCACTCGCTCAGGAACGGCCGAACTGTCGATTTCTTCGTGGATGGGCGCAGCTACGAGTAGTGTGCACACTGAAAAGCGCGCAAAGAAGCCAAAGAGTTGGGCGTCAATTGGTACGGCACGCACGGCAGGGCCTGTGAGACGAAGTCAAGAGGAACGCGCCGGTAGGTAATGAAGGATTTTCTCCTGTTGTATGTTGCAATTGTAAAAGTCTCAGAGATGGCAGGAAGGACGTGCTCCACGCAGAACAAAGATGAAAAGGATCGTAGATCGATGGGTGGTTTCACCGGACGGCACAGTAGCAGTAGGCGTACCCTGATTGCCAGGCTCATACCTATGCCTCAAGGCTTGACAAGAACAGATCAGTCTTTGTCACCCCCACGGACCGTGGGTGTAGAATATGACTCGATGAGAACCAATCTTGATCACCAGCGAGCATGTCGAGCGAAGACCTAGAGACGGCGAGAATCCTGGCGTCGCCGCCGTTCGTGACGGTGGACGGGATCGTCAACATCCGGGACGTCGGCGGCTATCCCACGCTTTCCGACGCTCAGCTCGTCACCAAACCCGCATTCCTCTTCCGCTCAGGAGAGCCCACCCGCGTTTCACCGCGCGGGCAGGAGCAGCTCCAGGCCCTGCGCATCCGCAGGATCTTCGACATGCGCTCGGATGTCGAGATCAAGAAGTACGACGTGCCGCCGCCAGCCATCGACGGCGTCGAGGTCATCCGTGTGCCTTTCTCTAACAGTGAGGCGTACGACCCGGTCAGCCTTGCCCTCAGGTGCCCATCGTGCTCTCGTCGCGAGATTGACTCGATTCTGACGGACTTTGTTCCGAATACAGGGTGCAGGACTTCGCGGCAGACGCAGCACAGGTTCGTCCGACACACCTTGCGCGCCTATGATTCCGCGGCGTCGCGGTCTGACGCCTGCGCGTAATTCGCGTTGGGTGGTGCTCACGGATCGTCTAGGCATTCGCCAAACTATATACTGAGATCTTGCACGTGGGCGCGCCTTCGTTTGAGCGGATCCTAAGGCACGTCGTTGACAGGCCAGACGAGCCGTTCCTCGTGCACTGCACCGGTCCGTTATATTTACCCCGTACTCAATTGAATCGCGAGCTCACACATCTCCAGCCGGGAAAGACAGGACCGGTATATTCTGTGCCTTGTACCTAAATGTCAGTCGTCTCGAGGGTGCTTAGCTTTCCGGCATGGATTAATACCTGCGTCGCAGCTCCTGGGTGTCAGTGATGAGGACATTGCAACGGACTATGCGCTCACGGAGATTGGCATGCGGCCGATCATGCCTATTTTCATCGCACGTTTCCAGAAGGAGCCTATTTTCAAGGACAATTGGGAGACGGTCCTGAAGATGGGAAGCGCGAGGTACGTGCTGCGCACGCACTTTTCTACATATAAGCATAATGGGCCTCCAATTGTAGTCCCGAGACAATCAAGGCTACTCTCGCCATTGTACGCGAGAAATATGGTGGTGTGGAAGAGTATTTGAAGGCGAAGACGAGTTTGACGGACGAGGATTTCCGGCGCATTAGAAAGAATGGCTTGGTTTCTAGAAGTCAATTATAATTACGAGAAGTATATACCATTGTATATCAGTTTCACGAAGATAACCTGGACTATCAATCGTATCTTCAAGATGTGAGTTGACCGCTTGGATTTTGTTGAGATGATGAGATCGCGGAGCCGAATGCTGGCAAAGCACCGCGGCAAGCAAGTGAGCAAGTTGCACCGTTCCAAACTTCCAATCATGCAGCATCACCTCCCTCTCCATTTCTGTACGACGCTGTCAATATAACCCTCTACCCAACCGACCTACGCATGGTTGGCACTTCTAGGACTTAGACTTTGCTACTCAACGAGCCGCCATGGCCGATCTCGCGAAATTGACTACACCCCAAGAGCTGACCGAGGCAGAGCGTCAGACAATCTTCGACCATGTTTTCCGCAGATTGGCAGGCCACTACCATACTGCAGAGCTCTATGCTCTGGCTGAATCTACTTTCTCCTCCCAGCGGGAAGCGGAGAAGGTCAAGGTTCAGGATGCCTTTACAGCCGAGGTCCGTCGCTGGGGACAAACCCTCTTAGAGACCACATGGATTGCGTGCAAGGAGCCCGGCGGAGGTCTGCATCCTCTCTGTCGTCCTGTGCTTGTGAGCCCTGACGATAATGCTCCAGGGAAATGTCCAGAACTTGACCCGTTATGCGACTCGTCCATCGGTGACTTACCTCCCCTCCCGCCCCCAGCCGTCACCAGCCGTGTCCTGAACATGATCCTCCTCCTCCACGTCACGACCTCCAAACAATACTCCGCTCGGACGCGATCGTTCCTATCCCTCTTTGGGCCGCTGGACGAGGAGAGCGTCGTTTCTACCCTCAAAAACCCAGATGCGGCGCTCAAGGAAGCCCAGAAGCAGGTGAAGAAGGCGAAGCAGGACCATGCAGACAGGAACAGGACCCTCCGCAGGGTAGGGCTGGGCGTCGGTGCCGTAGCCGGTGGCGTCCTTGTGGGCGTCACGGGCGGCCTGGCCGCACCACTGGTTGGGGCGGGCGTAGCTGCTGTCCTCGGGGCGCTGGGCGTGGGCGGCACTGCGGTCGGATTGCTCGCGACCGGGCTGGCCAGCTCGTCCGTCGTGTGCGGTGCGCTGTTCGGTGCGTATGGCGCGCGGAGGACGGCGAACATGGTCCACCGACATACGCGAGAGATCTGGGACCTGGCAGTGGTCCCCGTCCGTGATCCCAAGGAAACGTTGGCGGTGAGACTGTGCGTGAGCGGATGGCTGTCTTCTCCTGAGGATATTACTGCGCCCTGGACAATATTCGAGGGCGATGATACGTATGCTCTGCGATGGGTACGCTCGTACGTCTGGGCTTTCATTGCCAATCTCAATCATCACACAGGAAGTCGAAGCCCTCGAGGAGCTTTCAGATGCGCTCTACACAGTCGTCAAAACACAAGCAATGCGCTTCGTCCGCGCGGGGATTATCCGCCAAACCGTCCTTGCCAGCCTAATGACCGCGCTCTCCCCAATCGCCCTCCTCCAGGTCGGCAAGATCGCCGGTGAGTACCTCCCTCCTCCTCAAGCCAACTCACCAACAGCACGCAGACAACCCCTGGATGAACTCCAAAGCGCTCGCCTACAAAGCCGGCGCGGTCCTCGCGAGCCTCCTCTCCGCACGCGCCTTTGGCAACCGCCCCGTTACGCTCACGGGCTACTCGCTCGGCGCGCTCGTAATTTTCGAGGCACTCCGCACGCTCGCGGCGCAGCCCCCTGCGCAGACCGCGCACCTCGTGCAGGACGTGTACCTCTTCGGCGCGCCCGTCGCGCCCGACTGCGCGACGTGGGCGGCCGTGCGCCGCGTCGTCGCGGGGCGGCTTGTCAACGGATACGGCAGCCAGGACTACATTCTCGCAGTGCTCTCGCGCGTGTCGAGCGGGAGCTGGAGCGTCGCGGGGCTGCAGCCCGTGGACGTGCGCGGCGTGGAGAACGTCGCGTGTGATGAAGTCGATGGGCACCTCAAGTGGCGGGGCTTGATCGGGCGGTGTTTGGCGAGCTGCGAGGCGGCGGGGCTGAATATGGAGGAGGTGCTCAAGCAGGATGAGATAGAGGAAGCTATAGAGGAGACGATTGATCCTCTGGGAGAGGACGTTGACACTGTCATCAAAAAGGGTCCTGCCAGTGTGAGCACAACCGAAGTTGATAAGACTGGCAGCATGTCCTAGGATGGACTTCTGATTGCTTAGAAAGACTGTAGCATTTTATCCTGTAGCAGTATGCGGTTAATCGCGTCAACAATATTGTATAGTACCTCTTCCGTGGACATTCGGGCCAGATTCAGATGAGAAGTCCGCGAGCCTCGGGATGAATGCTAGTGTTGGTGGCAAATGTCGTCGACATAATTCTGAGCCTCCGATATCCCTCATACGACAATCAGCCTTGTTGTAATAAACGGTGCATCCGCTTACAATCCGCAAGATGTGCAAGAGCTGTAGATACATAGCAATTAACAAGAACATAACGCGATACAATATCCTACATCCCTGGCAGCTAAGTGGAAACATGCGATCATGCTGTTACAGCTTGAGCGACAGAAGCGGAGCCTCCAGGCTTCGCGTTCGATCCGTTTTTACTCCTACCCCATCGTACGGTCAATCGTTCGCCGTCCATGTCAAGACCATTTGCCCAAGCTTCAGCAGCGCGCTCTGCACTAGCACGATCTTTGAAGTTGATGAAGGCACATCTAGGAAGATGTCAGGAAATTGATTATGGATAGAAAGAGAGCGTACGTACCTTGATTTAGCGACATGCACGATAGAGCGCACCTGAGAAGGTTGGATCATGGGCAGAGATTGCAGAACACGGGTTCTGACGGTAGCTTCTGTAGCTTCTGCCGGAAGTGCAGCCAGGAAGAGCGACATCTAGGGTACGCGTTACTATACGACCACACGACCAAGCATGACGACAAGACGTACGACGTTCGAGTCTTCCGGCGGCTGCAGTCCCTGACTGGCGGCATGTGTAGACATGATCTTATGGGCTACGGGATCATTATTCCCGTGGTATCGATCCTGGATGTTCTGCTTCGACAACTCGTTCTCAATCGGCTTCTCATGCCTGAGCGTTTGATGTTAAAACACTGTCTAGACATGCGCCAAGCCAAGACTCACCGGTAGGGGCATTCGTTTCCGCGCTTACACTCGCCCTTTGCGAAGAACGAGCACACGTGTGGACGGTTGCGCTTGTAGTAAGGATCAGTGCGCGCCAGCTGCTTTAACATCTCCTTCCCCGCGGACGACGCCCTGCCCGAGTCAAGCAGACTCTGGTTGCCTTCTAGCTACGCCGAAAGTCAGACTTTTCACCCATAATCACCTGAAAATGTCAGACGTACCTTCCCCTCCAGATTCTGTGCGTAGTACTCCCGATTGATCTCGCTCGTCGGCGCCTCGTGCTGCAGCGCAAGCGCGGTGTCGCGGACCTGCGTCGGAAGACCGTACTCCAAATCCAGGAGGCACGTCTGGCACACATTCTTGATCTTCGCACATGTCTGGCAGATTACGGTCGTCTTGAAGCGCATGCCCGTGCCCGGGTTCCAGCGGAAGACGGTGAACGGCCGTGCACAGGTCCCGCATGAGCGACCATATTCTTGCTTTGACTACATGACAAAAGTTAGCCAAGTAAACTGTTTCGAGTTGGATGAAACGTACCATGCGCACGAATGCATTATCGCCCAAGCCTTCGAAAACGTCAATCTTGTTCGTGACAAAGACAAGATAGGACTTACAAGTCTCACAGAGAATGGGGAATTCACTCTGCTCCCAACCTGCCTTGTTAATGTCAGCCTTCGGCGGCATTATTTCAAAGTTGTATAAACAAGGCAGACAAAGAGAGCCGAAAAGTGAAGGATGTGTGGTGGAGGTTGCCGCAGACGCGGTCGAAGTCGAGGCGGTATTAGAGGATTACACCCGCTGCTTAGTCATCCTTGTCAACAAGTCAACAACTCCGACTCTCCGAGTCTGCTCTTGCTCAACGACAGCGAATGACTTGTGAGTTGTACTTTTCTCCAACAACTACGTATCGTACTACTTACACATTGCATGTCACACCTTCCATTCCTCTTATCTATAGAACACCGTCTGACATGGCTTGCTCCACCACGTGTGAGTTACACAGACCAACATTGGACTCGCGAAGCCAGATAGCAGAAAGAGACGCTTGAGAGACGCGCACATCTGACTGAACATCGTGCCAATTGAGACACAGAAGAACTCTAAGCATGTCTTCCAGAACTTCTCCAGCCCTTTCGTATCTCTAATGTGAGTCTTATATACACTGCCTAGTATGCTGCTGTCTTGGCCTCGGGGAACTTTTCTTTAGCGATGCTGAACACCTACACTGAACTGCTGCTCTTACTGCCGACGACCTATGCCGTCGCTATATGCGTCTACCGACTCTATTTCCACCCCCTGCGTTCCATCCCGGGACCTTGGTATGCCGCAATCTCTCACCTCTGGCTCCGGCCCTTCTCTTCCGAACTGCAACGAGCTTTCGCCATTCACTCTCTCGTCAAGAAGTATGGGCCGCTCGTGCGCATCGCGCCGAATAGGGTCGTCTTTGTCGACGGAGGCACTACGAAGCTGATCTACGGAAAAGCTAAGTTCGATAAAGGCGATTGGTACAAGATTTTCAAGATCAACGGCATTGACACGGCCGTCTGTACGCTGTAAGCCTGGCTAATTATTCCCGCTGTCTCGAGTCAGTAGCATACTGATCTGCGTACAGAGGCTCCGCGGAACATGCGGTGGTCCGCAGAGTTCAGGCTCCTCACTATTTTCCCAACAACCTCGGTGAGCCGAACTCCCAACGCCGATGGATACGGCGTTGACCCCATTTTTCAGATCAATTCCAGCCTGAGATGCGCGATACAGCGAACGAACTGATGCGCAACCTGCTCGAACTTGAGGGCCACGAAGCCTTTGACAGCATGAAGATGCTTCGACATCTTTTGGTCAGTCTGAGCCTGAGCCTTGAATGTCCGCCGTCCCCACCTGACCTCCGCGCAGACCGATATCATGCTTCGAGTTGTCTTTGACATCAAGGGCGAAGCCGTGAAGGCCTGGGCGAATCGGGAGTTTCATCCGATGACAGCCACTGTTCGCAACATCCTACTATGCCAGCTGCTGGTAAAGCCTCCGCACAAGCTTATAATTGGCATAGCATGTTGACATTGCAGTAGCAATATAACTGCTATCCATGGATATGGGCGTTCTTGTCTCGTATTCCGTACTCTCCTTGGCAGAAGGTGGTCACAGCACAAGAGTTCTACACAAATGTGTGTCAAAGTCCTGCCCGTCATCCTAATGATCATACACGCCGACCGAATTATCCATTTTCACGTAGTTCATTCGCGGGCGGCTCCAACAAACATACAAGAATATGGAGATGGGGTCATCTGACAGCTCGTACCGCAAGCCTTTGATTTCTAGACTCGCAGAGAGTACGACCATACCCGAAGACACCAAAGTTGCAGAAACGGGGGACCATTTGTGAGTTTTCCGACAAATTTCGTGCATGACGGGCTGCTGAGGACGAATAGCTTGGCTGGCGTGAACTGCACGGCTACGATCATCGCATACGTCCTTTGGAGTGTGGCTCGCCATCCAGAAGTCCGGAAGAAGCTTCAGACGGAGCTGGACACTGTCATGCCGGACTCCGAAGCCATACCTGACATCCAGACGTTGAGGTCACTACCTTACCTGACGGCTGTCCTTCAGGAATGTAAGTCCAGTCTTCTAGGTTCGAACGGGACTTTCTCTTGAGTTGAATTCTACCAGCGCTGCGTATGTATGGCTCCGTCGTCATAGCATACCTCCCCCGTGTGGTCCCGGACACTGGCCTCAATATCTTTGGTTACGACATCCCACCCGGGACCGTTGTCGGAACGCTGACCCGGAGTGTAAACCGGCAAGAGGAAATATACCCATCTCCGACAACGTTTGATCCAACTCGGTGGATGGGAGAAGCAGTTCCTGAGAGGGTTGGAGTTCATTGCATTTCCCCATTTGCTGAAATGAACATGTATTTGGCAGGTACAACTCATATCCTTTGGATATGGCAGTCGAGTGTGTGCCGGTGAAAAGTACGTTCTCGGAGTACGTTAATCACACCAAATCGGGCTCACGATACCTCAGTCTCGCCCAAATGATCTTAAGGGTCTGTCCTCTTCCAAGCATCCCACTTGCCCGCTTTGCTAATTGTGAACTCGATCTAATTTTGTCACCGTTAGATTGTCATTGCATCCTTGATTCGCAATTTCAATCCGAAGACTCCAGAGATAAAAGGTTCTCGCGGGCCAAAGCAGGTGTACGGCGAGGCCCTACCCGATGATGCATTCACTCTCATCTTCGAGCCACGCATGTGATATGGCCACCAAGCACGCAGTCCCTTCAGTCTCTATATGGCCCTTCGACGAGATCAAAATATGTAGTTGTCTTGATTAAACAATCCATATTTCCATCCAGTCCTTCTGGTCAGAGGAGGACCAGAGTTGACAGTAGCTCGACAGCATGACATACAACAGCAATACAGTGTGACGATAGCGAAGGGCATTGTGCTTCTAGACTAAGAGTATGTGATCCTCAGAGACAGGCTGAACGGCAGGGAGCTCGCAGTGACAGTGACCTCTCCGCCGTCTGGAACCAAGTCCGAGACTTTCTTCTCCAAGTTTGGTCGTGTCGCCTCTTCGAGCTGTGGGGGTGCTTGGAAGTAGATCTGCTTCGTCGGCGTGGACAAGGAGGGCTTCTTGATCTGGCTAGAAATAAGGTGCAAGGCATAAGATAACGCAGATGGCATGCGAAGTTGGAACTTACATATCTTGCTTCTCGACCAGCATTTCGATGAGCCTGTCGACGGTCCAGTCGCGAGAAACAGTGATATCGAGCGATTCTCCACCACACACGGGGCAGTCGTCACGTCTCTCGTGCTCGAATGTATACGAGTACACGCCCTCTGTGCCGATGAGCATGAAGTAATTGTTGAGGTACGCAGCAGAGGTTGTCGCAATCTTGAAGGCCTCGTTACAACAAGATGCTGTCAATTTGTTAGCTATATGCGCCTGAAATTCATGCTGGTAAGAGCGCACCAGCTATAATGGCATTGGTCGATGCGATGGCCGGGATGATGTTCTTCACGACGCCTTGCGTCAGGGACCAAGTGACGCCCTCTATCTTGAACTCCTTAGCTCTAGCAGAAGCAACGGTATATAGCCAGCTGATGTGTTCGGGGTCGTCGGTGTCCATTTTCTTGTCTGCGTTTTTCAGTATTGGGTCAGGAGACATGTTGCAGGTGAAACAGACGAACCTCCTTGCACGCGGGGCCACTCCAGGACAGAGGCCCATTCTATACAGTGCTCAGGGAGACGAGGGGTGTTGGCGATCGTGCAGATGGGAAATGCGGTGGGTTTGTTCAGCATGTCCAGAGAGCACTCGTAACATGAAGTCGCAGTCGGCAGAATGACGCGGGCTTGGCCCTTGAAACCTGCATCGCCAATTCAGAACGACGCCCCGCGTTTTCATAGGTGGCTATCAGACCTTCTGTTCCACCGTCAATGAGCGGTTTCAAACTCTCGGGGTTTTCTGGATCGACCAAGTTTACAAGCGTCGCATTGATCCATCTTCTGGCTTCTACGGAGTCGAGGCCGCATATGACAAGGTTAAACTGCATGTAATAATCGTCGTCTTTGTCCTGAATCTTCCCATAATATCTTAGGCAGCCATAAATACGGACCGCAGTGCATTTGAGAAGGTCACTCACGGTGTCACTTTTACGCCAGGGACACGCTTCATGATATATTCAGCTGCAACGGTCGCCTTGGGCTGTCCGACATCCTTTGGTCTTGAATCCGAAAGCACGTTAGGGAAAACACGCGTTGAAATCAGAGGCTACGTACCTGAACAAAAACTGTCTGTTGAGGTTGCTGATGTCGATGGTGTCCATATCAATCACATGGATGTCTTTGAAGCCAGTTAGCGCAAGGTTGGACAGAATCTCGCATCCCAGTCCACCCGCGCCAATAACAAGGATCTTGCATTGATTGCGTAGAAAGTCTTTTACCTGGAACGGAGACCATCATCAGAGTTGAATTCAATGCATAGAGATCCCAACACATGGCTGCTTACCCCATCTCCTGCCATGAATGAGGGGTCTGTTCGAGGACCCGGCCCGTCCAGGATCTGATCAACGTCGTAGTAGCGGTCATGCCAGTCTCCAGACGAGGGGTTGCCGTTCACAGCAGCTGCCATGATACGATCGCTGGACGCGTCAAAGTGGTTGGCCTATTGAAAGGAAGAAGACAGAAAGGGTGAAGTGCTCGTCGCCGTTGGAGAGACGCTGGTGAATAATCGCGGTGTCGCGGTGTCGGTCTCGCGGCGGCGCGTACCCACTTTTGGCGCCCGCACGGCAGCCCGGGGTCGGCCGCCGCGCTGTACTGCCCTTTTGTTGACCACGACGTCGAAAGTCTACCATGGTCCGCCACCATCGCTTCTATTGGCCTTTCTCCTCGAGAAATGCACTAGCATAAAGACATCACCGGATGCTGAAATCCCCCTGATGTCAGATGGAACATGAAGCGATCCAAAAAAAAACGCTAATGCCAATGGTCCTCCCCGTCGAATCCTCAGAGTCCGAGTGCAATAGGTGTGTACACAACCATATCGACTTCTCTAACTTCTTTTGGATGTAACAGGATGCATGTGTGTATTTCTGCTCTTTATTGTGTATGTAGCTGGCCTTTTCACGATGGTTTCATACATCGCAGTTTCTCGCGGACGATGGGCATCATCAGTACCACAGCTTGTTCGAAACCGAGCATGAAGACGACTAGTAGGGTCAGTATAAATGAAGCATAAATATTTCTCCCTCAAGTCTGCGACGTTGTGGGCAATTTGAACCAACCTGTGCGACGAAGCCTTTCGTCAACATGCAGTTCTTGACAATTTTGATTATCACGATGAAGCGAGCTGGACGGTTGGAAACTGTGTCACTGTGCTGTACCGTATGCGGAGGATGGTCAGCTGCTTGAACAGGTGAGTTTTTCTTGTTATTATGCGCTCTGCCTGTTGATCGAATTGAGTCCGTTGACCGCCCCGTCTGTGTAGGCCCCGTCTGTGTAGATCACATGTTAGCGTTGGCGCTGAGGGGCTCTCGCCGGCTCCATCGAGTGTCTGCAGACTGCTGTGTTCCCCCGCAGACCGACGATCCGGGCTTAACACCCCAACGCGCAGGTTCTGTGTCATGAGTGCAGTTCCTGGCGGCCTTGCACTTGCATGTGTCTTGACGATTTGCCGGGACTATGGCGTGCGGGACACCTTAAACTTGGACAACCCCCAGTAAGCATAAACGTAAAGCCGTTCTTCTTGACCCATATAGATGTTCGACCGTGCACGTACGACCGAGAAGCGTCGGCTCAGCATCATCGTATGTCCGAAGCAGTCAGGTACAAATGCCTGCCCGCGGTCCAGAGGACATACACTGGTCATACTCACATGATTCATGTCTTATTTCCTTTCTTTCAGGCATTTCAGGGATCAGTCACTCACTTGACGGCTGACGCTGTTGCCTTTCCCGCTCTTCCAGACGTATCATCTGCGCAAACAGCGGCAGTTCCGGCGCGTTCGTTTTTCGTGTATGAGGTCACGATCACTTGACAGCTTGATGCGGGGCTCCGCATTCAAAGGAGGTGAGTATCCACACAGCCGGAACCGATGCAGCGCCCGTCTATTCTTCCGCTTCTCTCGATCTCACCAAACTTCTACCCTCCAGTCGTCTTCAGCGCTTCGGCGCTGAGTCGTGTTTCACTCTGACCGTCACCCGGTAATTACGCGACAAAATTTTGGCGGACCGAGCGGACCGCGCGTTCTTTGGCGGAGCGGCTGTCGCGAACATTTTTGCTCGTATTTATACGACCGAGCGCATTCAACGTCGATGACCCCCAGAAGACCAGGTGAAAGCAGCATCTAGGGCTTGTCGAGCCTGTCTGTTCACTCGTCCTTCGCCAGGATGGCCCCTCATCCCGTGCTTTCAGCACTTGTGCTCCTCCTCCCTCTGGTTTCGCACAGCGCGTTCGCGGCGGTTCCGCAGTGTCTGTCGACCTCCAAGCCGAAAGGCTCTGCAACCTTGCTCGCGTCGAAGTCGTCCTTGCCCACCATCTTCACGTCGGAATCCGACTGGCCTGCTGTTCACATTGCCGCTTCCAACTTCGCGTCCGACATCGCGTCCGTCCTTGGCGGCAACGTCAAAGTCCCTGTCTATAACATCAGCTCTGTGTCTGACATCTCGAAGCACTCTCCGAAGGGCCTTCCTTTGATTGTTGGCACGCTCGACAGGACCTCTGTCGTGGATGGGCTTGCGAAGAACGGCTCGATCAAGACCGATGGCGTTGTCGGTCAATGGGAGTCTTGGAGAGTACAGAGTGTTGAGAAACCGGCTTCCGGTGTGGACAAGGCCTTGGTCTTCTTCGGTGCCGACAGGGTGTGTTTTTATTCTCTTTTCAGATTCCAGCTCCAACTCACTCCTTCGTTTTGCTTTCAGCGCGGTACCATCTATTCTATGTAAGTCGTACGAACGTCAATGAAGTCTCGCCGTGTTACTGACACCTGGTATAGGTACACGCTGTCCGAACAAGCGGGAGTCTCTCCTTGGGTCTGGTTTGCCGATGTGCCGACGAAGCAGCATGACGAACTCTACCTCCTGGACCAAACGGATTGCTTCCACGGTCCGCCGTCGATCAAATATCGGTATGTCTAAAACGACCTCGTCCGAAGACATCACTCATGCCATGATTATGAAGTGCCCTCTTCATCAACGATGAACAACCGGCACTGACCGGCTGGGCCAACAAGAAGTACGGCGCAGGTGTAGGTGTTAACGTGCTCGGCCAGTCGTTCCTTCCCGAGTTCTATCAACATGTCTTCGAGCTTCTGCTGCGAATGAAGGCCAACTATATTTGGCGTGAGTTCAATCTCGTGTCCGCCCCCTGCTACCTTGCTGACGTTGAGGGTAATTAAGCGGCGATGTGGTCCGACTCCTTCCCGGTTGCTGGTCTTAACGAATACCCCAACGGTGGACTGGGCAACGGTACTGGCACAGCGGGCCCGAACTTGCTTCTTGCTGATCGCATGGGGATCGTATACGGTACGACTCATCAGGAACCTATGGCAAGGAATACGCCAGGTCTGTCTATATCGCATTGAGCTCTTCCGCGCGTCTCTGATTAGACTGTGCTTATCAAGAATGGTGGGCTATTGGGACCGGCGACTGGGACGCTACAACCAACAACGAGACCATCATGTCATATTGGAAATATGGTGCTGAGCGCGCCGCTCCCTACGAGGTTATGTACACTATGGGCATGCGTGGCAACGGTGACACCGGCCTCGTAGGCGCCTCCAAGGAACTGCTCCAGAACATCGTCGCTTCTCAGCGAAAGCTCTTGAGCGACGCCAACAACGGAGCCTCTCCGGAGACTTTACCTCAGTTGTGGTGCATGTACAAGGAGGTGCAGGAGTACTACGCCCAGGGGCTTCAGGTACCGGACGACGTGACCATCTTATTCGCGGACGACAACTTCGGGAACTTGAGGACAGTTCTGAGCCCGGACGTGAGGGATAGGTACGACCCTCCATATCAGTACGCGGCCCAATTTCTGACGAGTCATGCTGTACTGCAGGCCCGGTGGTGGAGGCATCTATTATCACTGTGGGTGACCGTCACTCGTGTTCGTGCTGGGCCGTCACTGACCTTAAATCTGGTTGATAGTTGAATTCTTCGGTGAACCTCGTGCTTACAAGTGGCTTGGTACCAATAACCTTGTCAAGTAAGTCCTTTCCATTGCTAATTTTCGCGCGTGCTAACCATGCAAATCTGTCTCAAGGTCGGTCGAGCAGCTTCTTGCGGCGTACATGGGCGGTTTGGACCGCATCTGGGTGTTCAACGTTGCCGACATCAAGCCCCTTGAGGTGCCTCTCAACATGGGTCTGGACATGGCCTACGACATCGAGGGATGGAACTTTTCGACCGTCACGCCCTGGGTACAGAGCTGGGCGACAAAGACCTTCGGCTCTGAGCATGCCACGGACATCGCGCACATTGTTCAGACCTATCTCAAGCTGAATTCTGCCGTCAAACCCGAGCACTTGGACGAGAATACTTTGTCGGTGACGGCGTATGACGAGGCGGATCGCGTGTTGGCCCAATGGGGGGAGCTTACGGAATTGGTTGACCAAATCGAGAGCAAGTTGCCGTCGGAATACCAGGCCGCTTTCTACGAACTTGTCGGCTGGCCTACTCTGGCTTCTGCCAACCACAATCGGGTTTACATCGCTGCGTAAGAGTTATCTTCTTGCTTTAATTTCATGGGCGCTGACTACCGCTTTCTCCAATTCAGGGCGAAGAACAACTTGTATTCCATTCAAGCGCGCAGCTCTGCAGACTACTATGCCGCATTGACGCAGCAATATTTCGAATATGATCAAGAGCTCGCGAACAAGTACAACAGCCTTCTAGATGGCAAGTGGAACGGTCTCGCAGTACGTCTTCCATCTAAAATACTAGCGCTCTGCATATCTCACCGAATCTTACCTCGCTGTAACTCTAGAATCAGACACACTTTGGTTACATGGGCTGGGTGTACGTGCTCCATAACATCCCGTGCTTGCGTATCAGGTCGCTGATGTTCCGTTTGGCAAATCAAAAAGTGACCCAAAGCGCAACATCATGCCTAAAGTGTCTCGCATAATTCCGGATTCCCTCAGCAACATGGCCCAGCAATTGCTGACGCCCATGTACTCCGAGATGCGCGTCTCCATACAGGGCAGCAAGGGCAGCTGGCCAGGCGACACTCACTTTAACTGTGACTTCGGTACGCTGATCCTCTGAAGTTCTACTTTCCTCCATAAGGTCTTATATCTTCTCCTTCCATAGGGTGGTTCTGCGGTCAACCTTTCATGCCCATCGTCAACCGTTACGAACATGGACCACGTACATTCGAGATCAGTCCGGGTGGTTCAGGTGCATTCTCATGGAACGCCACATCGAACGCTACCTGGCTGTCTGTCGAGCCGTCTAGCGGTCATTTCACGGGGAACGCCACGGAGGTCATGCGCCCAGAAATCAAGATCGACTGGGAGAAGCTCAACGCGACTAGCAGTTCAGCTAACGTAACTCAAGTGGCCATGATCACCATCACAGACAACATTCGCGCCTACGTTAACCTTTCCGTCCCGGTCGACCCGCGAAGTGTCCCTTCCGGCCAGAACTTGACAGGCTATTTTGTCGAGAGCCAGGGCTTCGTCAGCGCCAACGCAGCCAATGCGTCCCGCATCACGAACAAAGGAGACAACGCTACCTGGGCGTTCCTTCCCGACTACGGACTCCACGACACCGCTCTCACCGCCTGGCCTCCGACCATGGACTCTTTCGACGCCGGACAGGGCCCCGTCCTCGAGTTCGACTTCTACTGGTTCGGGCCCATGGTCAACGCAACCTCCGGTGGCCCCACCGATGCCAATTCCACCGCTCTCAACGTGACGGTGTCGATGTCTCCTGTGAACAACTACCACGACGGCAAGCCCATCAAGTATGCCCTTCAGCTCGACGGCGGCGACATGACGGTTGTCCAGCCCGTTCCGGATGCCGACGCTGAGGGCGCCCTTCCTCCCGATTGGGACGGTGTCATTATGGCAGGCACGAGGAGGAACACGTCTATTGTCGCATTCCAGGGCCAGGTCACAGGTGCGCATACGCTGAAGCTCTGGGCCATGGAGCCTGGTTTGGTTGTCGAGAACGTGGTTCTTGGGAACCCTGAGTGGACGGCGTTGGGGCCTCCTCAGAGCGTCCGAGCTTAAAGATACCCTTTCTCAAGTTATGAATATTTTTCTCTCCCCGAGTTCACGATACGACTGTTGGGTGGGTTTCTTCGAGCGGGTTCCTGTTCCTCATATTCATACTTCAGACCCTAGTGTAATATCACGTCCAAAATCAGTATTGATGTCTTTGTGGTTTCGTCCTCGACTGCCTCCGTGTCATTCATGCTCGGAATCTGATGTATCGTGGTGATTGATCACGCACGATGGCAATTAAGGTTGTTCGCCGTCAATAAATACTGTTAGTGCTCGCACATGTTGAACTTCGCTTGCATGACCGTCTCCTTGTACTCGCCCACAAAAGCACTCCGCTCTGCGATCAGCTCATCGCGGTATTCCTCCGCTTCCTGCAATGTCATCGTGCCTTCCAAGTTTTCCGCGATCATGAGCTGTATCTCTGGAGGAAGGCGGCCGGACAACGAGGTATAGACTGCCTCGCGGATCCATGCATCTTGCTGGGGCGGCACGTCAGTGGCAGAATGTATACGCTGCGTGGGGTCGACAAGGAAAAACGCCAGGATCTTGCGATGGCCAGGCTTGGCTGGATCCGCGAGCGAGAAAGGCGACACACGATGCTGATAGATATTCGGAAAGGCGAGCGATACGCCTTGTCTCGTATTGATGCTACCTCGCTCCTGTACGAGCTGAGATCCGCTATCCGCCAGTCAGATCATGCATTCAGACCAACGGTGGAAATGACTGACCGGTCCATGCCCCACAGGATCGACGAGCAGATGCTGTCATTTTGCTGATGGTACGCTGGCTCGCTAGTGGATACACGGAAGGCAACGGTAGAATCCGTGGTGTTCTCGCTATCATAACACTAGACAGCGTCAATGACTACATGATTTTCCAGTGTTTGAATTGAAAATTGACTTGCATATATACCAGTGCTCACGATGTGCTCGTTTAACATGCCTGCGCAATGTCAACAGCAGGATCTTTGCGTATGAGGTCGAAAGGCAGTACCTTCCACATGCCAGCTTCCGCCAGGATAGTTTGACTTTTCTGGGGTCAGATGAATGCTTGCGATTTTGACAATGATTTGGAGTGTCCTGTCACGGAGGCTGAACGTCTTGAAGTTCCGCTCAAGTGCGCCCGTGTATTCCGGGGGAGCCTCGGGCAAAATCATGTTCTGCGTCCGCATGAATGCCATCGTGCGTTCCGCTTCTGTTTCACCCGGCCAAGAAGCATAGCCATTCTTTTCGCCTTCCCTGTCGTATGCAGGATCATTTGGAAAATCCGGCCGGTCGCGCCTGCTCCAGATACAAGGTATAGCACCTGGCGTCCAACAATCAATGCGAGAGGATGGGCAGGCAGGCTTCCAATCTTTTTCATATCCCCGGTTCGTCTCAAATGTCATGTCTTGTACTGAACCAAGAACGCGCTCCCACATGGGCACGAATGTCGCAAGAATATCTTCAAGCGTTGTGATCAAAGCTGTGTTTGAGGGGTGTATGTTATTGATGTATGGCGAGATGAGGCGGATACTCCCGTCTTCTGCCACATGGAGATCAGACGGTAGCCAGGAGAAGTCAGGAGAGAAAAATTGTTCGTCTTCAAATTCTGGTGGTGGAGGGATAGGTGTAAGTGACAGCGCAGTAGTGTCGGATGCGGCGCCAGAACGAGCGAGAGTGACATCATAAACCAAGCAATAGAGTGAAGGATGCACGAGGTCAAGGACAAGTCCGTCCGATCCAGGATGCCAGTCTTTCTGGATTTCGGGAATGGCCTCGAGCTCAGCAACGCAAGTGCGTAGTCGAACAGCGAGGTCATCTAGCACAGAATGATGAGAGAAGAATACCGCGTCATTGCATCCGTGCTGAAAAAAAATTATGGTCAGGCATGGTCCGGATGTACAGCCAGGAGCGTTTGGCTGTGGATTCCATACCTGAATGCCCGTCTTCGTATCTATAAGACTCGCATAGCCCTCAAGCTCGCCAAGAACATAATCAACCTGGAAAGACGTCAGGTTTTAGCAGATGGAGATTCAAAGAACTTCACCATCCGTTGGGAGAGCTTTTCTTCGGGGGGTAGCGGCTCCTGCTGTTCAAGAGCTTCATTGCGCCATCGTTGCAGAATTGACTTGTTCTTCGCCTTGATATGCCAATCACTTTTACCGCAAATTGACCATGAAAGCCTAATCATGCGAAGCTCTGCTAGCTGATGGTGGATTCACCCCCCATCGGCAGACTAAGTGTGACCTGGCAGGAGAGCGGTTGATGTCCACAGTAGGCGTGAAAGCCGGTTTCAGGGGTAAAAAATGGGTGAGGAAGCTCGCTCTGCACCTGATCAGGATGATTGTCTGCCATGAGATGAGATTCAGGTTCCAACCAACTTGCCAACCAAGTTGAAGTTACCTGACGCTACGTGCCGACGCCTAGGCTCCTGTAACCAACCTGTAACGGGCCGCTCCGGATGCTTGAACAGTCGATGTGCTGACTAATCCGAATTTCTCGTCTTGCAGAACGCGTCCATGGCCTCCGTTGTGCAGTTCAGCGGTCATCAGCACTTGCGGCATCGTCTGGTGCTCTCCATCCTCAGCGGAAAGGTTATAAAGATCGACAAGATCCGCACAGACGACAAAAACCCCGGTCTACGAGGTGTGTCTGCGTGAACACCTTCTGGTCTGCCCAGGAGTTAAACAGCGACTTTTCACCCATATTTCAGATTTCGAAATCAGCTTGTTGAGATTATTTGAGAAGACTACCAATGGCACTGTTATTGAGATATCTGTCACCGGTGTGTGGTGTACTGTTGTTCGCCGTACCCGCTCTAATACGCTCTTCAGGTACTGCCATCCTGGTAAAGCCTGGGATTATTTCTGGGGGTTCTGTGTTGAACCATGATTGCCCTCTGTCGCGATCCATAGGCTACTTTCTGGAGCCTATTATCATGATTGCACCATTCGCTAAAAAGCCATTCAACCTGACCCTTCGGGGGATCACTACCGACGACAAGGACCTTTCCGTGAGTCATGTAGTGCCTATGTCGGGCTGAGTCTCTAAGTATCGCACATAGGTGGATCTCATCCGCACTGTGACATTACCCCACCTCGACTTTTTCGGTATATCGGATGGTCTGGAGCTCAGGGTGTGTATAGCATGAGGTCATCCATCCTGTTCAAACTAACGCGCCGTCAGATACGAAAGCGCGGGTCTCCACCGCTAGGCGGTGGCGATGTCCAATTTCTGTGTCCCATAGTAAAGCAACTCAAGATTTTGAACTTCGTCGACCCGGGCAGAATTAAGCGAATCCGCGGTATATCGTGCGTATGCTTCAAACGTCCTCGACTTCGCCTGGCTCATTTCTTAATAGCCATGCCGTGCGCGTGAGCCCGCAGTTCTCCAACCGCATGATTGAAGCCGCGCGTTCTGTGCTTAACCGCTATATTCCGGACATATACCTCTATTCAGATGTCTATAAAGGCGAAGACAGTGGAAAGTAAGTAGGCACATTGCAGTCCCGCCACCGGATATGCTTACCAGGTTGATATAGGTCACCAGGTTATGCTTTGACGCTGCTCGCGGAGTCCACCACCTCTGCTATGCATTCTGCGGAGGCCATATCTGAACCTGGGGTTGCGCCGGAAGACATCGCGACGCGTGCAGCGCGATCCTTGCTGAGCGAAATTCGGCGAGGTGGCTGCGTAGACAGGAAACACCAGTCTCTCGTGCTCCTCTTCATGGTGCTCGGAAGCGAAGACGTAGGACGCTGTAGAATGGGCGAGCCTACAGAACGGACGTAAGTTTTTCCTTTTCTTCAATCGTTTACCAGGACAAACAACTCACGCCATGGTTCCCTTCAGTATTCAATTCCTTCGGGATGTAAAAGATGTCTTTGGTACATCATTCAAAATCACTCCGGTCGATCCCTCTGGCGGTTCCACGGAGCTCACATATTCATGTTACGGTACTGGCTACATCAACACCAATAGGTCTTTGGCGTAAATCAGAGCAACATATACCTGTATCCATAGTCTACCTCATAACTTATTATCTGATCTATCCTTACATCATAATCCACAAATACACTCACACCCAGAGAAAGACAGCTTCATCCTATCGATGTATAATCAAGACCTTCCCATAATCGCTATTCCCCTTCCCCTCGCCGATCGCGACTAGCCACGTCTCAAGCACTGGCCACCCAACCTCAAACTTCGTACATAGCTCGTCCGTATGATGCTCCCCGTCCAGCAGCGCCGCCAGCTCCGGCGGGTACGCCACCGGCAGCGGCACCACCTCCTGCCCACCCGCGGCCGCAATCGACTTCTGCGTCGCGATCGCGGGCGAGGACGGCGTGCGCGCGGGGCGCGGCCGCGCAGGCAGCGTCGAGAAATCGCGCGCGCCGCTCGCGCCGTTTCCCGCGAGGCCCTGCACCGCGTCGTAGATCGCCTGCGGGGACACGAGCGAGTTGCGGCGGCCCTCGCTCCCGCTACCCCGGCGCGCGAGCCTGTATGTCCGCGGCGCGCGGGGGCTCACGGGGCTGGAGAGTGTCGAGCCGCGTCCTGGTCCGGGTCCCGGTGGGCGGACGCTGCGCTGCAGTTGCTCGAGGTTTAGCTCTGCGATGCTTCGTCGGGAGGAAAACGCGCTCCACGACTCCTCGCTGGCGGACGCACGGGTCAACCGGGTCGCCGTTTTAGTGTCTGGGGACACGACGGCGGCCGAGGCGTCGGACGGGCGGCGGCGCAGCCGGGATTGTGCGGCGTCCGTGCGGGGGCTGGCGGGGAGCACGGGCGGCGCGGTGAGGCTTGCAGCGCGCTTGCGTCCTTCGGGAGAGGGCGGCGATGGGGACTTCTTGGGTAATTCTTTGGGTGCGCCGCTGTCTGACACGAGAACGGGCCACCGGTGGACGCGTCGCAGGAAACCCTTCAGGGATGGAGGTTAACTCGGGTATGTACAATTATGGGGAGTGGGCGGACCTTGATAACGCCAAAGCTGGTAAATCGACGGGGGTCGATTCCTAAACCGCGGATATCGTGATCCTGCATCCATTCGAATACAGATTTACCCGGCTTCAGACGCGAGTAAATATGCAAGAGTTTGGGCCAGTCCGGAATCATCTTGCCTATCCTCTAGGGGATCAGCAGTTAGAAAAAGGAAGGCGAGACATATGCTGACCTTCCTTCGTAACATAAGGCCCGCATTCCTCCCGTACATGCGACTCACAGGCAAGCCATTGAATGCTCTTCCGAAGAGTGTACATATTCGAATATTGGAATATGTCGATCGTCATGATGACTTGATAATACCTGCGCATACTTCAAGCTACAGGCTTCCAAATGAAGGACAATGCACGTACAGTAGGTGTGAGATAGCTTGTCGTGTCAGCTCAATATCACAGTCGGCTAAGTGGGCAATGCGGCTAACGTGGTTCGTGCCGTCGATATATTTGCAGACCTTCATACGGTACATGAAATATTCTGGGAGTAAGGGGGGTTCTAGCCTACCTTCACCATGGTGAGATCCCAGTTCGGCTCTATGATCTTCTGCAGGTCGATGAGCGCGAGTGGGACAGCCCAGTCCTTGACCGGCGGAGGATTCGGGTAAAATGGGAAAATCTTGAGTTCGATCGAATTAAACCTGTCCACGGGGATTGAGGTCTCCGAATAAGAGTTCAGATCCTCGTAAAGTTGTTCAAGAATGGCATGAATTTTGGGAGATGTGTCTGGCGAGGACAAGAATGACGACTCTTCCTGTGGTGCTCGTCAATACGCGAACGCGTCGGTGAGCGTATATTCTTACCTCGCAGGACGTCAAGACGCGACTAACTTTGCGAACCACCGGCTCATAGCAGCTAAGGTCCGCCGAGCGATCGAAGACGAAGCAGAGATTGAAGCGGAAGTAATTGCGCTCGTAGTCTCCTCTCAGCTCTGCAGGAAAACCGATAATCTTATACTTCTTGGTCGCGCATATAACCAGCCGTCCGCACATCTCGCTCCGCGGGATGACATATTTTGAGATATCGTCAAAATAGAAGAGTGTTCTCTGCGCAGATAGGGAGCGTTTCTGTGGTGAAAGCTTAGTTAGAAAATCAGGGCGATATGGCGAGGGTGAGGGGTAAGGGGAAGGTGAGGTGAGGGAGATGCTCGATGCGCGGGAACTCGAGGCGCTGGTGACTGCAGTGGGAGGCAGAGAGGGAATTGGGGATGAATTGAAAGAACTATTCCCAGATGCAGCACCGGAGGAACTGGCAATGAGGCCCTCGGGAACTTGATAGACAATCTTGGGTCCTTGTCGGACGTCGAAGATGGCGTAGAACACAGATTGAATGCGAGGCAAGAATGAATCACTATCTGCAGCCATGTCAGTGTAAAGTCATTAAGAATAAGTTCTGTGTATTAGAAGAAGGCTTTCAAGCCTCGAATGTAGGATGGTGGTGACGGCAGGAGCTGGTGGGAGTTAGAGAAGACCGTGACAGGTCGGCGCGCCTGGGTCATTGTCCTTTGAAAGCCACAGACGCGTTTCTCATCCAAGATAAGTTCGCGTGTTGTCACTATCTTGCGCGCTCACCATATCTTCATAGTCTATTCAGGATGATGGCCACTGCTATTCCAGCCGGTTTCCGCGCGTTGCCGTTACCGCTTGTTCAACTCTCTCTAGCAGCTGTCCTCAAATGCGGACAATCGTTTCGCTGGTCCATTCACCCCTTACATGTCTCACTCCCGTCTGACCCCACTGTGCCTACCCACGAATACCGACTATGTCTGAGGGATCGCGTTGTGTGCTTGCGGCAGTCACCCGACACGCTTTTCTACCGAGCCATCTTTCCTTCATCTCCTGCACCACTTCACGAGGACGGTTTGCGGGAGACCGAAACGTTAGCGTGGATAAGAGATTACTTCCAGCTCGACATAGACCTGGTCAAACTATATGACGAATGGGGTGAGCGAGATCCCGTATTCAGGAGCTTCAGGTCCCGCTTCGAAGGCATCCGAATGCTACGACAGGACCCTTGGGAGAACCTGGTGTCGTGCGTCTCCAATTCTTTGCGTAAGACGTTCTCCTGACTCGCATCCACAGATTTATATGTTCCTCTAATAACAACATTGCACGCATCACCAAGATGGTGAAGTCGCTTTGCAAGCAATACTCCCCGCCTCTTGTCTCCCTCGCGATACCCCGTCCTGAAGTCAGCGACTTACCTATACCACCTCTTGATGCTCGCGATGCAGCGGAACAGCAGATGGAAGAATTTCACCCATTCCCACCTCCGTCACGCCTTGCTGATCCCGAAGTGTCCGCGACTCTGCGTTCCCTAGGCTTTGGCTACCGTGCAGATTTCATCCAGAAAACAGCTCGAATGCTTCTGGATGCGCATGGGCCGCAACCCTTGTCTAGCGGGGAAGAGGCTCCTGAAGCATGGCTCAGGACTTTAAGAACCACGTCGACAGCTGATGCTAGAATAGAGCTACTCAAACTCATGGGAGTTGGACGCAAAGTCGCAGATTGCATCTTGCTTATGAGTCTTGATAAGGTCCGTCAGCGCCTCCGGATGGCTTTGCATGATCGACTCTTACCCTTCTCCAAATAGAGAGAAGTCATACCAGTCGATACCCATGTATACCAGATTGCAACGAAGCATTACGGAATGCGAAGCACAACTGGGTCTGGGTCGAAGCAGGCCATGAATCCGAAATTGTACGACGAAGTTAATACGAAGCTTCTCGGCGTTTGGGGGGCCTACGCTGGTTGGGCACACTCGGTACGTGTGAGACGCGCCGTATGTTGATGTGTTATTCATTGGAAGTTGCAGGTACTCTTCACCGCAGACCTGAAGTCATTTGCATCCTATGGTCTTCCCACTCCATCTCCAACACCCGCAAAACGCCTTTCTCCTGTCATCTCCGGTGATGACGCTCTGCCACCGCCTCCCACTACTAGTCATTCCTCGAAAAAACGGAAATTCAGCGCGAAGGTTCCATCGGCGCAGCACATATTACAGGACGGGCCATCTGGTGTCGACTTGGATCATAGTGTTGACGAATCTGGTTCTCTGGCCGAGAGGGTGAAGCGACGACGCAGGCATGCCTAGGCATGCGCCGTTCCGATATGCTCACTTTGAAGATGGTTCTCTGGCCATTTTTCTTGTTCTAATTGAGGGACGCGTAGTTTAATATATATGCTAGGCATGGGCAAGGGTGCGGAAGGATATCGATATCCGACTGACCCCTTACCGCGTTGCTCATAACTTACTATTATGTATGCCAATTGTGTTCATGGCGCCCATCGAAATTACTATGAAGGCGGTGATATGTGTCTGGCCGGCTTAACGACGAAGAGCCGTCGTATGAACGACCTACTTACGTGCGGAAAGTTTCACACCGCAGCGAAGTTGCGTTATCGCCGGCCGTCTGTGTGTTCCGCTGCACAAGTACTGCAAGTGGTGCCTACATCAGACGCGTCATCCGAGGCGCCTTCGGTTCCTACTTATACCACACATTTGCCCTCGGAACTGCAACCTGCAAGCCCCCAACCATCCGACGATGTCTTCGAACATAGCACAGGAGGCGAACGACTCAGTCCCTGACGAAGTCGACGCGAACGCCTCCGACACCGCTTCCGAGCCCGAAGACGGCGCGCCGGCTGCAGGACCGTCGGAAGCGGCCCCGACGCCGTCCTCCTCCAAGAAAAAGAAGAAGAAGCGCTCCAAGGCGGCAAAGATCCTGAACACGCTCAAGGGCAATGAGGTGCCGCGGCCGATTGTGAACGAGGTGATGGGGAAGGTGAAGGAGCAGCATGGGGACGCGGCGGGCGTGGACGAGGAGACGGTGCGGCAGATCTTGCAGCAACTGCAGATCAAGGACGTTTTGCAGGGCAAGGCGGGTCTTGGAGGCAAGAACAAGAAGGATGCGGGCGATCATAAGGTGAGTCTACGCTTGCTGCGAATTTTCACTGTGCTCATGCTGAGATATGGCAGTTCTGGGCTACACAACCTGTTCCTCATGGTGGTTCGTTCCTCACTTCACTGGGTGCACAGCTCCGTTCTGATGTGAAGTTAGATGATGAAATCGAGGAGAATGGCCCTATTGAACCCTCCAAGCCTCGTGAGGAAGTGCGGCAAGATCCCTACCCACTCCCGAAGGACTTTGAGTGGAGTATCCTGGACATTGAAGATCCCGCGCAGGTACGGAATGGATGCTCCACAGTCTTACTCGAATGCTGAAAATACACGCTACAGCTAAGAGAGGTATACGAACTGCTATCGGCAAACTATGTGGAAGACGACGTCGCGGCGTTCCGCTTCCAATATACGGCCGAGTTTCTGGAATGGTATTGTCCTTCCTTCGATTCAAATTTCTCAATTCTAAACCCCTGCACCAGGGCTCTGAAGCCACCAGGCTGGCATAAGGAATGGCACGTCGGTGTACGCGTCTCTGCGACGAAGAGGCTTGTCGCATTCATCTCTGGTGTCCCTCTGAACATCCAAGTCCGCGGGAAGTACGTCGTTGTCCTACCTTTTTGTTCCCGTGAAATCTCACCGCCGCCAATTTTGCTAGCAACATCCCAGTCAGCGAAATCAACTATCTCTGCATCCACAAGAAATTGCGCGCAAAGCGGCTCGCGCCAGTTCTGATCAAAGAGGTAACGCGCCAATGCCATTTGAAGGGGATCTTCCAGGCTATCTACACAGCGGGTGTCCTGCTGCCCACGCCCGTCTCTACGTGCAGGTACTTACCCTCCTCCAACCGAACGATGCGTCCTCTGAACAGCAGCCAGGTATCATCACCGCACGCTGAACGTGCAGAAACTCGTCGACGTCAAATTCACATACGTCCCTCGAAATATGACGATCGCGCGCATGATTCGCCAGTACCAAGTGCCGTCGACGCCGCAGCTCACGTCGTCTGGCCTGCGCGAGATGGAGGAGCGCGACGTCGAAGCCGTTATGGAGCTCTTCGAGCGTTACATGCGACGGTTCGACATGAAGCCGGTTATGAGCGTCGAGGATGTGCGGCATCAATTCCTCAGCGGACGTGGCCGGGGCGACATCGACTCTGCCACGAACCGGAGGGAAGGCCAAGTCATTTGGACGTATGTCGTCGAGGTTTGTGATGTTTTCTGTGCTCTCAAGAACCAGCGTTTCATTGAATACCATACTTAGAACCCTGAGACGCACAAGATTACCGACTTCTTCTCGTTCTATTCGCTTCCGTCGACCATCATCGGCCACGCCAGGCACAACTTGCTGGAGGCCGCTTACCTCTTCTACTACGCGACCGATACGGCCTCTGAGGACCCGGAGGATGCGCGCGGCGTGCTGAGCAAGCGGCTGCAGACGCTGATCAATGACGCCGTTATCGTCGCGAACCATGCCAAGTTCGATGTCTTTAACGCGTTGACTCTGATGGACAACGTCAAGTTCCTGCAGGATCTCAAGGTGCGTAGACTAATTAGGCATTGAACGTGCAGTTGCTGATCGGAAACATCATTCCGCAGTTCGGAGTCGGTGATGGTTTGCTCAACTTCTATCTCTACAACTGGCGAACAAAGCCCCTGGCAGGGCTGAACGCCACGGACGACAGAGGGGCAGGACGGGGCGTCGGTGTGGTCATGCTGTGATCTGAACCAATTTGAATATGGATGTATACCTCTGACAGGCACGAAATATATGACCAGTATAATTCATTCAATCCGGTCTAAGCGGGTAGTTGACTGTAAGTATCGTACTATCGTACAGATGGGATTGTGCGCCACGTTCAAATGAAATACAAGAGTCCTGACGTTCAGCGAGGTCTAGTCACTGTCAATGACAATCACGTCGTCGTCGTCGACGCCCCAGTCTTCTTCGGGCGACGGACTGCGCTCCTGTCGTGCTGACCGCTGAGGCAGCCGGGGCACACTGGCTCCGCCTGCGCCAATCTGGCCTGAACCCACAGCTCTGGAGTTCGTCGATGCAGACGAGCGGGCACCCAACGTTTGTCCCCCGGTACCCCATTTCACTTCATCCGCAGGTTTCTCTTCTTTCTCCTTCTCCTTTCCCTTTGCCGACGGGGACGGCTGGGGTTGGGCTGCTTGCCGGCCGCTGAGCGTGTTGCCACCGCCTGTAAACGTCGAGGGCTGTTCCGGCGTAATCAGCAAAAGTAAAATCACCGAGCAAGATGGCATATACCTCAGGAGCACTATCAGGTTCTGTCTGCGGAGGTTCGTACGGCTGGATATTGAAGCCAAAGAAGAGCTTTCCGAAGGGTAGATTCAGGGGCGCGGGGACCTTTGACTCGGTAGTCAGGTCATCGTTCGAGATGACACGGTGTTGACTACGGACGATATGTTATTTGGACGAAAGAGCTCCGTGGAAGGAACACTTACTCTGTCCGAATGATTTTGCTTCCTTCGGGAACAGCCTCGGCCTTCCTGTGGCTGATACCACGTCCCTTCGTCTTGCGGCCACCCAGCGTCTCGCCTTTGCCCTTGAAACTCTCCCAGTGGTCGCCATCCTTGCTTAGCCCGGTCGCAGCTTTACTTGTCCCTGCGAACGTGCCACCCATCGAGCTGGCTGGTCTTGATGAACCAGGAGTAGAAGAGCTCAGATCGATATTGAGTTTCGACGCCATGGTAGACGGAGGGGCGGCCTTGGGCCGTTCGGGCTCCACATAGCCTACGGGTGCTGCAAAGTCGACCTCGAGGTCGGTGTCCAGGACCGAAATCCCCTCTCCACCCGGCATAGTCTCCATAACGAGAAGTCCGAAGACAATAGAATTATAGGAGATTTCTATTATGTCACCTTGCGTGAGAGCGGAGAAATTGCGGAGAGCTTGTTCGAGCCTGCGTGTCCTACTGTCAGCTAAAGGGGACGCCGCAAAATAAGATATGCTTACACTGCTTTGGGATCCGATATTTCGAGGAAATGGACATGCTGGGCTTGTAGCTTGACGAACTTGCCTTTCGGCAGCTCAGCTCCAGTAATGCGTATGGGATCTCCTTCATTCAAACGCAGAGTCTTCATCATCCAATAAGGCAGATGAACAACTCCCTCTTCGGCGATGAATTCGAGGACACCAGCGTGTGTCGATGCTGCAGGATTGGCCGGGTTACGCAGCTTGAACATCCATGGGGACTCGAGATCCAGCGATGTCAGGTGAGCCAACGCCGATGGCGGCATGATGACTGCAAGGAGAGTAAATTCGCCATCGATGGGTAAGATGCTTCACGGATGGCCACGCACTCTTTCCTCCATAACTGAGATTCTCTCGCTCCCTGCCCGGGAGCATAGCTACACTGTATGCCTTCAAGTACTCATCGTAGGAGCCTGCGTTAGCACGACGTCCTGGTGGCCCATAGCCTCCACCAAATCCTCTAGAATCAAGAATATGTGATAAGCTCGAATATTAGAGTGCAACGGATAACGGCCGCGTCATACTGGGCTAACTGGGCGAAGAGACCTCCTGGGCCGCCGTTATTCATGCCTCCCTGTCCGAACTAGTACGTCGAGATCAACAAACCGCGCAGCAATCAAAGATGTGAGAACGAAGCGTACCAAATCCATGTCGTAGTGTGTATGCCGAGGTTGCGGGGTAAGAGATGTGCGGGCAAGGCAGATGAATGGAGGCGAAACTGAGGCTCAAGCGCCCGTGTCCCAAAACGGAGTGCCTACGCAATCCCCCACGTGACCCATTTATTTCCTTTTTCGGGGCAGCCTCATTGAAGGCGTTTCTCGACATTTCGGTCTCTCAGTCACCTCCTACGCGACTCAACCTTTTGCTGTTCGTCTGCAATCATCTGTCATGGCTTCAAAAGCACCTTCAGCACCATCGGGCGTTCCGTCGCTTGCGAGCGGTCAGAACAAGGCGTTCAACGACAAGGTGAGTCCAGGAGTAATTCAGATGGGCCAGGACTAAAAGACGCGTATTTCAGGGCAAGCCCATGGAGGTTCGCCTGTCCAATATGGTCGCTGCCAAAGGTAGGCAACCTAGCGAGAATATATGGTGCCTTTGAACGTGTCTTAATGTTCCCTTAGCGATTAGTGATGCAGTCCGGACGTCCCTTGGTCCCCGTGGTATGGACAAGATGGTGAGTTGCGTATTAAAGCATCAACCCTTCATCCCCTCATCGTATGGTCCAGATCCAAACATCAAAAGGAGAGGTCATCGTGACCAACGATGGCGCAACAATCCTTCGCAGCATCCAAGCTCTGCATCCCGCTTCGAAAATGGTGGAGCTATTCCTACTATGGGCCTCATGATCATATACTGACTTTAGCGCAGCTGGTAGACCTTTCAGCCGCACAAGATATCGAAGCAGGCGATGGCACCACCAGTGTCGTCGTTCTCGCGGGCAGCTTGCTCGGTGCTGCTGAGAAGCTTCTCCAGAAAGGCATCCATCCGACAATCATCGCCGAGTCTTTTTTGAAGGCATCAGCGAAGGCTGTTGACTTCCTCACGGAGATTTCCACTGCGATAGACCTTAACGACACTGCTACCCTTTTGCGTGCGGCGAGCACTTCGCTAAACTCCAAGGTAGCTATTTACGATATTGTTGCGGTGTTCTGCCTGACGGTGTTGGTAGATCGTATCGCAATACTCTTCCACTTTGGCGCCAATCGCCGTGTCTGCCGTTACGCGCCTTGCTTCGCCTACTTCATCCAATGTTGATCTCAGGGATATTCGCATCGTGAAGAAGGTTGGCGGTACGATCGAAGACACCGAGCTGATCGACGGCGTCGTCCTTAACCAAAACGTCGTGATCGCTGCTGGAGGTCCTACAAGAATAGAGAAGGCCAAGATCGGTCTTATTCAGTTCCAACTGAGCGCACCGAAACCCGATGTAGGTTAAAGTATCCTCTTTCTGATACCTGGTTGCTAATCTTCGTTTCCTGCAGATGGACAACACTGTCGTCATTAACGATTATCGGCAAATGGACAAGGTCATCAAGGAAGGCCGTGCCTATCTCCTCAACCTCGTCAAAAAGATCAAGAAAACTGGATGCAACGTCCTGCTCATCCAGAAATCGATTTTGCGCGATGCTGTTGACGAGACTTCATTGAACTTCCTGAAAAAGCTGAACATCTTGGTCATCAAAGACGTTGAGCGCGATGAGATCGATTTCTTGACGAAGAGCTTGGGATGCAAACCAGTTGCCGACATCGAAGCATTCTCGGAGGACAAGCTCGGCTATGCCGATCTTGTCGAGGAAACCAACCAAAACGGCACGAAGGTCGTCAAGATCACTGGTGTGAAGAACAAGGGACGCACCGTCAGCATTCTTGCCATGGGTGGCAACCAGCTCGTTCTCGAAGAGTGTGAACGCAGTCTTCACGACGCGCTTTGTGTCATCCGGTGTCTCGTCAAGAAGCGGTGAGTGAATATAAACCTCGCGAGCTCATCCTAGATGTAACCTTTCCTCCTGAAGGGCCCTTATCGGCGGTGGTGGTGCGCCTGAGATCCACGCATCCCGCATGCTTTCGCAATATGCGCAGTCGCTCAAGGGTATGGAGGCGTATTGCTTCCAGGCCTTTGCCGATGCACTCGAAGTCATTCCGACCACGCTTGCGGAGAATGCTGGCTTGAACCCCATCGCGATCGTCACTGAACTGCGCAACCGGCATGCATTGGGCGAGCGCAACGCTGGCATCAACGTGCGCAGGGTTAGTATTGTCTTAGTGATTTGCATCGAAGTGCACCGATTAACCTTTTGATCCAATTTAGGGTACCATCTCAAACATCTTGGAGGAGGATGTCGTGCAGCCATTGCTTGTCTCGACAAGTGCTGTCGAGCTGTCTACCGAGACTGTGACGTTATTGCTGAAGATCGACGACTATGTGCAGGCGCGGTGAAGGTGCAAATCAATATGTATTCTACGACGTTACCTCGCGATTTTGCGGTGCGAGGTTAAAAGCATTGCTTGTATTCATCCTAGCATAGATCAATCTGACCCTGTCGCGAGAATCTACGGTCTCACACGATGAGCACAACCGTATCATCATGGACCAGTTTAAAAACGATAATAACTTGCAGTAAAGTTGCAGTGAAAAAGTAGTCTGCCTCCTGTTGGGCGCTTAATGCTGCCTTCGCATGCGAACGAGCCTCGGCATTTCCCGGCCGCGCGAACCTTACCGTACCTCCACCTCCCAATATAACCCCCAAACAAGCCTCGAAGCCGGCATCCGTCAAGGTGAGCACCCCCAGACTCTGTTTCTCTGATAAGCGTTTCGTCAGAGGTCGTGCTGCTGCTCCTGTGAAAGTTGGGGTGTTGAGATTTAGGCATGAGGGGGTGGATTGCGAACGAAGAGGTTGGATGAGGTTCGGTGGCTGAGAATTTGCGTGCTGAGGACGACGCATACGGTTTCAAGCAGATCCAGAGGGCCCCGGGCATTGATATGGAGAGGGCTTTATGTCGTCGGGCTGTCAGAAGCTCTGACGCTTCCCCTCATATGAGCGCAGGACGATTCTCTTCCACCAAATTACTCCGACTTTCTATCTCCCCCGCGCGCCCCAACAACTTTCTGACGCAACCATCCCTGTTTGTAGACTCTTGAAATGGCCCCTACCAAGACAACGAAGGGAAAAGCGGCGGTGAAAAGTGCGTTTCGCGCCCTTCGCGTTTTCGACCTAAGTTGACGCGTGTTTCGCATGTGCAGACACCAAGGGGAAGGCGTCGAAGGACACCAAGGCCAAGTCCGCTAAGAAGGCGGCACTGCAGGGCACCCATGGCCACCACTCGCGCAAGGTTCGCACCAGCGTGTCCTTCCACCGCCCCAAGACCCTCCGTCTCGCGCGCGACCCCAAATACCCGCGCAAGAGCATTCCCCATGTGCCCCGGATGGACCAGTTCAGGACAATCGTCTCGTGCGTGCTGTTCTTTGCATGATATGCTGAGTATACAGCGACTGATTTACCTTTTGTGTCAACAGGCCGCTGAACACTGAGTCCGCGATGAAGAAAATTGAGGAGCACAACACCCTTGTGTTCCTCGTTGACCTGAAGGCGAACAAGCGCCAGATCAAGGATGCGGTGAAGAAGCTTTGGGACGTGCAGGCCGCGAAGATCAACACCCTTATCCGGTGAGTATCTCTCGACTAGACCAAAGCCATCTGTATCTCACCCACATTCCTACCTAGACCTGACGGCAAGAAAAAGGCGTATGTGCGGTTGACGGCGGACCACGACGCGCTGGATGTTGCTAACAAGGTTTGTTTCTGTGTGATGCGCGTATTCTAGCAGTCAACTGATTGCATATGGTTCTATCTGCAGATCGGTTTCATCTAAACTATATGTTCAGTAGCTGCTCTTGCCCTCTCCGTCCTCCTCCTCGTCGCCCATTTGTACCGCACGCTTCCGCCTACATGTTCTCTTCTGTCATGCCATGCACATTATGATTAGTTATGGGATGCACGTCGAAACTTGTAGCGCATTGAGCACCTTGAGTTGACGAAAGTGGGAGAAAAATTGTGACACACGACTCCTCTTGAAGACAACACAAACTACTAGGTGAGTTTGTTTCTAAATTTACATGGTGCAAATCACCAAGCGGCGACAGCCCGTCAGAATATGCATTCACATGAACCATGAACAGCTTGGAAGTACTGCTTCTGATGTCGCGAAAACTGAGCAGGTTGTCCAATAACGAACTCGAAAGTCAAGTGCGATGATAGGCAAGGACCATGCTGACGATAATGCGGCCGATTAATAAGTTTATCGCCGGGATAGCTCAGCTGGGAGAGCAACAGACTGAAGAGCAATTGGATTCTGGAGGTCCCGTGTTCAATCCACGGTCCTGGCATTTTTGGTCTATGATCTATCTTTTTCTTCGTTTTCGTTGTGTGATATGCGTGTGTGCCTGTCAATTGGAAGCGTACCACCTATCATATGATATTGACAAGTACTGTCGGCATGAGGGAATTTAGATCAAAGACACACGGCAGGCATATCAAACATAGCTTTGATCCTCTTGCACGACTTGTGCACTCATCTTTGAATCCGTTCTAACCTTGATATGGCTGGGCTCATGATGCATACTTACCGTTTTCCCGTCATCATATGCATCAACCATATCCTGCCCGACCTGTGTAAAAAAAAGGTTTTCAAGCCTGACAAGCAATTCTATTATTTTACGAGGAAATAGAGAAATAAAAATGCCAGGACCGTGGATTGAACACGGGACCTCCAGAAACCAAGTGATTCTTCAGTCTGTTGCTCTCCCAGCTGAGCTATCCCGGCAAGTAGTTAAGTTAAGGCTCGGTCTTATCAGTACTGTCGCACCACCGTCCTGCAAGCTACCAGCAAGCAGCCCATGTTGCCGGCCGGGCGTGTTTAACCTTGTTACGACATTGACACCCGTTCGACCCACTATCCAAAATGTCTGGCACAGGTCCTAGGGAGAATATATTCCCAACGCGTATGGCGTTGACGAACATGAAGACGCGGCTGAAGGGCGCGCAGACGGGGCATTCGCTACTAGCCAAGAAGCGTGATGCACTGACAACCAGGTTCCGTGCCATTCTGCGGAAGGTGGACGAGGTGCGCCGATCTGAGTATCCTGGCTAGGCCATCATGACTTATACGTTCCCCTTGCAATCAGGCGAAACGCAAGATGGGGCGCGTCATGCAGCTTGCGTCCTTCTCGCTAGCGGAGGTCACATATGCCACAGGAGACATCTCATACCTCGTGCAAGAACAGGCGAAATCGGCATCGTTCAGGGTGAAGGCGAAGCAAGAGAACGTCTCCGGTGTTGTACTCCCTGCATTTGAGGTGGATCGGGTCGCCGGGTCTGGTGCGTCTCCTGGCATCTTGTTCAATCGGCCCATGATCTCACCTCTACTATTAATGCGCACTTATAGATTTCAACCTCACGGGTCTCGGCCGTGGAGGGCAGCAAGTACTGAAATCTAAGGAGGTATATGCTAAGGCAGTGGAGACACTAGTCGAGCTCGCCTCTCTACAGACCGCCTTCACCATCCTCGATGAGGTCATCCGTGCAACAAACCGCCGAGTTAATGCAATCGAGCACGTCGTCATCCCTCGACTAGACAATACGATCAAATACATCATTAGTGAGTTGGACGAGATGGACCGAGAGGAGTTCTTCAGGTACGAAGACAAGTACGTCTTTCTCATGAGACCTGACATAGATGCGATCGTTGGCAGGTTGAAGAAGGTGCAAGGAAAGAAGAAACGTGATGCGGAGGCTGCAGAGGCTTTGCGGATAAAAATGGCGGAGGAAGCAGGCCGAGATCCAGACGCCCAACCATCCCTCATCGACGAGGATGACACTGCCGCAGGACCAGGAGACCTGTTGAGCAGCAAAGACAAGGATGTCATTTTCTGATAATGTGTTTTGGGATACGGATCCACTTTCATTGCTGCATTACGAATGTCGCATTTTCATCCCACTGTTGTGCATGAAATCTTCTTGTGTAGGACTGACCGACGCCGGTCTCATACCCTTGACGAACCATGACTGAATACATACAATGAATGAGACAGGCTAAGTGACATCCTACGACTTCGCAAGCTGCTCATGGGGCATATCGTGTGCGATAAGTGCGCATAGATACATGGATGTTTTTAGGGTAATCATGCAAGTGATAGAAGAAACTAAAGTGACCGCGAATCGATTACTGGGAAGAGGAAGGCTTGTTAGCTCAATCTTCACAATACGGGAACAGAGCGGAAACTCACGTCAACCATCTCGATGTCCTCACCAGCCGCCTTCGTTGACTTCGACCGGTCCTTCCGCTCCAGAATCGCTCGCCTTTGAGAACAAGGGCCAATGAGCATATACCATAAATTTAAACTAGATGAAACGCACCTGTCCTTGTCCAGCTTGAGGCTGATGATAACGACATTGCTGGGGTGAATGCCAATAGGGACACTCGAACCGTTCGCCTTGTCGCGCTGCACACGGTCGACGTGGATCACCCACTTCTTGCGGTACACCTGCGTGACCTTGCCCTCACGACCCTTGTATTTGCCCCGCACAATCCGAACCTCGTCGTCCTTCCTCACAGGAATGGCGCGTGTCTAAATTCGAGCAGAATGAGCGCATGATCGGGTCCCAGGGAGGGGCAAAACGGACGTTGTACTTGGTGCGGAGATCCTTCGCAAGCGAAGAGGACATAATTTTGCGGCGGATGGACGAAGGCGCCGAGAAGTGCGCCTTGCGCGACTTGCGCCGGGAGGAAGAGGTATCTGTGAATGCGTAAATTGTCCATCAGCGTTCGTCCGTGCGTACTCCCTCCGTATGCCTCATCCACTGCAGAAGACCGCCATCCATCCGAAGTCCACCTCCAATGATGCAGTTTTTGGGGCCCAGAACACACGTAGACCTCAACAGCAGCAATTCTGAACGTAAACTGACCAGGGTTGAGCTTCATCTTGATCTTGAGGGCGTTACTGGCGGCGACGGCGACGACAAGCTTTTGGTGTATTGGGTTCGCTGTGGCGGAGTTTACCATTTCGCGAGTTGCCGCATTCTTTCCTTTTCTGGTCACACACCGATCGAGAATGGGCGCTTACGCTCACTTGCCTTGCTCCTTCAAGTTGCGTCAGCCACGCTTTCAGCACAATGTCTACAGAAGTGCGTTCTTCAAAGCTCAAGTTCAAGGGTGAGAAGACAAGGAAGAAACGCAAGCACGAAGGAGACGAAGGCGGCAGCAGCAGCCGTCGACGACGCGCCGAAGAGGATGACCAGAGCCCTGACACATGGGTTCGCCCCGAGAATGCAAATGAAATCCGCGGCCCTACTTTCATCTTCCAACCCTCAGACCCATCTCCCATGTCCATAAACTTCGATGCGACGCGGAACCGTATCATGATCCATGCCATGGACAAGGACCTAACGGAAGAGACGAAAGATCTCAGCCTCCCGGATCGCATACCGACCGAAGTGTCGCAGGTCTGGGTGACGACACGGGTCGCTGGCTCACTCACCATCAATCTTCGGACAGGTGTTGGAGAGGGCAAGTTTCTGTCGTGCGACAAGCACGGGCTGGTGTCCGCGGATCGTGAAGCTCGAGGCCCGGAGGAGGAATGGACTCCCGTTGTGTTCGAGGACGGGATGGTTTCGTTCATGAACGTTTATGAGAAGTACCTGAGCGTGGATGAGGTCGCAGGAGGGCAGTTGCAATTGAGAGGGGATAGCGAAGAGGTTGGGTTCCGGGAGCGGTTCTACGTCAAGATTCAGAGCAAATACAAGAAGGAGGCTAATGAGGAAGAGAAAAAGAAGAAAGAGGGACTGGACCAGCCAAAGATGGATGAGGCGGGCATCAAGTCAGTTGACAATCCTCTTCAAATTTGTCGTGAATATGCTGACATCTACGTTCTGCACAGTAAGCTATACCAGGCCTGGGGCCAAGCTCGGTCTGTTGTCTCGAAGGAGGATAGGAAAGAGGTACGTCTCGTTGAGTGCTGGTATTAGTTGGAGACTCATCTGTTTCGGCATAGTTGAAACGAGCTAAGAAAGAAGGACGACTGGCGGAAGCGCTCTTGGACCGTCGAGCGAAGTTGAAAAGGCATGTCCAATAATCACCGTCCCTGGCCCACGCACTCACCTTGTTTTCATAACAGCGACCGCTTCTGTTGAGCTCTGTCCCGCACCTAGACCCTATAATTTATTGAAATTTGCTGGTAATCTTACTACTATCATTGTACCAGTATAGAGCATGTCTCGGATTGCGACAGGATCGTTCTGTGTCAGACTTGCTCCTGACGACGGAGAATTGTTCCCAATGAGGTTTCTTTTAATTGATTGTTCTGAGTTCCCCGCCATAGATCTTGGTGTGGGGAAGATACGAGGACAATTAGACGGCGACCACCGCGAGCGCTTGCAAGTCGCCGGATTTGGGTGGCGGTATTTATAAAGGCGCGCGGCGCGTCCAGTTTGAGCTCTGCACGCGTCGACGGCGACCTGGTGCTCTTTTCTCCTGACGCGATGGTCTTCAAGCACTCCTCCGTAACAGAGGCCTACGGTGTCCTCGGTCTCGAGCAGGTCAGATAAGCATCGCACTTACCCCTGCGGTTCCGTCTCATTGGGTCTTTTGTTATAGGGTTGTACGCTCGATGAGGTGAAGAGTTCGTATAGGCAGGTGAGAGCGCTTCCGCGCACACGTTTGAGCCACCCTAATGATCCTGCCCGCAGATCGCACTACGCGTGCATCCCGATAAAAATCCAGGCAATGAACAAGCTACTGCAGAGTTTCAGCGCGTTAGTGAGGCCTACAACGTCTTGGTGAAGCACCTCGATCGCTCGGTGCCAGACTCGCAACATCATCCCCATTTCCACCCCCATTTCCACCCCGGGGCCTTTAATGATTACGATGAGGACGAATTCTACGATTCCGAAGAGGAGTACTACGATAGCGAGGACGAGTTTGAGGACTATATTAATATGGGGTTTTATACGTGCGTTCTACCTAAGTTCTGCCTACCGCTTAACTCACTCTCCTAATTCTGCTCTGCAGCTTCCTATTCGAGGAGGTGCTTAGAGGACACGCGAGCCGATACAGTCGCGATCGTAAGCCACCTGAACTGCCTTTGTCGTCCCCTTGACTGACCATCGCCTCAGAATATTTCCAGCGCAATGCTCCTAATGTTCACACCCACTCTCATCCCCACTCTCACCCGCGTTTTTATCCGAGAGATGAGCCGCCCTATCAGCCTCAATACACTGCAGAGGACATCAAGCGCATGTGCGAGGAGCAGGAGGACGCGGAGGCTCGTCGGGCCCAAGAGAGCGAGAACCGCAAGGCGGCACTGGAAGAAGAGCGTCTGAAGGGTACGTACCTATGCGCACAACCCCGTATCATTGTTCATGAATATCTTGTAGAGAGAAGAGAGGCTGAAAAACGCCAGAAAGAAAAGGCATCTGGTAAGAAGGCGAAAGCAGAGGCTCTGCGGAAATCTGCCGAGCAGGCAGCACGGGCACAGCAAGAACGTGTGCAGACACTTCGATCTACCGTGTTTGCGGCTGCTCGATGTGGCGACACTGACAAGGTGAAGAAGGGTGTCTACGAGAACGAGGTCGATGCCGCGGGTGGAGAAGTCAAGCTCGGCCATGAGGCATTCGTGAAGACCATGCCCAGTGACCCGAAGGAGACCTTGTTGCATATCGCCTGCAAGAAGGGCGATGTGGAGCTCGTTGAGTGGCTAGACTCTCATGGTCAGTCGTTTTCTGCGTGCAATTATACGAGATCTAATCACAGCACTTTGTATCAGGCGCCGATACCGAGGAGGTCAACTCCAACGGTCTCATGGCCGTCCATCTCGCGTTGCAGGGTGGTCATATTTCGACAATCAAATATTATCTCGAGGCCTATCCTCCAAGAGATTCTGAATCTGTCTGGGAAGCGCCAGCTTCTAAATCCCTCCTGCGCCTTGCCCTTGACTCAACAGAGCCTGAAGCCGTTTGGCTGGTCCTCGAGAACAAGCTTGCGAGCAAGGCCGAGATGAGCAATGCTTGGGACTGGTTGTCGTCGTCTTCTGCGAAGAACGCTTTCCGGTCTTCGGGCCCGAAAAAAGGGAAAGAGTGGGAAGGCAAACTGGAAGAAATCAAGAACCTCATGATGTCCTTCGGCGGGTTTACACGCGCTCCTCCAGCCGAATCCTCCCTTCCGCCTTCCTCCAGAAGCTCCTCTCCAAGCTCCTCTGCTCCAGCAGAACCATCTGTCTCAGCTGACGACGATGCGCGTCCGGCACCTTCGCCACGACAGCAGTACTTCCGCGGCCGAGGTCGGGGCCGGGGTAAACAGAACTATTACCACCAGCAAAATTCGTACACGCCCAGCGCCGATTCTCGTGCCGATTCTGAGTCACCTGCTCCTCCGCAAGGCTTTGTGCCGAACGGCCGTGGCACTGGCCGAGGACGGGGCAGAGGTCGTGGACGTGGCCGCGGTCGAGGACGTGGTGGGCCGCCGCAAGCGCAAGCATGATCCGCACCAGCGAGCCACCGTACGACGCATTCCATCTTCCCATTGTTGTATGTTCTTGTGCACACATCTTTCCGGTTAAGTCTGTTTTTCCTTATCTGTAGCATGCATGCACATACCCTCCGGGTTGCCTCCTTGTTCTCTCAGTATGCAGTCTGATGTTTCCCACCATTGCATCCCTCCCCTTCCTCCTTATCCAGTAAATTACCACAATGTCTTGATCCATGCGTATATCTCTTGTACATTCATAAGTACTAGTCGCTAGAGCTAGAAACAGTTTCTGCATAATCCATTCCAATTCTTGAGCACTTGCGTGAATGTTCCGGAACCGAATTATTATAAGCATTCGCAATGCTCGAAAAGGAAATTGATCTATAAGCGCCGTGGCGTACACAGGTGCAAATAGCCCTCTTCCCCGCCACCGTGTCGAGCGCCGCTGAGTGACGCGCCTTGCTGTCAATCTCTCACCAGTGCATCCCTTTATCCCGACAACAACATGGGCAGACTCGCAGAAATGCAGCGCAAGCTGCTTGAGGTGCGTTATCCTGCATGGCAGACTGGGCGGACTGCTGATGAGCTGGTATTCGCAGCAAATGATGGGCCCGGAGGCAATGGGCGTCGCAAACGCGAACCTCGTCTGGAGCGACGAGAAAGTCTGCCGTAACTTCCTCTGCGGCACCTGCCCGCACACGCTCTTCACTAACACCGTGCGTCCTTTCATCCTTACCTTCCAAGTCTCACGCCGCTGACCCTCTTATCTGCGCATAGAAAATGGACCTCGGTGCGTGCCCGAAGTCACATACGGAGCGCCTCAAGACGGAGTTCCTCGCTGCGCGCGAGGCGAACCCGAGCGACCCCATGTTTGCGCGGTTCCAGACGGAGTATGAGTCGAATATCTTTGCGTTCGTGGACGAGTGCGACCGGCGCATCCGCACGGCGCAGCGCAGGCTGGAAAAGACGCCCGAGGAAAACGCGAAGACGACCAATTTGGTGAGCCCGCTTGTGCATCATATGTGTGTGATAGAGGCTAACGGCGACGAATTTAGATGAGGGAAATTGCTGAGATTGAGTTGGCTATTCAGGGTGGGACGGAGAAGATTGAGACGTATGGTATGTGGCACCTAGCTCTATCTTAGGATTTGTCTGACCGGCTACTGTAGGTGAACAAGGAAAGGTCGAAGAGTCCATGAAGGAGATGGCTGCAATTGAGGCGCTGAAGAGCGAAAAGGGGGAGAAAGAGGTAATCAGTATGCCCTTGTGGCCTGACCATATACTAATATTTCGTGTTTTCAGCGAGAGTTGCAGCAACTCACCGACACGTCCGGAGCATCTGGGCACCAAAAGCTACGTGTGTGTGATGTCTGTGGCGCCTATCTGTCCGTCCTCGACTCCGATCGTCGGTTGGCGGACCACTTCGGTGGAAAGGTGAGCGTTCAGCGTCCTTCTGAAAAATTACTTCAGAGTTAACGCCTCGACCCCATGCCTAGATGCATCTAGGCTACCACGAGCTGCGCAACATGTTGCAGAAGTTCAGAGAGGACCGGGAAAAGCGCAAGTCACAACCGTCATCCGCACCTTCCGCGCCCGGAGGCGGTGCGGCAGGAGTGCCTCGTGGCGGCGATTATCGGTCATCCCGGGACGACTACCGCGGTGGTGGTGATCGCGATCGTGAGCGCGACAGAGGGTACGGGGACAGACATTCATCACGGTACGAGTAAGTTTACTGGTCCGCGGGCACGGAGATTGTTACTGACGTTTATCTATTTCAGCGGTGGCGATAGACGCAGGGGCGGTGATAGGGATCGTTCTCGATCCCCAGGACGGAGACGCTATTGATGCAGAAGTCGCCTTTTGTCGCTTGTTTCAATTTGTCTCAGTCAGCGTTCTCTTTATCGATATGTAGTGTGTGTTGATATTACTGCTTTTAGCTTTCAATTGTAGTTTCCCTGCGGTATGGACAGTTCCATTATCGCTCGGGCCGCATCTGCCTCGGGCGCGCTGGTTGCGCGGGACGGAGAACTGGCAAATGAGAACTCCGTTGTTTGCAACATGTTTGCTCCAAAATCACTTGTTTGGTGGTGAGTTCTTATGAGTGTCGCATGCAATTATTTGTAGATACGAGTCATCTCCGGGTCTGGTCTCTGAATCGTGACAGCAAGAACGCAGGCAGGTCGTGTCTTCTCTTTACGGCAAGTCTTGATGCTTCATGAACATGGTTGCTTGATCGAGTCTAGCGCGTTGCTATAGTAAGGAACGAACGTCGCGTTTATCGAAGCCAGCAACAGCGACGAGGCGTGTTTCCTGCGGAAGGTCTTCATTACGATCGAAAGTCCATGCGTATAATCTTTTGGCGGAGGATGTTGATGAAGGTGATCAGCTGCCTGGACACAATAGCTCGCGAGTCGTCGCGCGGCTTAAATGTGAAGATTTCGTGATGCTTGCAGGCCATGACCTCACGCGTCAGACGGTCCTTTTACTTCCAGATTTGTCGAGCTGAATGACCGTATTGCGTGCGGTCGGGTATCGTGATGGCTCAGAAGCCTGCAGGGATGACCCGAAGGGTAAGTGACAGCAGTACATACATTTCATTTTGGCTCGCGATGGTTGGCGGGATTTCGGCCGCGGTGAACTCGGTGGGACGGGACGTTATGCGCGTTACACGCCGGGAGGATGCAGCCTCTCGCGGCGGGCTCCACAGACGACGAAGCGAGACGTTTAGACTTTTCCAGCGTCGGCCGAGCACGCTTGTAATTGAGTCGCGTATCCTCATGGCGGCCTTGATAGGCGGCCTCGTGCTAGCAGCGCGCCGCGCTTACCGAAGGAGGCATGATGGGCGCCCACGCGTTTGGCGGAACAGCTGTCGGCTATTTCGAAGCGACCTCGCGCCCGTTCTGGATAGAGTTTGCGGCGGTGACGTGTGATCTGCTGCGCGCGGGCCAAGGATGTACGGTGTACAATGCAGTCGACGACAAAACCAGACGAAAATTGTTTGTGCAGGGCGAGCGGTGCCTGAGGAAAAATTCGAAGAGAAAAGAGATTATCTAAGGAGGGACAGGTGACAGTCACGTGGAGTCACAGAATGACGCAGGTCAGCGTGACAGATCTGGGCTCGGGACCGTGACTCTGGGCGTGCTGCAGCGGCCTGCCTCTCTTCGCAAGACAACACCGACCCGTCCTCGCTCTTTGTCTCCCGCCCTCACCACGATCATCCTCCACCGTCCCAGACCGCAGTCTTCCTGCGCTCGTTTTCGCCGACGCGCTTTTTATTATCCTACAGGTCTGTTTCATACCGCTTAGCATCCCCCGGGATCGGGTGAGCGTCTTTCCTGCGATTTGTCTCTGAAACCTCCTTCGCGGCGCCTTAACCCGGCCTTTTTTCTCTAGCTTTGGTGCACCAGACACCCCATTGTCGCACTTAACACTGGCAGTCTCTGATCCTTTGTCCGATTTCCGGCTTTTGGTAACGGTGCGACCGCCGTCGGTCCGTCTCTCCTGCTCTTTGCTCCATCGGACAAATCGTCTCGGGCATGGAATCTCACGATGGGTCTTATCACCACCTCGCCGCTGCTGACCCGTCTCTTCAGCAGCAGCATCCTCTGTCAGCAGATCCCGCCACTTCGTTCGCGAGCGTCATGACTTCGCCTCATTCCGACGTACCCCCGCACCCTCACTCCGCGCCAGCCACCCATCAGGTGCCTACGCTCTTCCCCAAGGACGTAGGTTCAGGAAACTCCCTGCCTATCCCTATGGACGTGACCCTCGCTTCCATTCCCCCGCCACCCATGGACGTGACGCCCATGGACATCCTCAATGCCGCTGCCCCACACGATCGAGCGTCTGCGCCCGAAGCCATGACTACCTACCAATCTGTCCTCAACGGTTCCTACGCAGAGGAACCGCAACAGGAGCGCTCCGCGCAGTCACCCCCGACGACAAACTCCGGCTCCAGCTATCCGTCTCACTCATCGTCCCCGGCCATTCCAGGACTAAACGCAGCCTTTTCGGGGCCATCATCCTCTATCGCTTCGGCCTTAGATAGTCTGGGTGTAACTGTCTCCCGCAGTAGGTCAGGCTCACTGGCGTCTGGTGGCCATTTTCTCGGTACGACCGGGGAACTTGGCCTATCATCTGCGGGCAGCGGCCCGCCTACATCTAGCCATGGATCGGGATATCATTTCTCACCCCGTGAATTCGAGGCGCAGGTCGCAGCAGACAAGGAGGGATCCCCCGACCTTCCTGGGGGGCCCCATCTCATGGTTGTCGGCGACATGCTGAAAAAGTGCGTCGAATATATGTTTCATGCCCAATTTGGCATGCTGTTTGACCGTGTTTGCGTTTTCCAGCATCGTCCATACTGCGAATGCAGCGCGCGCGGCGTGCTCCACCGGCCAGAGCGCAACGGCCGGTGTGAAAATCGACGAGCTGAAAAAGACGATCTCGCTTGTGTCGGAGCTCATCGCGGCCACCAGGTTGGCGGACAGTCCGCCCAGCGACTCCGCTTCCCCGCCACATTTATCTGGGCTCGGCGCGCCGCCCGCTCGTGCTTCGCCACCGCATCTAACGTCGAATTCGAGTGCGTTGCAACAGCAGCAAATCGCGATGCCTCCGCCTGCGTCCTTGGAAATAGGTGAAGGTCAGGCTAGCGAATCGCCCGAGTCGCGCAAACGTTGTGCCTCATCGTTGGTCGGCGATCGTGTGATCAAGGCGCTCAAGCTTGAGCCTCAAGACGAGCCAGCGCTGCAGTCGGCGTCTAGTGTCTCCTTCCCATTCTCCCCACCACCGACCGCTGGACCTATGTCGGCCGTCGAACACGCCTTTCCCTCAAATCCTCCATCCGCTCCCCCGTCTCGTCCTGGCAGCTCGTCTGGTGGTATTCCACCTGGTGCATTGTCGAATGGCGTTCCCCTTCACCATCTCTTCGCCCCAACCCATTCCCCATCCCAATTGTCCAACATGAATTTCGCCCCTACTCCGGCTCAGATGAGCAACACCACGCCACGGCAATCGATAGATTTCAGCGCTACTGTTGGTCCAAATGGTGCATCTCCCCTTGTCCCCAGCCATATGCCGTCCTATGGTCAGCCTCCAGATCCTCAAGGACAATGGGCGAATCAATCTATGATGTACGCCCAGCAACAACAGCAACACGCACAGCTTCCAACAGGTTCGTTGAACGGCGGCATGGATCTGCCAAAAATGAACATATCTGTGCCACCACCGCCATATCCACCGCCATCCTTTACCAGCCCCATCTCCTCTCAACATCCCCAGAATCCGTCAGTACCGCCGTCGATGGGCGGGCCATTATCCCACGACGTTCCCCATATATCACGTACCTCTTCCATGTCAAGCGCCTCTGTAGAAGCTTCCTTTACGTACAACGTCGCCAATGCGCCCTCTGCAATCGACGAGGAGTACCGCCAGTCGCGTCCAGGGACAGCGATCTCACCAGGCCACAGTCCGGATTCGTCACAGGACGACGACGACCGCGACTCTGAGTATGGCGATTACGCCCAGTCGCAGTCGCAGTCACCGCCCTTGCACGGCGAGTTCCGGAGCCGTCTTGGAAGCCTCGACAATGGCGCTGGCGGCGTCGTGACCGCATATAACCACGCGGGACAACCGCATCGTGCGTTAGCAACGCGCCCGTCGATGGAGAACTTTAGCTCTTCGACGAGCACGTCTGCCGGGCACGGGAACGAGGTGCCGCAGGAGTACCGCGCGGAGGTCGACCGCATCTTCTTCGAGTTTTTAACCAAAACGTGTTCGAACCGTGAGTCCGCCGTCACCGTTTACGAGAGCTCTCACGTTAAGAAATGGGGTCTCGTTGTCTTTTGGGGGCGTTTACAGTGGATGCCACCGATGCGAAGGGCGAGCCCATCCATCAAACGTTGATGGCGAAGAAGATGCAACGACTAGACGAGTCTCCCGACTTCCGCCCCTTCAAATTCCGAATACAAGCTTTCACCAATGCGTTCCTAGAGGAGGTAACGATCTATATGCAGCATCGCTAGAGAGCGGAGGGCGCTGATTATGGACTCGCAGCTCGCTAGACAAGGATATCCTGAAGACAAGATACCCATGAAAAAGGTGTGTGAGCTCGCAAAAGCTGTCTTTACACCATAAGCTCATGCTCCTATCCACGCATCTCTAGATTCGGAATTATTTATGGAATTCCTCGTATATCTCTCGCTTTAACGAGGACGGCAAGAAGGCGAAATCAAAAGGCAATCACATCTGGAACATTGAAGCCAAAAAAGCACCTGAAGGCGGCTGGATCTTCCGCCCCTTCCACCGCCGACTTGCCGGCCTGCCGCCTGGCGTGGCCTATGTTGGCCTGCGCTGGTCCTGGACGCCGCGCATCTGGGACCCGCAGGCATCACGAAGTAATTTGCCCGTACAGTATACTTCGCCGTCTCTCCCGCCCTGGCTGTCATGGCAGGACGACACTCTTTCTGGTATACCACCTCCCGACGCCCAGAGCTGTGACGTCACGGTCGAAGCAAAGGTGCGTGGCTTCTAGTGTCATCAAGCGTGGAGAAGGGCTGATAGAGCGGCGATGTGCTGTACAGTTTATGCAGGATGGTAAAGAGGAGTTCCTCTCCCAGACTGTGCACATCAACATTGCGCCCATGTCAAATGTTGACTCGACTTTCTCGACCTCGCGTCGGCCGTCATTAGTCGGCGAAGTCCATCCCCCCCGCCGGATCGCGAGCGATTCGGTTGTCCCATTGGCAGGACCTACCCGGTTGGTCGTTTCGTTACCTGTTTACCTACTGGTGTGAACTTGACATTTTATTCTAGCCCTCCCGCGCTTTTGCGACCTCCGCCCACTGCTACTGCTGCCCCGGCACCTGTTCCATCTCAAGATGCCCAGGTCATACAGGTCTTGACCACTGCTGCTCAGCGAGTGGCCCAGGAGGCTCAATCCCAGGTCGTCTCGTCCCGGGTACCCAACGAGCCTGGTCCCGAGCTGCAGGCTCTGGCCAAGCAGCAGCACGTTCTCACAGTGACGGCACAAGCGGTGGATAAAACGGTTTCAGGGCAAGGAACGGATGTAGCAGAGCCGTCTAGCGTGCTCGCCGCAGCGGCGCAGCAAGTCGTACTCCAAGCTGCACGCCAGGTCGCTGCAGATCATTCAGCCGTCGCAGCCGCACAGTTTTCTGCCGGCTTGCCCCCGACGCCAGCGTCCTCTTCGCAGGTCACCGTGAACGAAGTGTCAGTGGCGACTCAGTCTGCCGTCGCACAAGCCGTGGAGATCGCAGGCCCGCTGTCGAGCGAGGTCGACGTGCTCATGACCGCCAGTTCGCTCCTTCAGCAGCAGTCGCGCGCTGCGCCAATGCCCTCTGCACCCGCGCTGGACCCATCACGGCCGCACTCCACGGGCACCGTCCTCCCGCGCTCGTTCACAGCCATAACAACCGGCATGCCGCTCCCGCCCGAGGCGAATTTTTTCCCGGCGAATCCGCCACCGATCCCGCCGCTGGACCTTTCTTCGTATCCGTCACACTCATAGGACGCCGTTTCTGCTCTGCTCGTTCCCTCCGATCCTGGTTCTGTCCTGTTGTACGCTCGAAAATAATTTGGGGCCCTTCTGGCAATCTGTTGAATTTATTCGGTCCTCTCTTGCTGTGCATGTCGTCCTGTCATGTTGTTCAAGTAATAATAGAAATTGCCGGAGCATTCATTTAGGCCTCTCGTTCTGCATAGAAGGTATGGTGATGCGATTACCCGTGCTATACTATAGAATGCCCGTGCGTCATGCGTGGGTGCAAGAAATGATACCGTACATTAGAATGACAAGGATATGTCAGAGCTGCGTGTCGCACATCTCGCACACGAGGACTGTGGGAACATTCGCGTAAGTGCATGCGGGACAGACGCCGTCGGAGGTCGGGGGCGTCGAGATGGGCTCGCTCGGGGTATCTAGCAAAGAATCCGAGGTTATGTTTCCGCTCAACAGAGTGCCGCCGAACCCGCCGCCCTCGTCGCGTTTCTTCTTCTTGGGGGCGTCCGAGTCGGACTCCTCGTCGAGCAGGTCAACGTCTTCGTTCTCCTCGCGGAGGTCGAGGACGTCGTTTGCGAGGATGCCCAGGGCCGGAACGGTGAGCTCGTTGTCGTCGAGTTCTCGGCCCTCGTAGAACAGCCGCTGGCAGATCGTCGGGACGTTCAGTTCATCCTGGATCTGTGTCCGAATTTCAATCAGGTAGGGCACGCAGCGAGAAAGAGGCACCCGCACCCGCAGTTTTATGTCCTTGACCGACATGGTCTTCGTGATGCAAAGCCTCCGTTCTTTGGGCTGCGCGGCCTTGCGTAGTCGCTGCGACTGCCTCTGTTGACCCGTTTTCCGCGTGGTGTATGTTGTGATGCTGGTTTGATTGCCTATCTGGACCGGGCGATCGTTGTTACGAACAAATGTCTCCGGGGTGGGATTTGGATCGTGGGCACCAAGGAACCGTATCGTAATCTCCGTCATGTCATAGTCCGATTTCCTGTGGTATGGTAAGTCGGGAGGAGGATGGGCTGTAGGGTAGGAAACGTACCGCATCTTGCGACAATCTTGACACACGTCAATCTCATGTTCATATCGCAAGTTGAACGCGCCATTATCGTCTTCTACGGACTGGTTCGTCATGGAAATTAGAGGGCCAGTCTCGTATCTTGTCGGAATGAGCTCGAGTTCTTATCATGCAGATGCCTGACTTACAGATCTTCCAGAGCTTGCCAATCTTGAAGACGGACGAGGGTAACCGAGGTATCGAAGTCGCTCGAGTTGGGGTCGATACAAAGCAGTCCGTGCTCGCACAGAAATATAGACGTGTCGACCTTTTCCGGCCGAGGTTGTAGAGTGCCAGGGCGCGTCACCCACTGCCTCCATGTACGGACGAACTGAGCTGGAATCATTGCACATGCCACGTTTTCGAGGAGCTTTGTGTTTCCGTTCAAAGAATTATCGTGCATATACTTGAGCCGGGCCTAACAAAATCTTAGGCGGTGTCCGGATGACAGTCTTATGAAACTAACCTTTTCATCCTCGGCTCTCTTGCGCATTTGCTGTCTGTCCTCCCGAGAGACTTGGATACCAGCCTCACAAATGGCACATTGTTCAGCGTCGTCAGACAGTGTTTCCCATGATGGAAACAAGGACTGTAATAGCGCATACGCCTGAAAACAGCCGTTGAGTCTTGGCGAATGAATTTTGAGATAGTACGACTCACGTCGCCGGATATTCGTATGCGGCTCATCGTATTGAGTGACAGTCCACCATGCTCGCACTTTACGTGCGAACCGTATGGATCTGAGTCAGGGGGCGGGTCACTTAGCAAAGGGTCATGCATCTTCGGTTTGGCCTGTCGCCAATCTAACAATGAGATTAATCAACGAGCGGGACGAAACGGGTAGTCGCGTCTCATACCTTTCACCCACTGCTTCGATATCCAGTACGAGCCGTCATCCAACATTTCCCGAACGTCGTCAAACTGGCCGACGTGCTTAGGATGTTCATACTGGTATAATTTCTCTGCCACGGATATTAACCCCACGATCATCAAGGATAATTCAGACTCAAGCATACCGACGAACATATTTCGGACGCATGTTTCGCAGACATCGTCAGGAGTCAGCTCGGGCTTGAATCTGCATCGTTCCTCCTGGATCATGCGCTGATACGCAGCCTTCACAACAAAGATGAGCGCGCAAGAACAAATTGTCTAAAACACGACGTACATAGTCAACGCGTTTCATATCATCCGCCTCCGAAGGATCCAATCGACCATGTTCGCACACAATATCCTCGAGGGGAAACACAATTTCGGTAGAACCAGCGTCTTCCATTTCGACAGTCGAAGTGCTCGGCCCCGCTGGCGTACTGCGATTTGAAGTCTCAGTTTGACATGGTTCAGCTGAAGCCTTTGTCGCCCCATTCGCTTTGTCTTTGTCCTTGTTCGTATCCTTCTTCAGATGTCGAGCCAAAAAATTCTCAAGAACCTGTCGGCTTGTGACCACGGACTTCTGCCGAGAGTATCAGCGCGCGAACCAAGCAGGAAAGCTTCGTATCTACCTGATCAGGAGATGAAATATGCCACGAGCGATAGATGCTGGTTATCCGCCGATGTAACTCTTCAAACTGAGATTTCGCTTGTTCCTGTCTTGAATCTTATTTCAACACAATGCCTAAACAAGCCACGTATTACTCACCTCTCCTTGAATAACGTGCATCGCTCCTCGTGCTCCTGGTTCAGCTTCCCTACAGCATCAACTGCTCGAGGGGGTGGCTTTGGGACATTCCGAAGGAGCTCTTCGGACGTTGTACCTCGTCGCGCATATATGAGCATGTATGCATCTTTGGACACCATAGTGACGGAGCTGAATTTAAATAAATAAAAAAAGGAAATTGAGTCCTCGGAGAAAAGGAGTTCTGCACTACCGAAGTCACCTTGGAGTTGTTGACGCTGCGGCGGATTTAGCTTGACTGCTTCGAGGTTGGACCCTATGTGAAAGCTCAGAAATTGCGACATGGTAAAGTGATGCGCATACTCAGTGACTTCGTCGTCGCTATCCTCGATTCTCCGCTTCTTCACAGGGCGTGGCCTTACCCTGTAATCTCGGATATCAGACGGAGAAAAAAGGACATAAGATCAACTCACCCTTTGGGTTTCTCCTGATCGGCTGCACCGTTGCCGTTGGCCGAAGATTTGACCTTGGTGACACTCTCGTCGTTGAATTGAAACCATGTCTTATGCCTACAAAATTTCAGCATCGCACATTTGCCCACCGTCCACTGATACTCACGTCACATCGAACACGGTCGCCTCATAATGGCCATGATACGCACTAGAGCCTTTATGAAGCAGAACCCCCTGGAGGTCGTATATGTTCTCACTTTTGTCGGACGGCGAGCCTGACTGCTCGGAACCTGCCGACGACTCCAGGAAACGACTCATATCGAGGGATGTGGGGAAAGAGATCTGGTGTTTGCTCTTCTTTCGCTCCATCGTATTCAGATCAAAGACAAAGCGAAGCAGAGAAAAATGCAGAATGGGTGGTAGCTTGCGTAGGATCACTTGACGGACGGCATCTTCAAGCGATTCGCACCGTGAACATAGGTATCTAGTGTACGACGTCAGAAGAACCGGAATTAGTTCGAAGAGTGCACTTACTGATTGTCGCCTGACAACGTTTCGGGCTGCAAGAGAGCTTCGATACGGCTCTCTAGGGACGAATTGTTCTGCTTGAGGTATGAAACAAGAATCACAGAATGTGCACAAGAAGCTTTACCTCCAGGTTGACTTCGATTTCCAGGAAATCGGAATCTCGTTCTGAACGAGTACCGCACTTCTGACATGTCGTTGTGTATGCTTGCACCCCTTGAAACTGCGCACGGCGTTTAAAAGAAAACATCGCAAAATATAGTAGCTTAAGCCAAACCTGATCGGCGATGAGACGTTTCAAAGCAGGATCGGACTGCTTCTGGAATTCGTTGTCGAGATGTGACATGAAGAGCTTGGAGAATCTGAAGGGGCGAGTTAACTCGATAGTATCACATGCTACGGGCGTATGACACTGACTCTTGTGCATCCTGCTGCTCGTACGTCTTCAATCTCAAACTCTCAACCAGTTTCACTGGATTGAAAACACTCTTCTTGCCTTCTTGCAATGCAGCAAATGTTGCCTGCAGCTGGAAAACCGGAGAATCCTTGACACACGTGTGAGGCGCATGTAAAAGGGAATAGATGCAACGCCTGACCTCAAATGCGTGATCTGTGTCTTGCGATGGCTGGCATTGGTAGACGCCATTGCGGAATGCAAGATCTTGATACCACACCTACATGCAGAGTTTGAAAACTGTTCACAAAACACACCGACAGGCTCACCTGTATGAATGCGTTTGCATAGCAGGTTGCACCGAGGTTCTGCAGCACCGTCAATACACCATCCAAGGCGGAAGCATCGAGAAACGTACTCTCAAACCGACAGGAATATTGGCCCTCCGATCATCGAGCTTTGGATCACGGCCTAGCTTGGCTGCAGCCATATACGCCTTCATGGCAGCATCTGCTTATTCATTGTAAGACGGACGTCTCTCGGAGATACCTGCATGCGCACCTTCGTCTTCCCAAGCATCCTGACCTAGATAATTGAGACAGTTTGGGTTCTTTCTACACGAGCGTTTGCTACAGCTCGGCGCCTCATCCTCTGAGATGACGATCACGTCGTCCGGAAGTTCACCTTCTGCTGTCACCTCCGTTTCCGCAGGCTTTTCCTCTTTGGGAGGCCGTTCCGCGTATTTGTTAGGACAGAATTGAGCATTTCTTCCGGAGAAGCCACAAGTCCTCAAACGGTGCTCTGAGGATATCTCTGACGCGTCCGTGACTTCTGTGCCGACCCAACCCCACGGGAAACTGTCTTCGGTAGCCAGAGTGTGCCGCTTCAGCTTCTCGCCCGCAGAGAGACCCTCGTTTTGCTGCACATTGCGGCGCTTGCGCTTGAATGTCATCCAACGTGTTTCAAGCTTGGCTGAAGCGAATGATGAAGGGGGGAGGAAAGAAAGAGTGAAGAAGGGTCGCTGTTAGTGAGCAGCTCGCGCCTCAGCCACTCATGCACTGAACGCGGTCCCGGAATGCCCGGGCCGCTAGCGCGTCTCTTTCATTCCCGTCACCGTGTCGAGCTCAAGTTCATGAACGGCCTGGATACCTTCAATGCTCCTCAACAAGCTCAAAAATGTCCTGAAGAGAAACATGAAAGATGGTGAGACCACAAGGATACGAAGACGGAGAGCCATGTCTGCCTTCGTCTGGCGAAACCAGAACATCATGAGGTGCGTCGTGTCCTATGTCTTTGTAGGCTTCGTTCTCATCCGAGTAGAGTGGTTCTCCTTTTAGTCGGATATACATGGATGGTCATGCTTCCATTGCCACATCTGGGAGATAAGACATATATCGACGAGAATGCTCTCCAGCCCGCTCAGGTATGCCGCATTTTAAACCTCCTTCGTACCGAAGCTGAACTCACACTAGGTGAATACGTATTGGAATTGGGGCGAAGTATATCGGGCGGATCGATATTTAGCAGAGCTAGAGGCCTTACGAGACCGGAATGCATCTAGCCAGGAGTGAGGGTCTTTCATTTTGAGTTCCCCAGGACGCACATTCCAACCTTCCGCATAGGCGCGCTGCTTACTTCGCAACTGAGTTCGCCAAGCTAGGGATACCCTCCTCTACCCAAGGTTATAATCTTACGACGAGCACCGGGGTTGGTCATGGTTCATTGAAATATGTCCATGCTAATACTCTTTTGTAGGATAAGTCCGGCACTAATGCATACGCCATGCTCTCTTCTCCTCGTGCATCTGGAGCGGAAGCTGTGATCATCAGTGCTTCATGGCTCAGCTGCGTTGATGAAGGGCAAGGATCTCTGAATTTGAGAGGTGTATCAACAGTGCTCGCACTATCTGCCTTCCTAAAACGTTTGTTGTCACTTGGCTACGCGTCCTCTCACGTACTGACCGCTCTGCAGAGTACTCGCACTGGTCTAAGGACTTGATCTTCGTCATTAGCGATGGATACCTCGACGGTATGCGTGCGTGGATAAGTGCATACCACGGGGTTGGCCAGAGTAGTTCGTCCTATTCGCCGTTCATTATTCGATTTACACTACTTACATGAGGCACATGCTTCCAGATCTTCAAGCAGATGAATTGACCCTCGCATCCGGTGTTGTTTGGACAGCCCTGAATATCGACTACCCAGGGCATTCGTTCTCTCATCTTGGCGTCTTCCGAGGTAGGAAAACCATCTTTGCCTCTGTTGCTTGTCAGGCTCAAGTACTACACAGAGGGTCTCAATGGGCGTCTACCTAACCAAGATCTCATCAATTCATTCACTCTCATCTCCGAGTACACAGGAGGTGTACCTGTTATTTTATATGATCATCAGGATCCCAAGGAGTTCCCTGGCCGCCAGCAAGTCCTGGAATTCATGCCGTTTTGGCTCCCGAAATCAATCGCGGAACAGCCAAATGTGATGGAATATGCCCAGAGGGCCAGAAATATCCTTCGTCATGCTGGATATCAGGCCAGAGGAAGGGCGAGTGGTGTGCATGGGCTATTACACGAGTACTTCGCTCCATGTCTTCTCTTGTTGATATGAGTTAATACAATATCGACAGATTCCGCATAGATGCGATCACAATCTTCGCCCTGCCCTCCAATGGTCCTCACGGTTTTCATGCTTTGGGCAGGTATGCCTTCATTTCTTGTGCATACGATCGTAGCTTACTCGTGTACACAGAGTCGTTGAGTCGACTCTTCGCACCATGAACAACCTTCTTGAACGCCTGCACGCATCGTTCTTCTTCTATCTCTCCGTTACGCCGAAACTATTCCTCAAGATCGGGATGTATCTCCCAAGTGCGGTGCTTGTCGCCACGGCGCTGATCTTCGGTGGTCTTGGAGAGTGGGTAAATGCGGGATGGATTGAAATAGCAGACGAATCGGAGAAAGGTAACAAAAGGAAAATATGGGTCCCAAGAACACGGGACATCCTGCCCGCCCTTGCCATTATGGTGGCAACGCATGTTGCAGGAGTTTTACTCTTCTGGACTGTATCTTCGTCCTGGTTCATGGCAGCCCAAATGGTAACTTCTTTCCGAGACAAAGCAAACCGACGATACTGATGCTGGCCATACAGGTGCTCACATACCCTCTAATCGCGATCCTAGCCCTCCTGCCGCTCTCCACCCTCTCAATCTCATCCTCGCGATCAACATCTAGCGCGCCCTTGCACATGCTTCTCAAATCCTTCCTTCTCTGTTTCTCGAGCACCGTAATATCGGTGACGTCCGTGCTCAATTTTTCCCTCGCCGCCCTCCTCGCCATCACACTTGGCGTCCCACTATCGCTCTCCCGATACCCCAAGCCCTTCTCTCTGCGCCTTGCGCAGTACGCGGTCTACGCAGTCCTCGCGCTGGGCCCCTTGACACTGAGCGATGAGTTGCGACAGGCCGTGTGGAATTGGGACGCGTTGGGAGTCTGGTTCGCACCGCTTGTTTGCATATTATACATTCCCTTCATGATGCAGGCGGGCATCGTTTGCCTGCTGCCGCCGTGATGCTGCTCGGCGACCGGATGTTTCTGTATATTTATTTATTGATTGAACGCTACATAGCACGACAGCGAGGAAGCAACATGGAGAATACAGTAGTAAGTGATGCGTGTAAGTGAATAAAGCTGCGCAGGTGGAAGAAATTAGTCCATCTCCATCGGTTCGTCTTCAGGACCAAATAGGTCGCCGTCCTCCATAATCTCTGGCTGGCCGTCTGGTCCCGGTGGTGGTCCAGGCAACCCAGGTCCCGGCATTCCGGGAGGCATCCCAGGGGGCATGCCTCCTGGTATGCCTCCTGGTATCCCGCCAGGCTCCAGAGCCTGCTGCATTTGCATTTGCTGCATCTGCATCTGCATCTCCAACTCCAGCGCACTGGCCTCATCCCCCTCGTCCTCCCTATTCGCGTCTCTATCCGCTTCCCCCTCTTCGTCCCCTTCGCTGTCCTTATCCTCTCCAGCGCCGTCGCCGTCCTCAATTACGCCCTCCTTTTTCCGCCTCGCCATCTCCTTCATTTCGTCCTTCTGCGCTAGCTTCATATCCAAGTCCGCAGTGAGCTTCTTCAGCGCGTCCTCGAACCGCTTCCGAATGAGCGGGTTGCCCGCACTCGCGACCTCCACCTCCTTCTTGCGCACCGCCGCCGAGAGATCGTTGATCTCCTCGTTCAGCAACTGCCGCGCCTGCACCATCTCTTCGTCCTCATCTTCGTCCTCGTCCTCGTCTTCCTCGCTCTCCTCCTCCTCTTCTTCTTCCTCTTCTTCCTCTCCTTCGTCGCCGAGTGCGAGATCAAGCTCGGCAGCGAGCTCCTCGTCGATGTCGCCCTCCGCTTCCGGCTCCTCTTCGCTGACCTCTCCGCCTTCGCCCTCCATGCCCTCTGCAGGCGTACGTGCCTCTCCCAGTTCAGACGCAAACCCACCGGGTGTCGCAGCTTCGAGCATCTCCTCGCGTTCCAAGAACTCTGAATCCGACAAGTCGGGGTTCACGTTCTCCAAAACATCTACATAACGACAGGTGTCAGGACGCATGCAAGCACCTGTGCAGGGGTGAAAAAGAAAGCGCACCATATTTCATCTCTGTAGCCTCCGCATCTTGCTCGAGCAGTCTCTCGACCTCCTGCTCTACACTCTCAATCGTCCGCCTATTCACGCGCTTTCTGAAGCGCCGCTTCCGGACATGTTTGAGAGGCGGAGTAAGCCCATGCGGCCAGACGAAATCATCGACGTTGAAGCTCTTCTGATTGCTTAGGGCTTCCTCGCTAGGTATTCGATCCTCGACGAGGAGCATCTGAAAGGAGTTACACATGAGACAAGGTCATATATGCGAGCAGAAACGACCAACCTGACATATATCGGCCGCCTTGAACATCTGCTTGTTGTCGAGCGTCTTCTGCGACTCGATGATACATGGCAGGTCGACGAGCTTTGCAGAGTAGAGATTGTTGCCGATATGAAACACTGCACGTCGGGAATCTGCAACGAGGGACTAGTCAGGTTGCAGCTCGCGAAGCAGAGTATGTCCTGCGCACCTTTGAATTTGAACCATACATCTGGCGGGATATCTCTGCCTGCAATGATCTTCTTCAGCTTCTCGCAGTCATCTCCAGGCGGCATGCGCAGGATGAACTGCTCCTCGAACGCCAGATCCTCCTCATCCGAATCGAGCTCGCGGTCGTACGCGCCGAGGAAGCTCATGCCCGGCTGCTGCGCCGCTGCCTTCTCGCCCAGCTTGAGTTTCAGCCTAGGCGGGTGCTTTGGTTTGCCCCCCGAGCGAGTCGTGCGCTGCTCGAGGTGCTCTGTGTATGCGACGGATGCGCGATTACGGGTGGAATGGCGTTGCGGGCGGCCGGGGAGCTGGGACGTCGAAGCGACGGGGGCGGGTGTGCCATTTTGCATGTAGGGAGTCGATGGCTCGACATCGTCGACAACGATGAGGTCGTCGTCCATGATGATGAGAGCGGGTCAGAGCCTCGGAGGGGAACAAGGCAAGGACAGTTGAGTAAGCGCCCAGCGCGGAAGGGTCGGGCCACGTGACCAGCCTCGTCAAGACTTCGGCGGCAAGTCGCGTTCCGTCGACTCGCCGTCATGTCGTCCTCGTCCTCGATACCAACCCTGCACATCTGGCCTGCACAATGGGACCTGCCGTCAATGGAGCCAGTATGCCTGACTGCAGTCTTATATCTCCAGCTGTCCATACCCGGACGCTTCGCGGTCGTTGAGACCGCGAACCCGGATTCGTCTCCTAGCGGTGGGTTAGTGCTTGCCAGACTGCAACGTAGAACTACAGTTGAATCTCTGCAGGACAACTACCGTACTTGATGCACGGGCATCACGCTCTCGCACCGTTCTCGTCCATCCTGAAATACGTGAACGGGCTCACGCAGGCGTCACTGCCTCATGAAAACAGCAACACGGAGCACATGTTCTCTGCCGACCTCGACGCGCTCTTGAGCACATCTGAACGCGCGCAGAGAACGGCATGGTGTGCTCATATTGAGTCGACATTAGGAGACCTCGTGGTACGATTGCCTTGTTTCGTTTCCATCGTCTGTGTTGACGTGTTTCAATACTCAGGCCCATATGTTCTATTCGCTGCCTGCGAACTACGCAGATGTCACGCACCCAGCACTAGTGTCGCTTTTGCCTATTCCACAGCGCTACTACGTGCCCCATCGCATTCGAGATGCCCACCACAAGCGCCTCGAGGCAAGTGGGCTGTGGAACTTGCCGGGCGAGGAAATTGAGGAGCAGGAACCGGTGCCCCGCCCTGTGCTGGGCAAGAAAGAGCAGAAAAAGCCCGAGGACCCGAAGAAAACGTTCAAAAGCGCGTTCGAACGCGAGCGGGTGCTCGAAAGGGCTCGAGCGGCATTTGACCTCTATGCCCGCCTCCTGGGTGACAACCGCTTTTTCTATTATGACAGGTGAGCGCATAGTCTTGTCGTTGAAACGCTCTCTGACCAATGTTATCTAGACCAACGACTATTGACGTGCTTCTTGCTGCGCATATACTCCTGCTGATCAATCCATCTTTCCCCGACCCGCTTCTTCCATCCTTGTTAAGCTCGTCTTACCCCACTCTCCTCACCCACGCTCGTCGCGTCTTCTCCGCTGCCTTCCCTACACCCTATACCGAGCATCTGCACTACCAGCCTTCCACAGGTAACTCACTCGCGGCGCTCCTCCCCTCAATGCCGTCCCTTCGCTCTCTGTGGAGGACGGAGAAAAAAGAGAAGAGCGAGGAAGAGAAACGGTTCGATAGGATGCGTAGAGCCTGGTTTGGTATGGCGGTAATGGGTGCCGTCGCTTACTGGATGGTCTGGGGCCCGCAATTGGTGATTAGATTCAGGCCAGATGAGGAAGCGTACGACGAAGATGGAGAAGGCGATGAGCTTGAATATGTGGGAGAGGAGGAAGAGGAGGATATAAGTCCATACGAGGATGACGAGGTCTAGAAGCGCTTGAGTTGTGCTGGGCTTTGCTCGATTCCTTCTGGCGTTATCGTGGAGGGCATATTAGTCTGCATTTTACCACTATCTCTAGCATAATTGAACGACGCAATCCCCGCTCTATCTTCGTCTTCCTTGAGTTGAGCAGTCACCGAACCTACGGCTACTAAATGGAGTAAACTCACAACCCAAGCCCGATCGACTGATGCAGTGATCTCGAGGACTGCCGTAGATAAGACAAGCGCTGGAAGGATCATGACGCTCCGGACTCGGAGTCGATTGTTGCGACTAACCATCTTCAACGCGTAATGCTCGCAGTGGTCCTTACTCTTCTTCTGTTCGACTCGTGTACGCTCTGTCGCCTCGCTTAGCGGATAACCAAGTCCACACGAGGCTCGCTATTGTTCTGACGACACAGGGTATTCCGAACATCCACACGACCTACATATGCTCTGCTTCACCTCTGTTTCATCCTTGATGCTAAACACTCGATGGCTATTCATGACCGCATAACTGTCCATACACTTGTTACGAACTCCCCGACCTCTCAGGATGACGCCGCGCTAGTTGACGCGGGACGCTCTCTCGTGCAGCAAGCTCGCGAGGGCACCGGTTGGCACGCTCCAGGGCAGAAGTTTGATGAAGCCGTGTTTTGTGAGTGTTTGATAGAGTCGAACGTGAGCTCATCTGAAACTCCGCGAACAGTGAAGAGAGGGAAGGCATATGTCTTTGCTCGTCCCCCGCCGCGCATCACGACCGAATGGACTTCCACCTCCGCCGCCGTAAAGGAATGGGGCGCCCCCGTTTCCCCTTCGGATGTATATAACCTCGACGACCTCGAGCCCTTCCAGAGTCATTTCGACTTTCCACCCCCTCGTGCGCCCGTCACCCAGAGTCCAATCCCTCCACCTGCCTCTCCCAAACCCACTACCCGACGGCGAGCACGTTCCCCCGAGGCCGAACCTCCTCGCAAACGCGTCAAATTCAATCTTCAGCCTTTGCATAGTCTCGTACCCAAGGTACGTTCGTCCGCCTTGCTCACTCTTCTTGGCCCCATATTGACGGAACTCGTCTCCAGCCTCACTGCGTCCTGGCGCGCTTCCGCCCATCCTACAAGGAATCCTCCAAAGCCTCGCCCTACTCTCGCACCACACCCATCCCAATCTCCCCGCACACACCTGCATCCCTCGCCTCCCTCCTCACCTCAGCCTATGCCCGCGTCGCGTGGGTTATCCCCGTGCGCGGTGTTCCGCCCTGGGACGGCGCCTCATCCGCCAGTCTTGTCGACGAGCCCGACGCGCTGCCGCGCTCCCCAGCGAAGGACGGCACGGGCGAGGAGCTCGACATCCTCTGGACGCATCGCGCCGTGCTGCAATTATGGGACTTCCTGCGGCAGAGCATGTCCGCGCCCCTGCTCGGGCCCGTGTCGCTCTCGTTCCACGCCGCGCCCGCGTCGTCCCTGCCGAGCACGTTCAGCGACTCATTTCTGTATCCGGGCGAGTCTGAGCTGGTGCAGCGAGGCGTCTCAGCGCCATCTGGGTCGGAGGTGCCTTTTGTGCCGCGCAAGAGACTGCTGGACACGGATCACATTAAGATCTACTGCGATGCGCGGCGCGCGATGGTCCTGCGGAACTTGCTGGATAATTGGGCATACGTGCACGAGGAGGGTGTGCAGCAGGGCGTTGAAGGTGAGACAACGACGGCGAAGAAGATGAAGGTGCGCGTGCTCAAGTATGCGAAACTGGTTCTGGTGGATGGGAGGGCGGCCGGGGTGCTCGTCTCGTGAACATGCACGTAACTTATTATTTAACATCCCTGTATTCCAACTGCAATTCCCATGTATCTGTATCAATACATGGATCTCTGTCTCTGTTGTACTGACAATCCTCCGCTTCGACACCGTATTCCAGGAGATCTTGGAGAGATCTTGGAAAACATAGGATATGTTGTGGATCACGTGCGCAGACGCGTCATGAGCGCGTCGACGGGCGTCTACTCCTCTCACTCCACCACCATCTTCTCGTCATCCTCATGGCTCCCATCCGACTGCGACATCCGAAGGGCGTGTCGACGCTCCAAGTCGACCTCGACAATGCAACGGTAGGCGATCTGCAGCAGCAGATCTTCGCCGTCTCCGAGATCCCGCCCTCCACCCAGGACTGTGCGTCATGCCACCCTCCCTCAGACTTTGTGCTCAACTGACCCAAACCAAATGTCCAGTGAAATCGGGATATCCGCCTCAGCCAATCACAGCTGTGTTTGCCGAACTGCCCCTATCGTCGCTTGGCCTTGCGCCTGGCGAGCAGCTTATCGTCAACCAGAAAGCAGTATTTACTCCACCCCCGGCATCGACGCGCCCGCCACTCCCTACAGATCCGGGTGCGGATATCATCAACCCACCTGCAAGTCTGCCGCCACGGCCGAGCGCGCTTTCCAGTGGCTTTGGTGGGAGTGGCGTGCCGACTTCGTCGATCGGTGCGAATGCGGGCGCTGGAGATGGTCCTGATTACGTCGAGACGGAGGGAGGATACCTGGTGCATCGCGTATGTATGCATGCTTTCCTCGGATTTCCAAATGACTGAATACCTCTGGTCAGATTGTGCCAGATGATAACTCCTGCTTGTTCTCATCCGTCGCGCTGGTTTTCGAGCAGGACATGAGCAAGGCTCCCAAAATGAGACAACGTGGGTCCCTTTGTTTTTCTTCCAGTCGCTAGGCCAACATTTTCGCAGTCGTCGCAAAGGCCATCAAGGAAGATCCTGAAACCTGGAATGAAGCCATTCTTGGGTGCGTACCTCAACCCTTTCAGCCGTTCGCCTCCCTCACCTCGCCCCCAGACGCCCGCGCAACGAGTATATCTCCACCATCCTCTCCCCCAACTCCTGGGGCGGTGCCATCGAGCTGTCTGTCCTAGCGGCACACTACCGCACCGACATCGCCTCTATTGACGTCGAGACCGGACGTATCGACAATTTCTCGCCGCCGCCCACACAGCCGTCGACCGGCAATCGCGTGCTCCTCATCTACTCGGGCATCCATTATGACGCCGCGGTCGTCGCACCCGAGGTCGGCGCACCAGCAGAGTGGTGCGCAAGCATCGTGCCCGTACTAGGCGAAGACGAAAGCGACCCGATGATCAAGGCGCTGAAGCAGCTTGCGAGCAAGTTGCGGGAGAAGAGGGCTTTCACGAATCCGGCGACGTTTGATCTCAAGTGCGAGGTACGTGCGATCCAACACGCCTGTTCTATGGCCTGTCTGACGTCTTTCGCAGATCTGTGGTAAGGGTCTGAAAGGCGAAAAGGAAGCGCGCGGGCATGCGACGGAGACGGGCCACGCCAAATTTGGCGAGTTCTGAACCAAGTCACTCACGGAACGGAAGGAACAATCAACGCTGTATGATCTGCCATGGTCCTTGTAGCTTTACTGAGATTCATTTGCCCTCGTGTAGCTGTTGCAGTACTTATGGTTTGGAAATGAGATACCAGGAATTGTTATTGCTCAGGTACTGACATTTACCTGGCAGTCACTGTCAGGGCACCGATGCGCCGATAGGTCTCAGCGCGATCGGCTCCTCCCGGCCATTGCGCATCCGCGACGCGCGGCGCATGGCCCATCGCCGCCATGGGCTGACCTCAAAGATGGCGTCGAGGCCTTCCAGCGAAACACCCTTGCTCTCAGGCTGGAACAGCAAGCAGACGACGACCGTGATGAGCGCACAGGCGCCGAAGAGGAAGTACGGGCCCGACGAGGACGCTGAGAGGAAGAGCGGCGTCGTAAACGCGATAATCCAATTCACTACCTGCGACACGGGCTCAGCTTCGGCACAGACAAGACTAGAGAATAAGTATGGCAACACACCCAGTTCGCACACTGTCCCAGGCTCGTTGCTGCCGCGCGGGTGCGCATCGGCTGGATCTCCGAGCAATATATCCGATTGACGACCGCCCAGCTCATCGCGAACGCAATGACGAAGACGTAGATGAGCGCAATGATCGTCCAGCGGCCTGCGAGCGTCGACGACGCGTCGCTCGCGTAGAGGATGCCGATGAGCAGCATCGTGCCGGAGATGATCGTCCCGCCGCGGATCATGGACGAACGGCGGCCCCCTGTGCGTGGTTCGTCAAGTGAAAGGTGAGAAAGGATGGGAAGCGTACAGTCGTCGGTGTAGATTTGGGTGATGATGGTGCAGGCGACGTTCAGGAGCCCGGATACGCCAGAGGCGAGGAAGGCGGCCGTTGTCGAGGATAAGCCGGCTTGGGAGAACAGGACGGGTGCGTACTGTCGGTTGCGTCTAGTCAGTGGAAGAACTTAGGCAGGGTAGGGCTTGAGTATACATAGAGAACACCATCAATGCCGCACGCCTGCGAGACCAAGCCATCGGTAAACACCCGCGATACTCTGTCTAGTCCCTGCACACTGACCTGCTGCATGCCCATAAGGAATATACCCAACAGTGTCCTCCGCCTGATATTCTTGTCAAACAGCATCCTCGCCGTCTGCAATGCACCCTCAGGCGCCTCCTCGCGCTGCACCTCCTCAATCTCGTTCTGCTCGCGCTGCACGACCTCCTGCTCCTTCTCCGCCTCCGTCGCAGTGAACCCGAGGCGCGCCCATGCGCACGCAGCCTCCTCCGTGCGGCCGACATGGCGCAGCCAGCGCGGCGAGTGAGGCAGGAAGAACGAGCCGGCGCAGAAGGCCGCGGCGACGCATGCCTGCGTGATGAACAGCAGACGCCAGGACATGGAGGAGTCGATGTTGACGCTGCCGTACGCGACGAAGTAGCCTACATTTGAACGGTCGGTGCAGGGGCCTGCAGATGCTATGCGGCAGGCTTACCAGATGCGACGCCCAGCGTGACGAAGAGCTGCGTCGTGCATGAAAGCTGGCCCCGAATGCTCGTGGGCGCAATCTCGAGGATGTAGACCGTGATAGTCGAGAGGAACAGGCCCTCGCCAACACCGGTGATGAGGCGGCCGACGAATAGCATCGCCAGGTTGTATGCGCAACTGGAGATGACGGACCCCGCGCCGAATATGCCGCCGCCGATGGCGAATGTGTGCGTGCGGGAGAAGCGGTCGGACAGAGGACCTGCAAAGATGGAGGACACGGAGGCGGTTATAAGGATGGAGGAGACGATAAGACCTTGTAGTATGGGTGATATTAGGTCGAATTGAGCCTTGAATGCGGGCATGACAGTGACGGGTCCTATGGAGCCTATCCCAGGTGTCCAGCTTGCACAGTTCTCTGAGGGCTCCGAGACGCACCTGTGTCAAAGCCGAAGAGAAACCCTCCGAGAGACGCAAACACGCTGCATAACGAATACACGCGCAGGTACATGCTGAAACGACGCCTCAGGCGTTGCTTGAGAGACATATTAGATGGCTCCGGTGCATCTGAGGCGATTTCGGGAACGGCGTTTGGAGACTGCGACTGTCCTGTCGGCGGAGGCGCGATTGACAAGTCTGCGCCCTGCCGCTTGGTCAGGACCCGGTGGGATCCTTCGTCTGCCTCGCTGATGAGATTCGCCTATATCCAGCATGAATTGTTATACTGTAGGTTCTTCGCAGGAAATGACCACTAACCGAGCTTGCAGCTTCAACTTCGACTGCAGACATGATATTAACTTACTGCTCTCCTTGATACCACGGGCCCTGAGGTCGCCGTCGTTGTCGCTGTCGTCTTCTCCTGCTGGTGCTTACGAAAAGGCGTCCGTCCAACGTCCGTCTGTACGTACATCCCAGTTGCATCTGACCTCGGTAACGAGCGCCCGAGTGTGGGGAATTCTGGAGAAGCCGGTCTCAAAGGGTGCTTTGCATCCTCTCATCTTCGCATCCTGTTTGGCGCGAGCTTGTGCTCATGGAAAGTGGTCAAGGGCTATCGAAGGTTTTGAAGGGCACCTTAATAGCAAGTTACTTGACCAATAACATATCATTTTGCGATGGGCAATGCGAAGTCTGAGAACCGCAACGGTGAGAGGCGGACCGGCGGACCGACAGTCCGCGCGGGTCCATCGATTCATCGACCGGTCATCTTCCTTCCTACCCCCCTAGCGCTACCTCCCGAGTTGACCACAGCAAATCTCCTAAATATGCAGACTCCTGGCCTTCTCCCATCACAAGTCTCCAACCATTCTTCCGTTTATCTCCTTGAAACGAAGGAATGCCATTGGCGGGCGCGTCTGTGACTTCTAGTTGAGTTCATGGGGTTACCACCATTCACCTAAGGCCCGTCACTCAAGCCGAAGATCTCAATTCTCAAACCACCAATCGGGTAGTTTCAAACTAGTCCTAAGTAGGGCGTTCACTCCATTACGAAGCTTCACTAGTCACTTGTCCAGGGTTCCTAAGTCATGTCATCTGATGCTAGGCAAGCTCATCATGCACGATGTCGTCTCCTATCAGCCTCTTCTGACGCGCATCTCAGCAAATGTCAAACGAGTATTGGGTATCCGCCGCTTGTTGTTGCCTCGACAATGCAAGGAGCCACAAAGAGGCTCAAAAAATAATGAAGATGGAGTTGGCAGCCATGCATCGGGCGACCTTTGTTATGCGCAGATGTTTAAACGCATTGTTGCCAATCTTCCGCCTTCCCAGTGAGGTTCTGTGCCTCATTTTCTTGTTCTGTGCACGTAATCAGCCTCCTGCCAGGCAATTTGTATCCAGGCAGATCCTCGCCCACGTTGGCCTATGCGAAGCCCCTGGACCACTGAGCAATGGATTCACGCCCTGGGGCAATGCAACTCCGGATCCCTTGAGCACATATTGATCAGCGGCCGAGATGCAATTCATTTCAGCCAAGCGATGACCTGCCATACGGATGGTACCGGGGCAGAGGACAGTGGAAGGGCGGAAACTCTCCGGAAAGATCGCTTGTTCCTTCCAAACCTGCAACTACTCACGCTAAAGGAGGTCATTTTCAGGGAGCGCTCCGCGGAGGGGAAGAGATTTCAGACCTTGCTCGCAAAGTGCCTGCGCGCTCGTGATGCCGTCGATGCTGCGCCGCGACTGCAGATTCTTCGACCACGTTATCTCACGCGAAAGTGGATGAAAAAGCTCAGCGCAGTTGCCGACATCAGTGGAGAGGAGGGAGTAAGCCTGGCCAGTGTGCTTTATGTGAGATTTGTGACCAAGGCGGGATTGGTCCATCTACATTATCCTTGCTGCCAACCGCCTGTACATCACTGGAGAGGTTTTGAGTTTGAATAATGCGCGTATGTTACAATCTTGTCTTGTTTTATGTAACAATATTCATCATGGATATCGTTGATAGGTTTGACGACAGATCGGGGACTTACCACTGGCATGCTAAGCGATGGTCAAATCGCCTATACTTGCCGGACTCAGCACGCACATCCATAGCAGATGGTTAACATAAATTGTACACTAGCAGAAGCCGACAGCTTCCTTCTCAATAGCGGACTGGAAATGGATGCAGCACCCTGAAACCCTTGATCATATGACCTTCGTAGGACGGTCGACGAAAATGGCGGCATTGGGACTGGTAGGCTGAATCTGGGGGACATCAGCTATTGTACGCTAGGAGGATTCGTTCACACTCACGTGAAGATTCCAGATGGTGATCAGACGGACTTATTGGCCTTGGCGGGGTGCGGCGCGGCACTCGGAGGCTGCACGCGCGCAGGAGCAGCCGCAGGGTCAGTCGGCTCCGGGTTCTTCAGATCCACAAAGTTCGCATTGGAGGCGGGAAGAGCGATCTTCGCGGCCTGGACTGGGTTCGTGACACCCTCGGACTCCTGGACAGCGGCCCACAGCTGGTCCCGAATCTTAGTCTATTTCCCACAAATATTCAGCCCCATATTCAATGAGGAAGGGAACAACGACCCGCCTGAAGATCCACGTCGGAGGAATTGTACAGTGTCTGTACGATGGCGTTGATATCATTGAGGTTCAATCCCTCGGTCTCCGCTGAAGAGATGACGATGCTAGCGACGACCACGTTCTTGGTGATGTTCGTCATAGTCGTAGAGGTGTACTCGTAGGAGTAGAAGTCGGTGTCAATCCGCACGAGGCCGCCGAGTTCACCGGTGCTGAGGGTGTACATGGTGGTAGAGGACTGGTTGGCGGAATAGTTGCCCAGCAAGAAGTCCATGCTGGAGGTGACGATGTTCGTAATACCTGCCACCTGCCACAGCAAACTGAGCATGCACATGAGTCGGTAGTGGTAACGCTTACTATGTCGCCATTGATGAAATCGCTGAGAGTCGCTAGCAGTGGGGATTCAGTAGGTGTCAAGCGTCGAACAACAATGCGCTACTTACAATTGATGGCACTTGTGATGCCTGAGGGGTTGCTCGACACACCACACTGGATATATTGATACTTGTAAATAACCTTGCGCATCTGCACTAGGCCGGGGTCGAAGTCGGGAGAGCGGATGTGATCGTAGAACAGCTCCTGCCTGTTCGTAGCAACCTGCATCAGCGCGTTCAGTGCGTCATTGGCCTCTTTCTCCTGTTCATCATTATTGGCAACAGTGTCCATAACGGAGGAAATAGTTGAGCCCATCGTGTCGAATGGATAATATCTGTAAGGGACTTTGGATTGAGGTGATCTGGGGTGCTGCTGTTGCGAGGTGAACAGAGGGCTTGTGAGCTTGAAAATAGTGGAGTTGACGGAGGGGCTTTATACAATTACGTCCTCCGGCGGGGGTAGGGATATTTGGACGTGATCGAGACAAGGGGCAGCGTTGGTCCATTTGCTGTCTCGGGGCCTTCAAACGGCCCTGGCCAACCAGTAGTGCCGAGTGCAGATACCCAGACGCATGGGAGCCACGGCTATATGAGAAGCATTAGCAATTGACGGTGAAACACACAAGAGCAGCTCAGTCGCCGCATGCCGTATTCGGCGGACCGACTGCACCCTCCACAGAAACGTCTTGACACCGGAAGATGTGGGCGTCGAGGACCACTTAAGTATTATACTCAATTGCGGTCTTGAAGCATCCTTGTCTCGGTTCTAGACCAGAACCAAAGCTATAAGGTTCGGATTGGCATTGGAAACCCGTCAAGACTCTAAAATTAACTCGGGAAACATTGATATCGAGGCGAAATAGAATCCACCGGTCGGATGAGCGAAGACAAGCTTGCGGCCCACGTGCGGGGAAGAGGCACCCCGCGGCCCAAACCCGAAGGGACGACGTCGGGAGTGGCGTATATGAGCGCCGAGATTGAAGAGCCGTCGAAACCGCCTTCAACGTACAGTGGTCGGCATAGCAGTCCCTCCCGACCGTACTGGATCTCACCGTATCGACGACACCAGATGTTTCAGGTTATTTACTGTGAGGCAGAGTAGGGCCACAATGGAAGTGAGATTCCGTGCGTGAGCAGACGTGGTTGAGACATACAAAAGTGAAACGAGAGCCTCTTCAACATGCATTTCGGCCGAGAAGTAGTTTTTCTTGATGGGCTTCCAAAGAATTAGTATACACCTTGTTACTGAGAATTCTTGAGGACTCTGCCGACGGGCGAGTTAGAGTCAGACTACTATGCTTACACCAGAGTTGGTCAGCTTTTCACTATTTGTGTTGTCCTGCTCTGTACACAACACATCTTGTGAAAATTTTTACATACATGAAGGGGCAAATATCTCAATTCTATAAATATGCTTTTTCCCGATTTTTTGAAGGGGAGGTGGTTGTGTCGGGCAGTGACCGAGGAGAGGGGGTCGCAAAATGGCTCTCTGGACGGGAGTTGGTCGATTTTGCCGGGCCCTTGTCACGATCAGTCACGTATGCCGATTTACAAGTCCGACGGCAAGTGGCTGAGAATAGCGGGAGGATGAGGCGTCGGACATCGAAAGCAGTGCCTGCGCCGAGCGAGTGCCGGTGGCTAAAGTCACGCTTGACCTCCTCCATGCCAGGATGTCGAGGTTGTTACCTCCGGGCGCGAACCTTGTCTCGGAGAAATGTGCAGTCGAACTGAGTGTATGCGTTCGTCTAGATTTATTTTTTTTGCAGACAGAAGGCTATCCGATCTTGTGGATCTGGACCACTTGCTCGCAAGAAAGTGCACTTTTAGGTGCTTTATGACCTTTAACTTGTTCGTGCTCGAACAACAAATCGGAAAAAATTACAACCATGTTCAGAGAATCCATAACGCTATGTACGAATATTTTCAGCACCTGATTCGCAGGGGAAGATGTCGAAATCCAAAAAACCATCTCTAGTCTCAAATCCAACTCCCATTTATGGATAGTATGACGGTGGACGTCGAACCAAGGATGCGCGGCTATCAATCGAGAACGCGTCGCGCTGAGCGCCGTGACCTTCGTGCCTCAGCTTCCTCCTTCATCTCGCCTAGATTGTCCCCCCATGTTCTGAACATTTACCTTGCACCATGGCAACAGCAACTCCCACCGTCCTGCCCCGCCCACAAATATTCCCCCGGCTTCTGCCCAAGCCACCCCAACCGCACCCCGTTCCAAAGGCCCAGCCCGGCCGTTGGACGGGGCGGCTGAACGCGACGCGGGACATCGTACAGGAAATGGACGATCTCAGCGACGAGGAGGCCGAGCTCGAGGACATCGTGCGTTCTCGCCGCGTCCGAGCGCTCGAGAGACTGACTGACGGGACTGCACAGACCATGGAGATCAAGAACCGCGGGTACATGTTTCTGGTGCCCATCGGAAAGATGTTCACGCAGTACGAGGAGAAGAACGACGTGCGTTTCGTTTCTTCTCGTGTGCTTTTGCTGGTACTGATGGGGCCATAGGCGGACGAGGGCTCGGAAGGCGACGACTCGCATTCGTCACATCAGGACTCGCAGGGGCCAGGGTCGGACGAGGACGGCGGCGACGAGTCGGAAGGGGAAGGCGTGGACCTGGATGCTGAGATGGAGGACATGGATGATGCGGACGGCGATCCAGATGAGATGGACGATGCGGATGGTTTTGACGACTCAGAGCCATGACGATGATAATCGTGGGGGGTATCTTAGTTTGGGGATTCCAAAGGCCTGAGACGTTGCAGAGACACGCCGTGTATTTTAGCTACCTGTATACATATTTCCTCGACCTTTCGTTTCACCATTCAAAGATGCGCGATCATACAAGAAATAATATTGTAGCATAGATTACATGTCCTAGCGCAATAGTCCAACGATCCTAAAGTGGTCATAATACATGGGTGCAGCGGTTGCTTCTCGTCCTTTGTCAAGGTAATTTTTGTGCCCCATAAATCAGCCGATATCATGGGCATCCGTGATGGACACGGTGCGCGGCCCTTGTCCGTTCTTCAGGTGGCGTGTGCGGACGGCAAGCGGCCGAACCCAAAGCTTGATGTAGCCAGATTTATTGGCTGTGACGAGGGCTCGTGGCAGGAACGTGATGGCAGTGAGGAGTTCTCCGTCAAGCTGCTTGACCTGTATATCTTTGTCAGGCTGCGCTGCTGGAGAGAAAAGCTGAAGCACTTACGATGACCGGCTGCACGACCGCGACTTCATTGCGCGATGGCGCGGCGTGATATCGGGGCAAGGGCCCGTCGGCCCCAGGCGGAGGTAGGTGCAATGTGGAACGGTCAGCAGTGCCCTCCCTCCGTCGCAGAGCGAGCGAAATCGTCGATGACATAGATTGCCTCTGCTGGTGTGTGGCCTGATATTTTGGACGATGCAAAATACCACTGGAGAAGTCCCACTGCAATGAAATCAAGTCAATTGGGAACTTACTCAGCAGCTGGGCACTTACTAGGATCAGTTTGTTGTCTTCGCCGACGCTGCCGAACCTATAGGTTCGTCCGTCACAACGCACGTCGTCAAACGCAACGCCAGAAACAAAGGATGAATGGCCTTGACATCGTGCGATCACACGTTGCTCCCAAGGAGAATAGATATTTACAAGGTCGTCCTGCCCGCCCGTCTAAAAATCGAATATAGGTATGAAGACAAAAGGATAGACAGCGTTTCAGACTCACGATGATGAATCGACCGTCGGGAGACCACGCAACACAGGTTAATGAACCGAAGTAAGCAGCGTAGCAGTCAACCAACCTTGCCTCAAATTTAGAGGTAGTGCATGCAGAGAACTCGAGACACTTACTGCTCTGCTAACGCATCGATCACTCGTAAGCAACCATCCTCAGAGATGGCGGCGACATATTTCACGTCCGGAGAGAACACGAAGTCTCCAGTGAGCCAAGCCTCAGCCAGGGGCGCACTATAGACTCATCTGTACTCACCTAGAATACTTCTTTTGGACACCTTCCAGTGGCTCACAGGATTCTTTGCGGTCTTATCCTTGTCGGATCGTCCTCCAGAGCTTGCCATTGCAGCACCATTGGCGGGATGCCATGGCGGCATCGTCACGAAAATGCTGTCCAGAGGATTCCAGTCTTCAGATGAGGGAGATGCGACGGGCGGATTGCGAGGAGAAAGAGGGGAGGTGGCATTGCTGTTTGAGGAAGGGCTAGAGTTGGGGTCTTGTGGGGTGAATACACCGTCTTCGCGTTCTTTGTCGTAGACGATGATGGATCCGTCGGCATGGGAGACGAGGAACAGGTTTGGTGATGAGGGCACCCATCGAACAGCCGTACATGGTGAACTGGTGATTCGGCCCTGTCCACGCGGATTCAATAGGACGTCCTATGGCATGTCTAATGACGAACTGAAGTGCTGTACCTGTTTGTTGAGTCGACCGTACCGGGACGATATTGGATCTTTGGGAAACCGTTCAACTAGAGCATGTCCATTGAGAGGGCAGAGACGTACCGAACCATATAAGGTCGCCCGTATGGAAACCAATGATAACATCGATGCGTTCATGAGATAGAGTTGTTTGATTTACATCGTGACATGTAGGAAAAGCCGAGAAAGATATTCGCGACAGAGGATCCTGAACCCGGCTCTGTCATTCCGGTGGAACGCCGCTCGAGGATGGGACTCACCTTCGCCTTGGCGCCGGCCTCTACCCAATAAAAGCTCTTCGCAGAGTTAAAGAATAAATAAGTTGCATCGCCCTGTTTTGCCTGCAGGGTCTTGGTCAAGCCTTCGACGGTGTGCAGCCGCGTAATGAACGTGGAGGACGTGGTGCGCATGTTGTGCTTTGGACGCGATATGGTCTTTCGCTTGGCGAGCGAGGGGCCATGATGATGGGCGAACAGTCCGTGGTGCTGGTCATGAGCAACGACAGTGGGGGAAGCAGGAATGCCGTCTTGGGTATTCGGGTCGGGCGAGGTGCCCTCGTCGGGAGTCTCGCTGCTCGACACGCTGACCCCGTCCTCTTTTTCTTTGGGCGCAGGCGCGAGTCCCCGCTCCTTCCAGAACTCCTTGCTGCCCCCGAGCAGCTGTGTAAAACCCGGGCCGTTGCCAGCCTTCTGCAAGGGAAACCGAACGATAGCGGTTGAGAGACGGGTAGGGTATAGCGTGGGTGGGGCACTGGCGGTGACGGGGATGGGCTTGAAGTCTTCGGTGACGGAGTAGACGCCTTCGGGGGCGACGAAGGTCGAATCGTTCTCCATGGCGGGTGCCGAGCTGGAGCTGCAGGACGAACGGTGATGGGAGCCCCAGTTTGATAATGAGGGACATGTTGGCGACATGGCGACAACTGCGCAAGTCTTCAGGCCCGCCCGCATCTGCCCATCAGCGCTTGTATACCCCCGCATCCCGGATCTTGAGACCAACACCCCATGCTCGTCTTTTTTGCTCTACGACCTCTACGACTATGTTCACCTCTCGTTCTGCGGCGGTAGTACGCGTAGCAAAGCGAAGGCCATTGCGCAGCGTAGGTATTTCATATACATTCAAATCGCGCCTATTGACTTCGAAATCCAGCCCAATGCGCTGCCCGTCGCACGGAGGGCGGCATCAACCCAGGTAGAGCCTCCGCCTGCTGGCGGGCATCTGCCTAGCATTGCTACCTCGAAGTTTTTGCGGACTACACGGGATGCTGCTCTGCGCGCTCCGGGTATAACCTGGTGCGACGACGACCACGGTGCGCCGGTCAGAGAGATCATCGGTGGGCGGGAGACCCGCAAGATGAACGTATATCAAGCAGTTCGTGATGCTATGAGGTATGCTGCCATTTTTATCTTGTTTGATATACCATATCTCATTTCATCCACCACAGCATCGCGCTTATGAAGGACGATACCGCCGTCGTCTTCGGGGAGGATGTCGCGTTTGGAGGAGTCTTTCGATGCACCATGGTAGGCATGGCCATTTCTTCGCGAATGCTTGATCTTATCGATAATGGGAACTGATACTTAGGGGCTCGCTGAAGAATTCGGTATGTAATGCATGGTCTTTCTGACTTTCCAGAGCTGAGCGTATGCAGGTCGGGAGCGCGTGTTCAACACACCACTATCAGAACAAGGCATTGCAGGCTTCGGCATCGGTCTCGCTGCCATGGGTCAGACTGCTATAGCAGAGATCCAATTCGCCGACTACATATACCCCGCGTTTGACCAGGTACGCCCATAAGGGCTCTGTACTGTCTGGATACTCATCATGCAATAGCTGGTCAACGAAGCCGCCAAATACCGGTACCGGAGCGGTGGTCAATTCAATGTTGGCGGTCTCACTGTTCGGACACCAACTATGTCAGTTGGGCATGGTGGTCTATACCACTCTCAAAGCCCTGAAGGCTTCTTCATGGGTGCTGCTGGTCTGAAAGTGAGTCGAGTCCTCCACGTGCTTTGCATAATGACCTACTACCCGAAAGATCGTGATACCCCGCTCGCCTATACAAGCCAAAGGCCTCCTACTGTCTTCAGTGCGGGACCCGAATCCTGTGATATTCATGGAGCCGAAGATATTATACCGTTCAGCGGGTACGTAGGAGTTCCTGGCAAAAAACGATGCCTTCCACTCATTTGCTCTGCCGATATAGTCGAACAAGTCCCGGTCGACGATTTCGAGCTGCCCATAGGACGCGCCGAGACGCTCACTGCTGGCACCGACTTGACCTTGCTCACCTGGGGAACGCCCGTCTACCATTGCGAGACCGCCCTTTCCATGCTCGCAAATCCCCCACCCTCGCTTGCTAAGCACGTCCCCGCCTCTCTGCGCTCGGCGAAAGTGGAGCTCATCGATCTCCGCACGATCCTGCCATGGGACGTCGACACCGTGCTCGAAAGCGTCAAGAAGACGGGCAGGCTCGTCATCGTGCATGAGGCAAGTCGCACTGCGGGCGCCGGTGCGGAGATCGCTGCGGAGGTGCAGAAGAAGGCGTTCTTGAAGCTGAGCGCACCTGTCCGTAGGGTGACTGCATGGGAGTGAGTACTTGCATTATACGTATGAAGGGTGTGGAGATCGATATACTAATCCATGCGATAGCATTCCGACGGGTCTACAGTATGAGAAGTTCACGATACCAGATTCGATCCGAATTCTCGATTCTATTGTAGAGACACTGGCGTATTGAGTCGGCTCTAAGAAGCTAGCATACTAATTGTACAAAAAGTTGAACACCCCGAAACGCGAAAGCCTGATCAGGACATTCAGAGCAACGAGTAAAAGACATTCCTGAAAGCGAGGCGCGAAGGTTCATCGGCCAACAGTAACTTTCCATCTCGTCAACAAGCCAGTCTTCAACAAGGCAGACTCCCAACGCAGATACAGACACTTCTCTCGCCATTCCTGGAGAGTTCCACGGGCCATGAAAGCCGAACGAGTCCCAGGATCAAGCTCAAGCATCGCCGCCTCCTCATCAAGAGCTTCAAACTGAGCGACAGAGATGTTTTCGACAGACAAGATCGTGAGGGGCGAGGTCTCGGACATAAGCAAGCCGATGACTTCAAGCAGAGACACCATCAGCGCTAGCGAAGTACGGTTCTGACGATTGCCGTTATGTTTGGTGCCGGAGTCATGGGCGAGGCGGTCAGGGAGGAACGGTACCGCCATCAGAGCAAACGAGGGGTCCAGAACAGAGATGGCAGCACCACGAGCGGTGAACTCAAGAGAAGCGAAAAGACCCTTGGGCAACGTCGCTTGAAGCTGACGAATGAGGGGATGGAGTCCGGTGTACGGCACGATATCCAGGTCCAAGCGCATATGGTCGTATCCAGCGCTCTGAGTCCCTTGAGGCACTTTGAGGCGATTTGCTAGCAGTTAACTGGTGAGGACGTAGTTGTTTGCAGAGACCAGCGCGCATATACGCACCCAGAAAAGCCTTCGGCTGGAAGAAATTCAACATTATGTATGCCAATGGCCTCTGCACGTAGTAGTTTCGCTCACCATAAAAGTCGGAGGAAAACACTGAGTCCTGGCCAACCATAAAGAGACCGTGGTACGGAATGCGAGGTCGACGTGGAGACAGACGCGACGTCCCTTGACCACGGCTTGACCAGACAAGAGCTCGGGCAGCGTCCGCCTAGCGTCCCGCAGTTCTACAGATCCATCTCTACAGTCGCGTAAGAGCTTGCTCAAGGGGATAGAAATAGCTTTTCCGCGGGACCGGTGGGTGGATTCGGAGATGCTTCTGTAGAGAAGAGGCCAGTGGGATTTTGTAGGAACAAGGAAGCTCTGCAGGGCTCGGAGGATGACGTCTGATCCTTGACGGACATCTTTGGCTTGTTTCAAGGTGGATCGAGAGCCTGAGAAAACAATCAAAGTTGCAAAGAGAGCAATGACTGCGAGGATCCCCAAAAACACAAAACCATTTTGGCTCGGAAGAATCTGGAGGATAGTCGGTCCGTTCCCTGGTAAAAGCGAATCCAAAGGCAATCTGCTGCTGAGCCAGGGGTAGCGTTCGTGAACTTGAAAGTAAGAGTGAAGGTTCCGAAGAATAGAGGCCATGGCAGTTCAGAGTGACTGGATATTGGTGACTGAGCTGAGCAAGAACTTGAAGAAGACGATGAGGACGGCCTGCCTCTGGGAAGCGACACCACCAGGATTCGAACCTCAAGGAATGTCACTGTGCTGGCTTGACGAGCAGTCCTGATGTCGTGATGCATCTTACGAAGTGTCTTAACCCTACGCTAAAGGGTTACCCAGCCTGCTGCCAGGTACGGAGAGCACACCGCGGTGACATCAACCGCTAGGTAGCTGCAAGCTCTTTCGTTGAGCGTCCTTTCAGCAGCATGGACTGGTGAGTGCCAGCTTACCTGTGAGGCATAGCTCTAACTGGACACCAATAGCCTCGAGCTGAATGTGCACCAGCTTGTGCTGTCTGACCTTGCCGCGAATGTTGGTGCATCTCGCAAGGACGCCCTCGATGCATCTCTCGGATCATCCATCGACCTGCTTACATCGAAGGTCACGACTCGTGCTTTAGATCATGGGCTGGTGAACGGAGATGCGAAGGCAGAGCTAGAGCAGAGAGTATTCATGGTGCGTCGCGTCGCGTGCCGTGCTCCCCTGTGCACCGAACTGACATATAAACTCAAGTCCGCATCGACGGTGCGATGTAACGTCGCCTTTGGGGAACTCGCTGCCAGTCTCCCGGACGCTTTGGTCCCGAGTGCGGTCCCTGTTCTGCTTGATATCCTTCGCGACATACCATTCATTGACTTCGACAATGACTTGACCTGGGACGGTGAGCTTTACAAGGCTTCTTTCGCCATACTGTCCTTACTCCTCTATTTAAAGATTGGTCCTTACCGGATAGACTCGTATACTCCACAGTATCTGCCCTCATCTACCTGGCGAATGCTCATGAAGAACACCGGAAAACAATCACCAATGCAATCTTTACGTTTGCGTCTGTGCTAGTTAATGAACTGCGTAGCGGCTCCGGTAAGTCGCCCAACCACTATCCTTAACCATACTTTCATAACCAGTTTCTGCAGCTACGGAGGTCATCGCGCATCATGCTCCTGCCTTTCATGGCTTCTACCGCGCCATCATCTCGACGCCTTACCCTTGGACTCTTGACAACTGGCACTGTTTGTCGGAGAGTCTGAATGTGCTTTTTACTCTCGATAGTGTCGAGCTTCTGAACGGCTTGCTGGTGACCGTCATCCAGTCTAAAGACTGCGAGCCGGATGACGAGAAACTCAGCTACCTGGAGACTCTCCTGGCACGATACGTCTCTCGTGGACGCCCTCTGAACGGCTATTTTGTCATCTGCTGCGTGATAGAAGCGCAGTGGACGATGCTGGCTCAGGCTTTGTGCCCACCAGAGCCGAGTGGCCCCAAGGAAGAAACGGTAGAAGCTGCTGCTGCTAACAAAGCGTGGTGGACACTGTCGCGGCATCCTCCTTTCAAGGCTTCAATGGCTACTTCGGAACAATCTGATACGCTCAAGCAAACTATGGATATGGCTATGCGGTGCTTTACTGATCTCTTGGTACAGCTGGAAGACATGGAGTCTGAGCCCTCCCTCGATACTTACGTCTGGGAGACCATGGCGGAGAGTCTGGTAAGCTTTTGTGCCCATCAGAATAGTGAAGATGCCATGAACGCGAGGTCACTTCTAGAAACTCGGTGTTGTTTGCTGTATTACTCGCCACGAATTGGACCAGAGCTTGTTCTCACGTCTCAAAGTGTTACTGAGCGTGGACTCCCCAATATCGGATAGCCTGGTTCAAGTGGCTGCTCTGAAGGCGATGACTCTGCTCGTCCAACAGTATGTTTATACTTCGTCAACGTATTGTGCGTGCTTCATCTTTCGATTAGTTTCCCGGACATCGCTCCAGCAATGGCGCACCATCTGCGCCGATTCGTGACTTCGCCTTCGCCCGCCTTCGAATATGAGTTCGTCAGTGAGACTAGGGCTCCCGCTCCCCTCTCTGCCGCCGCCAAGTGCCTAGCATTGTGCATCAAGGTGAGTCTCCTGTTGCTCCGGAATTCCGTATCTACACATTCATGCTTTCATAGCTTGCTCCAGGGGACGATCTTGTCATGTCCAACATGTATTCTCTGCTCAATTACATAGCCGCGACAAGTAAAGAAACACACGATAACCTGGGAAGTACACAGGCCATGCGTAGCAGTCTCTTTGCGGGATCAGACCACACCACGCTGCAGTCCCTCGACACTAGCCTTGGTGGGTATACCGAAGATGAGAGGAGGCTCATCGGTATAAGCACCATTTCTGTAGTAGCGCGCTTGGCCCTTGAGTTTGAGCAAGAGGAGGTGAGCAATCTTACATTCTCGTGATGAGATTACTAAACGTGGGTATCTTCCAGGTCACTAAGCTCACCATCGCCATGCTGATACAACGGCTACGGGCAGCCGAATCCACAGCAGAAGCCGCCATCGCTCATAGTCTTGTGGATCTCGCATTGACTGCTCCGGAGCCCTCATTCATCGACATCATACGTGCTTTCTCTGCGTGCAACCTTTCTGCTAATCCCGATGATCCGCGGCTCTCGAACAACATGGTACTTAGCTCAATTTATCTCCCGGTACTCATGTTGCTCACTGTCGACTTTGCGCAGATATTGGCAGCTCAAACTCGTCTTGCTCAAGAGTTGTACAAGAGACCGGAGTTTTACGACCTGTATTTAGGCGAACTCTTGTCGTTATTCGGAGAGAAGGGCGTGGCCATTCAGAATGCTGCCATCCAAAACCACCACGCCAAGGTTTGCCATTTGTACCATTAGGTTGCCGTCATGCTTATCATTCTTTATGGAATAGACCGAGGACATGATCAGCCAGCTAGTATCATTACTGCTTCCAATTGATGCTCTTCTCAGTCACGCCGATTACAACCCGCATGATTCAGCGCCCTCCGAACTGGTGACCCAATTCCGCAACATGTGGTTCCTCTGCACTCTCTTCCAGTTTGCCGTGCCCGAAGAGAAAGGGATGTCTCCGACTGAATGGAAACGACCGGCTTTGTCCCGGATTGCAATAAAGACGCCGTCTGGGGTGTCGGAAGAGGCGCACGACTCGTTCGTGAGCGAGGTGGACTACAACTCGTCTATACGTCTAGACTACGCGCATACGGTTGGTCCCCATGCTCATTCGGTGTCGATGTATGCTGATCCTAGTCAGGTTCTACCGAGGCATCGTTCGCTCTTGCAGAAGCATCTTCCCCATGGCGACATTCGGACACTTTCTCCCGGCCAAATCATCTTGCTTCTTGCTATGCATGACGTCGAGAGCATGCGCGCAGCGGCTGGTCTTCCGTCCTCTCTGGTGTCATACTTCACAAACAAAAGTCTAAATGAAAATGTCGCACTCAGTGCGTGTATGAGCGCAATGGCGGACAAGGCAAGTCCGTTGGTAAATCTTATCCATCATCGCTAACGAGCAAGGCGAATAGGTCATAAATGAGGCTGTCCAGGAATTGAGCCTCCAGGCGCAAGAACAATCGTTGCCCATGGAGATATCAAAGGAACTTCAGCATCTTCTGGTTGACAGCACCCATCGCGTCTCCAAAGCTCGCGCGGTCGCGTCCAAATACCTCAACTCACTGATCACTTCCTTTCCATCGCTGATGTGCGACCCGCCTTTGGTCTTCGCGATCTTGGAAGTTTTGACACTAATGCGCCGAGCATGCGAGAACGAATGGTTGGACGAGGTGCGCTTTGGATGCATAGCCGTTTTTACATCACAACTCATGGATGGTCCAGTTCAATCCTCAATACGAGTTCCACTCGGACCGGGCAGATATCACGCTGTCGCTGAGCGACGATTACAGAGTGCGGGATGAGATCCTCTCGAACTTGCAAGAGAGCGCGAACAAATGGTTCCGCCTGGCACTCGCTCGCGCTCCTATGGAGCTTCAGACCATCTTACAAGTATGGATTTGAACGGTCATCATTGCCATTAATCTCAAATCCTTTCCTTCAGAAATATCTCGCCATTAATCAATCTTTATCACCCTTCGATTCGGTAGACCTCGGAGCGTCTGTCGCGGAGATGTTTGCGAAAGCCATTGGGCCGATCGAGCGAAAGCTCTGTAAGTGGTCACATTACCCGTATAGTCGTTTGCTGAGTATTTCGCAGCATCGCTTGCCTCGCTATCGAAGTCTCCACCGGATCGCGCCAAGTCTCTGGCTAGCCAGATTGCTGCAAAGAGCTACTTTTTCGGAGAGGTGGCTGGTCTGCGCCTAGCAGGCAGGGGAGGTGCGTTTTATTGCAGCACTTATCCAGATTGTTTGCCCACTGTTTTGCGTTAGGTGAGAAGCCTGAGCAAGCACCGAACGACGAAGACCCAGTCGCCGCGCTCGAGCTTCTCAGGAGCAAGATGAATACTGCCCTGAAGGATATTCGAGAAAAGCGCAATACTTTGACTATTCAGGATCTCAAGCGCCTGCTGTTCCGTTGCGGCTCGATCATAATCTCGCTGCCGAAGGTGGTCTCCTGCGTCTTCATTGTCTTCCCCGTTCTAATGTCATGCATCGCAGTTCGATAGCGAAATGATGCATTACGCTGTGATCCTGCCGTTTGAAGTGTTTACACCGTCTGCAATCCAGGCAGGCATTGAGATCTGGACGTGGATCATCTCCGAAAAACCTTCTCTGGAAATTGCAACGATGGCAGAGATTAATTCTGCATGGATAGCAACGGTGAAGCATGAGAGGGGTATCTTCTCGAAGAGTCTCAAGTAAGACTTCCTCATCTTGCAATCTTGCAACGGCTGACGCTCTCGCCTCAGCTATGATGATCCGTTCTACCATCCGATAGAGTACGCGCCGACAGATAAAGAAGCAATTGACCGGGCCACCAACAATGCTCGCCGTGTCCTCTCTCCTCATGTTCTCATCTTGCAGATGCTATTTAGTAGACTACAAGCAGCAAGATATCGCAAGCCGGGGCTCATGCTACTCATCCAACGCCTGGTGCTACGATCTGCTCGTGCATACCGCAATCTCAGGTCAGCCTTACCGCGCGACGTTGATATTATAGACTGAACCATCTCCTAGCACTCATCCTCTGGCTCGAGAAGCGAGGTTCTCGTTCCTCCTTTTCGGCTTCGAATCTCTGAAGAGTTCCCGCTTGGATGCATTCTGCGAACACATACTTCGCGAGTCTCTCTACGTCTCTGGGTTTGCTTGGTTCTCAGTGCGACCTCTGTAAGTGGCTATAGAGATCTGTCTTAGTCAATTACTCATGTTGTAATAGGTGGTCACACGGTGCCAATCGTCTGCAGATGGACGCGGACGCTAACCTGTTATCCGAGTTCCTGTCTTGCATTCAGAATGACAACGCTCGATTGGCCCACCACATTTCAAGTCTATCACTTGCACAAGCATCATCCCAGAACTCCTGTATGGTGCAGTCTTTGGTTTGTTCTAGTGGTGTCTGACAGCATTTTTAAAGCCTATGTTGCGCGTCTCAAGAACATGAGCACGCCAATGAGATTGCTGATCGAGAACGAGATGTATCGACTTTCGGTCTGGGGCAACCCAGTCAACGACCCGAAGCGAGGGCAAGACTACATCATGGGACTAGAGCGGACGATGGTGGAGGTGAGTTTCACCTATTGATACCTGACACCGCGGTACTCAAAAATGATCAGAGTTCCTGGATTGCCGCAATCCGGACCGTCTGGGAAATAGACCCTGCCATCGCCATTCACTTCCCGGAGCGCTTCAAGCAGCCCATCGTCTCGAACGAGGTCTTCCGCGCCGTCCGTTCGAACCCTCGCGATATTCTGCATGTACCCGAAGGTCTGAAGTTCCTTGTGGGCGATAAATTTGACGCCAACATGCGTCGGGATCTAAAGGTGAGTGACGGTCCAACACCAAGGACGCAACTCACACTGGTGGACAGCATCTGCTAGTGTGGGATCCGGTGCCACCAGTCATCGCCGTGACCTTCTTCGAGCCTCGATACCGGAACGAGCCTTATATCCTACAATATGCACACCGAGTGCTGGCGCAGCATCCCGTGGACCTCACGTTCTTCTTCGTGCCGCAAATTGTGCAGGCGCTGCGGTACGACGAGCTAGGATACGTCCGGGACTTCATCTTCAAGACGGCAAGAATATCGCAGCTGTTCTGCCACCAGATCATATGGAACATGAAGGCGAATTGCTACAAGGACGACGCGGCAGAAGTGGTAAGTTACGCTCACCTCGACTTGGGGCGCATCGGCTTGGCTCACCTGCACCCGTAGGAGGATCCGATGAAGCCCGTTCTCGAACAGATGATGGATGGCATTGTCGCCTCGCTTTCTGGCGATGCCAAAGACTTCTACGACCGCGAGTTTGCGTTCTTCAACGAGGTGACGTCGATCTCGGGCAAATTGCGGCCGTTCATCAAGAAGTCCAAGCCGGAAAAGAAGGCATGCCATATCGTTTCGTACAGCCTCCGTCCTCTAACTGACAACTCACGTCACAGGCGAAGATCGACGAGGAGATGGCAAAAATCGACGTCGACGTGGGCGTCTATTTGCCCAGCAATCCCGACGGGGAGGTCGTCGACATCGACAAGAAGTCTGGCAGGCCGCTGCAGAGCCACGCAAAGGTATGCTGCTTCACCCCGTTCATGGCTGTGCACTGAGCGACACGGCTGCTCCAGGCGCCCTTCATGGCGACGTTTAAGGTGCGCAAGCAGCGCGTGGTCGTGGACTCGGACCCGGACGCGCTGCTCGCGGAGAGCGGGGGCAGCGAGGAGCGCCACACGGTGCAGGACGTGTGGCTGCAGGCGATCTTCAAAGTCGGCGACGACTGCCGGCAGGACGTGCTCGCGCTGCAGCTCATCGCGATGTTCAAGAATATCTTCACGAGCGTCGGGCTCACGCTGTACCTGTACCCATACCGCGTCACGGCCACCGCACCCGGGGTATGTTTTCCTTCCGTCTACCGCACCGAGCGCCGCTGATGGGGATGGCTGCTAGTGCGGTGTCATTGATGTGGTGCCGAACGCGACGTCGCGCGACGAGATGGGCCGCGCGAAGGTGAACGACCTGCTCGACTTTTTTGTCGCGCGGTATGGCGGGGAGGACACCATCGCGTTCCAGAAGGCGCGGCTGAACTTCATCCAGTCGATGGCCGCGTACTCCGTCGCGTGCTACATCCTGCAGATCAAGGACCGCCACAACGGCAACATCATGATCGACGGCGACGGGCACATCGTCCACATCGGTGCGTCTCCCCTCTCCCCTCCTCCGTCCCCCCGCATCTGACCGCACGCAGACTTCGGCTTCCTGTTCGACATCGGGCCGGGCGGCGTCAAGTTCGAGCCGAGCTCGTTCAAGCTGAACCACGAGATGGTCGTGCTGATGGGCGGCCGCGCGTCGCAGGGCTACGCGCTCTTCCAGCAGCTCGCGGTCAAGGCGTTCCTCGCGCTGCGCCCGCACGCGGACCAGCTCGTGAGCACCGTGCGCCTCATGCTCGACACGGGCCTGCCGAGCTTCAAGGGCGAGGGCACGATCCGCCGCCTGCGCGAGCGCTTCGCGCTGCACCTCGGCGAGCGCCAGGCGGCCGAGTGGATGGTCGGCGTCGTGCGGAATGCGCATGAGAATGTGCGCAGCACGGCGTATGATGAGTTCCAGCGGGTGCGTGTGTGCGTTGTGCTGGTGGAGCCTGTGCTAACCGTTTGCATTGCGCGGGTGGTCTACAGCTTCAGAATGGTGAGTTGCTTCGTGTCTGAGGGCGGACCGTTCGCTCACTGCTCCACAGGTATCCCGTACAAGTACTAATCGCATATCTCCGCGCATATATGCGCATTTCTTCTCATCTTTTGTCGCCGCATCGCGCTCACTAGTCTGCTCACGCACACAACTTCTATACCCCTCTCATGTTCTCTGCACCGGAATCGACACCATATAGGACTACGTCACCGCATTTTTATCCATTCATGCAAAAAATTGAATTGTAAAGTAAAATAAACACCGACTGTCCAACGGAAGCAAAGCAAAGTCCGTGCGTACACACTAGCGTGCGGCCAAAACGGTGGTATCATCTGCGCAGATATGAGCACGTCCAGCGCACGTACAGTCCGGAGCGTGGGGGCTAGCATGAAGGGACAGACAGGGGGATGCGAAAGTTCGTAAGGTGTGCTGGTCAAAATCAACCGTCCGGGTCGTCAGCGAACGTGAGCGTATCGAAGAAAAGCAGTGTTCAAATGTTTAAATGCAAGGAAAATTGTCGTGCCGCACGATTGGCACGGTGAGTGAAGGGCTGCGCGGGCAGGAGTCGGGGGCGAGGGTCGGTCGGTCCCGCGGCGATCGGGCAGCTGCGCGGGGCCCTCGTACGTCCATGCGTCGTCTTTCCGTTCCGCGTCTTCGCGGGCGTAGTGCGGTCGTGTCGAACAACAATCAAATAGCGAATATATATTTATCTGTACCAATCGTTCCGTCGTCATCCATCCGTCCGTCGTGATCTCGTCGTCTCCGGAGTACCTACGCGTGCTACGCGGAAGCAAACGGCTATTGCGGCGCGTCGGCCGCGGGCGGGAGCACGATCGTCGGCATGCTGTGCGAGCGGTGCGGTGCAGCGAGGTGCTCCGGGAGCAGGGGCACGGGCGTCGTCGGCGAGCTGTACGGGCTGCCCGAGGGCGTGCGGCGCCCGAGCGACGGCGGAAGCTCGAGCGGGCGCGGGCGCGCCGGGTACGGGGCGGGGCCTGCGGCGAAGCTGCTCGTCGGGGACGTCGACGCGGACGCGGCGCTCGCGAGCGATGACGTCGAGGCCGTGGAGGACGACGTGTACCCGAGCGGGAGGTTCAGGTTCGACTGCCGTCGCGCGCGGAAGAAGCTGGGGCGCTTGCCGTCGGGCTGGGAGTAGAGCCACGTCGCGGTGAGGACGACGGTCGCGCCGACGACGAAGGACGCGGTGATGGTGAAGTGGAAGAGCGCGACGCTCGCGAGGAATGAGAGCACGATGCTCAGCGAGGTCGCGAAGCCCTTCATGATGTTGTCCGCGTACTTGATGACGAGGGCCGTGATGAGCCCGCCGAGGACCTGCGTGAGCACGGTCGCCCACGCCCAAGGGGTGAAGTTGGCGAAGAGGTGCATGAGCACGGGCACGCCGCGCGACGCGCCCTCGGCGCGGGGCGTGAGGATGACCGGCACGAGTGCAGGGAGGAGCGAGAAGAGCGAGAGTTGCACATTGCGGACCCAAAGGTCACCGGTGGAGTTCTTGAGAACCATCTCGAAGTAGACGCCCGCGAGCCCGGACGTAAAACACGCCGCAGCGACGGCGAGGAAGCCCTTGAAGGGGTACATGGTGTGCACGTCATGGGAGGAGGATGCGGACGGGCCCTTTGCGGCACCACATTGAATTTGCACGATGCCCACGCCAAGGGCGAGGAAGAAGAGGGCGAGCCACTTGAGTGGAGAGAGTTTCTTGCGAAGGAGGAAGACGGAAAAGGCGGCGGTGGTGAGGATCTTCATCTGGTACGAGACCTGGAACGTTGCGGCGTCTAGATTAGATGCAGCGACGAACTGCAGATTATTCTGTATGACTGGAGGGGCGGATAAGCGAGGGCACACGACAGGCGCGAGGAGTGCTTACCATAGAGTATGGCCGGGATGGAAAGCTTCCAACAGTCAGATCTGAACACCTCTTTTCCTAGGCGTCTACACCGGGCAAGGAAAACTCGCGGGCAGAGGATGGAGGAGGTGGAGGCCGGGGTGGTATATTGAGGTGGGACAGAATCTATTCTGGAGAAAGCGATAACAAGGGAGATGAAGCCCTTGAGGAGCTCGGTGGCAAGGACGGCAGATGCAGCAGAGTATTCTCGTGATGGTGGTGTGAACACGCGCGAGTAGTGCATGAGCAGCGAGAGGCACGCATTCTGGACGGCGAGCGTGACGAGTCTGGGAAGAGACGGGTGATGAGCGACGGATCGACGCCGAAAGAGGCAAACAACATGGCCTCCCTCGCCCCACTTGGACACTCGAGCTAGCACGACGCGACTCACGATATATACTTGAGCGGGATGCCCCACAGCGCCGGAGAGCTGCTCGGCGCCGTCGTCACGACGTCTGGGAGTGCAGAGTCCGGCTCTTTCAAATGGATGTCCTCTGGCTGCTTCCCGGACGCTGTCCAGAGGCTGCGCTTGTCTGCGGGATAGAGCGCCATGACGGGGGCGGGGGAAGGGGGAGGAGGGCCTGGAGGGTATGCAGCTAAAGAGAGCGCAGCTGGGCCGACTCCAACGCACCCAATCCGCAAACACTATCACAGGTCACATGTAACGCGTAACCTTCTCCCAGTGGCAGTGCAATTGCCCTTGACGTCACCCATCACTCCAATCCTCTCTTCTTTTCGTTCCACTCATGCCGTTCCACACGCAGGCAGCGACGAAAACATACTTGCAGTCATGGTCTACAATTTTACAGTACAGCATCTACTCATATCACCCCACGGAGGCTCGCGATGCCCGCGCGAGATGGCGCGAGGCAGTCAGATAGCCCCTTCCTAGTACGAGCCAAGACCAAGTGAGAAGCACAGAGAACAGCAGCAGGGAAAGCAGAAGCCGGAGCATCATCAGCGCCGTCGATAACAGAGTGATTGACAAGGATCCATCAGGAGCGCAGCAGTTGTTTGATGGAAGCTTCAGAATTCGCCACGGAGAGTATATCGGCGGTGGTCGCGACAGCATGTCCGAATGTCAGACCAACCACCTGCACTTGCGCGCCAACTCAGTCTGCGCGCGCTAAATTGCTTGTAGACATAACATGAGCGCCCACCATCAGGCCCAGGCCTGCACCCCGCGCGTCAGCTCAGTTCGCGTGCACCCGAGCACGGCGAGCACGCACATCAGCACCGCAGCAGCTTCTTGAAATCCCGGATCCACGCTGTCGCATCCGCGACCACCTGCGCCGCGCATCAGCGCCGTCCTCACACCTCTCAGCGACAACGCACCTGCTCCTCCTCGATGACCCCGTTCACCTGGTCCCGCGCCGCGCGCAGGAGGCCGCGCAGCTGCGCCTGCCGCTGCCCCTCCATCGCGCGGACTGCAAGCGCATACAGTCAGCGCGACGCAGACGCGAAAGGAAAGAGACGGCGCACAGTTCTCCGTCGCGCCGTCGATGCGCTGCTTGCGCAGCGGCGAGAGCTCGTCCGCGACGGCTTGCTTCGCGTCGGCCGCGGCCACTACGCAGCGCTGTGCGCGTCGTGAGCACGCGCATCCGCTCAATCAGCGAAGCACGTACCAGCGCGGCGTCCCACGCCTGCGCGACGCCGTCCGCCGTCGCGCGCTGCGTCTGCGCCGCAAGCATCCAGTCCTCCGTGTCCGCGAGCAGCTGGTCGCTGGCGCCAGAGGTTAGAAGCAGCGGCGGGGGGCGGGCGACCTACATGTATGCGTTGCCCGCGAGCACGAACGCGTCGTTCTCCTCGCGCAGCGCCTTGCCGTGCGCATTGAGATACTTCCTGCGCGTCGCGGGCGCGGCTGCCTGCGCGACCTTGGCTATATGCGTGCATTACCGGTCTGTGCGCTAGTATGTTGTGAGGAATGGGCACGTACCCCGTGCGCGCTCTAGGATCGCGGTGATTTGCGCGTCACTGTATGCGCGGTGGTCAATAGAGCCTGCGCACTGGACAGAGGACCGCTGTACCTCGGCTTCGAACCGCGCTCCTCTTCTTCTGCGGCGTCGTCCTCGTCGCCATTGTCCTCCCAATTGATGTCGAAGTCCGTGTCCATATCGAACTCGAGCTCGGCGGGCGTCGAGGCCCGGCGCGCGGCGACTTTCGTACCTACGAATGCACATGAGCACATCACTTAAAAGCGGATGGAAATCGTACCTTTGGCTGCAGCTCGCGGCATTGTGTGAGAGCTGCTTCTAATATGTAGTTGGGGGAAGGAGGCAATGTGATTAGACACGACTCGGAGCGTCGTGAGCAAACCAGCCAGGTGAAAGTCGCGACGCGCGACGCGTCGTCCCAATATGGCAATCGCGTCACGCGACACCTTCAGCCACAATGTTCGCTCGACAGCATTAAATTGATTCTTTCTCTATTTTCTTTACAAGCCCTCTTAGCTCAGTGGTAGAGCGCATCACTAGTAACATCAATCGATAAATCGATGCTTATGTAATGATGAGGTCAGTCGTTCGAATCGGCTAGAGGGCAATTTTTTTTGTCATGTTCATGTTTTACCATGCAGAATGCATTATACTAGCCTAAAGGTTTGTAAATTTTTGAAGGGATATGTTTTGATGCTTTTCAAGTAGAAATGCCACACCATGGATCTGGGTCAGTTGTTCAAATTGGCTAGAGGGCATCACAACAATCTTGTAAGCCTTTCTAGCCCCTCGAGGAGCCGCTCGTTTACCACGAAAAAACCTGCGCTGGACTCGCATCGATGAGTACTTGTGCGCCCCAGCTCTTTTTGGGCAATTTGGTGCATTCAGTAAATAGTTAAATAAATCGGCCTTTCTATACATTATGGGCCCTCTAGGGGCGTAAATAAGACATTATAAAACAAATGAAAGCAATAGAAGGGTGCCGTATTGTCTAAAGACGTGCGCCCCAGCGTCGATTTCGCAAAAAAAGATGCAGAAATGACGGAGATACGAACCTCGCGGCGGGGCCCGCTATTGCCCTGTGGCTGTGGCTGTGCTGAGTGTGCGTTTTGTGTCGACCATGGCATTTCAATAGCATTTTGTGGCCTTTACATGGTATGAGACAAGCTTATGTACAGTATAAACTCGCCTAGTGCCAGTGAAGCGAGCAAAAGAGGTCTCAAGACTGAGGGGGTCGAGGCGGCAGCACAGCCACAGCTTCAGAGCAGGAGCACCCCGGGGCGAAAACATGTATCTCACCTGTTTCCACCCCGTTTTGCTTCAAATAATCGCTGGGGCGCACTTGAAAATACATGATAGTAACCTACTGTGGGCTTGATTTATGCAAGTATATGTTATTTGTGCCCCTATCGTGCTCGAAGCATATGAGAGGGTGCACCATTCCTAAAGCACCGCGCACACCCGCGACCGTTCCAAAAACCCTGGGGCGCACGAGTAGTCATCAACAGAAACCCAACACAGTTTTTTTCATGGGAAACGGCTACCTCCTCGAGGAGCTATTGGGCTCGGAAGATTCAGCACGGAAGATCGCGCGGCGCGTCGAAAACGACGCGGCGCCAACTTCGCTGCAAATGGCAATAAGTAGAAATGCCACACCATGGATCTGGGTCAGTTGTTCAAATTAGCTAGAGGGCATCACAACAATCTTGTAAGCCTTTTCTAAAGCTTTTGAGCAGTAGCTTGAGCTATGTTGTAGTGCAAGCTTGAAGAATGATATCAATAAATAACTCTCACCTGTGGTGCTTGAATGTCATGACAAGATTGAACTATAGCCACCTCAACACCTGAGGTGATGAGACAAAATGCTAACATGATTTGCACAGCAGAAAATTGACAGAAGGTTGAATATCTCTTGCCAGGACCTAGCTTGCCATGTCCTTTCAACAAGGGTCTGACTAGCTAGGGCTCTGATCAAACACCCATTCCACCAGCAGCAACCACAAACTTAAAAATGTTTGATCATTAGATGAGAAAAAGAATGAAATGGTAACAGTCATAGTCAAGATGGGAATGATATAGTGTGGCCAGACCAAAAATGCATGAGTAGTTGACATAACATGAGAGGAGACCAACAATGCATGGCGTGCACCCGTCTCTATGCAGCCTCTGGCTCAGCAACCCCCTGCTTCTCCATGCCAACCTTCAATGCCTCGATTCTGCTCGCCAGTCCCTCGACCCCCCTCTCCTCTTCCTCCCGCTGGCGACGCTCCACCGCCTCGTCCTCCGCCTTCCGCACCTTCTCGTGCTCCTCCTCCGCCACGAGCGCCGCCAACTCGCGTTCGAGCTCGTCCTCGTCGATTTCGGCACCGGCCTCCGCGCGCGCCATGTCGCCCCCGACCTGTATGGTCTCGTCGACTGCCCGCGCGTCCGCCGTCGCGGCCGCGAGCGCGTCGAACGTGCGGTCCATCGTGTCGCGCTGCAGCGACGGGTCCGCGAGCAGCGCGCGGAGCGTTGCAGTTGAAGACTCGTAGGTCTTCATGATCTGCATCACGTCAAACGTCAGGCTCACGCAGTAGAATGGGAAAGGGGAAGGCCGACCTGGATGTCACCGGCGGCGGCTTCGACGCGGATGAGCGTGCTCTGGAGTGTCTCGAGCGAGCCGAGGCGCTGTTTGAGGACGTTCTCGAGCTGCTTGCGCGTGCGGATGCAGCTTAGTGCGAACCCTTGGCGCGTGTGACGCAGAGCGGCGGTTGCGCGAGCGGTCTGTCTGAGGAAGGCTATATTAGAGGCTGATGCGCGACATGAGATGGCGGAAACTTACGCGTCGATTCTGGACTGGATGGCGTCGATTTGGGCGCTGAGGTTGGCGATGGCTGTTTTGAGCTCGAGGATGCCGCGGTCTACGGATGTGACCTCGTGGACATCTGTAGAGTCGTCCAGGAACTTGATGACCTGTGAATAACCCGCCGCGTCAGTACGGCCGTAGACCATACAAACACAGCATGCAAACCTCTTTGTCCACCGCTATCGCCCGCTTATCCCTTTCCAAGAATCGAATTAACACGTTGATGTCCGCATCCGAAAGCACGATCCCCGCAAGCGCCTTATCCGCAAACTCCGCGCGGAAAGACTCCGTGCTATACAACGCATCTGCAAGCGCCGCGCCCGCACGGCTTCTTTGCCGAGCAATGACCGCCTCCGCCGCCTTCTCCACAAGGGATAGCACGACGTAGTCGCCGCGCATGCGGCGCCAGCGGTCGCTCTCACGCTCGTCAGACTCGGACGACACCACGCCGGCCTGCTGCAGCGCCCACCAGAGCGGCTTGCCGACAACATAGGACGCGATGCGGTACGGAAGCCAGCCGGCGTTGTAGACCGACTGCGCGGACGCGAGGAACTGGGTGTGGGAGATCAGAGCGCGCGAGCTGCTGAGCTCGGTCTTTGCTAGTGGCATGTGCGTGAGTCGCGTGCAGAACGCGCGGAGAGAAGGCTTACGACGACGGTGCCGAGGCAGAGAGGCTTGCCCGTGCCCTCATACCGCAGCGCATCTGGCAAGCCCGTGTCGGCATGCAGGATGAGCTTGTCGGGCGAGGAGGGCTGCCATCCCCGCGCGACCACGGCCTCGAGCGTGCTGCGCCACCAGGCGACGTTCGAGTGGTATGAGGTCGGGTTGGACTGCTTCTGCCGAGATATGTCGGAGTAGAGAGATTGCAGGCGCGAGGTTGAGGCGCCGGTATATGTTGGTAGCGAGGAGAGCTGCGTGAAGGGTATGTGCGGCGTGGAGGTCATGGCGGACGTAGAGAGCAGGACAAACGGGTGGCGCGGCGAGCGAGAGGTGGTTCCGAATTAGACGCTCGAGCGCGTCATGGGCGCTTCCCACGTCCTGTCAATAACTGGATCTCGCAACTAAGTACTAACGTTGCCAGTCTTCAAGCTTCAAGCTTCATGTCAATCCACTTCTGGTATCTCTCTAACGTTGACTCTTCCTGAAAAGTCAGATTCTTGCCATGTCTCACTTGTGGTGAGTGAATTCACATCGATCGCGCACTGGCTCTTTGATGGTTTCGCCTATATTCCCGATCTCGACACACGTTATTGTTACAGCTGATTCAGAAAACCTTGAACTCCGACGCGCGACGCGATTGGAAAATTCGAAAAATTCGAAAAAACTCGGAAATCCCGAAAAACCAAAGAACACTCACTATGAGCATTGTAAGAACTTGTGATAGATATAGAACTTCCTCAGCAATTGTTAAAACCAGTAGGAAGCACGAGAATGAGATGAATTGGCCACATGTCGGTCGTCGCTGTGCTAAGCGCCCATCACACGACGTTGGTGTCACCGTTCAGTCTGCAAGCCGGTTTGTTCTCATTTCTCGCTACTGTACATGGACCAGAGTTGGATTTGTAACTAGAGATGGTTTTCTGAATTACACAACATCCGCTGCGATTCCCATGTCCAAAATATTTGTGTATGCTAAGATTACTGTTCTCAACGCGATTGTGATTTTTTCTGGTTTATTGTTCGAAGAAGAATAAGTCAAATGTCATAAAGGCTCTGAAAGCTCACTTTTCCGCGAAAAGATGATCCAGATCTGCAAGATCGGACTGCCTGTTCCCTCCGATTTTTTTCCAACAAGGATAATGAATACATCCAATATGAACACTGATTTTTCCGTGACAAGGTTCGAGGCAGGTGGAAGCACTTTTGACGGTGGGACGTAGAGGAAGATCAAGCGTGACTTTTGCCACCGGCACTCACTCGGCGTAGGCGTCACTTTCGATGTCCGACGTCTCATCTGCCCGCTATTCTCAGCCACTTTCCGTCGGACTTGTAAATCGGCATGTGTGACTGACTGTGACGAGATTGACCAACTCCCATGCAGAAGGCCATTTTGCAAACCCCCCTCCTCGGTCACTGCCCGATACGACTGCATCCCCTTCAATAAATCGGAAAAAATCATATTCATGAAATTGAGACATTTGTCCCATCATACATATAAAAATTTTAACGATATGTGTTGTGTCTAGAACAGTATGGCGCAAAGAGTGAAAAACTGACCAACTCTGGTCCACGTACAGTATACTTATTTCTATCTACAGTTCTCGTTTCTATGAAGCTTTTCACGCAATGCCGAGACAGACGCAAACAGCCTCGTCGCACTGCCGGGGAACTTGATGCAGCTGTCAACCATGGGTAGGAGGCTGGGGGCTAGGCATGGCGGCAGAGGACGTCCTTCACGGGCATATTACTTAGTGGGTGGGATCTACATTCGGGTTGAGATAGCTGAGCTTGCAGAGATCAAAGCGAGGTATGTTGATCCACCTGAGGATGGTTGTCTGCAGAGTCGATGACTGGCGCTAGCTCGCAACAGGTGCAAGAAAATCCGCCAGCATAATCCTCCTTTCCTCAGGTATGAAATCCAATCCCGCAGGCCTATAATCCGTGTCAACATCCCCACCCCCTCCCCAGCCGGAGTCGCCGTACACCATCAGGAAAAACGCTTCGGGGCCATAGCGCTGTCCCAAGCTAGATAGCGTGGCATAGCCGCCATAGCGCGTATAGGCCTGGAGGCATGTGTATAGTCCTCGATATCTAATATAACAAAGCGTGAAATCTATGATTGTCGTTATAGTCCCACGGCGGACAATGTAGCCTATGCAAGGATACACACCGATACTACTACAGCACGTCCGTGATGCTCATGGTCGTCCATCACTGTGCCCACTTGTAGTCCGTCAGAATGACGGCCAGCAGCGGCCAGCTCGCGCTTCATGTGCGGGAGAATTTGCCCTTTGCGATAAGCACGTCGTACACGGTCAGCACACCTCGAATGTCTCAGGGATGATGTCATCTGCTGTGCGCAACGCATTCACGCCAGTCGTTTCCATGGCCGAATTTTCCATTTAACCAGCATTGCCGAGCTGCACCTCAGTCGTGAGGATCTTCGTGCAGGTGCCTCGTACCGCCCTTGCCCATCTCTAAGCAAACGATGGCATTCTCAGCCTGCTTGCACTCACCGGCTGCATGGATGGACCCAACGGACCTGTGCAGTAGGGCCGTTCACGTCGAGGCAGTGGAAGGGGAAGAGCGGCTCCCCTGACAGCCTGAGGATGTGCACTATTGTCAGTCATGAGCTATTTGTGGGAGCGTGCCATAAAGGTGGGGGATTGGTGGTATCTACCTGGACAGATCAGCATCAGGCGCGTGCTCGGGGATGCAAACATGAGCATGGTGCTTGGTAGAACTGAGGCAGATCTGTGCGGATCTCAGTGGATGCGAGGCAGGAAAAGAGAAACGTATATGGAGAGCAAGCTGAAGGCAGTGAAGGTCCTGATGAAGTCACAGCAGGGGTTGTGCATGCCAATATAAACAGGTTACACATCCATCGCGACGGGCAGTAAGTAATAGAGGGTGGTGGTGGGAGAGTAAACGGCAGGGAGATGTTGAGCACCTGCCGCTTTGCAGAACCACATCTGAAAAAAGTGTTTTCTACATAGCTACAGTATCAAATTATATGTGCTATCATAGTGGTATAATAGCCTCCATAGGTCTATAGAGTTATCCAGCTTGGCTATATAGAGCTATGGAAGCTATCATAGCTTCCATAGCTGTAGGTACATGCTATGTATTGCTATATATTTATGACAGGTAGCTATGGGTGCTATGTAGCTAACATAAGTCTACATGCTTACTATGGCCACTATGATATCTATGTGACCTTGGGTAGAGCTCACAAAAATAAGTCAAATCATTATATATTAGGGACCTAGGGACTTATGATCTTATTTACAATGTTATTTGATGTACCATACTCCACACTACTACAGGGTGCTGACACACTCACGGTGCTATGCATGATGAAAGCATCTTGTTGCGGCGGCGAGCGGGCACAAAGTGCGCGGATGCAGGCGTTGGCACCAGCACATAAACGTGGCAGGCACTGACGCAATGGGACGCGCGGTGTTGGCGCGGAACGGCGCGGTGCGGGCGCGTGAGCGGAGAAGTGCGCGCCCTTGCACGGGCGCGGGAGTGCGCGGGAGCACGGGCGCAGAGTTCGCAGGTGCGGGCGTTGGCGCCGACACGTCCGCGTGGCGGGGCGTCGACGCGATGGGACGTGTGCCGACGCCGGCACGGAACGACGGGACGCAGGCGCGTGGGCGCGGGCGTGCGTCGGCAGGGCAGGGCGCTGACATGATGCGATGCCCTGGTGCGGGCGGCACGGGACGCCGATGCGATGGGACACGCCGGCGCGGAACGGCAGGGAGCGGGTGCGCAGGCGTGGGCGCGGCGTGCGTCCGCGTAGCGAGGCACGGACGCCATGGGACGTGCAAGCGCGAACGCGGGACGGCGGGGTGCGGGCGCATGGACACAGAACGGCGGCGTGATGACGCGCTGACGCAACGGGAGGCGCAGGCATGGGGGCTGATGCGGCGGGGCGCGTGCGCGTTGGCGCGGAGGGATCGGATGGCACGGAGGAGATGGGAGGCACGGACGCTGGCGCCATGCGACGCAGGCACGGCAGCGCAGGCCGTGCGCTGGCACTCGAGACAGCGCGGCGCGAGCCCGGGCGAAGTCACAGGGCCATGCGCGCGTGCATGCGTCGTGCGTATGCTGGCGTGCGTGGCCCCGCGTGCATTCGTGCGTGTGCGGCCAAGGGCCCGCGCCCGCAGGCGGATCCGTGCCTGGCTTCATGCCTGCGCACATAGGCCGTTACGCGCGGGCACACGTCGACGGGGCCACACGTGGCCCTGCGTGTGCGGCGGAGCCTGTTCGCGAGCGTGCGCACGGCCAGGCGCGGGCATCGGGGCGTATGAGGGAGGAAGGGAGTGGGCGCGGGTTGACGGCGATCTGGGGGCATGCGGGACGGCGTCGGGTTCGATGTGGAGACCAGTGGCGGCGGTGTAGAGGTGGCGGAGGCCGAGCAGAGACGACGGAGGCGGGGGCAAAGGGATTGCGAGCGTGCCGGGGGGCAGGACGAACGAACAAAAGAAAAAGGATGAGTGTCGCTCGAAAACGAGCGACACTCTTCGTTAGTACAGAGAATGATAGAAAAGAATGTACTGTACTTACCTTACATCCTTCCTGTCCATTAAAGTCCCACTCGGCCCTCCTAGTTGATGAGAAATGAAGAGAAGCGGTGGGAAGACGAAGGAGATGGAGAGTGGGTGAGAGGAACGAGTTAGAGAAGTGGACGCGCGTTCGAATGCTTCAGCCACCGAACGCGCGAGAGTACAATTCTTGAGCCTCAACAATTCAAATAAAACGATTTAAAATATGGAAAAAAGATGGAATGTAAACACAGTTCATATTCACATAACGAATCAGCTACATATCTAACTACTGTATCGTACATTACTAGGCAGCAGAGTCAAAATAATCGAGTCTGCCAAATCAGCCTCTGACGCGAGGCTCGGCAGCGCCCGGCAGCCACAATTTGCGGCTCCGCCGGGCAGACCCGGGCTCTCGTATTTAACGCACGAACGACGCGCGTCTTTCTTCTCTCTTCAACCACTACCATCCACTGCCACGTCGCTCGACGTTGTCTGTCTTCAGCCGTCGCCGTTCGCCGTTCGTCGTTCACTGCTCGCTGTTTGTCGTTTGCTGCTCGTCGTTCGTCGTTCGCAGCTCGTCGTTCGTTGCTCGTTGTTCGTTATCTATTGCTCGTTGCTTGTTACAGTCCTTGTTCGTTATATTAAAGGTAAGCATTTTTTTTGTTTCTTTCTTATGCTAATGTCTTTTGTCTTTTGTGTATTCTCTTACCATAGACTACCACATCTCCGCTTTTTTATACTTTGGGTAAGTCCTCATTTATAATAGTTTTGCATGCATACTTACTAACTGGCCTTTGTTATATGTTAGATTTCGCTTTTTGTAATGTTTGTGAGTTATTGTTTTAGTCTTTCTTATGTAGTTGTTTGATTATTGCTGTGTATTTAGAGGGTGGATCTTGTTAGGAGTCTTATATGTAGTGTTGTAGGTCAGTATAATGCTTTGCTTGAATCAATAATATTTTGAGTTGTGTCTTTCATGCACTTTGTGATCTTCTGTAATTAGTAAAACAATTGATTTTTTACTTTTGAATATAAGTTAAGAAATGTTGATTGAGTCTTTTTGTGCTATATATTAGAAGTCTAACTTGATAGCTGTCATGAAATATGATAGATATGCTTTCTGACTAGAGTTTACATTGATAATATAGTCTTCATAGGTTGTATAGCTAGATCTCTTATCATAGCTTCATAGACAGCTCTAATGACTCTCATAGCTCTCATAGCACTATATAGTACTTCACCTAAACTATATAGTACTATATAGCAACCCACCTAGCTATGTGGACTCCGTAGCAATTGACCTTGCTATGGCTCTAGGAAATTTATGTAGGATGTATAGAGCTATATAGGACATACAAATTTTTCAGATGCAGATTGTCATACGCTGCGCAGTACGAGAGTCGGGTTGCATCGCATGAAGTACTTGGTGAGAGAAAACTGGAAGGACTCAGCGAGCAACACCGCGACACGAGTGGAGCGTGAGAAACAAATGCCGCGCGGCTAAATCCCACCAAATGCGCCATGTAAAGGGCAGATGCCCCTCTAATAACTTTTTGCCTATCTAATCGTAAGCAAAATGGAGTTGATTTTGAGCATACTCGGCCATGAAGATGGTCATTGCTGTGATAAAATTGGGTTCCGGCCTATATTTTCCAAAACAGGTAATTGTCTGTGCAAAACATGCAGCTACGGACTGCAGGATGCGAAGTAAGATATCCTGACACTATTTATTGCACACCAGCACCAAAATAGATTTGATTGAGTGCATTAGATGTTATGCTACGGTTTGGAAAAAGAATCAACAAAATCTATGAGAAAATGAGTACTCTATAATTACTTTTTTTTCGAGTGACCTGTATCATCGACGCAATTGACCTGTGACCGGTCGCACCTTTCTATATCATGGATCAAGTTGTGTAGAATAGAGCAGTATTAGTGAAACTACACGCCTAAGACGAGCTCCAGGACGCGACAAAAGTGTCAACGTCGATGTATGGATTGACAAAAAAATGCTGCACCTGGTCCAGCACAGTTTCCGATCGCCATGTGGGATCCATCTTGGCCGGGAAGCATGGGATAAGATGACAAGGCCAAATGATTTCGTCAACACTGACGACGGCTGAGTGGGGAAGACGGTTCCTTGTCGAGTGACTGATCTTGTACATTCCAGTGATAGGGTCGGGACGGTTCAGTGGTGTAAACCACTGCACAAAGGCAAGAGGGTGAGCGTGATAGCCAAACTGTCGCGGCAAATCGAAGATTATGCGCACACGACCAACCCGAATTTGCGAGCCTAATAGCAGCCTGTTAGCTGAGAATATCCGTGGGAAGAATACATACCTGAATGACTGCTATCGAGGATGAATGCAGTGTCAAAATGAGATTGACCAGCCTGTATCCGGCGTCCTGGAGTGCTTGAACATGGTACCGTGCGGACTGAATATTTAAGGATCCCTTGAGTAGCTCCATTGGGATCAATAGCATATGGGTTTGCAGGTAAGTGAAGGACGAGGCGTTTGTAACAGTTGAAGCGGTCAAAGGCAGATGGTATGATGGTGCAGTGCAGGAGCCGTGATTGAAGAAAAGTTGCAAACGCTGGAAGAAAATTCACAGTACTAAAGCGAGCTCCGAGCTGGGTGGCAGATAGATTGCAGAAACCAGGGGGGGAGCGAGCAGCGACCTGATAGCCAATGGCATCGGAGTGCAATATAGGTCGGTGCTTTGTACACAATGGTAGAGCAGTAGGTGCCGAGCCTGATTCTGACTCAGACTCCGAGCTGTCATCGGTGTATGAATCCGAGTCTGGAGGTTTGTCCATCTCCTCTACTTGTTCGTTGACACCTTTGATCCATGCCAAGTAGGCCGATCGACGTACAAGTGCCTCCTGGTGTTGCAGCCAACGTGTCATCTGGATTGTATAGTCACATTTGTTGCTTGCCCGGTAAGCTTCTTTTGCATAGTCGATGTGAAGCCGCTCTGATGCTTCTGTATTGAAGCCATCTGCTGTACCACGGGATCGAATCGATGCGACGTAGTGCTTCATTGCATGTATCTTTGGTATGTTGAAATGCTTGCAGATCCCAAGATCTTCAAATATTGACTTGTGCTTGTGAAAGGTAGCGAGCGCCGAGTCAAGCGCATCCAGCATGTCGGACGTATGCGATTGTAACTGGGCAAGATATACAAAGTCCAACAGAGCCCGTGCAACGGTCAGCACCTTTCGATTGACTGCGCCTCCAAGGATGCCCATAAAAACTCTTTCCATTGTCTTGTATTCCGATCCAGTCCATTGTGAAACGGAGGAAATCCCCTTCTTGAAGTGACGAAGGCCCGGAAAATCGGGAAGGGCTTTGAACCGTGCGTCGACTTCATCTTCTCCGATGATCTCAATACACCACTGAACGAGATGGTCGTAGAAGACACCTTTATGAAGCTGGTGCAGGAGATCTGGGGTGAAACAAGAGAAGATATCACAGTGCGCAAGGCCTTCCCAGAACGGTTGGTACACTGGGCACAAACCGTCCAACTTGACTTGCGCTGACGCCTCCGGAGCATCCCAGATACTATGCAGCGCATCTAGAGTTGTATCTGTGTCACGGAAGGGATAATCGGTATAGTTCCCCCTCTCATAGTGCTGGACTGTACATCGAGGGCAACGGTTTTCCTTACAGCATGCGATTAGACACTGCTCAGGGTGATCCGCGATATAGGCTGCCAAGATAGGGTAAACTCGACGTGTTAGGCCATCTGGGCAGAGCATATCTATGCCTGTACGTCCTAGTGAGTAGAGTGGCCCGAGAATCTTCCGCATGCAGTAATGGAACAGTCGGTATCCCTCTTCTGCATGCTCCTTCTCTGGAAGGTGTTCGAGCTTGGGCACAGGTATGTACCCGGCCAGGATCATCACATTACTAGATGGCTGACGGCGGATCCCCTTATCGATGTTGCCTGCAGACAGATACACTGGCCAAGCTTTTTTATCGCCACGAAAATTTGACAACTTGGTCTGATCAGAGGTGAGTATAATCGGAGCAACGGTTGCGCCTGGTGGAAGTTTTCCCTGATTGCATGTAGATTTAGCAGGAAATTTGCAGACACGCAGTGAGTGTGACGCTTACCTGAACATCCCACCACCATTCACCACTCGACATCTCGTTGAACACAGGCTTTGTGCAGTCGGCATCTTCAAAGACTTTCTCCGGTGCATATGACATGTGGTCACGGAACGCGGGGTTCGCAAAGAGCTCCCGGATGATCTCGCCTGCATCTCACATCCAAAGCTCAAGCTCTTCATAACTTGGGTCAGTCTTCGGGATACTTTCCAGTCCACGCGGGGTGATCATTTCGCACCCCCAGCCAGGACCGGTCGGCAGGTTGTCAATTTTCTGCAGGAACTTGTACTTGTTGTGATATGATGGCTGAGTCCGCTTTTGTGTCTGTGAACAAGGTATGTCAATTACGATTGAGCCACCATAGACGGTATTCAGACGGCATTCTCACGATTGGTAGCTTTAGATACTCATCAATCTGACCCTGGCGCAGATTCTTCATCATCCACTTCGCAAGGTCCCATTCATCCTCATCATCAAACGGTGCATATGGCGCTTCACCCATTGCCTCCTGCCTCTGACGCTCCGCTTCAAACGGGCTTGTCTCCAGAATTGAATTGATGGGCTCTCCCGCACAATGCTCAGAAGGATAGGCTTTTATGTATTGTACTGACGACAGAAGCGGCACGTCTAAATCGTCATCACTATCAATGTCGTCAACTCATGCACGTTTCAATGGTCTGGGAGGAGGCGAGTCAGGTGGTATAAACAGTTCATTTATTAATTCACAATTCAAGGTTGTTCCAGCGTCCTCTTCTGGTGCTGATATCATGAACGATGAGCGCTCATTACAGGATTCAATCAACAAATGGATACATACTACTGTTCACCGAGGCTGCAGGTGCATGAAAACGTGCCTGCCACTTCTTATAGCATGCCGGGGTCCGTCGAATGTGACGCTTGACACCAGTAGAACTCTTGAGTTTGCGTCGACAGAAGTTACAGTGGTATACGATGGGCATGATGACTGGATGGGATCGGCGATGGACAAGAGAACGAGACCGTTGGTGCAAGGCCTCAGGTATGTAGCTCATCCTTGTACAGCATTGTTTATTGTATTCTCAAGAATCTAAGACAGAAGTTCTGCACGGAAACAAATAGGCACAAGCGAAAACAATACGAAGGGCCCATGCTGATTGTTATTCAGCGACGCTTGGCCCGTTGACATCGCCACACACATTTACTGCATATTAGACTGCGCTTCCATGTTCTTTGCCACCAACGCATCTTTACCCCCCACTTTACCTGTCAAGCATCATGTCTTCTTCATCTACACGCACTTTTGTTGCTCAGGGCCATATGGATTCTGAGGCGCGTCAGCCTCAACAACGCCGTCTCACCGAGAAGCAGCGACAGCAAGGTGAATCTCTTTATCAATGTCCCTTCAATATCATCATTGATCCAAGCTGCTCTCATGCATACGCTAGTTGAAGAGCAAGCTGCAGCTGCTCAATGTCGCGCTCAGAACTCTGAACGTTGGGATCAAGCCAATGACTCTGGCACTCGTATGTTTCTTTTCTTCTACCTTCTCTCCGAAGATCCTAATTGTTCAACTCGACACAGGCCAGAAACGACGTAACGCACCTCCGGTTCCACATGACGCGGTGAGTCATGGTGTTCCCATGATCTTACAGTCCATGACCCATTTTCTATCATAGACAACATCTCGTAAAGTATTACCAGCATTCAGCAACTTGATACGGCAGCGCAAGCAAGTGCCATCACAGCCCCTGCATCCGCAAGTTCGAGCTAATGCACAGCGCAGTCGTTTTGAGCGCGATGTCTACGAAGGTATGTTCTTACTATCGTATTTGTATATTCTCATTCTTTTACACAATCTTGTAGATACTTATCCCTCTGAAGAAGACATTGTCCAGCCCCATAGGGCAGCGCCACGTCTCCGCCAGGTCATATCAGATGAGGATGAGGACGAGAACAATGAACATCGGCCTCGTCGTCTCCAGCACGGTGTTGAAGGCTTTGTAGATGATGAGCAGCAGCGAAGTGAGGCCAGAGAGGATGAACCAGATGAGCATAGTGATGTTGACATTGACGTTGATGGTATGCACACTTTCATGTCTCATATCTTCACTAATAAATTTGTCTAGATGTTCCCGAAGAACCTGTTGTCGGTGAGAAGCGATGTCACGATGATGATGGTGACAGCGACAACAACGACAATGGCACTGGCGATGAGATGGGTGTTGACCGTCGTGCTGCACGCAAACCCAAGCGAGTTCGCAGGGATGCGGCAGAGGGAAGCCGTGTTCGTGCCAAGGACTTCAACGCTGAAACACGAGAGGTCATTGCTCTTGCTGCGACGCTCTATTGTGTCAAGATCAGCACCATCAATGCCTTCCCGAGTCATTCGCAAGAGGATGCCTGGGCTCATGAATGCTGGCAAGCAGCATGTGAACAAACCGAGCTCAATGTCTGCTTAACGGAGGGCACAAGTAAACTCGTACGTGGTTGACCTTTTATTACATTGTATCTAACAATCTTTGCATTCAGCTAACATGCCGCAGGTCACAAATCCGAGGCGAGATCAAATCAAGGGTCCGCGCTCATGTCAAGACATTGTACAAGTTCAAGAGCGGCGAGCGCGAGAAAGTCATTCAACGAAACCGTGCACGTGCTGAAGATCTTACCGCAGACAAAGGATACCTGTACAGGGTAGGTCATACCTATCATCTATGTTGTACGGTGATCCCCCGTGCTAACTCCTCGATTACTCAGAAATTCAAGAAGACCAAGCGTGAAGGTTTATACAAGCATGAGATTATCCAAGAGATAGTCAACGAGCAGTACTTCTCCAACCGAAAGGACGAAGGCGTGATTTACTACGATGCCTTTCGCCCTTTCCCAATTGAGGCGCTCGCGCTCATTTTCACTGCAGTCTGTTCTGTTTACTTCAATACAGTATATATTTGCTAATCTCTTTCTAGATTGAGTGCGGTATTGATGAGTGGAAGACAGGCACACGCGAAGACATCACCTTTAGCGAGCAGGCCTACGCTTCTGTTTACAGGGATCATGTTACATCGCTGAACGACTTCAACGAGCGCACTCAGCAACCCCATGACATCTTAGGCAAGCTCGGCAAGAAGCTCTACGATATCGGACGGTTTGTGCTTGCCTGATCTTGTCTTAGGCTATAACTGAGTTCGCTTATGCATGTAGATCTCATTCCGGCGCCGGAGCCATTACCCAAGAGCGCAAAAACTTCCTCACAGACGCCGATGTCGCAGCCGCAGTTGCTGAGCATGAGGCAGGCTCGACAACTGAGTCCGAGTCTGACAGTGACGAGGAGATGGGCAGCGCTGTCGGACAGAACTAGTAGTAGCACCGTACATGTACTATGGTTCTGAAATAATATACATATCTCGAGCTCTTTAGACGTGTGATTTACATTGATCAATGCAGGACCGTAGCGACGGAAAACCCATACTTGTATGGGATCCATAGCTCCCATAGTTGAAAGCAAGTATCATCTATGTTAACCTGATAGCACAATATAGCCTACATAGCCAATTTTTATCGAGGCTACATAATGACAAGTGCAGGCTATGTACTGATATGGCGCAGTATGTAGTGCATACGGTATGCTATAGAGCACTATCAAGCTGTGCAGGACGCTATGTAGCACTATATATAAGGGGTCAGTCTATGGCACTATGACCGCTATGTACGCTATCTAGAGCTATAACGCCTCACAATTTTTTCCTGATGACTGCTGTCACAAATCACTCCATTTCTCTCTGCTCTGCTCTCCTCCATCCGGGCAGCACGTCCGGCCGCCCTTCTTCAGACCGGACCTCGCATCCAGTACATGCGCCTATGACTGGACCATGATCCCGTCATGCCGCCCTAGACCCAACCAGGTCCTTCACGGCAACCACCGGATGCCCCTCGGAGACCACCGGGTTCCTCGGGCTTTCCCCGGAGGTCACCAGACCTCCCATGACACCCCTCGGCCATTCCTCAGATCTTCCTCGGCACTCACCACAAGTCTCCTCCCTTATCTCATCTCTTATCTATACTCGCCCATCTTGTACCTATCTGATACTCACCGGCCCGCAGGTCCGACCTGCTATCCGGATCCCATCATCTTTCGGACCTCCGTTCCCCTTGTACCTATCGGATATGCACTGGACCATAGCTCCTGATCTCGGTATCAGATTATCATCCTCCTCCGCCATCATCGATCTCCCTCGTCCTTATAGTCTCTCAGTCGTTTATCTGTTCCCTTAGACTGTCCACTTTGTCTGTACCGTACTGTACCTGCTATCCAGGGCACTGCGCTGCTTGCCATCGTTCTCACTCTCGTCTCCTTTCCTCCTGAGCACCCGGTTCGCATAACCGGTTGGTGACTTGGGCGGCTCTTCTGCTGTCTTCGACCGAGTCTTGACAACTGCGTACATGTGCGCTGCACCTGCGCTTGATTTGCGTGGTTTCATCCTCAATGCCCAACTCCCCCAACCTATTCCCATCCAATCCCCGATATGTTCCTCATACCACTGCCAATATATCTGTGCATGTGTGTGCAGCGTTGTCGCCACGATGTCGTCTGCTGGCCTCTCATGAATGAGCTGGACCTTCCGCTCTTCGTTGGTCCCTGCGTAGTAACTTGCTGTATGAGGATCAGACTGTCAAATTACTGTACTACAGTTATGCAAGTGTAGATAGCATGTTAGCAATGTCATTTTGTGCCAGTTCAGTGTCTCATTCGGCTGCGTTCGGAGTCGTGCTGGCAACCTTTCACCTGCAGAATTGAGCCATGTAAGCTTGTATCTCATTGTCTACAGCTCCAAATTCAATGCTAATCACCACTAATGCATTATGATCATCCCTTGCTCGGAGAGCAAGGCTCTCAACCACACAATGCTGTGGTTTTTCGTGCAGGCACAGCGTCCTCGAACAAACAAATACCTTATTAGGATAAAATTTCCATTCTTACCGCAATGACGTCTGTGTCGCGGCTGCGGCTGAGTTCATCCTTTACTGCGGACGAACAGACGGACTGCACGCGTTTGATAGTAATATGAAGTAAAATCTTGAGGTATGCATCTATGAGCATCTTGACTCTACATATTGTACTTGGTTGTGGGTATGTTAACGAGCAGCTCGAGCTCTGATTTTAGTATAAAGGTATTTTTCATTTAAAAATCGAGGTTGCAGCACAGCAAGTCGAACGCGTTACACGGTAGTCCGCGTCAGGCACGATCTCTGGAAGCGAACCGGAAATGGCCGGCGCTCCGGGGTCAGCGCGCCAGAGCTTCCCTCCTCCGCACCCTCATAGATCTCCTGCTGCCTCGATTTTCTCGAGCCTCCGGGTGCAGATGATTCAATTAAGCATATTTTGATACACCCTCTGTCATTCTATCCCAGTATTGCAAGAGCATAATGTTGTATACATGTTTCACCGTCGTATACTTACCGTGGGAATGTTTGAAGAAAGCCCGGCTGACTTACCAATTTTGGCAGAGCTGCTCTACGAGCCTCGAGGAAATTTATGCTTTTCTTCTCTTGCAGGATATGGATAATCTGACTTTGACTGTCCAGGAATGCATTTGAGGTAACATTACATAAAAGTTTGGTGTGAGAGTAAGGTCAAAGTAAAGAGTAACGAGTAACGAGTACCGCGTACGACTGTGAGAAATGTACCGACTAAAGCCTAACACCATGCCGGTGCGAACCGACTCCCGCGTCGCTCTACGGCGTTCGACTTCCCCTCGCTCGCGCTCGATTTTTCAACGATAAATAATGTCATATTTTAGAGCTTGAGGCAGTCATTGATTCACACTGTGTGCTCCGGCCTGTATAATTCACAACACCATGCCGAACAATAAATGATTGCCTTTAAGTTACTACATTTACGATCTAGCACAAAACCAGTCGAAATCATGAGACATGCCTGCCAGTAAAACGCTCTGGGACCTTGCGCTCCGAGCAAGGGCCCTGCCGCCCCCGGCGGCACTCGAGTTAATTCAAGCAGTAGAGTACTCGGGTGAAGTGTTTCTGAGTTTTTCGCAATTTTTATAGTTTTCGGGGTTTTTCGAGTTTTTCGAGCCGCGTCGCGCGTCGAAGCCAAGGTTTCCTGAAACAGCTGTAAGGCCCGTATCCGTACTCCATGGAACGAGCATCGCATTGCGCAAGGGACACATACACTAATGGAAATCAGGATGATTTGGAAATGTAGCATGTGCACCCGATAAAGGCCACCGAAGTTCACAATAAGGATGCCTCGTGGCCTAGGTTTCACTCCCTTACAACAAAGGGCCGCCACACCTGTCCTCTCGGTTCCCTTTTCCTCTCGCACATATCGAGCTGTATCTCTATCTTTACCTCCACAGCCAACTATGTTGAAAGTCGTGACGCTTCTTGTTCTCTTGATCGCGCAGGTGTTTGTAGCCGTCCCTGTGTTATCCGGCTCGGTACCATCATGCAGTCCGACTTGGAACTGGGTGAGTCTCGCGTTTCCTCACACTGAGGGCGACACTGATGCACCCCTGGTTGCCAGACATCTAATAGCCTCGGTCAGAACCCATGCCTCATTGGTGCTCTGCTTCAGGCCTCGTGTAACTTTGGAAGTACGCTCTGCACCCTCTCATCTTCCATTGTGTTCTGACCTGCTCTGACGCCACTCAAATAGATTTCACCGTCGAACCCGTAACATCTCCGGGAGGAGGCTATCCCGGCCCTGAACCAGGCAAAGCGACAGACTGTCTATGCAACAGCGTGTCGTACTGTCTGTTCAGCGCGTGCGCCGCATGTCAAGGTGGCAGTCCCAGCACGTATGTCTCATCACGCGTCTTCGAGTGTTTGCTAGGACTCATAGTTGAATGGCACAGGTACAAGATATGGAGTTTGAATTGCCCAATGACTGCACCTATGTCGACGTGAGTGGTACACTCGGTTGATGTGGCCTTGAGGGATGCTGACGAGTTTCTCCTTTCAGGCTTGGTGTGAACGTTCCTGATGATACAGCTGTCCCTCAGTGGGCTTTTCTGAATGTCTCGGTGCGTGATCCGTTAGCGATCTGATTGCTCTATAGTAATCTGACCATATCCTCAGGATACAGTTCCGTGGACTAACGCGACTGCACTGACCGTCGGCGGTAAGTGCATCTGTCCATGATACCTTGGAAGTAGCTCAGGTCTAGCACCCGCATAGACGGCGTCGAGACAGGCCCGACTTCATCTGCGGAGTCTAGTTCCCATAAGTCGCACACAGGCGCCATCGTCGGCGGTGTTGTAGGTGGCGTAATCGGACTAGGCCTTCTCGTCGGCGCCATCGCGTTCTTCGTCATCCGACGTCGGCGTGCCCAGCGCGCTCCATCTGCGGTATTCTCGGGGAGTACTAGCAGCAGTAATCGCACGTTGGAGAAAGCCCAGCCGACTGTCTTCGGGGCCATACCGCAGAGATATTACGTGCGTATATCGTCTTTACTTACGCACATTCGGTGCGCTGATGGCGGGTGTACGCTTTAGAACCCGTCGGATCCGAGCACGTTCCCATCGGCGCTTAGCGACGCGACACCGAGGACGCCGCTCTCGGGATACGTCGAGACGACTCTCGGGGATCTGCGGCCCAACCGCGCCTACACGGGCCTGCCAGAGGTGTGATCGAGGCCTGCTCGCTGTGCGAGGATGACGCGATGAAGACTACGAGCCACGACCTCTGGATGACTTCATTCTATTTTGCAAGTTTAATGATTGTGCTAACTTACTTACGCATGACCGAAATGATGGACCTGGTAGGTATTCGGACATCTAAATTGTTGCAGTGCATGGTGCATGTACATACTTACAGTAACTCAGTGTATCCGCAGAGCAGTTCTAGTTCTGGGAAGTTATCGAAGACAGTCGAAGGCATCGAAGACCACTTCACAGTAAGTATCAGTGCCGTACATGCTGTTCGCCGGTCTTGTCACCGCTCGCGGGCCCGGCATGGCTTTCCATTCTGTTTTCTCCTTTTCCTTTCGTTACTTCTTCCCCAACGGGACTAGTGACGTCCTCGGAAATGCCGCTATCATCTTTTGATTCCAGCTTGCTTGCATACTGCTGTGTTTGCAATGACAAGATCGACGACGCCACAGTTTTTTCCCCTCTGAAAGTATTTTTCTAGTGGCTGTGATTTGATGACAAACAATATTTCAATATTTCACGGCCTTGCAAACACCGCACAGCTTGCGTCCGCATCACTTGCACGCACCCACTGCCACACCTTTGTACTCCTTCCGACAGACTCGCTGCTAGAAGCAAAATCTATTCGAAGTCATTACACAGCGCCGGTCGGAGCATGGCCCGAGCGTTATGAACTCGCGAACTGCTAATTGCACGTGTGGCGATAACAGTAAGCCACTACATCATTAACTCTCCACGTCTTTCAAGTTACAGGCCCTCACGATATGTTTCGCCGTCGGCCTTTACTCTAGCTTCCGAGCTTTCAAAAAGGCTTTCAGGGGACCCGAGATTCGAACTTGGCTCTTTTGAGTGGCTTTATGCGGGCGAGGAAGGGCAGACGTCTCACAGGGTCCTGGCATGCGGGATGGTCATTGGCTGTGCAAGCGCCGGCGCAGAACTGCCCGCCTGATCCTCCCGATCTTCCGGGCGACCGAAATTGCCTCCCGTTCTCCGTGCACGGCCATTAAGGAGGCTCGCACGCGGAATGCACGCTGCAGACCTCCCGATGCGGTGTGTCCAGTGTGCGCCTAGCGGTGCCATATTCTTAGGTTCCGTCTGTTCCCCACGCGGGCTCGCCTTCGCGGCGTGTATATTTGGAGCCTCGCCCGCAGAATCCGTCGCCCGCTCTGTTTCCCTCGCCGCCGTCTGACACTTATCTATCTCCCTCGCCTCCCTGGTCGGCGCTCGTCGCCCATTCCTCACCATGTCTGCGGTCCTCAGGCCCGCGTCCCTGCTCGTTGCGCTGGTGCTACAGCTCTCGCTGCCCCTCGGAACACGCGGCCAGGTTTCGGCGCCGGGTTGCCAGCCGGGCTTCGAATGGGTTCGTGGGACCTGCATCATTGCTCGTGGAAGTGTGAATCTGATCATTGGAATCATTCGACAGAGTTACAACAGTCTGAACCAAACACCATGCTTAGTCGGCGCGTATCTTGAGTCCGTGTGCGAGGGTGGTGGTAAGTCGCAATGTAGCCAGGGAGTGCGACCCGCTACTGACAGGTCGACTAGTCTTCCACCTCGGGGCTCTTGCGCCTGGCAACACTTATGCAGGCCCCTTGGCAACTCAAGCGAATCCCTGTTTCTGCAATACCGTTACCTACTCACTTCTGGAGGCGTGCTCCGCCTGTCAAGGAAATGGAGTAATTCCGTGAGTATTCTCGTGATGCGTCTTAGTATGTATCGCTTATTTTGTATTAGCTTGAGCGTTTGGAATTCGAATTGTAGTTTGCCCGCACCGGATGGACAGTAAGCATGGTCGATGTGCTGGGTGAAGCGACATTGTATCTGAGTATCTGCAGGCTTCCAATCCAGATACCAGGTGGGACGAGGGTCCCACAGTGGGCATTCCAGCAAATTGGGGTATGTGCATCGTCTCAACCCTTGTAACGACTCTTGACAGTTGGCACGTCCGTAGCAAGCCGGCACATGGAACGGCACTGCTGCCCGAAGTGTTGGCGGTATGTCATACCCGGACTTCTTGCTGTCAATTCGGCATTGATCAACAAGTTGTCCAGATGGCGTAGAGTCGACAGCGTCCCCTCAGCCCTCTTCGACATCTGCGTCCTCTCCATCTAATACATCGAGCGGCTCACCAAATGGGAATAAGTCCCACACAGGCGCCATTGTTGGTGGGGTCATCGGAGGCGTTGTGGGTGCTGCCATCTTGGCTGGGGTGGCCGCGTTCTTCTTCATGAGACATCGCCGCAACAAGCAGCCAGAAGGGCCATTCCCTGACATGCACGAGGCAGACGGCAGCGTTGCGCATTCATCATTCTTTTCTCCGCCATCAGCAGGCCCTCCACCAAAGCTCTATGTACGTCTCAACAGTACTTGTGCTCCTTCCTCGTCTGTCGGATGATCCTTGGCTGACCCCTGCGATTTCTCAGGATCCTAACGATCCAAGTACATTCCCCGCTTCGCCTGGTGGGGCAACAATGGAGACGACATTCCATTACGGGGCTCAGAACCGCAAATATAACGGCCTGCCTGAGGTCTGAACCACCTGCGTCTTGAGACGCGCCTGCACTCATGCCTACGATGCGATTCATGTCTTTATCTCTGCCATTCTTTTGTATACACGGTGAATTACTTCACCTTGCAGATTCGGACAATTTGTTTATGTTGTATTGTTTGGGGCATTGTGTGGATGCTGATTTGTATACAAGTTGTTGTTGGTCTAGAACGCATGCAGAAAAATGCCGTGCTGTCACTGTCGACAGCTGTCAGAATACATCGATGCCCCGATATCAGCATAAGATTGCCCTGCGCGTCTGTGGTCTACATTGGCAGGCACAGGTGAATGGATTTGGCTAGTCGACGTCGACTCGATGTCGCAGGTCGATGTCCCGACAGTGTCCCGACGCCCATCGGAGTCCCGCCCGTCAAGAAGTTCTGTCGACGCGCCGGCTGGCGGCGGTCACAGCGGGCGCATCAGTGTCCGCAACGTCATCTTACCCTGAGCCTCCCTGAGTCCCTGAGCGCTGCTTGCAAATCATGGACTGCGCTGAACTGCACTGCAATGATGCGAATGTCTGAGTTGTCAATTTCAATATGTTAATTCGGCTGTAAGTCGGCGCTCATGCCACTAGTCTGCCTCGTTTCGGACGCCGCCAGTTGCGAGGTTTTCCAGGTGAGAGCGAGTGCGAGTCCTGGTAAATTTGCTTCCGTCTTTGACAAAATCGTTCATCTTAAGTCCATGAGTTGAAGGTCTCAGGCGAGTAACAACAGTACGACTGGTATCGAGCTCGTTGGACACGTCCTCGCTTCGTCCAATGGGTGCTCCTTGGAAGGGTGAAATTAGTGCGAAGATGTGATGGCGATCAGCAAGAACAATTATACCGGCCGGCTTGGTGACTTACATATGGGTCGGCCGTGGCAGTGCGCACGAAGACACCACCTGCCCTGTTCCTGCTCGAGGGCGCCTTGTCTTGACTAAATTCAACAACATTCAACACAATAAACAGCGTGGTCGCTCCCGGTGTGCGTCTATTGACATCTCCGTCCCTTCTTCCCTCCCTCCTCGATCGACATGGTGCCAACTTTCGCGCAGATCGCCTCGCTGCTTGTTGCTGTGGCAGGGCCACTCTTTTATGCACAGAGTGTGTCTGCCCAGCTCTCTGCTCCGAGCTGCACGGCACCCGGATGGGATTGGGTGCGTACTCCAGCGGAGCCCACACGGTGAACAGATGCTGATGTCGCGAAACAGGCGTCCAATAGCCTTGGCCAAAATCCGTGTCTGATCGCCGCGTATGTCGAGGCTGTCTGCGATGGAGGCCGTGAGTGGCAATGCGTGGACTACATCGAGACTCATCTGACGCACAACGCAGAGTTTAGTATCCCTCCATTGGCACCCGACCACCACTACACCGGTCCTACATCAGGGAACGGCAACGAATGTCTGTGCAACACAGTCGCATACTCATTGATCAGTGCTTGCGATATGTGCCAGGGGAATACGCCGCTACAGTGAGTTTCGTTGAGTGCCACAATCCAGAGTCCAAGCGCTGACAGTGTATCGTCAGATGGTCTTTGTGGTCTTTCAATTGCACAAACACGTCACCAGATGGAACGTGAGTCGTCGACCTTCAATCATTATTGAAACGGCTCGTTCATAACATTATATCGTACAGTCTTCCCTTCTCGATTCCCGGGGGGACCAGGATTCCTCAATGGGCGTACCAAAATGTCACTGTAGGTATCTACTGCCAACTGGGCATTCGATACTTGATCGACCTCACATCTATGCCTCACAGACATCTGATCTCTGGAGCAATGATACGGCATTCCAAGTCGGTGGTATGTAAAATCATCTATTGTCATCTGAACTGTCGATAACATCATGCGTAGATGGCACCGAGTCGACCGCGAGCGCAGGCCCAACAGGCTCGTCATCTGGAAGCGTCAGCTCTCCTGCGCCCACCGGCTCCGAGACGAATGCACCCGACAGCGGGGCCTCACATCACTCGTCGCATGCGGGTGCTATCGCAGGCGGTGTCGTGGGCGGCGTGATCGGCCTCGCCCTCCTCACTGGCGCCGGCATCTTCTTCTGGCTGCGCCACCGCCGCTCCCAAGTGCCTCCATCGGCGGCCTACGCAGGCACTGGCAACGGGGCCCCGCCCATGGGCCAAACAGGATACGAGGGCCCCACGACCCCATTCTCGCCTGGTGAAACCCAAGAGGCCCCGAGGAAGTTCTACGTGCGTCTACCTATCTCAGTGCAGGTACTTTGAGGCTTACCGAAGCTTGATGCACAGGACCCGTCTGACCCGAGCACCTTCCCTACGTCGCCTTCACCATCATCGCCCACGATCCGCACAACCGCCAACACGTACGCCGGCGCTCAGAGTCTGCAGCCGAATCGCAGCCAGTACAACGGGCTCCCAGAGGTCTGAACGCTTCGACTTCGATTTCGGAGTATCTTGTCACTCGGAGAGATCCGTCGTGCAGGCGCTTGTCTGCCCAGAAGTATCAGGACATCCGTCTTCCATTCATGATCACGACTCTATCATTTCTTTGAATCTATCGCGGCTTGTCCACGACACTGCCTTCGTCTTGTATATGAATGCGCCTTGGGAATGCCTCACCATTCTATTTATTCTTCCTCGCCGATTCTGCTGACGGTGGTGCGTAGCAGTTTAATTGAATTTTTCGGATGGATACTTATCAGCTCTCCTTGTCTTGGAGAGCGAATGGATTGTAATCGGAGCCTTACTTCCGCAACGGACGTTCTGAATGATGCCCCGTTGTTTATCTTTACCTTACATTTATAACGATATCAATAAGTTCATTCCGGGTTTTCGCTCTTGTAGGGTGCCGTGTCTGATATCCTGAACACATATGCTCACAGACCTGCCATCAGAGCTCGGTGAGAGGTATGTAAGAGCGTATTGACGATCAACGGTTAGAGGTCAGGCTCTCAGCTTCTTCGACTAACTTAAGCTATGCTCAAGCATTTATGTCGCCGAATAAATGGACCGCATAAGGAGGTTGTCACGAGTTCCTTACGGATCCGTCGCACAATTCCCTTGATCGTGAGCACTGATGACCTCTATTACTTTTTACCAGCCCAGCGACAGGAAGGTTCAAGTACAGATCCCGTTCCTCAGTACTTTCCTTGAATTGGTGATTGTATGCGACTTCCGTTTGCGTATTGCTGTTGATTGATGGTCCTTCTCGTCGTCGAATTAACAGTTCCAATTTTCCAACATTTGTGGCCCACCGTGAATATGGAGCGTTGTCCAATCAGAGGCAGTATCCCAACATGTATGTTGCCGACCTAGTCTCTGTTCAATGACGCTCACACGTCGTACTTTCAGTGTCAACCATTGGCTTACTGCTCTTCCCCCCGTCTACTTTACCTTGAAACAGTCGAGGCTTCCCGGCTTGAGCAATAGACAGAACGATTGTCTTCTGTCTGAGGTCAGCCACGGAGACTAGGGTTGAGCTAGCACTCCGGCGCGAGAGTGCGGCCATACAAACGGCGTTCTCCGCTCTGCGCACACGTTCGAATGCGCTCAGCCTGCTCTGTCGTGTCCCGCGCGAGGTTCTCTCTCGGATCTTCGTATTCAATGCTGTTCGTGAACCTATCCCTGAATATTGGAGACGACCTTTCTGGGATAGTTCTAATCTATCCGATTCTCGTCTCCAGTGGATTAAGGTTATCCATGTCTGCAGATATAGCGGCGAAACGGCGTTGCAACACCCGAACTTCTGGAGCGATATAACAGACGGTCTTGGATCCAAGTGGGTCGGGCTGATGCTGCGCCGTTCAAAGGCTGCACCGCTCTCCGTTTGTAGCGATAGCGGTCATCTGGACCGGGCGTTCTGTGCGCATCTCGGTCGCGTTTCGCGCCTCCATCTGGCATACGGTCATGGCGCTCAGGACCTTCTCGGGATATCTAATTCGGTGGTCAACTCGTTAGACACGCCCGCTCCTTTGCTGCAATCTTTTGTCCTGACGGTATTGCTCACGGATCCGGTCTCGCTCCCTCATCATGCCTTTGGGGATCACGCACCCTTGCTGCGGAATGTGGTCCTGACGAACATTTATTTGCCGATCAAATCGCCTGTCTTCCGTGGTGTCAGTCATCTGGAACTTTGTGAAGAAGAACATTCAAACCAGATGCATGGCACGCGAGTGGCTATAGCTTCGACACTTTCTTGGGTTCTGTTGCAAGGATGCCTGCATTGCGTACTTTGATGCTGCGCAATTGCATCCCGCCCGCCTGGTCATCATTTCCATCCATCAAGTTGACCCATCTAGAGAAGCTGCGGCTCGTAGGCACTACAACACAGTGCGCTGACGTCGTGGACCCCATTGAGTTTCCGGCCGCCTGTAAACTGACCATACGATTGGCTTCGGATTATAGCCTACCAGGAGACATACCTCCGAATAACATATTGCACGCGTTGCGTGCCCGTTTTCAAGCTGGAAGGGAGTCTACAGCATCTTGCGTAACTCCTATCTCGGTCCTGCATATCTCGGTTTCAAAAGGAAATCTCATGGCGTGGAGACACTACGGAGCGACACGTTGCGCTAGCTGCCTGAGTATTCCAATCCTAGACTTGAACAAGCCGGACATCGAGATTGAGCTAGCAATCGGGGTACATCCTATACTGTACGGGAAATCTGTGATATACTACCCGCAGAACATGGTACGCCGGTGACGCGCCCCTCAGTCACCAACCTCTGGAAGAGCTCCGAGTCTGAAACGAAGAGACTGACCAGGATTCATTCTGGACCCCGCAGCAATGGGTTGAAACATTTGGGCAGAATTATTGAGGATGTTGTCGTCGGTGGGAACTTAAAGGATGCCGTTCATTCCAGCAGAGCGTTGGTTCTCAAGACCGAGGCCAATACCGCAGCCGAGTTAGAAGATGCTACCGATCGGGATTAACTATTCTTCACGAATTTGAAGTCGCTGACCTTGCACACCGACGACGACTTTACACGACTCGATGAGGGAGGGCACCTGGCAAACGAGTCCATTGTCAAGTGGCTCCGTATTCGCTAGGATATCGGCATGCTACGTCGGCTATCCGGCGATTTTTATGATGTATTAGACCAACCCGAGAGGGTGACAGATGTCGAGAGATAGATGGACTGCGTGCCGATGTGGTATCCTGGAGATGAACGTGGTGAGTGCTGCTAGAGGCATTGATCTAGACAGAGACGCAAAGCTAGATGGCATAGGAATAGATCCAGGATCTCGAAGCAGTATGGGCAACTAGTGAGGCAAGAGCATGTGCATCGTCGTAGAGCAACTTGACGCAAGCGCTGAAGCACTGACGTCCGGGTATTAGCGTTGTGATCTGTGCCGACAGCTACGTTCAGCGATTTCTCTCGAGCATATTGTGAAGTTGCACTCACAGTTACAGAGGCCATTTTGACGTGTGCGTTCAAAAAATGGCTCATGACTTACGAATTTCCAGGCAGTCTCAGTCGTATTGTAATCTTTTCTTGTCGCCTATCATATTCACACCAGAACCCCCAGTACTCAAAATCAGTGAGAAATTGCCAGTAACGATTCATAAGATTGAGCAAGCATAGCACAGTACAAGACTATCGAGATAAACAGTTGTCGGAAACACCAGGTGACTGACATCACCCATTGGGGTTTGCACCTGGATGGCCAGCCAAAGAGTGCGCCTTCGATCTGAGGCTGCTGGCGATGAGGGACTGCCGTGAAGCGGTCAGTCGAACATGTGGTAAGACAGCGCCTGAGTAGTTGTTAAAAGATGCAGCACACGGGGTGTGGGAGAGTGATTATTTGAACACCGTGATTTAGGGCAGGCAGAGTCGGTTTAGGGCCGGTGATCATGTCCCCCACGATCATTGACGATTGTTCTCAACATCCTTTACTTCGTGAACGATATCTGTCTGCTGTCAATCAATCCACGCAAAGGATTCGGTACTCAGCGCCAGCGCGCAGACTAAGTCCAGGAACGGTTGGATCTATCGAAAATCGGAATAAATAGCTCCCGCCTGCTCGCAGTCACTGTTCGCAATCTGGCCATGGATGCATATGGATGGCTGGGCGAAGATTGCGCCGATAAATACCTGGGCAGAAATGTTCTGCGTTCACATGAACAGCGCTAGCCATGCTGATCAGGTCCTTGTGAGATTGAAAGACCAAATGCGAACTCGAAAACGCTGATATACAATCTGGCACTGGTAATATTGACGACGTAAGCTCTCGCTACCACATTATTAACCCGTCGGGGTGCCGAACCGATCCTTGCTGACGATAAAACAGTGCTATCACTATACATCCATCCCAACCACTTTCAGCAGATGTTCGGTCTCCGCACTTGGTCTGCAATAAAAGGCGTCGCCGGCGGCACCCTCCTGATCGGCATTTGCGCAGCTCTTCCCCCACTTCTGAGTCCCTATCTCCGCACCATCACAATTCGCCCGCTCAGTACCATGGCCAACACCCCCATCAAGCTCAACGACGGGAACGCTATCCCTTGGCTGGGATTCGGCACGGGAACGGCGCTCTACGGAAAGGATGCAGAGCGTATGGTTGCAGCTGCTATCAAAGCCGGCTTTACACATCTCGACGGTGCGCAGGTGTATGGAACGAAGACTCCTTAGGCGCGGCATCGTCGCCTCTGGCAAGCCGCGTTCCGAGCTGTTCGTCACGACGAAGCTCCATTCCCTTCAGCCTGGCCAAACCGCGGGGAGTCCCTGCAGGAATCTCTGAAGAAGCTGAAGCTCGACTATGTGGACCTCTATCTGATCCACACGCCGTTGCAGCACGTTGGGAAAGCTCAGGGAAGTCTGGAAGCAGTTCGAAGAAGTCAAGAAAGAGGGGCTCGCGAAGAGCATTGGTGTGTCGAACTTCCGCGAGGAGGAGTTGGACATTATTTTGCCTGGCTCCGAGATCCCCGCCATCAACCAGGTGCGCTCGTTGCATAGTTCGTTAGTATTACTGATTAACGAATTTCATCTCAGATTGAATACCATCCATACCTTTCCGCCGAGATGGCGCCTCTTCTCGAGTTGCACAAGAAGCATGGCATTGTAACGGCTTCCTTTGGCGGGCTGTCGCCTCTGTTCCGCTTCCAGGGCGGACCCGTCGACCCGATCGTAGCAGAGGCTGCCGAACGACTTTCCAAAGCATCTGGAAAGAACGTCTCCGCGAGCCAGGTGCTCCTTCTCTGGCAAAAGCAAAGAGACATCGTGGTGATAACGTGAGTTGGATTCTCGTCGAGTCTAGCTGCGCATGCTTACCATCATTCGCGTATCCTAGGACGACCTCGAAGGAGTCCAGACTGCAGGACTATCTCAGCATTACTGATGAACCAGGCTTGACACCCGAGGAGGTGAAGGCGATTGACAAAGCAGGCGCATCGTCGCCTCGCAGGCATTTCGTGCGCCCTAATCCAACCACCGAGAAAGCACGATAGTAATTGACAACTGACTATCATTCAGGCCGGGTATTGGCCGGAGACGTAAGCAGTAGATTGATGGGAAGTCCCTTGATATGTGCAGAATACTTAGATTGTGAACGTGTATCCTAGGTTGATTCTAGGTGTTTGTCTTCAATCATGAGGATGCTCGTGGATTTTGTACGGTGGCTTGGCCTAGCTTCAGAGGTTGTTCAAGTTGGCTAGTAACTTAGTAGTAGACAAGTTCTTCTCTTGTCGTTTAGGGCTTCAGCTGGAATAAACGACCTCTGCGGTCCGATGTGAAAATGGGATCGCAGGGAGGTAGGCCGCCGGCCCGGTCAGGGCTTCGCAACAAACGACAACAACGCGTCCCACTTGCCGGTTGCAGTGCGCGTCTACTCTGTGAACATTCCATCGTCCACTCATTTACGGGACATACGAGGCCTGCAGCTAACAACATGCCAAAGGTCTCAATCTCGTCGCTACCTTTATCCGGCCTCTTTGGCATTCTGAAGCCATCGGGTCCGACGTCGATGGATGTCATTAACAAGACCAAAATCTTGATCCAGAAGTCGCGTCTGTTCGTCGAGGCCTCCCAGCTTGAGAGCCAAGAACAAGATAAGGGGAAGGGAAAGAAGCGTGGAAAGGGCCGGAGAGGAAGGGACATCGTGAAGACTGGTCAGGGAGGAACTCTGGATCCTTTGGCGGACGGTGTGCTTGGTGAACAATACCTCTTCTCCGTGGTTAGACGTTCTCTGAATTACTCTGCAGTTGTCGGTGTTGGGAAAGGCACAAAACGATTGAACGAGTTCCTTGATTGCTCAAAGGTGACTGAATATTCTTGGGTAGAAACAATGTCGACGCTGAACGGTTTGTGAAGGAATACCAGACTACGTGTCTCTTGGGATGCGAGACCGATTCCTATGATAGTGAAGGCGCCCGCGTTCGCACAGCGCCCTGGCACCATGTCACTCGCGAAAGCGTAGAAAGCGCCTTGCAGAAATTCCGTGGCGAAATCATGCAGACTCCTCCAATGTACGCACTTCGCCGTTCCCTCGCTGCTGTATCTCATCGCAAAACAGATTTTCAGCGCTAAAGATGGACGGAATGGCTCTGTACGATTACGCGCGCAAGGGCATTCCTTTGCCTCGCCCGATCGAGCAGCGGAAAGTGACCATCCACGCGCTCGAACTCATTGACTGGAAAGGCAGTGACCACCCTTATCGATGGCCCGAGAAGCAGTTCACCCAGGAAGAGAAGGCGGCCCTAGAGAAGTCGCTATCAAGCGTCGATGAGCAGGCGACCGACCATGTCAAGGACGAATCGGACCCGCAGGCAGCCGAGGGTGAGGTGCCGACGGCCTTCGTGCTGAAGATGAGGGTGTCTGGCGGGACGTATGTGCGGTCGATCGTGCATGATCTCGCGCATTCACTGGGGTCAGCGGGCCATGTCGTCACGCTCACACGCACGAGACAGAAGAACTGGATTCTGGGCGAACTACGGAAGACGGAGATCGCCGGTGTATACCATGGGAGGTCATCGAAAGTCGCTCAAAGATGAAGGTGAGAAGGACGAGGACGGCTGGACGGAGTGGGAGAGGAAAGTGATCGATATCATCGACGTTGTCGAAGGACCGAATGACAATCCTTGAAGGCATTGCCGCTCGGCGCTGGTCTGATAATCTCAGGTGTCGTTACTCAATGACACTCAGTCGGTGTTGTGCGGATCGTTAGAAGCTTTTCAAGTGAACACAAGGTGATGATTCTCATCTGTGTAGGTGAGCAGTTTGTACCTTTCTTTCTTCTCCTTTCACCATGTTGAGCCGACAACGGGCACTTCAGGTCATTTGTGACGTGAGCCTTCGGGCGCTCGAAGTCGTAAGAGGTCTCTTGTGTCAGAACAGGTCCGCCTGCCTCATTGATCTACAGGTGCTCTTCGCGGTGACGTTGATATCTCTATCTTCTGGGCACGGCTGTTCACGTGTGCGTTGCTGAGGCTTGGCCACATCGTGGCCAGCGGATTCTGAGGTTCTTCCAACGTTGTCTATTCCTGTTTCCTATTCTTGCGATGCCTGTTTACATGCTGTGTGTATTCGATTCCTACTACGGGCCACAACATGACCTACATATCTCTTGTCAGATCATGTGTATGGTCTCGGGTCAGTCTATGCCTCCGAGGTTGTTGTGAAGCATCACCGGAGGTCGCACCAGAGGAATGAATGGCACACGGAAGCAGACAGCGATGAGAGCTTGAGTGCCTCTTCAAGTCCTGCGCTGCAGCTAGAACACTCTACCTTGGCCGCCGGATATCCACACACCGAAAAACGGCCCTCAGGCGCGGCGGCATTCAGCAGGTTTAGAGCTGTTGCCGTCTGCCGACCGCGGGCCCTTTGTCCGGAGCGGGACGTTGAGTCTTCTCCATTCAGTTGGCGTTTAGTTCTGGCAAATGCGGTGCACCGTTTGGGCATTAATGCGAGGTACACTTCCCACCACACGGACTTGAGATTAAGATCTGGCACTTCGACTTGGTAACGAATCTGGCACAGCTGGTGCAGTATTCGGCGGCCAAGATTTCCGGCTGCGACCAGATATTTGAAATCATCCCGTGCCGTAACTCACCGCAAGCGATCAGACTGCGTCGTCTCTGTCGGTGCGGGGCGGGCACATGAGGGGAGAACCCGAAGACGGCCCGACGGTCAGGCGGACGGCGCGCTGAGGGGAGCGCCGGACCGAAGCACCCGCGTCACCTTCTCCAACTCCTTGCTCGTGTATATATACTGCCTCCACCATGTCCTGCTCTCATACTTACCTGCCATCCCAACCATGCCCGCCACAAACGGAGTCAACGGTGCACACGTCTCGCGGCCCCTCAAGGCCGGGATCTACGCCCCCATCCCCACATTCTTTCTCCCCGGCAGCGAGGACTTAGGTGCGTGCATCGGACTGCGGGCTCTGCCCGGTGCTAATCCATCGCCTGCTTATCGGCTATCTTTATGCGACCCAGATATCCCCTCGCTCGAGACCCACGTCGTCCGAACGGCGAAAGCGGGCGTGCTCCCGCTGCTCGCGGGCTCCATGGGCGAGGCTCTGCACCTCTCTCATGACGAGCGGCAGATAATCATCAAGGCGACGCGTAAGGCATTGGACGCAGCGGGCCTTACGCACGTGCCCATCATCACCGGCGCGGGCGGCGGAAGTTTGCGCGAGACGGTGCTGCTCGGGGAGCAGGCCGCCGCGGCGGGCGCGGACTACTCTATCGTGATCACCAGCGGCTATTTCGCTGGTGCGCTCGCGGGCAACAAGAAGGCCCTGAAGGCGTTCTTCACCGAGGTTGCGGAGAAGAGCCCCATTCCGGTCATTATCTACAACTGTGCGTCCTGTGACCATCTCTGAAGGCGCTAGGATCTGACATCTGTCCCCCTTAGACCCTGGGGCCAGTGGCGGGATCGACTTGGACTCTGATCTTATCACCGAGCTCGCGACGGAGTCGCCGAATCTCTGCGGTGTGAAGCTGACGTGCGTAGTTCATCTACCACCGCTATACTGAATTTATTGACATTGTTCTGCCTAACAGGTGCGGAAACGTCGGGAAGCTCACCCGCATTGCTGCCACTGTCTCGGAGGCATCTTTTGCTGAGGCACACCCCCGCAAAAACCCCGACGCACCATTTTTGGTCCTTGGTGGTTACGCGGACTTCATCTTGCCGTCTGCCTCCGTGAACGGCCACGGTGCTATCACCGGTCTGGGCAACCTCGCACCCGTAAGCTAGACGAATTTTCTGGCAGTATGCAGGAGCTGATCGATCCGCTACTTTAGTGTACGATCGTCAAACTGTACGAGCTGTCGGTGGCTGCCCAGAAAGACCCATTGCTGCTGCCGGAGGCACACCGTCTCCAGGGCATCGTCGGCCGTGCCGATTTCACCATCGCCAAGGCCTCGATATCAGGCACGAAGTTCCTGCTAGAGAAGCTGTATGGATACGGCGGCGCGCCTCGGAAGCCCCTCCCGCCAATCGAGCCTGAGGCTGCGAACGCTCTCTGGGAGCACCCGCACGTGCAGGATATCGTGCGCGTGGAGAGGGAGTTGAGCGGGAAGCAGTAGATGGAGTATATGGACGAGGATAAGGAAGCTACATATTTCATTCTGTATGTTATAGTGGTGGTAGGTGGTCATTCACGAATTTTACACCGCTCATTCGATGGCGAGTCGTATGAGTCGTATCCCCTGCCCCGCGAGATTAGTCTGCCGCTACCCCCCACACTGGATGACTTCCCGTAAGGGTTTTGCTCTAGATTCCTATTTCTAGACCTAAAAGCGCGCAGGTTTAGAAATTGGTTCTAAACCGTAAGGTCAATTCTAGGAACTTAGAAACCGTCGCGAATGGATGTTAGCCGATATTTGCCCCTGAGCTCCTTCCGATTTGGGTATTGGCCCAGCAGCAGGACTTCAGCGAAAAGTGAACTTGAGAGCCTGCCAGTCACCATTATGGCCCAAGCAGGATGACCAAAGGGTGTGCTGACATGCATCAACCAATATGCATGCGCTCGTCGAGGCGATGAGTGCCCACAACGGTCATTATTGCGCGCACCAACCCGCTTCCTCACGATACGGCCGCCCACAACCCATATAAGTGGGCGCAGAACGCGCCGACTGCCACGACATGCTGGGTTCGGCCGGTCAGCGCTTCGCTGCTCTCATTCCGGCCAAAACTGCTCTTCACCGTCCCGTGCTGCGTCCAGTATTGCCCATTCACTCGGAGCCATGCTGACGATGGGATCTGGCGGAAGCTCGGCACGCGGACAATTTCGTCTAGCCGACGTTAGCCGACGCTTAGAGACGTTTAGAGAATGGATTTAGGTCTGGAAGGAGGGGGGGTACCCACCTCCTAGATTGCTTATCTAGAAGTGGGTAGCAACGTACGATTTCGCATCAAATTCTCGGCTAAGGCAGTTTAGAGACGAAAATCTAGGAATTTGCGTCTCTAAACCCTTACGGGAAGTCATCCAGTGGTCCAGCGAGGACATTGCTATTCAGCAGGAGCGGTTCAACACTACGTTTTTGCCCATGCTCATGAACCATCGCCGCCCGCGGCTTCCGCCAGGTACGCGTTCACGTGTGTATCATTCGTAGACACCGCAAGATCTCATCTAACCTCGATAGATTCGACATATCGTGTGCGGGATTATACGGTCCCTGTGGAGGGCGGGGCACTATTCCTGTGGCCCCCGAAGGACGAGCTTCAAAGAAATTATACCCTTTGCTTGTTTGGATCCATGGGGGAGGTATGAGACAGCGCGTACTTTGAATCGATTCATCGTAGCTGACGCGTTGTTTGCAGCATGGATGTTCGGTAGCTTGGATTCGGACGATTATCTTCTACGCATACTATGTGTGAAATGCCAAATATCCGTTGTTAATGTCGATTTCCGGTATGTACAGGTCGAATCACCGAGTCTTTTTGTCGTGGCTGAGGTTTTTGAGAAGACAAGCCCCGCAGCACCCTTTCCCTACGGGGCTTAATGATTCTTACGCAGCATTGAAATGGGTACGCACTGCTTCATTCTATGCACGGCTGCAGACCTAATGCGAGTCCTGCAACCCAGGCCGCAACGCGCACGCGGCTCCTGTCCGCCTCCCTCGAGAAGGGCTTCATCCTCGGTGGACAGTCGTCCGGCGCAAACTTCGCGGCAACGCTGGCCCTGCGCGCCCGTGAAGACCCGTTCTTCAGGAACAGGCCGCTGACGGGCCAGCTGCTCCAGATTCCTCATGTTATACATGCCGACGCATATCCCGACGAGTACGTCCCCTTGGTGCGTGTCTGTGTAATGGTGTGGCTGAGTCGACGTTTGGCAGGTATAAAGGCCAGCTCCTTTCGATGGAGCAGAACAAGGACGCACCTCTGTTTGATCAAGGACGACTGAGAGTTTGCTATGGTTGGTGTTTTTCCTTGTTTCTTTGAGCATATCTGATATTCGTGCTCAGATCGCTTGGAGGTCGATCCGCACGACCCGGACTTCTCACCTTTGCTTGCGGATTCGCATGCGGGCCTTCCGCCGACATATGTCCAAGTGTGTGGGTTGGACCTGCTGCGCGACGAAGGGTTCCTCTACGAACAAGTCCTCCGCGATTCTGGCGTTGAAACGAAGCTCGACGTGTCAGTTTCTTTCTTACCATGTTTCTCATATGGCTGCTGATATAGCTGGCGACAGATACCCAGGCGTAGCGCACGGTTTCCAGACCGTTTTCCCTCAACTTCAAGCCGCGATCCGGTACGATGAAGATTTCTTCAAGGGAATCAAGTGGCTGCTCGCGCAAGGCTCGCATATCCCGAAGACGACGATGATCTCTGCAAAACTCAGAGCGCTACAAACAAGAAGCGACATATAAATAATAACGCACCCACACTGCACATAGATGTGGATAGGGTATACCCATATAATATTGAACGAGTTGAGCATACTGTAACATTATTAAATGGATTTCCACCAGTCCTTCTTGGTCTCGCCGCCGTTCTTCTTGGCGCTTCCTTTTCTGCCGATTTGTACTTCCTTCGCACCGCTTTTTGTCCGTCGTGTAACTACAGTCGACATACCAGACGAGGTACCCCTACGGCCGTCGTGGGAAGATGAAGATACTTGGACAGTCCGCTCGGTGTGAGAAGTCCGCGAAGACGTGAGGTGGAGCTGCAGTCCCGCCTCGGGCGACGCGTCGTCCGCGGGCTCCTCTGTGGCATCGGGTGGTAAGCTGTCTTCGCGCGGAGTTACACGCTTACGCTTTTTGCCGGGTGTTTCCTCGTGCATGGGGGCGATGGACTCAAGTGAAGGCACGCGGATAGGTTTGATTGAGTAGGGTCGGTCCCAGTCCTTGCGATGCAGTCTGTATACCGCCATTGTCGCGCGTGCATCAATTACCTAGAACGAATCGCGGGTCAATGATAGTGTGGACATGCAGACCAACTGGTTTTACACTGCTGTGTCCGCCTTGCTGGATGACTACGCCGAGCATGTCTTTGACGAGATTCCGTAGCGCGGGTCTTTTGGTCTTTGACTGGCCGTGTTTATGTGACAAGACCTGAGTGTCCCGGAGTTCACCCCAAGGATGCGATAAAAGAAGCGCCTGGAATAAAGATATTTATGAGATTAATGAAGATATGGAGGTTGGACCATACGAACCCTGAGATCGTTTTGAATCGCATGGCCCACCAAAACGCGGTCCTTGAGAATGGCGGCGACGGTCATCTGGACCTCCTCGAAAGTCTTCGCTATAGGACAGTTAGCATCATTGATCGAACGACGCCTCTGCTGGCTTAGCAGGCACGGGTTTTCAACTTACCATTTACCATGTCTCTCTCCCGTATCCCGCTCCATTTCGTTCTCCAATCCGTAACCTGCTCCTTCTGCCGCACAAATATGTCGCATAGGACTGCGCTGTGGTAATTGACGACTGATACTCGCGCGAGACTCGACTCGCTCCCCATAGGCCCAACACCAACCATCTCGCAATCAATAGCTAACGCGTCGAAAGTCCTACATTAAAATAAACTTCATCTATCAATGACTCGGGGCCACACACCGACGTAACTCCCGGGAAGGCGGTGCTTCTCAGGAAGATGAGGAGCAAAAGGCGTAGGGGAATTGATCATGGCGCGCAGCTCGGCCACGATTGGCGAGGCGGACAGAGGGTCGAGCGCTTCGATGGGTATAAGTGCTCCTGCGGGCATGACCGCGGACGCGACTGCAGACGGCGCTGGTGGCTCTGAAGAGACATGACGGGATGCGGCGGTCGGTGGATGACTGAGCTTACGTCGTTTGCGCGAAGACGAAGAGGCTTCAGATCCGTCGATTTGCTGTGGACAATGAGATGTGAGTACAAGAACAGAGCCGTACGAGATGCATAGTGTTCATAACATGCTCTGGGCAAAGCCAATCACAGCAGTCATTTCGCATGGCCTCTCAAACTGGGTGCAGCGATAGAGGACGCTCGAAGGCAGGCTCTACGAAACCGCGCACGCACCTTCTTCAAGGTTTTCCAGTTACTCGATGGCTTTTGTCCTGATTCCTTCTTGTCTGGCCCTCCCATCCTAGTGGTATCTCCAAATATATAAGCCGGAGCCTCAGGTAGTTGTGATGCACCAGTTGCGCAGGGATAGAGGGTATAGAAGAAAAAGACGAGTGCAGGGTTCTGTGCGCAGAGATCACTACTGGTTTGCGATAGACGCCCACAAATGATGAAATCGTGGGAAAGTGGCAGATACTTCATTTTTCTTTGCAGCCTCGACATCGCAACATCATAACAATCTACCGAAACTCACAAAGCGGTTCGAAAAGCAGTCGAATATTCAACGTTCAAAGGCTCCTTACACATACGATTATCGGCCCATCAATTCAAACAGCACCGCGCAAGAGCCACTTGATCCCCTCATCCAGCTCCGCATTGTACCTCACAGCAGCCGTAATCTGCGCGAACGCTACCGAGAACCCGTGCGGGACGCCCGGATACCTGCAATCACGAATTAGCGCGGCTCGAATAACAGCAGGAGCACCTACACGTAGAGCTTAGTCTTGACGGCGGCCTCGCGCAGGACGCGTTCGTACAGGAAGCCTTCGTCGCGCAGCGGGTCGAGCCCGCAGACTTGGATGACGGCGGGCGGGAGGTCTGCGTGTGACGCGGCGAGGAGCGGGGAGAAGGACATATCGTCGGCTGATACGCCGAGGAAGGCTGCGGATTATACCAGAGGAAGTGAGACAAGCAAAGGCAGAACACGTACTTCGCAGGAATGGCGTCTGGATGGACGACGGTGGGTATCTGCAGGATCTGGCCGGTGAGCAGGTGTTTCTTGAAAAAGGGATCATCGCGGGCGCGGAGGGCGACGGCGGCGGACATCTGGGCGCCGGCGGACTGCCCGCCCACGAGGAGACCTTTGTCAGGGGAGGCGCGAAGGGACTCTGCGTTCGAGACGGCCTGAATTATGGGTGTGGTCAATGGTACATGGTCATCGGACGAAGCGGGAATGCACCTACCCATTTCAGTGCTGCGTACATGTCGTCAAGAGGAACGGGCCATTTGTGTTCCGGAGCGGTTCTGTGAGTAGCTGAGTGTAAGCACCGTCATGTCAATGTGTAGCGCCGAGGACTCACCTGTACTCTACGTTGACAACGGTGATCTGATGCTCTACAGTAAGGTATCAGAGGGTATTGTCGTCCAGCCTGACGTCGCCGTAGAGCCAACCTACACACTGTAAATACACCAGACATCAAGCAAAAGAGATGCGCACCCCCTGCATGGGCCCAGACGAGGAGAGGAAACGTCCCCTCCTTCGCGGGGCTAGTGACTCTAACGAGGATCTCCCCGCCGTTGACAGGGACTTTATGGTCTTGCACCTTGTATGTCGAGTCTGAACATAATGGAAGAATTCAACACATAGGACACCTGACGGACGCTCATACCTGGCGGGACACGACCCTTGGTCAGCATGTCGACGAAAGGCTGGCCATCCCTCAGGAACGCCTCCTTCAGCTGGACGGCATCTTCGTCGACCGTGACGCGGTCCCCAGGCAGCATATGCTGGCGGCTTAGGCCATTTGTGGTTGATTTGCAGCTATGTACCTCTTCGAGGTCCGATCAGGTCTGTACTGAAGCGAGAGATCGTCGTTAGACAGACCATGAGCTCGATGATAGTCTATGATAGTGCGATCGCGATGATATGGTCGATAAGGGCCGGTTTCCGTGTATTGCGAATGGCGGAACTGTTCACGATGCTGATTTCGTCGAACATGAGGCACCGAAGGAGTGGCGGAGGCATCTTACGAGATTGGTATGCTAGTAACTTCCCCATGCACGTTGTTACGTCCCGTCGTTACTGGACGACTTTCCGCAGCCTTAGATATAAGGTATTCCTGGGGCCATTTCAAATGCCTCGCTAACGTCCGAAATGACCTCCTTGGCCAATCAGGTCGTGCAAATCAGCGGACTCTCAATAGGGGCGTTCACAGTGCCGTTTAAGACGCGTTTAAACCGCCGGGCAAACCGCTGGGCAAACTCGCGTACGAGATCGCCGAGGTCGCCGAAAACGGTTTTGACTCTGATCAGCCTCGGTTTAAACGCGTTTAAACTTGGCCGGCACATCGGCCGGCAATCGGAATGTGAACTCCGCACAGCCACGCATCGTGGCTGGCGAACATCATATTCATCAGTCTCGTCTCATGAGCCCGAGGCAAAGCCGCAGGCTCACGAAAACACTTTAATAATTACATGCTTGGTACTATACGGGAAGAAAGTGAAAGGTAGAAAAAATAGAGTGGACATCCGCGCGACTGAGACGCGCCTAAGACGTGCCACGCGCATATGCCGCACCGGCCAGTCCAGAGGGGATCCTATGACATGACACACGGACAGCACATATGCTGTGTGCCACGTCTACAGGCTGTGTGAGATTCAGCTCGAAATGCCACGGGGGCAAGAGGGCATAAAACACGACATACTTACCATCCACACGAACTTGAAGCTTGAAGTGTCACGTAAGTAAGTTAGCTACAGAGCGAGCAGTCACTTGCAGCCACACGGTGCTAATGCGGAGTTCAAATCCGACTGTACAGCCGACTTGCCGTGGTTTAGGTTTTAAATGAGGTTAGGATTAGAAACGTTTTCGGCGACCTCGGCGATCTCGTACGCGACTTTGCCCAGCAGTTTGCCCGGCGGTTTAAACGCGTCTTAAACGGCACTATGAACGCCCCTAATCTAAATGACCTCGAAAACCAATCGGAAACTATCATGAAAGTCGTCCACTCTGAGCCGCCTGCAACGTCTAGCCTTATCCGATGCGGAACATGCGGCGGATTCAATTGCAAATGGCGTGAAATAGGGTCAACTCAGCTGCGACGGTCCCTATTTATCTTGGGCAAGCATCGTCTATCGTGAGTCCGTCCTGCCAGGTTCAGAACTAGCGACAACATCAGATACATCACACATACGGAGTTCAGGTATGTTCGTTGCAGTATCCTCGATGAATGGGCTGTATTCATGTTTCCGCAGCATTAGCAATCCTCGTAACCAAGGGGGATCTTGAGATAACTTTCTTGCATCTCATAAAGGTGAGGATACACCCCTCGCGGAGAAGCTAGCTTCTTGCTTTCTGCATTGCGGTTCGATAGTTTCAAGTGGAAATTTACGTCCACTAGAATCAGAGCCACGCTTAAGATCACGTACTCTTGAAGGTTTGGTGATTCTGATGCTTCGTAGCCCGCATTCTCTGGGCTGTTTGCGTGGGCTTCGTCTCGAATCATTGTGCCTGCATAGGGATATGACACGCTTGCCCCTATTCTTCTTAACGTCGTGCGATGCGCAGCTGATACTTTCTTTCAAAAGACCATGTCTCAATACGCTCACCTTTCCAATGCCGACCCTGAATTCGAGCCTCTCCTGAAGGTCTTTCAACCGCCCCCGGATTGGTCGAAGCTGCCAGCCACAGCCAATCAAAATTTCGTGGTCGAGCAGTTTATCCCAATGATCATGAACCACCGGAGTCCCAAGTTGCCGCCTGGTCAGTAATTTTGATCTACACATGGTTTACGACTTATCCGACATGCTTCGCAGAGTCGACGTATCGTGTCGAAGACCATCAGATACCGGTAGAGGGCGGAGAGGTGACGATTAGATGTCTCACTCCCACTCCAGCTGGGGCATCGAAGGACCAAACATTCCCGATGTTGTTCTATTTGCACGGCGGAGGTATGACTTCATAACATGTGCGCATATATCCTGCCAGTCTGACCAGTATCTATACCAGGATATACGATGCTCGATGTCGTACCAGGATATACGATGCTCGATCTCGATGACTTCCTTCTTCGACGAGTTTGCGTGGAACTACAGATCTCCGTGGTCAATATCAATTACAGGTACCTTCTGGCGAGAAGCTTTACGCGTCATGCATTCAACTGATGTGCTGTAGGCTCGCTCCTCAGTACCCTTGGCCCACCGGACTGAATGACTGCTATGATGGGCTGAAATGGGTGTGTCGGCGTTTATATTCATTCTCTGAATTGATAGCTGACAGTCGTCGTCCATCAGGTTGCCTCGCACCCGGAAGTGCTTTCGGCTTCCCTCGAGAAGGGTTTCATCATCGGTGGACAGTCTGCTGGAGCCAATTACGCAGTGGTCATGGCTATCCGCGCTCGTGATGACCCATTCTTTGAAGGCAAACGCATCACTGGGCAGCTTTTGCAGGCCGTGCATGTGATCCACGCGGAAGCTTACCCTGAGAAGTACGTTGTTGCAATTTGGTCTCTGTTCACTACTTAAGAAAGCCCAGGTACAAAGATCAGCTGCTTTCAATGGAGCAGAACAAGAACATGCCGATCCTTGATCGCAGCTCGCTGGACGATTTCTATAGTACGTCTACACTTGTACAGACCGTCGACTCGCTCACGCCGTATTTCTTCTTGCATAGATCGGCTTCAACCGGTCCCTACAGACCCCGAATTCTCCCCTCTGCTAGCAAGCTCCCATGCCGGGCTTCCGCCGGCGTACTTCCAGATCTGCGGGATGGACCCGTTTCGGGACGATGGCTTCCTGTACCAGAAGATTCTAAACGAAGCCGGAGTTCCAACGAAGTGCGAAGTGTTCGTCGCTTCGTGTCCTATCTGTGCTGGGCCGACGCTGATTTGGACGGGTCCGGTTTTGATTATAGGTACCCTGGTGTCCCGCATTGCTTCCATCTGTTGTGGCCGCAGCTTAAGCAAGCGATCAAGTACGATAAGGACATGATGAGGGGCTTGCAGTGGCTGTTGTCACGGTCTTAGTAGTGGGTATGTACTGTACTTTTACGACCATAAGTTGGCTTTGAAGTTGCGTGACCCGTGACCTAACAAGTTGTTCAACGGGGTCACGGTTCAAATTAGAGAGGGACGGGGGACAGATGTTCACCGATGCGCTATTGTTCAGCGCTGAGCGCGTGCGGTGTGGTGCTTGCGTGACGCCGCCTCATGTTCGAACAATCATCGATCAACTCTTGAGTCCACTTTCAGTCCACATCCACAGCTATGAACAATGTGCGTGAGCCTAGAAGAATATGACACAGTCTCTCTGTGTGCTGCTATTGTTCTAGGGATTTAAAAACCATCGAGCCGTAGGTACTTACTCCGAATCATTTCTCATTTCGTGCGGCATCTTACTCCTTCTAATGGCTCTCAGAGACTTCGAAGACATTTGTGATGCATTCACCATCCCCGATCGTTATTGGCGTCTCATTCCCGATCCAGAGATGCCTATCATCGAGCTCATTAATCACCGTCTTCCCTCGGTGTCTTCGTCTTGCTCCCTGGCAGTACACGATTTTTCACCTATGACCGGCTATCTCCCGGACGCCTACCTCTCATGGACCTCAGCATACCGCCTCGGGACACTTTATTGACACTCCGTAAAATGCTACAGGCCAAATGGGCAATATGGACTCACAAATGATAGCGCAGGTCTCAGTCGAAATGCTATTCACGGAGACTACTATGCCTTTAGATACAAAGACTTACCACCAGGAAATGATGGATTCGTCAAGGTGGCATCTACCCATATGTACACGCACTTCCATCGCGGTTCCCATGTGCCTAACTTGCCCAGGCGCCATGACATTCCGTGTAAAGCAACAGCCGCGGGCGGTCATAAAAGTCCGGAACATGCTCACGACGCGCGCAAGACACAACCTGGTGCGCTCAACAGCCAGGGCCAATCTCGTTTCACCTTTCCAGAATATGAGCGCTGATATAACATATTCAGAGGGAGCGCAGGGATCGGAACTTTTTTTCCTAGAATTCGAATCCATCATACCGTCAGATTCCCGCTGCCACCAGATCACTTCGTTTGGCTAGTCGCCAGGGCCTGCCGCCTACGGATCTAACTCGTTTCAGTCCTACCCGAGGTCGAGGAGGGTCGATGCCGACAGCTCTCGTCATGACGACCACTACGTTCCCGTTTGTTTGTAAGTAAAACTTAGAAGTGAACACGGGCGCTTGCCGAGATCCCATGCTCTGGACGTGAACCGTGGATATCTGACAGACACAGACACGGAAATGAGTCGGGGGGATATTTGACGCATTTGCCAATGAGTAAGTTCCATTTTACAGAGGTGCTAACGACGTCAACCGGAGGAGGCAGTACAGATGTCCGGACAGTCGACCATTTCCGCAAAACTGAAGACACGCGAAGACGTCATAATCGGGCATATCCCTTGACTTCTTCGTCGCCATGCTATCCCAGTGCCGCCCCCTGCCCGCCTGGCTGGTCTAACCCGCCGGCACGCCGTTCCTGCGCCTGCACAAGCCCATGGCTTAAAAGGCTCTCGATCGCCATCGTCGCTGATCATTTTATCGACCCTCTGTATAACTGTCCCAATTCCAAATTCTCTTCCTTTTCTGCTTTGACGTCTTCGTAATGTCCCAATACGCCCACCTCTCAGACGTCGACCCGGAATTTGCGCCGTTCCTGCCTATGCTTGCGAATCAGAGAGAGTGTGAATTCGGGCCGGCCTCGGTCGGTGCGAGCAAGCGCACTGAGCGCTTGACAATTTGTAGAAGGCAACTAATCATTAATCATTTACTAGTTTTGTGTGAGTGCAGAAACGCGCAACCGGCCCGGCTCCGGACTGACGATATACCGACTGTTATGAGCTGTAGGCACCTGATGTTGCTTTCACAGGATGACGTCCGGCTCGTAACACCTTTCCTGCCCCGGCTTTCGTGGACGTTACTGATATCCACGGAGAACCATAAGAGTACGTGGCACCTTCTCTAGAACTGTGATCGTGCTGATGCAGGGTGAAATTGTCAAGTCACAGGTCGAAGACAGCACCTCGTTGTGGGGCATTGTGCGCAGTTGCCTGGCGCATGATGCAGGATAGCCCTTTCCAAGACACTTTCCAAAGAGATTGCGGTGTCAAAGAAGTTATGACACCCACAAGTTGCTACTCTCTGACTGGAAACGGCTGACGCGCTGAGTTATGGTCCGTGGATGCTTCCGATCTGGATGCACCTATGCATTGATGGTTCGCGAGCACATGCGTACTGATGTGGGTCGGCGTTCCTGCGAAAAAGTTGCACAGGTAGCGAGAGGCGACGCAGCTAGTCGTCCTCAAAGTTGCGATATTTGCTCTACTTTCCGGGAGATTTCTCACAGTTAGTCTTCAATATTAGAGATGAGGGCGCGCGCTGACCTGAGACGGAGGTAAACCAGGTACGAGCCGAGAATCATATGGGGATTGGCCCGATATGGGAATTACCGACAGATCACCGCGCCAATCATTTGGTGAGAATGCGGGGTAAATTTAGTCACAAGTCTTTCCTTGCTCGAGCTCGGTCGGCACATCCACGTCTCTTCCCCTCAGCATCGATATCCACTAGCTGCCTCATAGTAGCAGGCAACTCACTTCAGGTCCTTACGATGGGACTCTTTGCGGCGAGCGCTGCTTGTCGCTCGTGGAGGTCGTCGCCAAGTATCGTTCTAGCATTCACACATCGATGTAGGCCAGGTATGTGTGCAACAGTCGTTCAGCGGATTGTGCGAGGAATAGATAGCTGACACGTAGCATGACAGTGACAGTGCGCTTTCGCGGTTTCAATCGCTCTGCCACTGCACGCGATGTCAAGGAGACGGGCGCAACGGAGGAGGTCGAAGGCAGTACGCATCGAGTCATTTCTGCAGACGTTCGAGACTGACGCGACGGCGCCCGCTTTAGGCATTCCGTATTCTTCACTCACAGTTGGAGTACCAAAGGAAACATATCCTAATGAGCGGCGCGTCTCGTTGACGCCCCAGAACGTCGCGCTCCTATACAAGAAGGGATTCGCGAAGATCCTCGTCGAGCACGATGCGGGACACGAAGCCCAGTTTCTCAACGATGCATACTCGAAAGCTGGAGCTACGCTGGTGTCGCGAGAGGATGTGTTCGGCACATCAGACATCCTGCTGAAGGTCCGGCCTCCGAGCGGAACAGAGGCGGAGCATGTGAAGGAGGGCAGCACACTCATTTCCTTCCTATACCCGAGGCAGAACAAGGAGATAGTGGATGTTCTTGCTAAGAGGAACGTTGATGCATTGGCGATGGATATGATACCCCGGATTTCTCGCGCGCAGACTTTCGATGCTCTGAGGTATGTTGTGCTATCTTGTAACCTTCAGCGCAATACTGACGCTCCATGCCAGTTCGATGGCTAATATCGCTGGATACAAAGCCGTTTTAGAGGCTGCTAATCACTTTGGTCGTTACATGACTGGCCAAGTTACTGCTGCTGGGTACGCACGTCTCTTTCTGATCCCATTGTAATGAATACTGATTGCATTTATTTTATCAGAAAGGTATAATCCTACTGAATTCAATTTCATCTTCACAGCTCACGATGCGTCTAGATTCCTCCATGCAAAGTTCTGGTCATTGGTGCTGGCGTCGCTGGTTTGAGTGCCATCGCAACAGCTCGTCGTCTAGGTGCCATCACTCGCGGGTTCGACACGCGGTCCGCTGCGCGCGAACAGGTCCAGTCTCTTGGTGCCGAATTCCTTGAAGTATCTATCAAGGAGGAAGGTAGTGGAGGCGGAGGTTACGCGAAGGAGATGTCAAAGGAATTCATTGATGCTGAAATGGCGCTGTTCATGGAGCAATGCAAGGATGTCGACATTGTGGTTACTACGGTCAGCTGCTATTCCGAGTACATTCTAGCATCCTTTCTGAACGAGGAGACAGGCTCTTATCCCAGGAAAACCTGCACCAAAACTCATCACGAACGAGGTGATTATATGCGGTTCCCCTTCTTGGATGCAGGCATTGATCTATGCCTTCTAGATGGTTTCAGCGATGAAGCAAGGCTCTGTTATAGTAGACCTTGCGGCGGAAACTGGTGGAAATTGCGAAGCCACTCGGCCTGGAGAGCTTCATGTTCACAGAGGAGTGACTGTCATCGGTACGTTCCTGGCTCATTCGTGAATAAAAACAGGTGTTTAATAATGTGTGCAGGTTATACCGATCTTCCTTCAAGGCTGCCCACACAGTCTTCCACTCTTTATTCGAACAACATCACAAAGTTCCTCTTGTCAATGACACCTCCGAACAGCCCGAACAAATACACGATCGATCTTTCCGACGAAGTCGTCCGCGGAGCCATCGTCGTCCACCATGGCAACCTGATACAGCCCGTCCCCCGCGCCCCCGCCGTCGCATCCGTGCCTCCACCCACACAAACCAAGGCCGAGGAGAAAAAGGTGGAAACGCTAGCGATCACGCCGTGGCAAAAGGCCAAGCGCGATGTTGCCCTTCTGACGACCGGCATGGGCGGCGTAGTTGCGCTGGGGAATATGACTGGGCCGGTCTTCATGTCAAACTTCTTCACAGCTGGGCTTGCAGGCTTGATTGGATACCGTGTCGTTTGGGGCGTCGCACCGGCGCTGCATTCGCCGCTGATGTCGGTCACCAACGCGATCTCAGGTATCAGTTCTTCTAGGGTAGAAGGCGTTATAGAGTCGTTGACCACGCGTTCTTTCAGGTATGGTTGGTATCGGAGGCTTGTTTGTCATGGGTGGAGGCTATCTCCCTGGCACAGTACCACAAGCATTGGGTGCCTTGTCCGTTCTGCTGGCCAGCGTTAATGTTTTCGGCGGTTTCGTCATCACAAAGCGCATGTTGGACATGTTCAAGCGTGAGTCTGGACTTCAATGCTTCATTTGAGCCATCCTTACGTTTTGTTCAGGTCGTGGTGATCCGCCCGAGTATACGTGGCTCTATGGCTTGCCGGCTGTCGTCTTCACGGGTGGCTTCATAGCTGCTGCTAGCACTGGCATGGCAGGTCTGGTACAAGCAGGCTATCTGACTAGTAGCCTCCTGTGTATTGGTGCGTACATGCGCTGCCTTGACTTTCATGCAGGTTTCTGAAGCCATTGATATACAGGCTCTTTGTCGGGTCTGGCCTCGCAGACTACCGCACGCCAGGGAAATATCCTTGGTGTCCTTGGTGTGAGCTCGGGCATCCTCGCATCCCTTGCAGCGGTCGGCTTTGAACCGGAAGTACTCGCGCAATTCGCAGCTGTAGCAGCTATTGGCGGGACCGCCGGAACCATCATTGGACGCAGAGTTACCGCGACGGAACTCCCGCAGATGGTCGCGGCACTGCACTCGGTCGTCGGTCTCGCGGCGGTGCTCACGAGCATCGGAAGTGTCCTGCAGGGCGCAGACCATATCTCCACACTACATCTTGTGACAGCCTACCTTGGTGTCCTCATTGGTACGCACTTCCATTCAAGGCGTATGTCTGTCGGCTCATGACGTCTCGTAGGTGGCGTAACCTTCACGGGTTCTATCGTCGCGTTCCTCAAGCTCGCGGGCAAGATGTCGTCGAAGCCGCTCGTCCTCCCTGGACGACATCTCATTAACGGATCCCTGCTCGGCGCCAACATCGCCGGGCTGGGCGCGTTCTTGTCCATGGCGCCGTCTGCACCGGCGATCGCGGCCGGGTTCCTCGGGATGAATACCGTGCTCAGTTTCATCAAGGGATATACGCTGACTGCGGCTGTTGGAGGGGCTGATATGCGTAAGCTTCCTGAGATGTAGTGATTCTGCCTTGCTGACCTTTGTTCTTGTTAGCTGTGGTGATTACTGTTCTCAATGCTTATTCTGGCTTCGCACTGGTTGCGGAAGGTAATCGGATTCTGATGATTTGAGGGACAAGATCTCAAGACTTTTATTCACAGGTTTCATGCTGGACAATCCTCTACTAACGACGGTCGGCTCCCTCATTGGTGTCAGCGGCTCTATCCTGTCGTACATCATGGTTAGTGTTTTTACTTCGCGTCTGTCGACATCTCTCATTCCGTGCCGCTTCTCCAGTGTGTCGCCATGAATCGGAGCCTTACGAATGTGCTGTTCGGCGGAACAGGGGTACAAGCCGCGCCCGACGACTACAAAATCGAAGGCAAGATCACGCAGACGAACGTCGACGATGTCGTGGAGATGCTGGGCAATGCAGACAGCGTTATATTAGTCAGTCATCAAGCTGGTGTATCTGGCTTCTGCTGATTTGGGTTTCTAGGTCGTCGGATATGGGATGGCTGTTGCGAAAGCACAGTATGCCATCTCCGAGATAACTTCAATCCTTCGGTCGAGGGGCGTGAATGTCCGATTCGCCATCCATCCCGTCGCAGGCCGTATGCCTGGACAGTGCAACGTCCTCCTGGCGGAGGCCTCTGTACCCTATGACAGTGCGTTTTTCTTCTTTCTAAATTGCTACTGCTGCGTGCTTACCGTCCTGTATTCAGTCGTGCTCGAAATGGACGAGATCAACGACGACTTCTCCGACACTGATGTTACGCTGGTCATCGGTGCCAACGATACCGTCAATCCCATCGCGCTGGAGCCTGGTAGCTCCATCGCTGGGATGCCTGTCCTGCACGCGTGGAAGAGTAAGCAAGTGGTTGTGATGAAGCGCGGGATGAGTAGTGGATATGGTGCGCAACGAACCAGCCGATTAACATCACGGTATTGACGGTTGACCATTCTGCAGCGGACGTGCCGAACCCCATGTTCTACATGCCGGGCACAAGGATGTTGTTCGGCGATGCGAAGGACACGTGTGAAGGTAGGTATACAGATTTTTGGTGGTGTCTTATTACTCATTTTGTTTTGCAGCGTTGAAGAGGGGCTTGGAGGTCAAGCCCTAAATCGCTTGGTTTGGAAAGCACATCTATGGAGGCGTTCTGATGGAAGATGTAATGCATATGAGAGCAGGGGTACGAAAGAGTGGATGCTTGTTGTTGTAATAGTAGGGTTGATGAGTACGACTATACCGTGGTGGTTCGGACTAAACGATACCGACTGCATCCCCCGCGGAGCAGCTTTGTTTTCTCAATGTACATAGTCATCTTCGCATCTACATTTCTAACGTTGAACAAGCATTCAAACACCTGATATTGCAAATCAGAATACAGTACATGAAAAGATCCTGGCATAGGCGCAACATATTGTAACGAAGATAACAAAAAGACAGCAATAGCAAAGCAGGGACAGGGAAACAAAACATATAGCATAGCAGATCAAAGCGAACGAAAACATATGTAAAGTGATTTATCTGCTCTTGTCGACATCCGGGCTGGACAACTGCCAGGCGAACTCTTCAGGTGCTTCCAACGATCGATCGTAGTCTGGGTCACTATCTCTGAAAAAATTCAAGTCTATCGCTGTGGTTGGGAGCAGCGATGAAGCAGAGCTCTGAGGCGTGAGTTTCGGCGTTTTGTACGGCAGGTCCGCTTCGGACGAGTGCTGGCAAGTTGGTATAGCTGAGCAATATCACATTGTAAAAGAAATTCCCAGGATTTACCTCACGATGTCGCTTCGCCGATGATTTCTGAGAACTCGCCTCCCCACGTTCAGATGCGGGCGTCTTTTCGGACTGAGGCGACACGGAGTCTACTTTAGCTGCTGGGCTTGCCTTGGGCTTGCGGGTTATCGTCGGGGGAAGCACAACTTCGGAGCGAGGTTTCAATCCTTGACCCTCCAGGAACTCTGTAAGGGGTTCTTGAGTTCATCTTGTGAGCAATATTTGCGTATACAAGCCTTACCTGCTGATCTATACCTGAAAACGAACTCCACCCACGTTTCAGGTTGGGTCTTGTCGTAGGGCACAATATCCCATGTCGCCGGCTGCCTTTTCCTGGATTTGGTCACCGAACCATATCTACCAGACGAATGAGGATGGGCTGGCGGAAGTTCTCAGGGCGGACATACCCAACGCGCACATCGAAGTACTTCCGCATACCCGCCGCTGTGTCTGGGATATTTTGGAGTTCGAGCGGGGGAGCGCGGCACACGCGTCGGACACGTCGGATTGTCAGGACAATCATGCCACACTGCTTCAGGTCTATCTTCGTGCTAGACGAGCCTTCCTGTGCTGTTGGAAGAGAATTCAATAAGGGACAGGACAATGCTGATGGGAGGTGGCATGCTGCTGCTCACCGTCTTCCTCAGGATTCGAGAACACGAAGGGTCGCTCCGTGTCTTCTCCTGTTCTGACACCAGACCGGAATGTAGTGCCCTTCCCGTAAAGAAATCGCCCTCCAACTTTGAAGCCATCGAGAGTGAGGTAGGATGCAGTATCGACGCCACCGTCGTTGTCACTCCAAAATACGACGAATTGCTGGAAACGTGAGCTATAAGAACTAACGCCCTCAGCTTCTCGGTGTGGCATCAATAACGCACCTTTCCGACTTCACTTGGGATCCAGCATGAGACCCGATGAGCCTGGTGGTCCACACTGACTTCGTACTCTGGAAGCCTGGTCCCTTCACAAGAAATCCAGGCGTCGAATCCGCGATGGCTGACCATGAAATTTGCTGAGATGAAATAATTCAAGAACTAGTGGCTTGCGCGGTGAGCTGGAAAGGGTGCTCGATGCGCTCAGCGCAGAAAGTGGTCCTAGAAAAAGATTGGAATGATTACAAGTGTCGGGCTTCATGGGTATGCCTCCATACCAAAGGTCGCCTGGACCTGAAAGCGCTGAATGGTAGACACCAAGGCAGTACTTGAAGCTTTGTTCTGGATGAACTGTATGCTGGAATAGGCTACTCCAAAGGCAACCCAAAGACTCGCGCTGAGGAGAGGTGGCACGTCGCAAGAGTTCGAACACTACACGTGATGCGCGTCTATGATGGACGCGTCGCGTCACATGAGCGCATCTTGGTGGCATGCTTTCCCCTTTCTTGCGCGCGTCCACGTCGTTGACGAAGTCTCCTTTCTTCCCTACCACCCTCCAGTATCGTCGACGTCTTCCCACTGCAGTGATCATGGCACCAAAACGCGCCGCGGCCTCCAAGAAGCGAAAGGCTCCGGACACGGACACAGAGGAGGGGCGAACAGCAAGCCCACCCCCGAAGTCGACGAAGAAGGCCAAAGTCACCGCGGGTACTGGCGACGCGGATGGTTCTCCGGAGCCTGGTCTGGCTCCTAACAGGCAGCCCACAAACAAGGTCTTACCAACTCGTATCACGTTTCCACCACAAGGAGAGAACACGACGCGAATTGCATCTTGGAACATATCCGGTCTAGCTGCTAGCCAGAAGAAGGTTTTGCACACGCCATCAATATCCGTGGATTTCCGTTGCTAATCTTGCTCAGGGTTTCAAATACTATGTTGAAGCGGAGGACCCGGACGTTCTCATATTGACTGAGACGAAAGTAGGTTCCATACTCTGCTTGTTTTGACAAGTATTGACCCTTAGGAGGTGAACAACGAGCCCGTGGATCCGACCCTGTCTAACCGGTTCCCATATCGCTATTGGTCAATATCCGAAAAGAAGACGTACTGTGAGCTTTGTACTCTCTTGACTTCGCACCAGGTAGCATGAACTATGTACAGCTGGCACCGCCGTCCTGTCAAAACACGAACCTCTCAGTGTCGATAAGACACTTCCTGGCTATCCAGATCCGAATTATGTCAAGGGTCGTATCATAACATTGGAGTTTGAGAACTACTACCTGATCGCAACTTATGTCGTCAACGCTGGCGAGAAGTTGAAGGTATGGGTTGCGTAACGTTGCATTCATCTAGGAATTTATGCATACTCTGGCAGACACTGGACACGAAGAATCTTTGGAATCAACATTTTGAAGCTTATATTCGTGACCTGGACAAGAAGAAACCTGTCATATGGGGTGGCGACGTCAACGTTGCGCCGACTGAGAAAGGTGACGATCTTGGCTTTCTTTTATTTGCAGACACTCAACTATCACAGACTTGACAAATGCCAAGCGGAACTGGAATAAGACAGCTGGTTACACAGAAGACGAGACATCTTGGTTCGCAAGGATCCTGCACCCGCCGCCCTCGGTTCCGGGTGCAAATAAGTTTGTCGACATTTGGCGAGAACGGCACCCGGACGACCACCATTACACATACTTTTCCTATAGATTCAATTGCAGAACTAAGGGTATCGGCTGGAGACTCGATATGTGTAAGTCATATTCGTACTTGGAGATGCGCTGACGGTCTGAATTATTGGCTTCAGTTGTCCTCAGCGAGCGCATCGCAGAGCGCGTGAAGATGTGCGAGATCAGAAGTGAAATCTATGGAGCTTCGGACCACTGTCCAGTGGTTCTGGAGATTGAGGGTTCTCTGTAGACTTGTGCTGCTCATCTACCACCGGACTTGAGCTATTCTTGGAAAGCATTTGACCCTGAACACCCGGGGTGGCAGATGTGGCGAAACACGACATGGTCAGGTAAGACTGATGCGCCGCCTGTTGCAGTGAAGCTGTTTTCGATGGCTCTTCCATCCCGGCGCTCGTATACGCCATCGCCGGTGGCGCGCCTCCAAGTTCAAGGCATCCAGTCCCCGCACCTGCTACCTTTCATTCGTCCAGTCGGCCGGCGAGTTCTCATTTTATCACGACGCTAACGTTTCCTCAGTTACTTCCGGAGTGTCTTGACAGTTCCTAATATTGCAAATCTGCCCGAGCCCACAGCTGTAACTTTGGTCTGAAATCGAGGCACCTGTGCTTCGTGACAGCTGTTTGATAAAACAAGTATCTCTATGGAAGGTGAGGTCGAGCCACTAGGTGCGACGTGCGGCGACTGAGCTGCTCTAGTGCGTTTCGCATTCACCTAGATAACTTCCATTCAGTCGTAGCCCCCATTTGTCTGGAGTCTGACATTCGGCGTTACTGGTTGGCCGGCGCGTGCGAAGGCTTCGAGACAACAATCGTGCTAGTCTGCGCCTTGTGTCGCCCACGTCTGTCCAAGTGACTCAGTTAGCCCCGACTCCCGCCAGAGGACGTAAGGGTATAAAGTCTTGTCACCGATTCCACCGTCCTCAAGCTCGCAGGCCCCTCCGTTGATCGCGCAACAGCAACTCCTCAGATCACTTCCATCTCTACACCCTTACACATTTTATCCATTCGACACAATGGGTTCAACCCTTTCCTCCGTTATGAGCTCTGTCGCCAATAATGAAGAACAGGAGAAAGAGGCCAATGACGCGCTGAACGCACTGATGCAAGTTGCTACGAACAGGCAGCAGTTATTCTACGAGCACATCCGCTCTCCCAACTTCGACCCCGGCCTCGTACAGATGCGCAAGGTAATTTACAAGTATCAGTATATCCAATGTGGTGTGTCAAACACCCCGTCACGCATCACGGATGCCATCACTTGTCAGTAGCGCACCCTTGTTCGACGCTTGACATCCACTGAATGTTCAATGTTCACTTCTTTAGCGACACTCAAGGATTTCATCAGTGGCGACATAGTAAGCAAGACCACTACTGGCTCGCATGCATATTCAATTTGCTATGGCAGGTAGGAGGCATTACGAACATCGTCACTTCCAGCATGGATTACTTGTTGGGAAACTATTCTGCCAATCAATCCTCTACCACCATGTACACCCTCAGCACCGGTGAACTCGGCGGCCTCGTGCGGATCGACACCGACTTCTACTCCTACGAGTACACCTCTACGACTATGACGAACATCACGAAGAACGTGGTCGTCGCCAGCATCGTCATCTCTTCGGCGGAGACCGAGGGGTTGAACCTCAATGATATCAACGCCATCGTGCAGACGCTATACAGTTCCTCCGACGCGGATCTTCAGGCAGGTCGTTATCTCTCTCCTCATGAAGCAGGGAACTGAACCTCCGCGGGAAACAGATCAAGATTCGGGACCAGCTGTGGGCCGCTGTCCAGCAGTCCGAGGGTGTTAAGAACCCGGCTGAGGTTGCGAAGATCCACCTGCCCGCCTCCAATGCGAACTTTGTGGACATCAAGAACCCGAAGCCGACCAACCCTGATGCCGCTCCTGCGCGCGTGCAGCTTCCGAGTGCCGCGCCGCGCCCCGGTCAGCCTAACAGGACTGGATGATCGTTCTATGGAATCGTAACGTAAGAGTGACCAAGTCCCCCTGGAGAACAATAATTCATAGCCCCGCAGGTTCAGCCTAACAGCCCCAATATCGCTATTTTCGTCGACCGTTAAGGAGATGATATGGTTCCGGAGGATTTCAGGCTGCTGCATCCATCTTTTCTCCGCTATTGAAATGTCGTTTGTCGGCTTCTGATGTGGTACAGTACATCTTATGTTGACCATCTGCTATGAGAATGTGTGCTGGCATCCGGCATACATCAGTGAATTGTCTGTATAGCGTCTCGAGCGAACGTCTTTAAACTCTATGGTCTGAACTTCTCCGTGATGCTCCTCGTAGGTAAATGTTCGACCCCACGTTCTCATTGCAAATATTGCGGGGATTTGGATAGTTATACAAACCTACGGTATACAGTACTTCTGTTGTGGCGACTTCCTAGCAGCAAGTACTCTTCCCTCAATCCGATGACACTTTCGGTGTGCCCTCGAACAGGAAATTCCACAATGCGTCCGCATCTTTATAGTCGTGATGGGTGATGTTGACTAGCCACCTGTTGTCTCGGATACCTTCCAACAAAATGCGTTCTCGCGATTTGGGAGGGTGAAGAGAGGCCCACTCTGTCCAGATAGAAAATGCTTCCTCCTGTACATATAAATAATGGATTCAGCACCCTAGCCTAGGCAATATGGCGGCCATGTCGCACCTTCCACGCCAGGAAGGAGTCCTGTTCGATGATCGTAGACTGGATAACTTCCTGTCCAGGAAAGACACCCCATGTCACGGCGTTTCTCTCGCCGTCCTGGAGATTCGTCCTGATTTCGCCCTAGGACAAACCAGCATGAGCTAACAGTTTACGGTAAAAAAGGGGGAGCATACCGCGAAATTACCCGCGAGGTAATCAACCCACCCATTCCCCTTCTCTATTACCTTCTTCTCAATGCGTTCCACCTCCTCTTGCGACACAAAGAACTCGACGAAGGGCTTCTGGTACACATACCCACCCGCCGGTCCCCACCCAATGACCGGGTCCTCGGACGGCTCCCCGTCAACTGCAGGCTGCGAACCTACCGACCACCAGCCGAGGCGGGCGAGACGCTTCAGGTGCGGCAATATCCGCTGGGACTCGAGCGAAAGCGGCGAAGGTGAGAACGGATACGAATCCACCTCTGAGCTGAGAAAGCGCAGGGAGATAGCCGTGATGTCAGCTTCTGTCTGCGGGCGTGGCCATTGCGAGGAGCTCGCTGAATGCTGTCGCACAGAAGAATGCTTTCAATAAAGTCCAGGAGTGATAGAAAGCAGAACGCACGAGCGTGCTAAATCCACCCCACTGGTCTTGAGAGCCGAATGCCGGACTGTTGACATCTCCGAAGCGGCCGTTCGGGAACTCATCCCACGTTGCAGCATCGTTCACTTCCCCTCTGCCGACATCCCCGTCGCGCGGAAGCTGAGTCTGGAGCCCGTTCATCGCCGTGCTCGTCGCCGTCGCCGGCGTAACCGTGCGCTCCGGATCGGCGCGCTCGGCGCGGACGACTGCTCTCGGTGTCTCCTACAACAAAATGCATGAAGCCACAGCCATGAGCCACGGCGGAGATCCTTACAGCAATAAGTCGGTTCGGAACCTTCGTGATCTCGGAAGCCTGGATCCAGTTCAGGCTCTCCAAGGTCCGTTGCACGCTTTTCTCCAGGTTCAGCGTGCAGAAGTGAAAGCCGCGGATGCCGCCTTCGCTCGCCATCCGCTTGATCATCTGTATCGCGAGCGTAACGCCGTATTCTTTCACTTTTGAGTCGTCGTGCTGTGATACGGGTGAAATTGGGAACTCTTGCCCTAAGAAAAGGAAAGAAGCCGAGACGCACTTTGATAGCGTCTAGGTCCGCCTCGAGTGAAGGGGGGATGTGAGTTCCGCAGAGCTTCGTCAATCGACGAAATGACGAGTAGGTTTGGATGGGCATAATTCCTGGGATGATAGGTACCACGATACCTAGGACAGATCAATTGAGTGAAATTCCAGCCAATTTACAAAATATACCGACCCTTCCGCCGAACTTTGTCTTTCCATTGTAAGAAATTGTCGACGTCATAAAAAAGCTGTGTGATGATAAAGTCAGCACCCGCGTCGATCTTTGCTTTGAGGTTGTTGAGCTCCTCGTCCTCGCTCAGGACCCCGTCGCTGTGTCCATCCGGGTAAGCTGCGAGACCAGATTATTTCGTGAGCAAGCGCGCAAATAGACTGGAATATCTGGATAACCTGCCACGCCAACTGAGAACCAATCCGAGTACTCAGGATTGGAACGAATGTAGGAGACGAGGTCGATAGCATGCGTGAAGCGCGGGTCGGTGGGTACCCATGATTCTTTCCCTCTTGGAGGATCTGCAAGGAAGATGAGATCTAGAGCCGTCGCCGACAGCTAGGCGCCTACCTCCTCTCAAAGCAAGGATCGTCCTGATGCCCAGATCTTTTGCGGCCTGTGCGAAGCGATGGGAACGAACTCACGGCGCTTCGGCGAAAGAGGCGCACCTTCAGCGCATCATCCACCCTCCCTTTCTCCATATTGGTACATGTGAGATGCAAGATGGTGTCCAATCCAAGCTCCTTGCTTGTCACAGACGCCAGCTCCAGGGATCGTTCCCTCGTCGTGCCGCCCGCTCCCCATGTTATACTCACTGCGAGGGGCTTGACCTCCGCGAGCCGAGATATTCGGGAGATGAGGTTCGTAAAGCCCTGCACGAGCGTCGTCCGGGGTTGCGCACAGCAGCAAAACACAACATACCTGGTCTGTCCGCGGCGGGAAAAACTCGAAGGTGTAGAAGGGCCGCTCCGAGCCCTGCAGCTTTTCTGCGAACTTCATCAGAGGCGCGTCCAGGGAGTTGTGGGAACGAAAGCAGCCGTTCCCCGATTTGAAAGATAGGCGGGTGATTGAATGATCCTGGCGCTCAGAAATTTCAGTTGCGCGTAAAATGTCTGCGGCGCGACGATGGCGGCACCACGGAGGGTGAGGCGGTCAACAATTGCATTCGTCTGCAGCCTCGCAGCGGAGAGCAGAGGCGCCAAGCTGCGGACAGGCTCGACGGCCATCAAACGCGCACGCGAGGACGGAAGTCGGGGAGTACATACGCGCAAACAAGCAGCTCCGAGGCCAGGTGTCTCCGTCTCTCACTTGTCCGCCATATCATAGACTCTTTCGTTACGCTCTATTCTTGACCTTTGGTTTCTCCCTATTTCCTATATTCAACACAGCAAGACCTGCGCCATGGCCTCTCCCACTTCACCTGTGCACGACGTATCGTCTAACACTCTCAAGCGGACCAAGATTGTGCTGCTTGGCGACCAGAGTGTGGGGAAGACTAGTCTCATCACCAGGTACGTATCTAGTCAGTTTGGGCATTGTTCGCTCCCAGCTTCGCTATGAGAAGCCCCGCCACGTGTGGTGTGCTGAACTCATCGAATGCAGGTTTATGTATGACACATTCGACAACACATATCAGGCGACGATAGGCATAGACTTCCTCAGCAAGACACTATATCTGGATGATCGGACTGTGCGGTTACAGTTGTGGGATACAGCAGGGCAGGTAAGAGAGCTGCATGCTTTGTCATTTTAAACGACCTTACAATGCATGCAGGAACGGTTCCGCTCGCTTATCCCGTCATATATTCGCGACTCGACCGTAGCTATTGTTGTATTTGACATCACAAGTGAGCTATCCTGCGCCGTTATATTTGCTCTATGTCCCAATGGTATGCCTTGTCAGACCGCCAGTCTTTCCTCTCAACATCAAAATGGATAGACGATGTGCGGTCAGAGCGGGGTAACGATGTTATGGTAGTGTTAGTGGGGAACAAGGCAGATCTGTCGGACAAGCGGTATGTATCACCTTGTGTTTTATGCCTCTGGGAACTACAGCTCCACGCCCTCATGTATAAGTACGTGACAGCTGACGTAGGAACATCATTCAGACAGGTGACGCTCGAGGAAGCAACGGCGAAGTCGCAACAGCTGAACATCATGTTCATGGAGACTTCTGCAAAGGCAGGTCATAATGTGAAGAGTCTGTTCAAGAAGATCGCCATGTCGCTACCAGGGATGGAGAAGGACTCGCAAAATGCGGAGACTCAGAACGCTAGTACGTCCTCACATCTACTGAAACTGCGTAGCAAAGTCATGACCTTGCTTTCGCAGAAATCGATGTTACAACACCAGCGACAGCTGAAGTACCTGAGGCATCCCAGTGTCAATGCTGATTGTGCTTATCTCCTTTCTATTTGTCGGGGGTCTGCGGCTTTCGGCAGTTCAAAGGCATCTGCTTCTCAACTATATACCATCTCACTGTCTGGACATAATGTTGTTGGAACAACTTCTTTTGGACGTCAAACAACTAAGCCCCGGTGGTAAAGTAATGCAATTTGGCACAAGGAGTATTGATACAGGACCCCCGACAAGCCACCCAAAGGTCCTTTCCGCTCAAAGAGGCCGGCTACCGACAACTCTCCCGGCCGGGCCGGAGCATCCGGCTACCGCAAACCGGAACAGACCTTGACTTGGGGCAGATTGCTACCGCATCTTGGAACAGACATATGTTTTTTAATGGTTTATCAGCAAAATATAAGCTCTATCGTAGGATAAGTACTGTCTGTGCTAAGCATGCAGCAACATCGATATGTAGCGGCAGAAGAAGACATAAACCCTAGCACTCATGCGCAGTGCCAAAGCCAAGTGACCCGGGAAGAGGACCGCCCACACGCGACGTCGATGACTATGTCAGACCTCCGATGAGGACAACGGACCAAGCGAAGACCGAGCAATACATACCAGGACGAAGAGCGCCCGCCATGAGTTGAACGGCGTTGCGCTCGATGATGACAATCGCATGTACATGTCGAACTTGTCGAAGAGTCGAAGAAGGGCAAGCGTGCCTGCTGCCTCGCCAAGAAACGGGATTCATCGGCAGCGGCACATCTCCTCTTCTTGTTTTAAAGCGTGCATGATTGCGGACATGCGTGAGCAGACTGTCAGTTAGGCTAATAGTAATAGAAAGAGGGGGGTTTGTTGGGCATGGGTTGAAGACAATCATTAATGCTTTTTCCACATTACAAATCGCAATTCGGACGAGTATACATACGGGATTTGGCAAGGTTAGTTCGCTATGGTAACTGTTATAGCCAAGGCCCGCGTCAGCTGCAATTCGACCACCCACGGCTTGCGACGGCGCCCGATGCCGGTCTGCCCGTGGGTACCGCACGGTGGAACAGACCCTCTCCCAGATCGATTTGGCACCCGCACACAAGAGCAGACATCTGGGCCAAAATCCGGCCCTCCGCTACCGCAAATGGCTCAGAGCTCGGCGCTACGCGCCGTTTTGCTACCGAACCGGGAAAGTACATTTGGGTGGCTTGTCGGGGGTCCTATTGATACAGTTGTCAGCGCTCTTCTCGATCAGCCTCGGTTCATCGTGTTGCCTGCGCCTCGTGGATTCTCGTCTGTATACCGGGCCCAGTTCTCGTCTTGCAGCCTCTTTTCCTCTTCCTTTTCCCGGCCAAATGCTGTTCCATCTGACTCCGCATCCAGCGCGAGTTGCTCCTTCGAGGTAGGCTGGGCTGCTGATGCCGCTCTGTACATCACGGATTGAGTGAGTATCACTGTAGATGATTTAACTGCGGTTGACTTACCCGCCTCCGGTGATGATGTTTCCGCGTTCCTGTTCAATCTCAAGGTACTCATCGATGGTCATGGTAGGCAGACGGTGGCTAGGCTGGAAGACCTGTTGCTGCAACCGTGCGCGATCTGCCGTGTCTGAGGGCAGGATGGTAAACGGCCGTAAGGGCTGGCGGGACAGGGCATGATTAGTGATAACGCTCTTGAGAACATGGGCAGTCCAAAGTACCTTCCCCTTCGAATCGAGCAGCGGTCCATCCTGCCTATCGAGCCGTGGAGCATCCAGTCGCCAATCTTCATTTTCTTGCGCTGAGCGGTTCGCCTCTGGTGGGGGTTGGGGTACGGGAGGCGGGGCACTCCTGAGCAGCTCGAGCTCCTGATCCAGGCTTTCCAGTTGGCTGCACGCTTGCGTGTAGAACAGTCGCAGTAACAGAAGCGTCGCATCGCGCAATATGTCTTCCGTCTCTGAATCCTCGTCGTCGGGTGCGGATAGCGAAGGCGAGGGGAGAAGAGATGCGACCAGGTCAAAATCGTTGGGAGATTCATCTGAGGACGTAGTAGCGACATGTCGACGTTTTCGGATAGCCTGGGGGGATGATGAGCTCACGAACTATAAGTAATGCGTATAGATGAGGATCACCTCGATCTTGGCACGCAGCTCCTTCTCTTTCTGGTACTGCTTGATTTTCGTCTCCCTCCGTTTCGTCGCGTCGGCAATCGAGGATGCCCTCTTCGAGAAAAGCTCACGTTCCGACTCGGTGACAATCAAATACATCTCCAATTCGGTGATGAATTGCCTGAGATACCGCTGCATGCTGAGCTCAATACTGCAGGCGAAGCAAAGAAGCCTGTCCAATTAATGACTTACTTCAGACGCACGCAGATGCTCGAGCCGATCGTCGCGCTCAGTGGCCCGCACCCTTCCTTCGACATCCGCGAGAATGTATGGAACAGAGAGATAGACCAGATCGCGCGTCGAAATGTCCTCGAGCGACTCGTTCGGGCTGAAGAGGGCCAAGTCCGTTACTCGCGTGAGCACGTTCCGCAAGTCCTTGAGCGCAGAATCGACCATTTCCTGCACGGCGATTGTCTAATAAGTTGCGCCCACACAGATAGGAGCAGACATACCTGGGTCTCATCCTGAATTGTGGGTAGAGCGGATGCCTTGGACGCAGCAGCCAGGGCGCGGTGGAAGACAGCAGGAAGAGAGTCCATGACGTAAGGTGCCCGAGGTCCGCCCGTGAACGCGTCGGTTAATGCTGTGTCCGGGGGCCATCCCGACGCGCCCGTCCGACGCGAGTCGCGTCGCGACTTTACGTTCTTCGCATTCAGACGTTTTCCATCACCCCCACCGCCGTCCCCTATGAAACGCCCTGGCGACGTCGACGCCGGCAAGAACGCAAAGCGGCCGCGCGTCGCGCCGACCGACGCGCTGTTCGCCACGCTGCGGAAGGTGCCGGACGAGCTCAGGAACGACGACGACACGGGCGGGTTCATCGCGGGCAAGGTTTTCTTGCTATCACCCCGTCTGAGGCAGTTCACCCTGGAAATCAGCACGGATGAGAAAGCCCGGAAACAGGCAGCGCCGCAGCGCATCGATATCGGCGAAGGGAGCGCGAAATGGCTCGCCCGGCTAGACCTGCGCGTGGGCGATGAGGTCCGCGTGTCGCTCAAGGGCGTCGAGGTCGAGCGTTTGAAGAAGGCGCGGGCGGAGAGGGTCTTTCCGGTTATCCTGAGATTTAATCAGGGTATCTGCGTCCAGCTTGTTTCAAGACGTGGTGCTCCGCAGGACGCTGGGCGCATTTGGAACATCCGGACAGGTGAGTACTCCAAGATTAGTACAGCTGGGATTTTTATAAAGGCTGTCGATATCTTAGAGAGTGCGGCGAATGGTGCGAAGCAGCAACGCCCCAGTGATCTTATCAAACAGGGCTCGAATCCAGACAACTTCGACTGGTACAATGACGCTGCCCCAGCTGCTCGTGTGGCGGCAGTGGCGAAGTCAAATGCTGAAGCTGTTAAACGTGGAGGTACTCCAGCTACTAGCAGAGCACCATCGACTACGGAATCGCGCTCAGCATCTTCGACGAGCGAAAAGATGCAGTCAAAAGGAGGGTCAACCTCGAACGTCTTGCGTAAACCAAAGGCTTCCACTTCACCACCCACTGCGTCTGGTGTCCCACAGGACCTTGGCAACCCACGCAAACGGCCGTCCTCGCCTCAAGCTGAGACCCGTAATTGCAAGCCTCGTAGACCACCAGAAGTGATCTCACGGGACTCAGAGACACCCTTTATCCATGCGGCGCAACCTAGTTCTAAGCCGCATACAGACGCAGCAACCGCTGTAACAGGCATTGCGAAAGCTGATGCTGACCCTCCAAGAAGTGTACCCGCCGCCCCACCTCGTCGGGACTCCAAACGTGCGAAGAAGAGACAGCTGGCCGAGCGGGAGCGACAATTGGAAGAACGGGAACGACAGTTGGCGCTGCAAACTGCACCACCGGTGGCAGGTCCTTCGGCGGCAGCACCTAATCCTTCCACGTCTTGTGGTTTGACCCCTGCAGCTTCGCCTGCGCGGGAGGTCCCAGCTGAAGCCGTTCCGCGAGATCACAAGCCAGTCATTGAAAAAGAACCAGAAGTTCCGAACGTACCCTCAATTGATCCTCCGCCAAAGGATGAGCTTGAGATAGGTAATCCCGCCTTGAGGATGAAAGCGGGCTTGCGGACTGCAAACGTATGAGCCACTGGTCTTGCCCGGCTTCGTTGTACTTAAACATAGATTTATAGGGAGATTACAGAGAACTGGCGAGTCTGAAGCCTGGTACTCAGGTGTCCGTCATCGGCATCGTTACTTCAGCACATGAAGTCAAGAGAAGCAGAAACGGCGGTACGCGTCTGCTCTGTCTCGAGTATGAACGACACATCTCAGTTGTGACAGATTGGACACAGACTCTCACTCTGTTGGACCCGTCGAATCTGGATAACTGCGGCGGATACCTGTACCGCCGCAATGCAGGTGTCACAGTCAGCTGCTTCACCAAGAAGTACGCACAATGGCTACCGGCACCGAAAGAAGGTGATATCATTCTGATGCGCATGCTCAAGGTAAATACTTCGACTGCGATCTTGGAATGACTTACCCACATCTGAGTCATGTAGTCAGTCGATTGGAACGGCGGCATCATGCTGAAAGGCTACTACGATCGAATGCGTTGGTGCATCTTCGACTTGAGCACCGGTGAGCCCAAACCACCAGCCCTCGATGGCGCGCCACGGTCAGAAGGACTCGACAATGGCGTCGGAATCGTTTTCTCGCCGTTCTGGGACATGCACGAGGCAGAAGCAAGACACTGTGCGGCGCTGGCGAAGTGGTGGCAGGCCGTGCAGGAAGAGCGGGTTAAGACCAGGGGTGAGGAGATACAAGTCGGCGGCGACGACGTGGTGAACGTTGGTCTACCTGTGGGTGGGCGGCCCAGGAGGCAGCATCGGCTTATTGCGGATGTCGTGCCGTATATGGAGCCGGATGGATATTTCGACTGCACAGTTGAGGTGGGTGACGTGGCCTTGGTTTGGGAAGGTATCCTGACTGTGCGGACATGTAGATCCTGCACGGCGATTACAACAGCAGCGACCCGTACATCCTCCATGTCACGGACTTCACCGCGAATCCGGCCCTGTACCAGGTGGAGGCGAGCTGGTGCCCGCCGAACCTTGCGACCAAGGCACTGAAGTTCGAGCTCTGGGACGGCGCGGCAGCGCTGGGCCCGACGATGAAACCGGGCGAGTACTGGTCGTTCGGGAATGCGCGCATGATCACGTCCAAGAATGGTTATGCCCAGGCGAAATTCAAGGAAGCTGGGAAGGCAAAGAAGCTTTGAAGAGGACGATGCCGAGTATAATCATCATTTCAAGGCATTGTTGGAGTGCGCAGAACTCAGCTACATTTGCTGTTTCTTTTTGTGTGATGATCCTTCACCACGGAAGAAAGAATGGGACAAGACCAACCTCAGTCCTAATGAATTTAGTCACAAGCTCCTGAGCGAAGCGAAAGAAGCCGAGTTTTTCTGCTGCACGGTGGAGGTGAAGTATCATAAAACACTCGTTCATTGGAAATCATGCTCATACCGTTGCTTGTCTCTCAGGTTCTTCATTCCAAGTACGATCAAGGCGGCATGTCCGAGATATATGTGACCGACTACACCGCGCGGACGATCTGAAGTCACCACCAGTCGAAGACTGGTCCGCGAGCTGGCGCGTCGCATCCTCAAAGTCGAGCTTCGAGACGGTCACAATGAGATGGCGAAGCAGATGCCGGCCGGCTCGTTCTTCACTATCAACAACCTCAAGCTACAGACGAAGGGCGGCCACCCGAAGCTCATCGGCCACTTGGGTGGCCACGACAGGCTTCTAGACAAGCTGAATCCCAACAGTGACAATGAAAGCTGGTTGCGTTGTTGAAGTGAGCACACTTTCTCCTTGCCGGTTCAGACATGCTGACGGGGCCGGATCAGGCGGAAAGTGCGATGGAAACAGGGCATAGACGAGGCCGGAAGTGCGCAGAATCATCGACGGGCCTCGACTACTAGTGGCAGTGGCAGCCGGAAAGGATACAGCAGCATCCGTCAGATTGAGGCAGTAGAGAAGTGTCCAAGTCGGTTCCGTGTGCGGGCGCGTGTGTTCGACTTTGCCCATCTTTGAAGGAGTGCTCGAAGGCTGTTTGCACCAAGTGCGACGAAATGCAGGTGTCATTTATTTTTGTCAACATTGAGCAAACGCTGACCATGCCTGCAGTATCCCAAAGAACCATAATGCGTGTGTGAAGTGCAACGATACGCTCAAAGAGCATGTATGTCACTGTTACCATTTGTTTTTCCGGCTGGAGGACGAGGATGAGGATAAGTTCGTCGTCGCCGTGGACGAAAATGTGAGTCCCGGCCAAGACCATACTATTTTTGACTGACGTTTTACGTGCAGTGGTCGGATTTGGCGGGTCTGGTTCCTACGGATTTCGAAGCCGACAACGAAGCGCTAGAAGCGCTGAGAGAGCGGCTGCTCAAGTATATTGGAAATATTGAAGAGGTGAAGCGTGGGCTCGAACGAGAGGTGCACACAGCTTTCCACGATTTACCATTGTAAGCTGGCCTGATGGTAACAAACGAGCATATGAGTTGCGATGATCAGGAGACATGATTTGGATCTGTACTTATTTAATTTGTTGGTGTATCTTGCAGAGTCACGCCCTGGCCTTGCATTTTTACGGATTTATGGCTCCAGAGCCTTGCCAGAACCACGATATTTTTGAACAAGCGGTCGGCAGAGCCGCGAGGGTGCCGTACTGCCCGAAATAAAGCGAAACAGTGGATGAAAATAGGCGAGCGCTATTTTGGGTCGCGTCGTTTGGTCGTCCGGTTGACGATCAGGATGCAGTGATGTGCGGCGCGTGGCTGTTTCCGGTTTGGGATCCAGTGCTTCCCCGGCCTGCAAGCCTTCCCTCCACCTTTCCTCCCACTCCTCCCATTTCCTCCTCCTGCCATGCGGCTACCATTCGTCTGTGCTCGTGTTGCTCACCTATGAATCCGTTCTAGCCGCAAACCATGAAAAGCGCGACTACTCGAAGCACGAATACTATGTCTTGGAACACGATACCAGAGGAGGGGCATCGCTGGCCGAAGCAGCGCGGACGCTCGGCGTGCAAGTCGTCGGGCGCGCAGGCGAGTTGAAGGATACCTGGTTGGTGCGTGCAGCGCGACCCGACCCGTCAATACGAAAGCGCACCGCAGATCCCGTACTGGACACCCTCGAAGCGCTCCGCCGCCAAGCGGCATCCCGTACTTCATTCGATCGTCCGACGCCCGCCATAGTCGGCGAGTCGCATCCTCTGTCAGATACCTCGAGCGCCAGGAGCTCCGGCAGCGCGCCAAGCGTGCGCCCCCGCCCATCCGGCCGGGCAGCGAAGATATCCCTTCCTCGGTAGTCGCTGAGCGACTCGGGATCGAGGACCCGTTGTTCTCGAAGCAATGGCATCTAATCAACAATGAGTACCCGGAGCATATGATGAATGTGACCGGGCTATGGGAGATGGGCATTACGGGCAAGGGTGTAATCTCAGCGTTGGTGGATGATGGGTTGGACTATACGAGCGATGATCTGGCAGCAAACTTCGTGCGTGGTCATTCCCTTCTGCCTTCTTTCTATGCTTACAAAGGTCGCGGTTTAGTATGCGGAAGGCTCGTATGACTATAATGACCATGAAGACCTCCCCACCCCCAAGCTGTCTGACGACCATCACGGCACGCGGTGTGCTGGTCAAATTGGCGCCGTTAAGAATAATGTCTGCGGCATGGGCATCGCGTACGAGTCGAAGATAGCGGGCCTCCGCATCTTGTCTGGGCCGATCTCCGACGTCGACGAAGCAGCTGCGCTGAACTACGACTACCAGAATACTTCAATCTTCAGTTGCAGCTGGGGTCCTCCAGACAACGGAAAGTCCATGGAAGGCCCGGGATACCTTATCCGACGTGCTATGTTGAATGGCATTCAGCACGGTCGCGAAGGCAAAGGTTCGGTCTTCGTGTTTGCCAGTGGGAATGGAGCCGCCTCCGGAGATCAATGCAACTTCGACGGTTACACGAACAGTATCTATTCTGTGACTGTCGCAGCCATCGACTACAAGGGTCTTCATCCCTACTACTCAGAAGCCTGTGCGGCTAATATGGTGGTAGCTTATAGCTCTGGTAGTGGTGAAAATATTGTACGAGACTCCAGTATCGGGAACCATCGCAAGTTTACTGAGAGCTGAAATGCAGGTGACCACGGATGTTGGCAAGAATCAATGCGCCTCCTCCCATGGCGGCACCTCTGCAGCCGCACCCAACGCGGTCGGCGTCTTCGCTCTTGCTTTATCGGTTCGGTGTGTCATCTCATAATACATGCCCAAGCGAGATATTGACACCTGATCTCAGCCCTGATTTGTCTTGGCGAGACATTCAACACCTCTCCGTACGCACCGCGCGCCGCATCAATCCCGACGACCCCGACTGGGAACCGACAGCTGTTGGTCGGCAATTCTCGTACAAGTACGGCTACGGCGCACTCGACGGATTCGCGTTCGTCACGGCGGCGCAGGACTGGCAACTCGTGAAGCCGCAGTCCTGGGTCGAGCTTCCTGCTGTACAGCTCAACAACGGCACGTGCGATCTGGAGGGCAATATGACGGGCGGCACGCTCATTGTCCGGGCGGTTTGCAGAGCACGATCACAGTGACTCAGCAGGACCTGCAGGAGAACAACTTCGAGAAGTTGGAGCACATCACTGTCAGGGTATGGATTCAGCACACGAAGCGGGGCGACGTGGAGGTTGAGGTTGTCAGTCCCAATGGGGTGAAGAGCGTGCTTGCTGGTGTGCGGAACCTGGACGCGGACCACAGTGGCTATCCTGGATGGAGGTTCATGAGTGTCAAGCACTGGTGAGTTTTTCCCTGCCACCGTCTGTTCCATCGGTAATTGAATGCCTGTCATCTGCAGGGATGAGGATCCTCTCGGTGACTGGATTATCCGCGTGTCTGATCAGGGTGCCGAAGGCCACAATGGCACGTTCCTTGGATGGAGCCTATCGCTCTGGGGCTCCGTAATCGACCCGGCACGAGTGAAGGAATACGAGATATCTCAGTATGAAACGGTCCTTCCTTCTGTGTTCGAAGGAACGCCTACCGACGGGGAACCATCTTCCTCTTCGAAGGCGCACCCGAAACCCACCGCACACTTACCTGGCGATCACGGCGACGCCGAGGGCGAGGCCGATAAGCCCACGTTCGGCGGCGATAAGGGCTCCGGGAGCAAGACGACGCCGCGCCTCCCTCACCCTCGTCTTCTATGACACCAACGCCCGACGGCAGCTGGTTCGCAGGCATGGGCAACCTCGTCTCTGACCAGAAATGGGTGTTCGGCGCAATCGGCATCGTCGCGCTCTTCGGCGTCGGCACCGCCGTCTTCTTCTGGCGCCGCGCGGCCGCACGGCGCAACCGCGAGCATTACGCTTCGCTGCCCGGGACGGACAACGTCGCGATGGGCTCGCTGCGCGCGCCGCCGCGCACGAAGGAGCTGTACGACGCGTTTGGGGAGGGCGAGGACGACGAGGACGCGGACGAGGAGACCGCGCTGCGCGCGGGGCACCCGCAGGACCGCCTGCCCGGCGGGCTGGGCTTCCACTCTGGCTTCCTCGACGACGAGGACCCGCATTCGTCGGCGGGCACGCCGGGGCTGCAGCCGGCGTATCGGGACGAGCCGACTGAGGAGGAGCGGCAGAACGCGAGTCCTAGTGGGAGCGGGAGCGCGGAGAGTTGGGAACATGCGTCGCAGAACCTGCGGTAGTAATAGTATGACTGTAGACTTTGGAGCATACCTTCGCTGCATTATATATTTATCTGTTTGGCTCATTTGTGGAGGTTGCAGACTGTAGGAAGATCGGCAATAATGTTATTCGCTACAGGTATACCACCGAGACAGGTTGGAACAAGAACAAGGACAACAGCAAAGGCAGAGCAGAGTATTGGTACAAGAAAGAAGATATATCCACTGTAAGTAGGTAGTAGTACCTTACTCTGTGAAACGCAGTTTGGTGCCGTTGGCCACGCGCATCCATACGGCCAATTCTTCGTACTGGATGTCACTCTGTCAGTCAATAGGCTATGAGACGTAAAGTAGATGCACGGACCTGCTGGATTGTCTGTATGAGCTGACTCTCGTTGAAGCCTCTGTTGAGGACGGTGGCACGGATATTGACCATCGACAGCACGCCCTCTTCCTCGTCTGAGCTGCCGTCCTCCATGTCGTAGTCGCGCTCTCCCCCGGGCCCCTTCCCGAAGCGCCTTCTCTTCCTCCTGCCACCACCACGCACCATATCCTTGATGATCCTATAAATCGAGCTGATGTCGGACCGGTCCGCCTCGCGCTCCTGGTCCTCATCGTCGACCAGGCTGGCCTTGCTGACCTCCATGAGGCGTAACGCCTCGTCGACGTCGGCCTGCTCGACGACGTCTGCGAAGCGGAGACGCGCGAGCGCTTGCGCAAGGCGCAGGACGCCGAGGAGCGTACGCGCGGAGGTGTACGTGTGCGCCTTGTCGTTCTTTTCCTCGTCTTTGGAGAGCTTGCGCAGGCGCACGTAGGACTCGACGACATAGTTGGAGACCGCTCTTGGAACAGTAGGTCGCCGCTGGCGAGCTAGGGCAATGTAGTGTCTGGTGAACGTCGTCAGCGTTAGATGAACTGGCGATGTCTCATGAACTTACCGCATCAACACAGGATCTATTGGTTCGTATTCGAGTTCGGGATGCCGGTTGTGCATGTGAACGTAGGTGACGTGGTGGCCCAGGCGCTCATCGTCATCTCTATTGGGCTTGTCGAGAATCAAGAAGATGAGGTCGAAACGGGAGAGCAGTGCGGCGGGCAAGTTAATGTTCTCGACCGGCGAGATCTTGGTGTTGTATCTGCCGTACAGCGGGTTGGCAGCGGCGAGAATTGAGGTGCGGGCGTTAAGAGTGGTCGAGATACCTGCCTTGGAGATAGAGATCGTCTGCTGCTCCATCACTTCGTGGATAGCTGTTCGGTCTGCCTCCTCCATTTTGTCGAATTCATCGATACAACAGATACCATTGTCCGCCAGCACGAGAGCGCCGCCCTCTGAAATGGATGCGGTCAGAGAGATCAAAACAGCGACTAGCAAACCTACCAAGAACCATCTCGTCTGTCACAGGGTCGCGCATGACAGCTGCAGTTAAACCAACTCCAGAAGAACCTTTTCCGGTAGTATACACGCCTCGCGGCGCGATTTTTGAGATATACTTGAGCAGCTGAGACTTGGCGACACCAGGGTCGCCCATCAGACAGATGTTGAGGTCGCCACGGATCTTCATGCCGTCTCCCATAGACTTCGTCACGCCTCCCACCAGGAGGAGCAAGAGCGCCTTCTTGACATCGTCGTGACCATAAATTTCTGGAGCGATACTGTGGGCAAGCTTGTTGTAGAGCACGGGGTCATCCTTCAGCACCTCAACAGCAGCCAATATCTCGGGAGTGGCTTCCATCTCGTTGTATTGCTTCTTCAGCTGGTTGATATGGTGTACCTCGAGGTATGTATCCGTCAGCAGCCCTGCGCGGACTGCCTGGAAGCCGGTATATGGAACTGGTAAGAAGATGCCACCGAGGTGCACGACATCTCCGGGGTTCATCGTCCGGGTCAAATTGCCCGAGACATGGACGGTCATCGACCGGGGTATATGTCCTACAGGAACTTGGTCGGCCTGTGTATGGGTCAGTCACGCGTTTACGAGGAGCCACAGTATGGACATACCATCTCCTGGATCTTCACTTCTTGGAAGGGACTGAATCGACAGGCTCGAGTCTGCATATGTAATGATCCATGGATGTTATTCTTCTTGCACTCCGCCTCATTTTGGCAGTCGACAATAGGTGTGAACTGCTTGTTTGAGATCTCTTGGAAGGTCTCAGAGCCACAAACATCGCAAGTGTAAGCGTTGACAAGTAGAAGCGGCTTGACTTCTGAGACTCGAGTGACGATGCCGCGCACGGTGATAAGTTTGCCGAGATGGATACCCTTCACGTCACGCACTGCCATGGCAACATCCGATAGAAGAGGTCGAAAATAGAGGTTGCTGGCAGGTATGGTCAGCTTCCAGAACATGTCACGGAATCCTAGGACGCACTATCGTCTGAGAAGGTGGACAGGGAAACCTTCCTGAAGACCATCCATTTGCTCGTTTCGCTCTCGCCTCTGGTGCATGATGATGTCTATGACCTCATCTTGCTCACTAATATCTTTGGTCGGAGTGGGCATGATCTTGTCAATAACTTCGTAGAACAGCTTCACATATCGCCGGGTGTTGGTCTGTATACGCGATACGACCTCGGCCACAGTTTTCTCGTACTACGTATGCAGAGATCAGGAGGTGAGATTCCACTTGCGTAGGCTTTACTCACCTTGGCCACATCTTCCAAGTCGATGATGAGCATCTGCTGTTCGCGGTTGGCTATCTTTTGCTGTGATACGGTCAGAACGCGATGCATGGCTAAAGCGACCACCACACACCAGCTGAGACATGTACTTCAGACCTTTTGTCCGAAGTGCTGGACTGTCATCATCTTCATCCCCGATGTCCATGCCTGCAAATCCGTTCGTGACATCCTGGTCCGTCCCCACGAATGTGCTTAGGAAGCCCTCGATTTTTTCTGCAAAAATTGAGTACTCCGTACCTCAAAAAGCTGACGTCTTTACCTTTCTCCTGGTCGTAGTTGACTCCGATGTTGACTACAGGGAGCGACATGGTTCTGGCACGCTGGGCACGACGACGAGGAGGGGGTTCAGATCAAGACGCGTACCACACGTGTGACGCGACGCGTCCGTGAGTCGGTCACATCAAATTCCTGTTTCGGCGAGTCTGCCTCGAGGGGCCCAAGTCCCCGCCTTTGCCTTTGTCCTCTTACCTATCTTCATCTGTACAGAACAAAGGATGAAGCCATATGTCGAGATAGACAATTCTAAACAGACGCCGAAGAAACGACGCCGCCTGTCGGAGAGCGCGGCATCAGTCCGCCGACCAATAGCACCTGGTTTTTATATTGAGCTCACCCCTAGGAAGCTCTTGCAACAGCAAGCAACAAGCGATGACAGTGTCGAGACAAACGTCGAACGAGCACATTATACGGCAAGCCCATCTGGTTATTTCAACTGGCATAGCTTACGCCGCCACAGCGCCCCGATTCGGGCACCAGTTCTGCGCCATCGGATTCGGAAGCGCTGTCCAAAACGACTCCAACACGAGGCCGGCGTCCTTTCTTGTCTGTTTCTGTAGTTATACCAACACGCAGTAAGTGAAGGTATTTATGCATATTTTTGTGTCTGACAACAAAATAACGCTAAGAAATACCGACCCGCAATGGAGCTATAGAAGGGTGCGCGAGCGAAACTCACAACTATGTCGTAGGCCCGGCTGAGCTTTGAGTTTTCGCAGGACAAGGACTTCTCTGTCCGCTGGTCCGCCCTCAGGGAAAGCTTCATCATCTTTCGCGCCTGCCGAAGATGCGCCTGGCACAAGTGACCGTGCTAGACTGCCCGTCGACGGCGAACCCACCGGTATTCGACTCAACCTTTCCTCCCCTTTCCCCTCTCATTTTCTCTCAGGAAGCGTAATATATCAAGTTTCCGAGGATGAATTGAAGGAAAGCAAGGACTTGCATGTCATAGGCGAGACAGAAGCCAGCGACAACGACGATAGCAGTGACGAAGAGGACTTGCCGGTCCGCGTGCTCTCGGACTTTGCAGTTTATAAACTAGACTCAAGGGACATGGTCCCCATTGCCGAGCTCATTACGGCTGACGAGTTACTTCTGTTGTATGGTGCGTCAGGGAATGTACGACCTGGGTGGAGGAAGGCGAAGAAGATGAGACGATGACGGTCTTGAGGAGGACGATGCCGACGGAGACGGCGATGTGCCCTCCGGCGGTCAACGCGTCAAGCTATCCGCGATCCTTGAACTCAGTGTGCATCACGTTCGGAAGATACAGGGATGCTTGATGGTGAGCTGAAATACAAGACCTACAATCGTAGCTAACAAAGAAATTTTCGTCCTGGGTCACAGAAAGATCTACATCAGGACGCAGTTGCCTGGTACATCCTGAGCACGCAACCGAACTTTACATCCCTTCTTCGCGAGGTTCTGGCTGAAGCACCGTTTGCTGGACTTGATTGTCTCGCACGCTATGGAAAAATCCAAGAATTATGGATCAGTTTGTTCGAGTCTTGGATTCGAGCGAAGAGTCACCAGAAACTGTTTCAAGTGCACAAGATATTCTGGGGCGCCAATTATCGGAGGAAGACCTCAACGCGGATGATGTGGTAAGAGCGACGGGGTGGTATGAGGTGTGCCGAACTAATGTTTGCACATATTATAGAAATCCTACATACTTGCGACGCTCGAGGATCTGCAGGCGCAGGGGATCAAACTGGGCCGTGTACCCTTGATTCGGAGCCTCTTCCCGGCAGACACAATTGAGGCAGTTCCCGGCGCGCGCCTCGAGAGCGCTGTGTCCCTCCCCGGCAAACGATCCAAGATCGTCCGGTCTGTCGATCGACGGCAAGACGAAAGTGTGGCGCAAAACCCCGAGATGGAAGTCCTCAAGCATCGCAACACCACTGTGGTCTTACCCACCGTCATGCGTATCGCTGAAGGCCTGTTCGATCAACCTCTGAGGGTCATTGGGAATGACAAAATGGGGTCCAGTCGCACCTCCAGCCCTATGGAAGTCGATCCACCTATTGTCCATCTCGCTAATCCGAAGATGACATGGCGAGAACGTATTGCTGGTGCTCCGGGGCATTATTCTTCAGTGAAGATTGATGGTGTCCTCTACACGGTCTGTTTCGGGAGCCTTCTCTGCGTAGACTCTTCTAATCTGCTCTTGTTCAGGTTGGTGATGTTGTGATCATTGAACCTGGGTTCGACATGGATTCAACCAGGGCTCGAAATGCCATCAACGAAAGTGCTCAATCATGCAACTCCCTCGGAAATAGCAAATGGTGAGTCGTGTGGCCTCGGCCGTTCATTTGGTCATTGAGCTCAAGTCGCCGTATAGGTTTGCGAAAATCTGCTACATGTTCGAGCGTGACGGGACGAAGTGGTTCCATGGGCAATGGTACTCACATGGTTCAAAGACGCTACTGCAAGAGCTCGCACACTCGCGAAGCCTCTATATCATGAACTTATGCGACGACATCGAGCTTAGCACGGTCGTTCAGAAATGTAACATCATGCAGCTGGCTATCGACGAAACAGAGCCCGCAGAGAATGAGTCCTCTGCTGAGAACAACTTCTTCGAGTCGAGGTCAGTGTTAGCGTTGTCCATCAGTCCATACATCTGAATCTGTGCACAGCCTTTCATGGGACGAGGACGAGAGCGCATTCGTCGAGCTCTCTGAAAAGATTAAAGACGAAGCGCTCTCTCGCTGCAAACCCTGGAAACGCTGCATTCCATGTGGAATTCGAGCAGGCGACGACGCGCAGAACAAGTTAGTTGTTCGTTATAATGGCTTTGCGCAGTATGGCATCGAGTATCATGTCAACGACTGCATCTATCTCTATCACGATCGCCATCCCGACAACCCTTACGAGTTCGGGCAGATCGTGGAGTTCGAGAACTTTGGAGGCGCAGAGTCCTTCAAAGTGGTTGTGCGGCTGTTTGGACGGTGGGATGATGTCGTGCGACGAGAGCAGCGTGACAATCCAAGTGCAACGAGGCTGCCGAAAGACGAGGTGCATTAATCTTTCAAATCATAGACCAGAATCTGACGTGGTTTACAGCGTCAGTTGTTCGTCACACCCAAGACAGCCACGTTGAAGCCGGAGCGCATTGCCGGCAAATGCTTTGTCCTTCATCGTGGTGCTATCCCAGATATTGAAAATTGGTTGCGAGATAGTGATCACTACTACGTGAATAAACAAGCAGATACCCCCAAGGCGGACTCGTATTCCGATCTCGAGGATCTTCCTATGCGCTCTTTCCTTTCTTGTTTGTCTTGTCATAAGGCTCGCCGTGTCGATCTCGATAACAAGGCCAAGCTACAGAAGAATAAAGGGCCCTTGCAAGGCCTTGAATTATTTGCCGGTAAGATCCTCAGCTCAGATTAATGTCTACCTATACATTTGTAATCTTGTCTGAACAGGTGCTGGTGGCCTGTCGACAGGGATGGATGACTCTGGCTTTGTTCAGACCAAGTGGGCTGTGGAGTTCTCCCCAAGCTGTTCACTGACAATGAGGTTCTATCCACATTTGTACCTTGCAAATGCTGCCTGCTGATTTTTCCTTTCTCAGGAAAAATCATCCAGCCACCACTGTTTACAACCAATGCTGCAATCTTCTATTAGAGCATGCAGTCAGGACTCTTCATGGAGAACAGCCTAGTCCTCTTCTCAGCCTTCATGATAATAAGACATGTATACCCCCCATGCCTGAACCTGGTGATGTAGACTTTATTTTTGGTGGTAAGCTATGCTACTCTTATCATTTCTATTAAATCAAATCTGATGATCTTCTTAGGTCTGCCTTGCCAATCATATTCCATGGCCAATCGACATAAGGTAAGTCAGAATTCTCTTTTAAATCTGTAACTAAAATTAATATGAATCATAATAGAAAGCTAATGATCCTAGGTATGTTTGCAACATGGACAATGAATCTGATGTTTAGCTTCTGCCATCTCTAGGTCAACCTTAGTTTGCAACATGATGTCATATGTGGAATTTTATAGACCTGCATATTTTCTCTTGGAAAATGTTCTGGGCCTATTAATGCATCCTTTAAAGGCTGAACAAGATGGCCCACGTCTTGTTGGTGGATATAAGACTGGAATTGTAAAGTTTATTGTCAGATCCTTGACTTCTCTGGGGTTTGTACTTTGTACTATCAATCATTGTATACACTACTGATGCAATAAATTTCTAGATATCAGGTCCAATTTAAGGTGCTTCAAGCAGGACAATATGGTGCCCCCCAGGGCCGTCGGAGGGTTATCTTCTGGGGTGCTAGAAGAGGTGTACCCTTGCCCTCTTTTCCCATTCCCACCCACTATTTTGATCAAAATCAAACATTTACCACACTTCCAACTGGTGTGCAATTAGCTCCAGTTACCCGATCACTTATACCTGGAGATTATAACCAAGGAGCTCCATTATACCCTGTAACAATTGAAGATGCCATTGGTGACTTGGTCAGAATTCATGCTTTTATTTGATATCCTTGCTAACATTCAACAATTTTAGCCACCTTTTGATTGGCAAGATCCACATGATAAGATTCCTGAAACATCTAAAGCACTTGCAGATGTGAAAACACGTGCAAAGGCAGGTATCATAGCACTTTATGCAGGTCCTGGACCTTCACACTATCCTGGATTCTATAATGCTACATCATATCCAAGTCCTCCCCTAAATCAGTTTCAGAGGAATGTCAGAAGGCATTCCAATGATCTGGTAAAACATCAGTATACAAAGAGATTTACGAATGATGTCATTGAGCGGTATGTGGTTATCTGATGCATGCATACTTTGCTCACCTATTTCACAGTGTGGTCAATGTTCCGATACGCTCTGGTGCTGATTGGTCAAGTCAGTCGCTCAGCGCCATTTTCGGAATATCACCTCAGCTAATGCCTTGCTTGGCAGATCTTCCTCGTGCGCTTCACCTCGGCGAACGAGTCAGCAAGAGGGCCGGTGTTCAACACATGTGTGGTATATACGAGCGGGTTGATCCCGCGGGTCACTTCCGCACGGCCACGACTTCCATTTCGCCCAACTCGAAAGGCAGCTGCTGCATTCATCCGACAGTCAGTTACATCTCGCAACTGATAGATCTCGAACTTACATTTCCAACCCGTGTAGCAAAAGCGGATCTTCACCGTTCGTGAATGCGCCCGTGCGCAAGGCTTCCCCGATCACTGGGAAATACTATCGATCAATACAAAATCAATCAGTATCATCAACGACGTACGTGTTTCAAATTGTCTGGAGGCGGCTTGTGTCTAAATGAATAGTCGTGCGTTAGCAACATCGTCAAATCGGCAACGCCGTGCCAGTTCCACTAGCTCTTGCGTTAGGCAAGTCGCTCGGTGATGCACTTATCAATTTATGGGAACAAGAGGAACGGGAGGAAAGCCCGGAGGTGTGATTTATAAGGATGTAGTCTGATTTGTACCACGGATAAGGGCACAGGACCTATTGGATGTCTCGCTAGCACTAATTGTATCAGACCTATAACTTCCAGGAAAACGTCAGTCAATCAGCCTCGTCAATTCTCTCACAGTAGACCTTCGGACAGTCAGTCATCACGATGAGCTACCTGCACTCCCCACATTGTCTCTTTGCAAGATCTCTTGCACACGCCGTAGCTTGCGCGCATTCTGACCCTCGCCGTCGTTGCTTTGTTCGAGTGCACGGGGATGGGTCGGCGAGCGCGTGCCTATACGGATATCCGTAGCTATGCGGGGCGCGCCCTTCGCGTGCACGGCAGCGTGGCAATCATGGATCGCCTGACCGACGGCCTGCCACGGACCCTCTGGAAAGCCAATGTAAGCAACGGAAATCGCGACATCTTGCAGCCCAGCAAACATACCGAGGTTTGTACCGTAGCCGCTGAGTCCAAAGTTGCTCAACGAGACGTGCACGTGCGATCAGGTAGAAGAGACGTACTGCATCTGTAAGATCGTCGAATGGTGATACTCAGTCGACGGTGCACGCAACAATGACCCACCGCCACGCACCTGGTACTTAAGGCCCGATTTATCGAGGACGCGAGCGCATTCTGCGACATACTCGGCGACCTAGGAAGTGGCACCTCAGATCAATAGGGATCTCAAGAGGCAGAATGGCGCGCACCGAGGGATCATGACCAGTGCCCATCGGTATCAGGCAGAAGTCTAAGTTTGTGTTGAAAACAGCAGGTGAGCCAAGGTCGACCTCGTTGTGTGATAAGAGCACGAATCCATTACCTGCAGTTGCATATAATTCCGCACCACTGGCAGGAGAGTCGGACATCACGAGAAGCAGATGGAGATAAGGAAGGCGTTCGTTATGATGGTCAAGTGAGTGCGAAGAGCAAATGGACGCGACGTTCTGACTTCGGCTCCCGAGTCCGCGCGACATGATCAATTGATTCGGTGACACTGACAGCCAGCGCTCGCCGCTTAAACCCGCTTTCGACTTGAAAGTCTTGATCTCCTTAGCCCACCTCACAAAAACCATCGTTCTCTGTGTTGAGCTACCGCCTTAGGTCCGCTTATCGCCATTGTTACGTTAATAGTTTGCACAGAGAATAGTTGTGGGTGCTCGTCAGTCTCCCAAAGGCAGTGACACTGACAGCGTTAGTCCGTCCGTCAGGATCGACTTCAATATGGCAGCGCATCGGCGGAGACATGATCAAGACGAGAGTAAGTCTCCCTCTAAATGATTGTGTGCGTCATGAATTGTCCATCGACACAATGCAAGACCAATCCTTTTCTTCTGAGGACATGACGATGCATGATGAAGACAAGACTGCTTTCAATCTAGCTCTATTTCAATGACATGCATGGGAGGACTAAGTATCGTCTTTGTGCTGTGCCCTGCCGTCTCGAAGTCTCCGTATCGTGATATGAACTCTCCCATCTGCCAATTGAACTCCGGCCGAATATACGAATTCTCGCCAAGTGGGTACTTGAGATGTATAAATCGGCGGGTCATATCCGAGGCTGGTCGACTCGTGCAATCCCGTCATAGATCCTTCAAACCTTTGCGCATTCGAACGATGTCTTCTGAAGCTCCCAAATATCTTTACGTCGCCTGGGCCCCGGACTATACGGACCCCGATGCCCTCACACGCCGTTTGGCGGTGAGGGCGCAACACTTGGAAGGCCTCAAGGCTTATTTCGAGAATGGCACCCTCGGTAAGCCACGACGACCCATACGACCCGCCTTGTACATGGGAATTAACTTCGACCGCTAGTGCACGGAGGAGCCATGGTCGATAGCGAATCGCTGTCCCCATCAGTGACGGCCAAGAAGATGGAAGGCTCCATAGGCATCTTCAAGGCCAACAGCGCGGAGGAAGTGAGGAAGATCATGGAGAATGACATCTACTGGATCAGCAACGTCGTAAGTGTTCTACATGGTACGAAGACGGGTGCTCACTCAGTTTCCCATGATGGAACCCAGTGGGACAAGGAAAAGCTGGAGATAAAGCCTCTCGTAGCCCTGTCGGATTTGATCGGGATGTAGGAAGTCGAGAAGCGAAAGCAAGGGAGTAGCAGATTGCACAGCACCCTTCCCCCTGTATCATCACGATTGCAAAAACCCCCAGCAGATTTTTGGACAAACCATGGACTATTTTGCGGGTCTGGCAACGGGGGAAGTCAGATAGTGATATGAAAGTGATATGAATGAAGCAGGACTACACGGACGGGTAGGGCTGCTTAGTCTGCCTGTCATGCGCATACCGGGCACTCATTTTATGGGTTTTGCGCGGGACGTACTTCTGGGTCAAGCGAGAAGACCATATGTTCATCTCGGGGTCCTGATGAGTAGATGGCCATCGTCTAGCGAAGACTTTGACAGGCAGCAAAGTTGCAGCGTAAGTGTCAAAACCGCCTGTGAGAGTCCAGTTCAACGGCATCGCTCCTAAGATTTAACGCATATGACACAAAGATAGAGGGAAAAGACGACTTATGAGTTGCCCGGTCGGTATGGAGAGATAGCCCTGCAAAATGTGATCTAATAATGCGCCAATAACGCTGTGTGGGAGGAATCGGTGGCAATGAATCTCAAGTAAATGAATACCCAAAAGCAAACCATGATTACATAGATATGCTGACATTCGATTTCCTTCTCTTTTCAAGCTCTTCTGGCAAGTACCATATCGTAGCGAACACTGAGACTTGAGGTGGTGTTCTGGTCGCCTACTTGGGCCAGAAGTCAGGAACACAAACGTAGCAGAAGAACGCAGTTGGCGTAAGCAAGATCGATGCCGTATAACATACGAGTAGTGCTGCAGTTGTCGATGCAGTTTGTGCAACGCGACGAAAAGGTGCAGAAGGCTGCAGAAGAATAAAAGACACCGGGTTGGAGACGAGCGGTGTGGCAAGCGCCGTCACTCGGCCACCATCCGCGGCGGCCCGGGCAGCTTCAACAACTTCGCTTGCGTCCGCCACTCACCATACCGTCTGATACCTAGTGCTTCCTTCCAATATGGCACCGTCTACAGCTCTACAATCTCGAATACAAGCATTCGAGGCACTGAACGGGTCCTCATCATCCAAGGATATCGCTTCTAGTTTCCAGGATGTCAATCCGCTAGATTCCCCGAGTTCACCCTCCATCTCGTCATACGTCCCTATATTGCCGTCACCACCTGTCGGACAGAAGGTGGACTCGCCTACAAGATCGCCCCATACGCTAGCTAGCAAATCATCCTTGACGGACTTGAAGGATTGGGTAATTGACGATGGGCCGGCACCTCCCCTGCGGAGTCGTCAGACCAGGTGCGTACAACAATGGCGGCGATTGTCTGATCTTATCCAAAAGCCTTGCCTTTCGCCCTAGTAAATTGGAAGACTTAATCGCATCGAGACATAGTGAGTATACGAATGGAGAGAGGAGCAACGGTCCAAGTCCATCTTTCAAAACCAAAAGCCCGCCTCCACGACCTTCTACAGGGAGCAAGCGCGTTCTCCCTCCGCACACATCACATTCTTCTTCCCCTCCCCCTCGGCCATCTTTCGGCGCACCGCTCATTAACCTCGATTCGCCGCAGGCCGATGCAAGGGGCAGGCCCGGCAACGCCCCTCCCCTCCCTCCTCGCAAAACCTCCACCACTTCCTTGCGCTCCACTTCGACCCCCTCGCTTTCCCCCATCGTTCCATCTACATCTGGAAAAGGCAAGGATTTGCCGTCTCCTTTGCTCAAACCTCCGGATGCAGACCACACATACCCGCCCAATGTCTCCAAGCTCAGTCTAAACACGGGACGCGGACATGCGCCAGCATCGTCCATCAGTTCCTTTCACTCCGTGTCCCTGTCGTCGGATGGCGGGGGAGAGCATGATCGATCAGCATCTATATCTATGCAAACTCCTATCGACGACAAGGACAAGGAATGGACGGACGGTGACAGCTTGGACGAGTCCTTCGAGAATGTCTCGACGTCATCCTTTGTCCCCAGTCTGTCTATCACCCAATACATGCAAGGCACGGCAGCTCAGCCATTAAAACCAGAGCCTCCAAAATTACCTCAACGACCAACGTCAACCAAACCACGTCCAACCGCCCCGTCCACTCTGCACGCGACTTCCAGCCAGTCTTCGCCTGTCTCACTTATCTCCTCGCCAATCCTCACGCCGACGCCCTCGACTTCTTTCGCGACGACCGCCTCGCGCCGTCCCGCTCCCCCACCGCCGCCGCCTACACATGCATCGCGCAGCCGGCCTGCTTCCGCTCGCACATCGCTCAACTCCACCACTTCCGCATCGATGTCCGACCGCGCGAGCGTAATGTCTTCCGGGACCGGGACGTCCGTCTCGAGCATCGGCTCTGCCGCATTCACGCCCAAGGGCCCGGGCACCGCGTTCAGCGGGCTTGCTCTAGGGCTAGGCAAAGGGCGTCCAACACCGATACCGCCTGTAGCGCGAGTGCGGTATGACGCGCTCTTCGACAAGACTCTCAACGCGCAGAAGGCGAAGAAGAGGGAGATGCTGACGCCCATGTCGCCCGCGAGCAGTGTGAAGGGCAAGGGCCGGCGGCAGAATGGCTGGCGGGGCTTGTCAGTGGATCTGATCACGGGTGGGGAGATGGACATGGACGATGTGGAGAGCACCTCCGTGAAGGAGAGTGGTGATAAAGGCGAAGAGCGGTTGGAAGCCGAGGTTGTCCGTATTATTTGGATGCGGTCAAGGTTAGGAAAAGAGAGGCTTAAGGACATATGGTGCGTTCCGTTCCTTCCTCTGTCCGGCCTAGAACCTAAACGGCGTGTATTGCAGGGCCGAATGCGACGCGAAGGAGCAGGGTTCACTAGACAAGGATGCATTTGCGCGGGGCATGTGGAAGATCGACGAAGAGCTGAGACGGGCCAAGCTCGGGCTGGGGAAGTCCGCAATTGGCAGTGCCATGGGCCGTAAGCAGGTCAGGAAATTCGCTTCCAAGCCTATCCTACGATAGTCCCAGATGGGTGTGCCGTATATCGGTACGAGCACTTGCTTCACCTCGTATCCTCGTAGTGTGTTTTTGGACCCGGTCATGGACTTTACTTGGTATTTATTGCTATACCCTCATCAGCGTACGATTATGATCATGTACGAACTTTCATTGCGGCATCATGCAGCTTTTCTATGATCAGGTATAAAAGTTGGACGATTCTTTAGCTCTGAGCGAAGCACCATATACGCCACCTGCTGCCAGGGAGCGGACCTTGAAAGTAACGGATCATTCCGAACGAAGCCTCTGAAATCTTCCGCACCTTCAAAATCGACAATCGGTGGAACGCAACAATTTTCTGGCTTCGTTGCTCGGAACTTTGATGAACAAAAAAGATTGGACAAGTGCGGGCTGGACAGATGGCCAGTCGATCGGGGCGAGATCACAATCGGGGCTGCAATCAGGGCGGCAGCTCACAGCAGGATGACGTAGTAATCGGGCAGCAGGGGCGCGACCGTGACCTTCAACAATGGTCATGTGATTGCGTCGCGTCGTCTGCACGTTGGTATCCTTCCCCCTTCTTCCTCCCACCCGGATCCCCTTGCCCACAAACCAGCCGAACTGCCTCAGCCTCGCGAGCTTCCTCACCTTCGGCCAATCCGCCAAGCGGCTCACACTCGCGCGCACGGCGGAGGACTCGCCCGTCGACAATGAAGGCAGCCAGCCCTCGATGCCCGCGGCGGGCTCGCTGCGCCGCCGGAAAAGCAAGCGCGGTCGCGCAATCGCTGCCGAGCCAGTCACGCCCGACGACGACGACTACTTCAACTCGTGCTACTCCACCCTCGTCTGGACGCCGAAGGCCGACATCCGTTTTACGCGCACTACCGACCCCCCGACGCGCCTCGTTCTGCGCCACCCATGCGTTCTGGACACCCGTACGCATATACCTCTACGTCCCCCCCGCTCCTCCTCTGGTCTCCATCTCTGCTAGGCTACTGAGTGGCATGCGTTTTCTTGACACTTCGGCACAGATTAGGGTTAGTGTACGCATGTACTTACTTCACATAGTCTCTTGAGTAATGAGAAAGGCCGCCCGAGGTGTCCGCACAACGGAGTTCGACTCGAGTCCCGTCGAGTCCAGCATATCTTGTGTCATGATGTCTTTATTGCACGAAAGTTTTAAACACAGGTTAAAAACCTATGTTTCGCACAGAGTTCTACACAGGACCCCATCCCGCCCGCGCTTCGCGATGCGCGTCGATGACGGCGCGCAGGCACTCAATTTATAGGTGTACATGGGCCAATATTAAATCAATATTAAATAAATTAAATCGAAAAAGGAAGGAGGAGGGGAGGAGGGGAGCAACACGGTAAGGATTTTGTGACCTTCCTCCTCATGTACTTCCCTGAAACTCATAAATTGAGTGCAGTGGAAGTATTGCCAGAGGATTATCATTTTTTCGGGGCGCCTTCGGCGCCCTGCAATGAGAAAAATAGTGCTTCTCGCCACTTTGCCGTGCGAAAGATATCTCGAGTTTCACACATCACGAGAGCCCACATCTGCTCGAAACTTTTGTTCAAGTAGTATAACTATGCGTGAAGTGTATTGAGACCCAAAGCCGGCAAGTATCCCTCGCATCCAGCGCATTCCAGCCTTTAGGTAGCTACGTCTTGAGAAACAGACATGCTCCAACAGATGCCTGCCTGCGGCAAGTATCTCAGCAACAACCATGTATTTTTCCTGCTCTCCGCACCTAGATATATCTTAAGACCTTGATCAGAAGGTTTGGAGCTTCATAAACACTCGCCATTCATCATAGGCAGGAGATCAAACACTATCTGCACAACTGGCAATGTTTCTTAATTTTCGGGACAAAAAATCGCGTTTTTGACACGAAAAAAGCTCGGCGCCGACGGCTCTGACGTCCTTCATCGAGTTCTAGAGTTTGGTATTTTTTCGAGCAACCGTCGTCGAGCAAACAGGGCGCGAAGTTCGCACTTTTGCTGCTTTGTTTGTACATGATTATATCATATAATTTCAAACTCAGTTATGTCGCTACCTCTGTACACCTAAGGCAGGCGAAATACATACTCAACCATGTGACAGTCACTGTGACGTGCCAGTGACGCCACTAAATTCCCGCCGGATATGAGACTTATCATAGACTTATTCACTGCAGTCAACACGAGACAGATTTTGTTACGACTAGGGAGTCAATACATGCTTTCTATCTGAACCTTTACTCTCGTGTGATTCCCTTCTCTTCGAGTTCTCGCAAAATGGAGTTTGGAAGGACTCGGTGTCCATGATATCTCCTCGCCGCCCAAGCGGCTTGTTTGCCTGTGAGCCCACGCCGGTAAGCATCGCTGAAACGGCCAGCACGCGTTGCATATCTGCCAGGTTCTGATCAGATTGAGGTCAATGAGCATGTGCAGCTGCAAACTCACCGTCTAATGCTAGCGAGGGGCACGGAGTCCAGCGCTTCGAGGGCATTGCGCTCTAAATCGGACTCCTTCGAAGATGCGGGCAGTTCGCGATAGTATCGCTTGGCACGTCCCCAGCATTGCTCGATGGGGTTGAGCTCACAGTGAAACTTCGGTAAGAATACCACCTCATAGCCGCGAGCCTTGCAGTGGGTCTCTAGGATTGACGGCACATCAACAAAGTCCGGCTCGTTGAAGAGCATACGGCGGCAACAGCAGGGATTCTCGGGATCCCAGGTTGATGTGCCGCACTTGAAGCCTTTGCATTCTGTGCGAAGCTTGTCAATCACGGCCTTGTTGTAGCCACGCTCGATCAAGATCTGGGCCATTCCCTTGAAGACACCCGCTTGGGGATGCTCTTCAGGGAAATATAGCGACTGCGGTTCGCCATTATGAAGGCGGGCATCGGCCATTTGAATCTTCTCCTTCTCGACCTTACCGTTAGGCTTGTAAATAGGCTTGCCGTCGGGGCCCATCTTTGTGCGCCAAACCCCAAAGGCCGGTTTCCCAGGCTGGGTTGGTTTCTTAGACATGTTCCGGGCAGAAAGCGAATCATCGGGGCGTTTGCGGTGGGTTGTGGCATTGTCGAAGACAAAGACATGGCGTTCATGAGAGTAATGCTTGTCGAGAATGTCCATTGCCTTAGTGACTTGCTCCAGAATGTCGTCGTTCGTGAAATAACCATCGCGGGCACCGCCTGTCTTCCATAGGACTCGTGTGGATTCTTCTCCATCAGGAGAACGGAGCCATCCATGGTCTGCTGAGACAAAGTCTGCGACCATAAGAGTCGCACCTTCTGTTTTGGCTCGTGGGACAGGCTTTTCATCAACGTTAACCCAGCGGAGGTCACGTCGGTCATTGGTATGACATTATTTATCGCTAAAAATTCACAGGCTTCCGGTCGTGGTTTTTGGCGCTGAGCCCGGTTTTCGGGCATGGTTTTGGTGCCGAGATCAGTTGTCAGTCATCGGCTTTATGCCGCGATACCAGCATGCACAGATCTGGGCCATCACTCGAGCAGTTACCAGTTGATGCCTGTCCCACTGTACTATATGACAGCAGTGCTCGTCGGTCTCGAATTCTTTGTCCTCAAGATTTGTTTCTCTGTCGATGATATCTGTGTTCATCCACTGTGACATGGCTAACCCTCCTCATAGCTTCAGTCTTTGTGTGGTTCCGAGGCTGGCTTGTATGGTTTCTGTGGTTCGCCAAACTTAGCGAGAACCTCATCGGCTATGCTCTGACCACACCATCTGGTGCAGCAGGGAGGCAGTTCATCGGTGCTAGCTGCCTGTCTTTTCCCTCTCCCCTCATTCTCTCGCTCGTTCATTCTGTCGCTCCTGATACCCACAGAGGACCATATCTTCGATAGTTGAGTCCTTTTGATATTATTTTTGGGATTGTTGAGCTGACATGTAAACTTGCACTCGTTCAGTTTGCCTAATTTCTCTTGATACTGACCTCGTTGAGGTTCGCTCGCTCGCTCTGCTGTCGTCGTCACAGAGGATCATTCTAGGTAAATAATTTGTTCTCATAGTCTCTTCTCAGTCACTCGCTCTGTCGCTTACCCTGCTTTCGTGTCTAGATTACCTTCGTCACCCCCACTGCTATTGTGGGAAATCCTTCGGAGCGATCGCCTTTCCATAGGTATGTCCATTTTCTCATTACTGTGTACATATCAGATGAGCGACTTAGATCTGTCGCACTTCTTCCCTGCAGACTAGCATCGTCGGATTGTTCGTTCGTATCTAGTTCGCCATCCCCATTGAGGAACATCTGTTTCACTCGGTGAGCTTGCCATCTAATATGCCCTCTTGCGAGCAGGACATTGACAGTCTACTGTTCTCGCTGGCATATTTCCATCGCCATACATTTTCTCAGTCCTTTCTCTTATCCTTCCCATCCAATAATCACTCCATTCGCCTCTTCGCTCCAGTCAGTTTATCATCACTAAGGTTTGTAATTGGTGTTCGCCTGGCAGTACCACTGTACTTATTTTCTTCTCGACTAGATCGCCATGAACCACAACCATACCCAGCAGGCTCAGGACGATTCGGATTCAGATGCCGAGGCCATGCAAGCCTTTCGTCAGATATTGGCAGCGAGGTCAGCAGGCTCCCAGCCTGCTATCGATCTTCTCACTCGGCTCGGTATCCCATCGTCTGGACCTGCGAACTCCCCTCCAGCCCTCTCACCTCGGAATCCCTTCGCACGGCTTTCACAGCTCGGTGTCCCTACTCCATCGCTAGCACCCTCGCCTTCGCTTTCAGCAGCTGCTCGTACAATCCAGTCACCAGTCCCACCATTTCCAGCTCCACGGATAAACCATGCACCTGCAGCATATCGTGACATCGTGGAGTCGCAGGCATCTATACCACCGAGCTCTCAGTCGCGATTACCACCTTCAGCGATCACTCCCATCTCCCAGCCATATCGCAGTTCTCGGCATTTGCAGGGACTCGGTCAGCCATCGTCGTCGAATAATGTGGCTCCCTCCTTTCCAGCGACTCACCAGCCAGTATTTTCTGGTATGCATAATCTTGCTGTTCCGCTCAACACTCGCCATGCAAACCAGGCCCGCAATGCCTCTGCAGCTGCGACTCTTCCTCGTGCCCCAGCATTAACACGGCGGGCCCCACGTCGTGCTGCGACACAGCCCCCAAGACTACCGCAGTCAGGTACTGTTGATGCATGCTTTGAGCCTGGTGCTGGTCCAGACCCTGGCTTGCGTATCCACATCAAATTATACCCACCCCATGTATGCTTTTCCAAATTTTATTTTTATACTATTGAAGGCTGATTATCTTTGGACAGAGGCCGGAAAATTCTGCAGAATACTACTATTTCTCATACCTGCGGAGGGCTTTCACCGAAGCTCTTGAATTATACTCGCTTAGCCATCGGATGGTCGTCTCACGTACGACAGAAGTCTCATCTATCGTACACTATGTCATGGCCCAGATGCAGCAATCTCCACTGGCATACACATTTCAGGCCAACTCCTATGCTGCTTCTGACTCGCCCATGTATATCATGCGGTATATTTCTCGGGGACAGCGTCGAAACAGCGATAAACAGATCCGCCTTTTACCTGAACCAGTTGGTTCGCAGATGACTATACAGACACTTCTAGAAAGTCGGAATGCATATGCATGTAAACAGCACTGTGTTGAAGATGACCATTTTATCATCCATTTTTGTAAGCCTTTTTACTCTTCCTTGCTGCTGCGAACTCATTTCTGATGCTTATGTTCACTGTTATTTTCTTGCAGTGCTCCCGAGGCAGGTCAGCTTCCTACAGGATGGTCGTCGGCATTACAACTGTCTTGCACTCAGGATTTGGAGAACATTCCCTCGCGACTTGATGTATCAGGCTGATGCCAGTCAATTCCCATATGGCTGTGATGATGAAACAGACTCTGGTGGCGATACAGACGATGATGTGATGGCTGTGCAAGAGATTTCAGCCCCAGCATCGTCATCTGAGAGTGAAGTTGATCGTATGGTTGTCGATCATGAGAGCGAGGTATGCATGCTCACTATATAGGTTCGCAATTCTCATCACAATTTCTACTAGATATCCCAGCAGCGACATATCGACCATTCTCGTTCGTCTGCTCCTGGGCCATCGCTTTCCCAGTCGAGTCGCCCTTCATCGTCTGCAGTGACCCCCCATAATCCATGGATCCCAGCTTCATCTGTGGCCGAACATCCCAGCTCTTCGCATCAGACCTTGTCCGATGTGCAGGCTCGTCGTCGCCATGTCACTATCGCCCCACTATCAGCACTGCAGTCTCGGTTCGAAACCCCGACAGCTTTTCGCCCTCCTACTCCTCTTGCTTTGCTGGCGATATCGAGCACCTCAGTTCGGTCAGCGACAGTCACAGCGATCTCACGAGCACCCACTCCTGTGACGGCATCTGCAACGACAGCCGAAGCTGTATCGTCTGACCTGGCACCCGAAGGTTCGATGCCAGTGACTTCCTCGGCAACATCTGTCTCGCCCAGTGCTTCGTCCGACCAAGCTGGACTCTGGGCTTCTCCATGGGTTCCTCCACCATCTTCTGTCACTCAGCCTGGCCTTCCAGCTTATAACATCGCCACATTCTCTAATGATGTCTTCAGTGCAGCATGCGAAGGTGCATCTAATGCCCAATTGCATCTGCAAGCCGCCAGTACTGCTGATCTTGCAGACCTGCTTATGGACGAGATCGGCATAGCGATTGAGACTGGTGACTTCACGAAGATTCTTGCCTCCGATCGTTCGTTCACTACGTGAGTCACTTATATTATGATCTGAATGTGAAGCTGTACTAATTAAGTACCCTATACCGTAGGCATGGTGGGGATAGTCGGTCATTCGGCGATGGTATCGCCCGCGAAACACTCTTTATAGCCTTCGAGCGCTATCAAAACCAGAGGGCTCTGTATTTCTTGGAAAGGCTTGATGGTCGGGCGACTCTACAGATCAATCACATCGGCTTCTCTGCCCAGTTCGTACCAGCTTCTCGCAAGCTAGCCCTCAAGAAGCTGGGTGCAATCTGTGCACTCATGTTGATCACAGGAAACAGTGTTGAGCCCTATGATCCATGCCTCTTCCAGTATATCGTTTACGATGCCGATATCAACTCCCTCCATCCTGCATTTGTAAGCGAATGGCATCCTGAAATATGTGCTGCAGTTCGGGATTGGATCAGTGTGGGCCCAGAAGGGAGTCCTGCTCGCTTTGAGGCATGGTTTGTGTCATATCTTGACATGACAGTATGTTTTTCTCTCTGACTGTGAACGATGTAGTATATACTTACTTCTCCGATTCAGACTGCCTCGCTCGGCGAAAGGACACCAGAGTCGCACATGGCTCTTGCAGCCGATCTACTGTTCAAGACGATCGTGGGTTCACAGCCACTTACTCATCCTGAGTGGGCCAGCTTCGTCGAAGGCTTCAGGTTACGATGCCGTAATGGCTTTGATTTCATTCAGGTGAGCTTCTCTTACAAATGTTCTGGTGCAATCGTGATCTAACATGCCTCTGATGATAGACCATACGACGATTTGCAGGTGGACCTGAAGCATTCTTTAGTGTGATCTGGACATCATCGCTATCATCGGGTTTCGCATCTCTAGAGCCATATCTTACTGTCGCAAGGCCTTTGAACCCAGCATTGGCTGCACAGCTTCGTGAAGCGACTCAAGATACCCAGATCACCTTTTCGTCACTTCTCACCGACTTCTTGCGTGGCTCAGGGATTCCATGCCTGGCACTATTCAATCATGTCCGAGGGTCGTTTCCTTCTGTCGTCGATCTCACCCAGATTGATACCCCTGGGTTTCGAGTTCGCATGTTTGTGTGGGCGACCACTGGGTCACCATTTCTGGACCCATCTGGGCAGAATTCCATTACAGTCAGCTGTACCCATATCCATCTAAACATCACTGTACTGATATCTTCCGTAGGCAACATTTGTCGGTGACGACGATGTTTTCTACCAACGGCTTCATCGCCACTCCGATATGATGCTTGCCAATGGTGTCTTCGCATTTCAGACATGCTTTCGATCGGTTCGCATACCTGCAGCTCATGCAGTCAGGCTCGCACAGAAGGAGTATCCTGACGATGATACTACACTGACATCTTATCGCCAGGCAATCGACCACTGGTTCCTATGTGCCATTCTCGGTGGCATCGGCCATCACACCATTGCCTAGAGATTTGACTACTGTGCATGTCTTTTCATGTTTCTCTGTTATTCACCATATTTTCCCCAATATCTCCCTCACAAAAACCTATTAGCTCTGACTCATATTTGCTTTATAATTTTTTACTGCTACTTTTGTAGTAATTTGACTGTACTTACTGCTTTTATCTGGAATATATTGCTTTCATGTAAATTGGCAGAGATCTGGGCTCCTATGGACCCAGACATAAGGATCAGAGAATTCCATTCCATGAAGCTCATAATGTGGCTAAAAGAGGTCAGGATACATGGTCCGCACCATTCCTAATCCTTGTATCCATAAGTATGTGTTATCATCACTGTTTCCACTTCCCATCCACTGCTCTAAAGAATGACTCAGCCAATCCTGCTCTTCCTCTGTTAGTGAACCTGCAGGTGGCTCTAGTGATACCTCATTGAGGTGCTGTGGTGGGCCATGCTGGCCTATCCAGGAAGATGCACCTTCATTTTGAGAATTATTTCCTGTCCGTGACTGTAAGACATTATCATCTGCCAGCCCTTCCCAGTCCACACCGAATACTTCCAATTCTTCATCAGGCATCACGTCAGTGAGTGGGAGCTGGATTCCCCGGACTCCATGTACAAACATGTCAAAGCCAAACATGTCTGCTGGTGAGCGGTTAGGACCATCTCGGATCTGCATACGGTGCTGGTTCCATGATTCTGCAAAGAATCTGAGCTGCATGTTGAGGGTATGCAGAAACAAATGATGAAGTAGCCAGATGTGATGTTCATTGTTGATATTGAGGCCATGGCGCAACTCCAAGTTGGTGAAGAAGTCTGCCCAGGTAGCACCAACTTGAGCAGTGACATCTACCCACAGCCGCTCTATGCGGACATTATGTACACTTCTGGAAAAAAATATGAGTAATTAGGTCACATGGAGGAATGACTGAATTACCGGCCCCAGATATATGACCCTCTCCGTTCACCTACAACTGCCTCCATCCAAGCTGCCACTTGCAGGTTTTCTACACCATGGTCACCACGCATACGTGATGGGACACCATATGTTCTTACAGCACCAAGGAAGACTTCAAGGACTGTATGAGCACGGTTGTTGTTGCTAGCATGTAGGCCAGTGATCAAACGTGAATAACCATCAATGAAACCATGGATGACAATGCCCCAGCGTATGAGACCTGTGGTGATGGGCCAGAATTTATATATTAAGAATACAGAGCATCAATTTGGAAGCAAATTGTTTTTACTTACCATGCTGTCCATCGTGATGCCACAGAGCATTAGGTCCAGGAACTGAATAGACTCGGCGCCGGATGCGAATCCTGTGGAAAACACGCTGCACAGGATCAATCCGTATCAAGGCCTGACGGATGCGTTCACGGGGAACATTATGGCCAAGAGAACGTAGCATTCCATGAAGCATTGTGATACCTGCACGGCGGTAATGTGTCCGAAGTGCGACAATCAATGCATCGAGCTCTGCATCAGTCATGGTAGAAAGAGGACCAGTAAATGAGACAATGGATCCTGGGAGATGACTGTGAGTTTCTTGAGAGGAGGGCTGTACTGTGTCCACATGTGCTAGATTGGTGTCCTCCTGATCTGGAATAGGATCCAGAAGTGCATCATGTGCATCTGAAGGACTGTTTACTGCTATGGTGGAGCTAGCCAGGGGAGGGGAATGTGGGATAAAAGGATCTGGCTGAGGCTGGGCAATCCCATAACGTAGCAGGGAATTTCGTACAGTTGCACGGCTGACATGAAGGAACCGAGCGATGCTAGATGTCGAGCGCAGTGTATATGCCCAGCGCAGAAAGTCGGGGTCAATGACGAGCTGGGGACGTCCACGGTCACCAGAATACACGGTCTCAACGAGCGAAGGGTGTCCATAATGAGATCCATCCAGTGCATCTTGATAATATAGACGAATATTGCCCTGCATGACACTGATGTTGATCTGTATCATCTGGAGCTCGTCACGAGGGAATATATCACCATACTGTACAAAAAGCCTGACATCAGAGATAGCTATAACACAGAATTGCTGAATACCTCATTGACGAGAGCAAGATATTCGTCAATGTCATCGCCGAGCCGAGCAATGACTGTCGAGTCGGTGGCTCTCGTTTCGAGCTGTGCAACTGTGTTCGCAAAGCGATGGTAATGTAGACAAAAGGCAGAAAGAAGGTCGGCAGGGATTACATCGTCATCGAGAGGTAGCAGATTGGGACTGTTTTCCATTGCTACTCGTAGAGATAGGAGCTCTGGAGCATGCAGCGAGTGGGATGAGGGGGAAAATTGTACTTCGGCAAATCCCGAGCTGCAGAGCTGGCGACAATTCACGACAACTCTCACCACCCACCACCGACCCAGCTGCATCCAATATCGATGAGATCCAGTGAGTATCTCTGAATCTTGCCTTATATTGAATCTCACATGTATCGCCTGCAGGCTGTGCAATCATTAGAGGCTGTTCGTTCGGCGAAGATGATGGATGGGACAGACTTCGGTGAGCTTCCATATTAAATCGAAGCCTGTGGCTTTTGATCGGGCTGATCACTGTCCTGTCCCGACTACGATGAATTACAGACAGTCTCCAGATTGTGTCATGTATGGCTGTATCTATGCCCTCGTCTGAGGGTGGCATGCTGCAGACCCATCTCATCCGAAATCTCCCTATCGGCCGACACTATCTCGTCGAACGCAGGGGAACATGGTCCATCATGATCGGCACTCTACTCAATGCACTGTCATGCAGCCCTGATATTATGGGGCCTGTTCCATCGGCACCATCGTGGCTAGTTAACATTCTTACCGAGAACACCCAGCACCCGACTGCACTCGCGACAACCCGAGTTCCTGACTTTGGGCCAGCCATGCAGCTTCCTACCACAGGGTACCAGCATCTAGGTCCTCTCAGTTTACTCCGGCATGGTAGCACCCATCACCTTCCATATTTCAGCGATGAGCAGGAGGTTCTGGCGGTCAACGTGGAAAGCCAGGATCCTGCAATGGTCGCCTTTATACAAGTACAGCAGCCACGCCAGATGGACTTCAGCTTCCATTTCATCGTCATATTCTTACCAGCTCCTGCACATGTGGAGGGACAATCTGCTATATCTCTGTCGCCAGCTCCTACATATTCAGCGGGTAATTCTACTACATCCCTGCTTCCGGCTTCATCACGCTCTCCATCAGCTGCTCCTCCCACATCACCTACAGCCAGTTCCATGCAGAACTCTCCTTTTCCTGCAGGGTAAGTCAGATCAAGTTATGACACATTGACCTACATTGATAATACTCTGCAGTCTCCCTGGGATGCCTGCCATGGTTTCAGTCTCAGCTGAATATGGCGCATCACTGAGCTCCACAGCAGACTTAAAAGCTGTTCTCAGGACCATAATTCCTTCTTATATAGAGGATGCAGCTTACTACCGTGATGAGGGTAATAGGGGGCTTCTCTTCAATATGGTCAAGAACTTTTATGCTCTGGCATATATTATAGAGGCTCTAGGACTTCCATCTTATACCAGTGATCTACGGGCACAGGGTATCATCTCTTATGAAAGGGGGTTTACATCTGAAAAAAGTGTTTCCTACATAGCTACGGTGTCAAATTATATGTTCTATGATAGTGGTATAATAGCATCCAGAGCTCTATAGAGTCACCCTGCTTGGCTATATAGAGCTATGCAGGCTATCATAGCTGCCATAGCTGCAGGTGCATGCTATATAGTGCTATATAATCATGATAGGTAGCTATGGGTGCTATGTAGCCAACACAAGTTTACATGCTTGCTATAGCCACTATGCTATCTACATGAGCTTGGGTAGAGCTCACAAAAACTAGGTCAAATCATTGTGTATTGGGGACCTAGGGACTTATAATCATATAGCTCTAATGTTTATCTACTTATTTACATGTTATTATCAAATCTACAGTACTTCGCACTGCTGAAGGGTGCAGCAACAAGACACCCTCACAGAGCTATGCATGATAAAGGCATCGCAGCACCGCGTGCACGCAGAGCGCGCGGATGCGGGTGTTGGCACCGGCATGTCAGCGTGGCGGGGCGCTGGCGCGGAACAGCGCGTTGCGGGCGCATGGGCGTGGAACAGGGCGGCCTCGCGCGGGCGCGCGGCTGCAGGAGTGAGCGGGGGCATGGGGCGCAGAGTACGCGGTGCGGGCGTCGGCACCGACACGTCCGCGTGGGGCGCTGACGCGATGGGACGTGCACCGGCGCTGGCGCAGAACGGCGCCGTGCGGGCGCGTGGCCGTGGAACGGCGCGGCCTCGCGCGGGCGCCGGAGTGCGCGGGCGCGTGAGCGCTGGAGGGCGTGGGCGCGGGCGTTGGCACGAAGACGTCCGCGTGGCGGGGCGTGACGCGATGGGACCGGCGCCCGCGCCGCACGGAACGATGGGGCGCGGATGCGTGGGCACGTGGGCGTGGGCGCACGGGCGCTGAACGGCGGCGGGCGGGGTGCTGAACGGCGGCGGGACGGGACGCTGAACGGCGGCGGGACGGGGCGCTGAACGGCGGCGGGCGGGTCGTTGAACGGCGGCGGGCGGGGTGTGGGCATAGCGAGACGCGGACGCGATGAAACGCGTAGCCGCGGTTGCGCAGCCCGTGCGCTGGCACTCGACGCAGCGCAGCGCGAGTGCAGCCGGGGTCGCAAGGCCATGCGCGCGCGCACATACGTGCGTGCGTGCGTGCGTGCGTGCGTGCGTGCGTGCGTGCGCTGGCATGCGTGGCCTCGCGCCCGCAGACGGACCCGTGCACATGGGCATCGACGGGGCACACGTTGCCCCGCGTGTGCAGCGGAGCCTATTTGCGAGCGTGCGCATGGCCAGGCGCGGCGTCGGGGCGTACGAGAGTGGGAGGGAGCGGTGTGAGGTCGATGACCCCGGGCAGGCGGGATGGCGTCGGCGTGGAGAGCGACGGCGGCGATGTCGAGATGGTGGGCAGCGGGAGACGGCGGGAGGCGGCGAGGGCGGCGGCATAGGGACTGCGGAGGGCAGGGTGGGGGAGGACGAGCGAACGAAGGGTAAAGAACGAGAGAGTCGCTCGAAAACGAGCGACTCTCTCTTCGTTAGTGCAAAGGATGGTGAAAAGGAATTATAGTACATACTGTCACCCGTCATCCTTCCTACTCACTAAAAACCACTCGGCCCTCCTAGTTGATGAGGAATGAAGAGAGGAAGAGGGGGACGGAGGGGATGCGAAGGGTATGAGTCGGAGAAACGAATTGAAGTCGACGCGCGTTCGAGTGCTTCAGCCACCGAACGCGCGAGACTACAATTCCTGAGTCTCAACAATTCAAATAAAATGATTTAAAGTATGAAAAAAAGACAGAAGGTAAAAAATGTTCATGTCCATACAATGAATCAGCCAAATGTCTAAGTACTGTACCGTATATTACTGGGCAGCAGAGTCAAGGTAATCGAGTCTGCCAAATCAGCCTCTGACGCGACTCTCGGCAGCGCCCGGCAGCCGTGATTTGTGGCTCCGCCGGGCAGACCCGGGCTCTCGTATTTAACGCACGCACGACGCGCATCTTTCTTCTCTCTTCAACCACCACCACCTACTGCCACGTCTCGCTCGACGTCGCTTGTCGCTCGTCGCTCGTCGTCGCTCGTCGCTCGTTGTCGCTCGTCGCTCGTTGTTCTTGCCTTGTCGCTTGTCGCTCGTTGATCGTTGCTCATCCCTCGTTGCTCGTTATAGTCCTCGTTTGTTATCTTTGAGGTAAGCATTTTGTTTTTATTTCTTTCTTATGTTGATGTCTTTTTGTCTATTGTATTCTCTTAACATAGGCTACTACATCTCCGCTTTTTTAATACTTTGGGTAAGTTCTCATTTATAATAGTCTTGCATGTTTACTAACTGGCTTTTGCTACCTATTAGATTTCACTTTTTGTAATGTTTGTAAGTTATTGTTATAACCTTTCATATGTAGTTGTTTGACTAATGTTATGTATTTTAGAGGGTGGATATCTTTACTAGTCTGTTATGTAGTGTTGTAGTCTAGTATTATGTCCTGTTTGAGTTAATAAAATTCTGAGTTCTGTCCTCCATAAACTTAGTGATCTTTTGTGATTGATAAAGTAAAAAGAATCCTATTTGAGTCTTTCAGTATTATATATTAGAGGTCTACCTTGATAGCTATTATGAAGTATGATAGATATTCCTTTTGACAAGAGTTCACATCAGTAACATAGTATCTATAGGTTGTATAGCTAGATATCCTATCATAGCTTCATAGACAGCTTTAATGACTCTCATAGCTCTCATAGCTCTATATAGTACTCCACCCAAACTATATAGTACTATATAGCAACCCACCTAGCTATGTGGACTCCATAGCAATTGACCTTGCTATGGCTCTAGGAGATTTATGTAGGATGTATAGAGCTATATAGGACATACAAATTTTTCAGATGTACTGTGACATCCCAGAACATTCTGGAGTATTTCAAGTGGGCTCCTACATCTTATATGAAGAAAGCACAGGGCTATGGATGGGCAGTAGGTGTGGCACAGGGGAAGAGATGGGCACAGAGCGTCCCAGGTAAGATTCATCTCTATGCTGTGCCATTTATTCTTAGCTAATATCTATATAGATCCCACATCAGAGGACTGGAAGCACTACCAGGCCTGGACTGGCATATCCTTTATGTTCAGAGCTGATGGTGCACTGGCACAAAATAAGCAGCCCATGAAATCATCACAGAATCTGGAGGAGAAGGCGGCTGCAGAATTACGCCAGACATCACTGTTTAGTCCTCTATGTAGCCGGCTGGATAGCTTCCTAGCATAAATGTTACCACTTTTCAGATTCATATAGCACAAAATTGACATGTCTAGGCTATCATCACATGCTAGAGTGCCAGAAGACTGTACCAGAAGGTCAAATTTTCAGATGCATCATTTTTATCATAGCATCAGAATTGCAGAATTCATAGATGCAGATAACCAAGATTTATAGCCTTATAACAGTTACAGATGCATTTTTAATCATAAGCATCATTATTTCTTTAATCATGAGCATCAATATCCCAGAAATCACAGATGTAGCAGCAGCAGATTTTCCCAGAGCATAAAGAGAGATAAAATGCATGTCACAGCAGTCATGCCCACAGAAGATCAACAGTATGCCAGGCCCACTGCATCACAGCAGGCCTAGCTGATATGCCCCATACCCAATAAAAACCCCCAGAACCCATGCCATACAGGCAGTGTGCATACACACCATTCTATATGTGCCTTCACTTCTTTGATCCACTGACCAGGGTGGTGCACGTTAAAAGCACAGTACAGGGACCTGACCAGCATCTCGCCGAGTTTCAGCATAGAACAGCATGCTGCAGATAACCCCCTGAACCCGATGAACCCCCCTGAACCCACTGAACCCCCGAACCCGATGAAAGTGCCAGGTGCCCACACCCAGTGAGATACCAGGGTGGGCGCTGTGAGACAGCGAACCCAACGAGACAGCGAACCCAGCGAGACACAGCGAACCCAGCAGGACACAGCGAACCTAGCGAGACAGCGAACCCAGCAGCCGAGTGAGCCCAGCGAGAACCAGACCATAGTGCAGCAGCAGTACGAAAGCAGGCCCAGCGACAGAGCTACCATAGTAAAGATACCTGAGGCTAGCAGCAGTCCCATGTCTATCCAGGTCAGAAGTCTCACGAAAGACACGAAGGTGGGGCAGGGCGGCAGCGGCGGGGCGTGGGCTGCACGTACGATATCGCCGCGTGGCGACAGCGGGGCATTCGAGGTGGCTACGGCAGGGCATTCGTGCGTGGTCACGCGGCGGGCGGCAGGGCGGCGGCGGCAATGCGTGAGTGGCGGGGCAGTAGTAGCGATGCGTGGGCAGCGGGCAGCACCATGGAAGCGATGGTGGGCGCCGGCCATGGCAGTGTGGACGGGGCGGAAAGGGGGCAGCCATGGCTACCAGCCTCCAGCGCACGCCGCGTAGCCACGGCGGCGGTGGCAGGGCATGGGCATGGTGCGCGCGTAAGACATCGCCATGCAGCGACGGCGGGGCATCCGGGGTGGCAGCAGCGTGGGCGCGGTGAGGCGAGCACGGTCTCACATCGCCCGTGCTGTCCGAACAGCAGGCAGCGAGTAGCGGAGGGGCCGACGTGCACCGTACGCGCGCCGCTGCTGTGGGGTGGTGGCAGGCGGCGCGCGGCCGTGAGTGCTGGGCGATGGACGCGGCGAGCGCCAGCACGGCTGCTGGCACCCTGCGCATGGGCACGGTGTGCATGGCCGTCGCGCAAACGGCGGGGCGGTGACGGCGGGGCGTGAGGTGCATACGACGTCGCCGTGTAGCGACGGCGGCACGTCCACGCTGGCGGGCGGGCGCGGCGGCGCGAGGACGGCGGCGCGTGGGGCGTACGGCGCCGCTGTGTAGGCGCCGGCAGCGCGTCCACGCTGGCGGGCGGCGGCGGCGCGAGGACGGCGGCGCGTGGGGCGTACGCGCGCGCTGTGTAGCGACCGCGCGCGCGTCCGAGCTGGCGGAGGACGGCGGCACGTGGGGCGTACGGCGACGGCGGCGCGGGCGGCGTACGGCGACGGCGGCGCGTGGGGCGTACGCGCCGCTGTGTAGCGGCCGCGGCGCGTCCGAGCTGGCGCGAGGACGGCGGCGCGAGGACGGCGGCGCGTGGGGCGTACGGCGCCGCTGTGTAGCGCGACCGCGGCCGTCCGAGCTGGCGGGAGGATGGCGGCGCGAGGACGGCGACGCGTGGGCGTACGGCGCCGCTGTGTAGCGGCCGCGGCGCGTCCGAGCTGGCGGGAGGACGGCGGCGCGAGGACGGTGGCGCGTGGGGCGTACGGCCCGCTGTGTAGCGACGCGCGGCGCGTCCGAGCTGGCGGGAGGACGGCGGCGCGTGGGGCGTACGGCGCCGCTGTGTAGCGACCGCGGCGCGTCCAAGCTGGCGGGCGGACGGCGGCGCACGGACGGCGACGCGTGGGGCGTACGGCGCTGCTGTGTAGCGGCCGCGCGGCGTCCGAGCTGGCGCGAGGACGGCGGCGCGAGGACGGTGGCGCGTGGGGCGTACGGCGCCGCTGTGTAGCGACCGGCGGCGCGTCCGAGCTGGCGGGAGGACGGCGCGCGTGGGCGACGCGCGGCGGCGCGTGGGGCGTACGGCGCCGCTGTGTACGCCGCCGCGCGTCCGAGCTGGCGCGAGGACGGCGGCGCGAGGACGGGCGTGGGGCGCACGGCGCCGCTGTGTAGCGACCGCGGCGCGTCCGAGCTGCGCGGAGGACGGCGGCGCGTGCGTACGGCGCCGCTGTGTAGCGGCCGCGGCGCGTCCGAGCTGGCGCGAGGACGGCGGCGCGAGGACGGCGGCGCGTGGGGCGCACGGCGCCGCTGTGTAGCGACCGCGGCGCGTCCGAGCTGGCGGGAGGACAGCGGCGCGTGGGGCGTACGGCGCCGCTGTGTAGCGACCGCGGCGCGTCCAAGCTGGCGGGCGGACGGCGGCGCACGGACGGCGCGCGTGACGTGCGCATACGACGTCGCCGCGTGGGCGGCGGCAGGGCGTCCAAACTGGCGGGCGGATGGCAGCGCGGACGGCGACGCATGGGGTCGCGTAAGACGTCGCCGTGTGGCGATGGCGGGGCGTCCGAGGTGGCGCAGCGTGGTCGCAGTGGGGCGAGCATGGTCGCGGTTGCGCCGCACTGCGCGTGGCCCGAGCAGCGAGCAGCGGGCCTCGCGCGAGATGCGGGGCGCCGCGCACGACGCTGCTGAGGGACTGCGCGAGCATTCCTTCGTGGTCCGCAGCGTGTGCTGCCGCGCGCAAATCACCCCCGCTGGCGCGTATGCGTGTGCGTGCTGGCGCGCCCGCGCCCGCGTCCGCGCGACGATGTCGGATGTGAGCTGGCAGCCGGAGACATGGAGGAAGACGTCGACGGGTGGGAAGGGTGGATGGGTGGTGACGGCGGGAGTCTGCCGAGGTCGCGCGAGCAACAGAAGTTAGGAAAAGACAGACAATAAGCAAAAAAAGCACGGCGCACCTGCGGGACGGCTGCTCACTGTGCCCTTCTCTCGCCACCATGGATCCTTCCCACTGGCGCATGCTGTAGTCTTGCGGGCTCGTGGGTCGGTGTAGCGGCAGCTGCTGGCACCCTACGCGTGCGCGCGATGCGCGCGGCCGTCGCGGCGGACGGATGGTGGCGCAGTGACGGCGGCGCGTGAGGCAAGCGTACGACGCCGCCGTGTGGCAAGGGAGGGGCGTCCGGCGTTGCGGCTGTGCGCATGAGGTGGTGGCAGCATGGACGGGATGGGGCGAACGGGTCGCAGCAGCGGGGGAGAAAAGTGAGCACGATAGACGATAAACGAAATAAAGCGCACCTGCGCACTTTTCGCCGGTTCCCTTCGCTCACCGCCGCAGATTCTTCCCATTTGCGCATGATGTAGCCTTGCGGGCTCGTAAATTGGTGTGCTGGTGTCCGGTGTCGACGGCAGTGGTTGAAATCGAACAATGACAGCGACGCGTTATGACACGGCTGTCACGATCGTCACGCGTGACAACTGCAGCCTGTCGTTCGTCAACTCGCTGTTCCGTCTCTCATCGCCTCTCATCACCTGTGATCTGTGCCGATTCTTACTCTTCAAATATACAGGAGATACCCGGAAGGTATGTTACATCCATAATTTGCTTTTGTAGACTGCAGATCCATGATAACTCTGTGATAGCATGGCGAGCGACAATCCCAGCCCCATCGCCTCAGCAGACAGTAGTGACCTGGTCAATAAAAGCTGGGCAAGCAGCTACAGTAGGAATACACAAGAAATGTATGTGTCATTCCCTTTGTATTCTATATACTGAAGGTGAATAGGGCAGCACCTCATCCAACCACTGCTGCTGCTGTGATCTTGGCAAAGCAAGAACTTGTGATGCAGGATCCTACAGTACTTGAAGAGCTATTAAAATTGGCTAAAGAACATGGCATTAGTGAAATCCAGGTAAGTAGCCTGTCTAACAGTTTTCTGTGACCTGTTTTTGTATTTTGCCTACAGGGTAAGAATTGGGGCGAGGAGCTCCGCCGCCGTGCAGGATGGGCAGAAAACCCTTCAAGTGAGCTGCAGATGGCAATGAAGGCATATTCTTCACAAGACACGGTACAAAGCAGCAAGTGCTGATGAAGCTACTCATAGTTCCAAGCGGGCCCTGGTAAGTGTAAAGATGCTGTATTTTAAAATGGTCTGACATCTGCACAGATGCGCAACTTTGGGGTTCTGGGGAAGAGCCAGCGCCGTTCTGTAAAGGAACTTCTACAGGACAAGGAGGTTCACATTGTCGAACGTCCACCACAAGATTATCAGAAACCACATAAAACTACACTGTTATTTGATTTTGAACCTGATCAGCCATACATGGGTGCTCCTTATCTGTTGTCAATGCAGATAAAGGTTTTCATATCACACCAGCTGATGGTATCACCATCTATATCTCCTATGGCATGGTATTTTTATTTTTTAAATTGTGCAATAATTCTAATTATCTTCACAGATAATTCCAAAAAACCTCATGTGGAGGCATTTGTTATCCGTGGTGTAGGGATGACAGAAGGGTTTGAAGAAGACTGTGAGGCAGTGTATGCCTTTGTGGACAATGCTGTGGAAATAGCCTGTGGTGAAAGGCGCAATGTTAGGGTGCGTAACTTACTTAACTTTAGTTCAATATTAAATTCATAAAGTATGTTCAAGCCTTATCATCAAGGGGAAATGATTCAGCTTGGCTGGAATGCTGGTGCCGTCATGTTCATATCTGGGGCCTGGCAAGTAAGCTTTTCCAAACAACGGACTCAGGAGGTGCAGAAGAAGCATGATGAGGATGTGGTGGCAGTAATGTCACTCATGTGGTCACTGGTCCGCGCCCATATTCCCACAGATGTTGTGGATGAAACTGAGCGCATCATGGATGAGTCTGGGATGCCCAAACTTGCTATGCGGACCAAAGCACCAGGTAAGTGAAAGATTTACAATCAAATAATCATATATACTTATGAAATCTGCATTAGGCCCTGGTTATGAGTTCACTATAAAAGGGAAAAAGTACGATTTCCCTTTAGCAGAACGTGCACCACCAGAGGGATATATGGTGCAGGGATATTCTTCGTATGTTTTAAATTGCTATTGTTTCACAGCTGAAGCTTACTATACATATAGCCCTATCCATATTGATGGCTTTTATGCCAATATGGCATACTCATGGTTACAGGTGAGGAGGAGGTTCCAGCTCAAGAGCCTGCTGCACCAGTCCAGGTCTACCAGACACGCAGGCAGACACGGCATGAAGCACAAGCTCAGACTCAGGCTAGCAGCAGCACTGCTCCCTCCCCCTCACCCCCTCAAGTGATTCCAGAGGATCATCCCAGCGCTTTGGTGGAAATTATGTTGATCTCAACCTGAAGATCATAGTACCACAATATAGAGGTACTTTGATGGCTTTCAAACCCAACCACTATCATGGCACAACCATAACACGTACACGACTAACACGGGGTTGCGCAATTACCTTCTCACAGCATATTAAAGCTGCATTTGAGAAGGCCAAAGCAGGATTTACAGCTGAGATTGCTGATGGCACAGGCAGCAGTGGAAGGGATTAGAGTTTTGCTACAATACAGTGTTTTGATATCTGGATGAATTTTAATAAGAGTACTGCAGGGTATATTTGTGCAGTTAGGACATATGTATGAGAACACACAGCTGCTGCTAGAGATAAATTTATGTCAGATAGAAAATCATTCAGAATCACATAAAATCACATAAAATCACATGAAATCACACCAAACCACATCAAACCACACTGAACCATACTGAACCACACCAAACCATACTGAACCACATCAAACCAAATATGGCTCGGGTAAACCACACAGAGCATACGACCGAACCACACGGTGAGTATGAACTGCGAACAGAAGACTGGAACCACTTCATAGCACAGCCCAGACCTGCTGCTACGAACTAAGGACTAGCAGCTGAAACCGAATGCAGGAAATAGTGTGAAGTAATGGCATGAATAGTGAAAGCATTGAGCGAAGTAAATGCTTAATCAGTGTGATGCTGCTGGACTTATGACCCCATACCACCGATTTGATGTAAAACCAGTGTGTGAGACCATGACCCCGGCAAAAACCGACAACCTAGTGGCACGACCATGAATAGATTGCGAAAAATAAGCTCATACATTGGCCGTAAAATGTGTCTCGTCGTGGTAATGATAAACCACGACCTGATCCTCCGGATTCAGGCGCGCACGGTTTTCATCGTCCTCCTCGCCATCTTTTTTCCATGTCCTGCAACGGCCTTCTGATTCTGCCATTTTTGGGAGAAAAATCTCGTCACGATAGGCCCGCACGTCATCACGTTCATGTCCATCAACGTATTGACCCTTTGGGGAACGCTTCCATCGATACCCGAGTTGATGCATCCATAGCTGCGCCATCCGCATCCCAATCGACTTCTTCAGTCCATAACACTCTTGGATTTCCTCGCGCTGGGTGAAGGCCACGACGTCCTTGGCAGAGACATATTTCCCGACCAGTTGCAGGTGTAGTCGCAAATCGTCTGCAAAGTCTTCGTTGGCTAACATTGATTTCTTCCATTTGCCATACGGGTTGTGGGGAAGGTTATTGGGATCGAGAAGGAAGGTACGAGCCCATTGGCGAAGTCGTTTTGCGGTATGTTCAGCCTTTCCATGCAATCGTGCGATGTCAAGAGATGACTCTATCCAGCCAACCTCCGACAAGCCTTTGATAAGAGCGGGCTTGGAATAGGCACGCAGCAACATCTCCATCATCGACAAGCGTGAGCGAAGGAGCTCATCTCCATCAAATGGCTTGTGTCCAATCCCATTGTCACGCGGCGGCCTGAGAATGAGCGCAACACGCTCGCAAGCATCTGCACATTCGGCTTGGGATGGCGCGGGGATCGGAGGGCTTGTGGGGCTGGGGCGCAAAAGGATGGTCGCAGCTTGGTCCGTAGGATCCACTTCAATGATCGACCGCGCGTCGCCCTCAAGAGATTCGACCTCAATGTCGATATCGGTTCCAGCTGTGCCACTTGCTGTCAGCTCGGCGTCTGTATTGTTGTCAACTCGGAGTGACACCGAGTCAGCTAAGTTTCCTTCACGTTCATTCAGCAGGGTCTGGTCCTAAACCCAGCCGAATGTGAGTATCCCCACGTAAAATTTAGATATGACACTTTTCTCACCTCATCTTCGTCATCATCAGTGTCGCTGAGGTATGCGTCAGCAACACGCCCAAATAGACGTGTCGCACAGATGAATGCATCCCTGCCCGTTTCAATCTTCTCCCAAACCAGCCCCAGTATGTCGTCACCCTCAGTGTCTCCTGGACTGACCGACACAATCTCTTCAATAGCTCGGATACCTCTTGCAGCCTCCAAGAATGCCGGTACAGCAGACATGGCAAATACCGTGCTCTCGAATGCATTAGCGGCATCCTCGAATGCGTCACCCAGCTGAAAGATCTGAAGAAACCGGTCGAAGGGATTGCGCTCGTCGGTGAATTGACGCAGCGCTGTTCCTAGCTGGTGGAATGCATGTGCGCCCTTCTCGAATGCGTCCGCAACGTGCTCAAGGCCACCAACTTCAAAGTAAGCCTCTTCAGTCTCGTCGAAAGCAATGGCAACGGTGAGAGTGCTAGCCGCATGATCCAGTACGTCACGGTTCCTGTTCTCGTTGACGTCGTCATCGACTTGCCTTCCATCCCGCAGAAGCATTCCCATTGCCCAGACGACCCTATTCATTCCGTCAAGTAAGCTGGCGGCGCTCTCGAATGCATCTCCTGCATGCAGCCATACGTCTTCCTCTTCATCGTTTGATGGGACAGTCCAGTCGCCCGCTCTCTCAACCCAAGACATGTCCGAATCCTGTCAGAGTGGTGAGAACATGTCCAACAGCAACATGCAACATCATGCTAACCTCTTGTCCCTCCCAATGCCCTAGATCCGGATCTTCCACCCGCTCAGCCGCAATCAAAGCGGCATGCCATTCGTCAATGTGGTCCGCGAGTGCTGCAGTGAGCGCATTCGAGACTGTGGCCGAACCTGTGCTGAAACAGGCAGAGCGGCTTTCTGGGTCGATAGGTGTCCCAAACGGAAAGGTGAGCTCATTCAGCATCATCTCCTGATGGTCAGATCCGAAGGTTGCGAAGCGTGGATCAATGGGGATGCTGATCTTGTGTTCAGTGTTGCCCTGCGCGGTTCCAGGAAGCACTGCTTCCCCCCACCGGTCTACACCAATACTGTCCGTCTTCAGAACGTCGCCGGCAGCAGCTGTGCCCTCCGCGCCCGACACGACATCATCCCACACACGCGCCGAGCCGTCATCCAACACGTGTACGGTCCCATCAGGTTCTGTTACGGCGTTGTCCCAGGCCGATGTGGCCAAGTCGCCCTGTGCTGAGCCGCTATCGACGTCATGCATCGAGACGTCGTCGACTGCACTCTGACGCGCATCGATACGGGCCAATGTGTCGGCCCAGTTATCCTCCACCGAGCGCGCGAAGTCGTCATCCAGCGCATGCATGAATGTGTCGCTGGAGACGTCCATTGCGATGTCTTGTTTCTCGTATGCCGATCCATTGGAGTCACGAAGGAATGCGGCCGAGTCGCGGCCGCTGAGGATTGCGGTAGGCACCATGTTTTGCCCATCATCGGGCACATTGACAGTTGTCCGGACTTCAGGCTCCTCGCTGCCATCGGGGTCAGTTGCTGCTGCCCGAGTTCTGAGCCGTTTATTGGCATAGCCCTCAGGTGGAATCTGAATTGAACGGTAAGCACATTCAAAAACTTCGAAGATTGATGCTCACGTTCTCCTTCTCCCCCAGTATATCGCCCACTTCTTCCTTCGTTGCATCGGCTTTTCGCTTTTTTGAGTTCGGTAGGTTTTGAATCCGTGCGGAACGGCCTTTCTTGTGTTTACCCATTGTGTCGATTGCGCAGTTGAGCGGATACAAAAGTGAACGGATGCAAAGACGAACGGCGCGTCGCTGGCTCACTGTTGTCCGCGCGATGGATATTTCCGTGCAAATTATTTCTAGGCTTCATAAACACTGTTTCTCTAATTATGCTTGCCTACATCCATGTTCCCTCAATGTAAGACCATCATTATTTAGCTAGAATTATATTCTTCCATACGTTGGTTCTACATTGTACATATATGTTCTACGAACAACGGAATATAAGAGACGGTCTGTTTTGTCACGCTTTCACTGCAAAGCGTGATGTTTGTCTCACGTGATGATGGTTGAGTATGTATTTCGCCTGCCTTATGAATTAAGTCCCGGCGCGCAGCCCACCCGCGTCGTCAGGCGTCGATTGATCTGATCAACCAAAGATGACCAAAGCCTTGAGCGCCGTCCCGATCCCTACTACACGGCCGGACGGCCGGACAACCGGACGACCGGACGATCGGACGGCCGGACTTTCCAATTCCCGTTTGCTCTCCAAAATCGACAATCGGTTGAACGCAACAATTTTCTGGCTTCGTCGCTCGGAACTTTGATGAACAAAAAAGATTGGACAAGTGGTGGATTGAACACCAGGCTGGATTGTCGCGGACTGCGAAGCGCGCTCTCTACCACTGAGCTACGTGCCCGATGAAAAAGCAGCACAACCTGATAATCAGTAACTTGCTTATCAGACCTTACGTAATGTGACGCGCAAGGCGAGCCTGGCTGAGCAGTTATGGCTCTCCGTTGTGTAGAGGCGTCCAGGGGACTCTCTCGTCTCCAACCATGTCATCTCCCAAACGACGCCCCTCGTCGAGTACGGCATTGAGGCCAATGTCTAACTCGCGGTCCTTTCAACAATCGCTATACGCACCAGGGGCTAGCTCGCGTCCATTTCTGAACATGCTGAATCCTATGGGACGCACCTACCAAGGATACACGGCGGCCAATCAATTACTCTTGGAGGAGGAGGAGAACAGCCCCACTCAATCTCATTCGGATGACGATGATGTTGAGGCGCAAGCAGGGCGCACGCAGAGTACGAGCACGCGACCGAAGGGACGCGTGTCCTGGGGTAATCCGGAGATGAGTGTTCTTCGCCCGAATATCCACCAGGAAGACAAGATCCACGAGCAGTCGGAGGATTCAGACGACGAGGTGCCCCGCAGCTTCATGATAGAGTCTCCCAACACCCGCCAGCCCCCGCCTCCACAACCTCGCACCGCGAAGGGGAAAGGACGCGAAGCTCCGTCCGTGCTGCCTCCAGGTATCGGGATTGGTGTGGACGCACCCCGGATATCGGTCCCGCCACGGCCTTCTGAGATCAACGAAGATGGGTACGAAAGCTCGAGACATTCTCCGGCACCTTCGCAGCCTGCGAAGCCAATGCGTGGCTTGGACGCTTACGAACGCGCTTTATGGAACTGGGTCAACGTCTATAATCTCGATGCATTTCTTCAAGAAGTCTACTACTATTATGAGGGCAAAGGAATATACTCGATAGCTCTATCACGGGGCCTTAATCTCCTGTCAGTGCTGTTCTCTTCCCATGACAATTTCATGTCCTGACGAGGTACGGTGTGCTGATGTATGCTCGTAGCACAGTCGGGTTTGTCATTGCCTTTTCGACATTCCTGCTTAGATGCGTCGATTATTCTCGAATACGACCCGAAGGTATCACACGTCTGTCAGACGTCGTTGTCGATCGCTGCGTGTCTAGGTATGTCTCGTTCTGTCACTTGTGGCTCGTCGCTGAGCAAGGGGCAGGTTCTCTGGGTTCTCGTTCCTATTCTTCGTCTTGTTTTGCGCGTTCTACATTTGGCAGATCGTGTCTTACGCGCTTAGCATTATGCGTCTCGTCGACATGTATCGCTTCTATACTCATTTACTCCATATTCCCGATGTGCGTTCATTTCCGATTACTGTATGCTTCCGACTGACCCGCCCAAAGGAAGATATCCAAACAATATCCTGGCCCGAGATCGTTCGACGCATTTCCGAGATTCGCGACTCCAACCCCGTCACCGCACTTTCTTATTCTTCTACCCGCCCTCGCCAGAACGATGCTGCTAAGCTCGACGCGCACGACGTCGCAAATCGCATCATGCGACAGGAGAATTACCTTATTGCGCTCTTCAATAAGGAGTTGCTCGATTTACGCGTGCCTCTCCCTCAAGCTTTATCGCGGTACAAGCTGGCAGACGAGGACAAAGGCCGGACTCTGACGCGAGCCTTGGAGTGGAACCTGAGGTTCTGCTTGATGGAATACTTGTTTGATCCGAGAGGGAGGGTGAGAAAAGTATTTTTGAAGAGCAAGAATCGTGCAGCATTGATCGAGGGGTGCGTAACTCTCTCTGAACAGCTTGCTCAATCCTGATATCGAGGTTCTAATGTGTCAAGGTTGCGGAGGCGATTCATCTTCATGGGCATTCTCAACGCTATCTTCGCACCTTTCATTGTATTATATCTCCTCATGTATTCATTTTTCCGTTACTTCGAGGTATGTTCCCTTACACCTTGCTTCCAACGCGATTTGCTTAGTGGATCCATTCATAGGAATACCACAAGAATCCATCGTCAATCGGTGGACGCGCATATACTCCCTTTGCACAATGGAAATTCCGCGAATTCAACGAGCTCCCACATCTCTTTACTCGTAGACTTGATGAGTCGTATCCCGCTGCAAATATGTACATCGGACAATACCCAAATGAGAAGATTGCAATCGTTATGCGGTAGGTTCCCCTTTGTGATCTTTATATAATATAATCGGGAAAGTTAATCATCCTCTTCCAGATTCGTTGCATTTGTGGCAGGATCATTCGCCGCCGTCCTTTTGCTTGCCTCTGTGCTCGATCCGGAACTCACATTGCACTTCGAGATCACGCCTCACAAGACCGTGATTTTCTACCTCAGTCTTTTTGCCGGTATTCTTGCTGTGGCGCGAGGAATGATTCCAGAGGAGAATAGGGTGTTTGATCCGGAAATCCTGATGACGGAAGTCGTGCAGTACACGCACTATATGCCAGACGAGTGGAAGGGCGAACTGCACTCCAAGAAGGTACATCGACGATCGCATGCGTGCGTTGTCTTGCTAACGCTCTTGCGTTCAGGTGCATGAGCAATTCGGCGAGCTCTTCCGGATGAAGGTCATTACCTTTGCGTCCGAGCTCGTCTCGGTCGTGCTGACACCTTGGATCCTGTGGTTCTCCCTCCCACGTTGTGCACCATCCATCATTGATTTCTTCCGTGAGTTTACGGTGCATGTGGATGGACTGGGATTCGTGTGTAGCTTCGCTGTGTTCGACTTCCAGCGGCATGGTAACGTCAAGGTACGTCCCGCACAATCACCGCACCCTGCAGCCTACTCATCGTTTCGTTCATCAGTTCGGTGCCCCGACCGAAGCGACGGACGAGCGGCTTATGTCCAAGGAAGGCAAGATGGAAAAATCGTTTCTCAACTTCAAGGCAGCACACCCCGACTGGATGCCCTCCGATCCCTCCGGCTCCCTCTACCTCAGCCGCATGGCCGACCTCAGCAGCGCCCGGCGGCGGCGGCAGCACGACGCGTACCTGCACCCCACGTCGCCCACCACGCAGCAGGACCTCTCCGCGACAGTGCACCTGGACCCGAAGGCCGAGGAGCAGCAGCTCGAGTCGCGCGCGCGGGAGTACGAGCGCGCGCTCGCGGAGAGCCAGACGGCGGCGCTGCGCCGGCGCGCGGTGGGCCTCGGCGCGAGCACGATGATCGGGCAGGCGCTGCCCGAGGGGAGCATGTACCAGTCCTCGCTCGGCGGGATGGCGATGGCGCGCACGGCCGTGCTCGGCGACTCGGACGGGAGCGTGCAGGTCGGGTTCGCGACGCCGCAGCCGGCGCGCGGCGGGATGGGCGCGTCGGAGTCGGAGATCGCGCCGGAGGACCAGGCGCCGGACGGGGGCGTTGGGAGCGGGCTAGGCGAGTCGTACGTGGATGGGACCGGCGCGAAGCGCATGCGGCCGCAGCTGAGCATGCAGGAGGAAGAGGAGGAGCTCGAGGATGGCGGTGTGTTGGGGCTGTTGGCGCAGATCTATAACGGCCGGGGGCCAGCGAGGCCCGGGGCGCGGGTGATGTGATTTACGAGCTTTCTTGGATCCATAGGTGCCCTGTACTATAGCACATCGTCTAGTACAGTAATGGTTATGAGATTGTGCACTGATTAGAGATACAAGCATGTTATACAAGACACTGCTAAATCGCCCCCGACATCCTAATTTCCATTCACCAGCTTCTTGAATACAGGGTCCACCCTGCTCGCAGCAGACATGACGGCCCGTAGTCCAGACGCCGCGATATCCGTGTCCGCAACGACACCCCACCCCGTCGTCTTCCGCGTCTGCCCGTCCTGCTCTACCTCGTACACAAGCTCGACATACGACGCCGCCCCGACCTCCGTGCCCGCGCCGAGTGCGTGCTCGGAGTACTCCCGGATCGCAAGCGTCCCCTCGATGTGCTGGTGCAGACATGCTAGCACCGCCGATAGCGGCCCGTTGCCCTGCCCGACGGTGCGCACCACCTTCCCATTAAACACGAACTCGCCCTCGAGCGCGGTCTGCCCGCCGGGCACGCGCGGCAGCTCGAACGCGCGCAGCTCGACGGCGCCCGGCGGGCGCTCGTACCCGTACGTCTCGCGGAACAGCGCGACGAGCGCGTCGTACGCGATCGCGCCGCCCTCCGCGCGCGCCGCGCGCTGCACGGCCTCGAAGAACGCGGCCTGCAGCCGCCGCGGGAGCTCGAGCCCGAGCGTGTTCACGAGCGCGCTCGCGACGGTCTCCTGCCCCGAGCGCGAGTCGAACCCGACGCTCAGCTTGAGCTCGGGCAGCGCGCGCGCGCCGAGGTGCGCGTTCACGGCGCTCAGCACCGCGCGCAGTCCGGAGCCCGCGATGTCGCGGTCGATGCCGACGCCCCACCACGACGTCGCGGACTTGCGGTCGTTGGCCGGGACAAGCTCGATGTATGACGCGGCGCGCGAGTTCTGCGCGTCCGCGTCGGTGTCGATCGAGTGCTCCGAGTACTCGCGGAGGACGAGGTGGATGTCGAGGTGCGTGCTCAGCGCGTTGAGCAGCGCAGAGATCGGGCCGTTGCCGTCGCCGCGCACGACGCGCAGCACGCCGTCGACGGCGAGCGTGCCGTCGAACTGGCGGATGTCGTCGGACGCCTCGGCGTCGGGGTCTACCGCGGGCGTGGACGAGATCTTGAACGAGCGCAGCGCGAGGCGCCCCTCGTACTTGCCGCCGCCAAAGTGGTACGTCTCGCGGAAGGCGGTCGTGATGTCCTCGACGGTCATCTCGCGCGCCTCGCGGTCGGACACGGCCTGCACGACCTGGTAGAACGCGATCTGCATCCGGCGCGGCATGTCCAGCTGCAGGTGCTGCTTGATGAGGTATGCGATGCCGCCCTTGCCCGACTGCGAGTTGACGCGGATGACGGCTTCGTAGCTGGCGCCGAGGTCCTTGGGGTCGATCGGCAGATAAGGCATCTCCCATATCTCCTCCTCATCATTCTGGCGCGCGACTGCGTGTCGCTTCGCCTGCTCCTCGAAGCCCTTCTTGATCGCGTCTTGGTGCGAACCGGAGAATGCGGTGAAGACAAGCTCGCCGGCATACGGATGCCGCGGGTGGACGGGTAGGTCATTACATTGGGTAACCACGTCGATGACGTGCTGGATATCGCTGAAGTCGAGATTAGGGTGGATTCCTTGGGTATATTGATTAAGAGCGAGGTTGACGATGTCTACATTCCCAGTGCGCTCGCCGTTGCCGAAGAGGCAGCCTTCCACGCGGTCGCCGCCCGCCAGCAGCGCGAGCTCCGTGGCAGCAATGCCGCAGCCTAGACTTGGCATTAGAAGGAAAGTCGCATGGAATTAAAAAGTACTTACCTCGATCGTTGTGACAATGTAAGCTTATTACAATTTTGTCCCGATTCCGGATATGTGTATGGAAGTACTCGACCTAGATACTTGTGAGGCCACATATCGATGTGAAGCAAGCATCGACCCATACCTGGTCCGCGAAGTGATTTGGAGGGGCGATCTCTACGGTTGCCGGTAGGTTGAAGATGATTCGATCCAGAGTACCAGTGCCGGCCTTGCCCCAGGCGTCAAAGACGGCATCGCAGACTTCGACCGCAAACTCCGGCTCTGTCTGCGAGAACGTCTCTGGACTGAACTCATATCTAAATTGAGTGCCGTATTTCGCAGTGCACTCCTCCGTCAGCTGCCGGATGATCTTTGTATGCTTGACAGAAAGGTCCAAAGTCTGCTCTTTGCTGTCCTTGAACACGACGCCACGGAAGAGCGGCGATGTCGCATTGTACATGTGAATGATGGCTTGCTTGCATCCCGCAACCGCCTCGACTGTGCGCTTGATGAGATCTTCCCGAGCGGGAGTAAGAACCTGAGCTCAAACTGCATTCAGCCTCCTGCCCTTTACCGACCGTGAATCAACTAACCTGGATCCAGACATCATCTGGTATCGCCTTCTTCTCAATGAGGCCGCGCACGAAATTAAAATCCGTGTCGCTAGCAGCGGGATATGCAATCTCGATCTCCTTGAATCCGCACTCGATGAGGAGCCCAAAGAAGGTCGTTTTCTGCTCGATGGTCATGGGGTTCGCGAGGGCCTGGTTGCCGTCGCGCAGGTCCGTGGACAGCCAGATTGGGGGCTTTTCGAATGTCCGTGTTGGCCATATGCGATTCTCGAGCTTGAGAGGGGTGTACGGTTTGTACTTTTGCGAGGGGTTAACGCTGCATCCGATCCTTCAGTCTTTTGGAATCCTTGGAATATGATTGGAGAACATACAGCATACAAGACATGATGGTCGTTACAAAAGAAGGGAAAGAGCGGTGAAGGTTTTGTGGGTCGAGCCTGTCGAGTCAAAGAACTGCAGACTTGCCAAGGGTCTTCCTGCCCGCCGAATGTTATTTCGGCTCCACTGCCGACGCTCATTCGGGAAATTCGGCTTTGTCAATAGAGTAAACCCATGGCAGGGTTAGGGTCACGAGTCATTCTGCAAGAGATCTCTGCGATCTGGAAGAGATCCTGCCCAGGACAAGTTAGCAACATGGCGGGCTCTCTCACCGTCTCGCCAAAAGCCTCCCCGTTCCCCTTTGCTGCTATCTCAGCTGCTGCCTATACCCAAAAAGCTGAGGTGAACTACGACCCGTCTGCTACAGGTGTTACATTAGACCTCGAGGGTTCTACGATCACTACAGAAGAGGATGCTGTGAAGGCATTGGCCAAGGCTGGTGGCCTTTCTGAAGACAGTGCGAAGGTGGGAGCATCCTCTTTCTAGTGTACTCGAAATGTTGAAATGTCTAGTTGTAGACACCCGCGTACTTCATTCTCGCGAAAACTCTTATTACCGCTGCTGGGAAACCAGAAATCACATCTGCCCTCGATTCGCTCGATGATTACCTAGCCTGGCGGACTTTCCTCGTCGGCCACGGAATTACTGCAGCAGATTGGATCGTATGGGGTGCTCTGAAAGGTGCGTATGCGTATATTTGACGAGGGATGCGTTATTCAATTATTCGGGCACGCGACAGGCAATCTCAAAATCGTCGGGTTCCTCAAGAACAACCTTCACCAACATCTTCTGCGATGGTACAATTTCCTCGAGTCGCTCGAGTCCACGCAGGCCGCGATCGCGGGCCTCGCCGAAGCCAAGGCGAGCAAGGCGCGCGCGGGCCAGAAAACTGCGTCCTCGTTCGCGTTGGGACTCCCCGGTGCCAAGGACGGTGAAGTCGTGACGCGCTTCCCTCCAGAGCCCAGCGGCTACCTCCACATCGGCCACACGAAGGCCGCGATTCTCAATCAGTACTTCGCCAAGATGTACAACGGCAAGCTGCTGATTAGATTTGACGATACCAACCCTTCCAAAGAGCGGGTATGTGCACGTAAATTTCGTGTTGAGTCGCTCACTCATGTCTTGATTTGTAGACAGAGTTCGAAGACACGATCTTAGAGGATCTTGCTCTCTTAAATATCAAGGGAGACAAGATATCCCATACCTCCGACTACTTCGATTATCTCTACGATCTTGCCATCAAAATAATAGAGTCCGGAAACGCATACGCGGACGATACAGAACAGGCACAGGTCCGATAACCAGGTTTTCTATACTAGCGATAGACAACTCACGCCATCACAGATGCGCGAGGAGCGCATGAACGGCATCGCGTCCAAGAACCGCGACGCGACTGTAGAGCAGAACCTCGCCCGCTTCGCCGAGATGAAGAAAGGCACGGAGGAAGGCCTCCGCTGGTGCATACGCGCCAAAATCAGCGTCGACAACCCGAACAAGGCGATGCGCGACCCCGTCATCTACCGCTGCAACGTCCTCCCTCACCACCGAACCGGGTACCTTCCCCCCCTCCTCCCTCAACGATTCTAACTGACACCCGCACACAGCGACAAATGGAAGATCTACCCGACGTACGACTTCGCATGCCCGGTCGTCGACTCGCTCGAGGGCGTCACGCACGCGCTGCGCACGAACGAGTACCGCGACCGCAACCCCCAATACCAATGGATGATCGCCGCGCTCGGCCTGCGCGGCGTCGCGATCTGGGACTTCAGCCGCCTGAACTTCATCTACACGCTGCTGAGCAAGCGCAAGCTGCGCTGGTTCGTCGACACGGGGCGCGTGCGCGGGTGGGACGACCCGCGCTTCCCGACCGTGCGCGGCATCCGGCGGCGCGGGATGACGGTTGAGGCGCTCACGCAGTTTATGCTGTCGCAGGGCCCGAGCCAGGCGGTTGTGTCGCTGGAGTGGGACTCGATCTGGGCGCTGAATAAGAAGGTCATTGATCCCGTTGCGCCGCGGTTCTGGGCGATTGTCTCGGACAAGCAGTACGTGCTTCGAATATTTGTAGAAGACACGTTTGAACAACTTTACCCTGCAGGGTGCCGGTGACGATCACGGGGGGACCGGAAAACCCTGAAGTCAAGACGCTGCCGAAGCACAAGAAGAACCCCGACGTCGGTGAGAAGAAGACCGTCTACAGCTCCTCTATCCTGGTCGAGCAAGAAGACGCGCTGTCCTTCGAGGACAACGAGGAGGTACGCTCCCCACCTGCCACCCCCGCCCAGATCTAACCAGCACTTAGATCACGCTCATGGACTGGGGCAACGCCATCGTGCGCTCCAAAACGACCGATGCTTCAGGCGCGATCACCGCCCTATCGATGGAGCTTCACCTTGACGGCGACTTCCGCAAAACCAAGAAGAAGATCACCTGGCTCGCGCAGCCGACACCCACGCACGCGCTCGTGCCCGCGACGCTGCTCGACTACGACTACCTCATCACGAAGAAGAAGCTCGAGGAGGCGGACGACGTCGCGGACTTCGTGACGCCGCAGAGCGAGTTCCGCGTGGACGCGTGGGCGGACGCGAACGTGCGCGAGCTGGTGAAGGGCGATATTATCCAGTTTGAGCGCAAGGGGTATTATATCTTCGACGGGGTTGCAGGCGAGGGCGACGAGCGCCGCTGGGAGTTCATCCATATCCCTGACGGGCGCGCTGCGAGCCTCGCGAGTAAGGCGGGCGCGGCGAGCGGGACTGCCACGCCCGCAGAGGGGAAGGAGCCGGCGAAGGCCAAGGGCGGCAAGAAGGCGAAGGCAGTGAAGGCGGAGGCGCCGGCGGGCGCGGCGGAGGCGGATATCGTGGTCGACACGAAGATGTACAAGGCGGAGAGGGTGTATGGGACCGAGAACCCCAATGTGGAGGGCGCGAGCAAGATGTACAAGGTTCCGAGCGTGTATGACGTCTAATTGGGGAGACGCGGGAAGCATTGTTGAATGTATCTCTACGTGGTTGTAGAATAGAAGAAATGTATCGAGAGCAGATTACACTGAATTGTTTCGGCAAACAATATTGGACAGCTCGAGTGCTGCTGCGTTTTATGCCCGTCCCGCGAGCAAGATCAAACGCGCCCACACACATACATACAGTTCACGTGTTCGAGGGCAGTGCTAATTTCGGACCTGTTTGATCCCCGCCATGTCCGTCTGCACCTTTCCAGTCACTTTTTCGTGCACGAGCCTCTCGAGACACGCGGTTCCGTGAACAGCTGTGAACGCACTGTCAATCCAAGTGCTGACTACCCCGGCGCCCGATGGCACCTCCCGACCCGATGTGTGTAACGCATCTGCCTTCGCTCCGAGTGCCAGCAATTCCCATTCGTCCATATCATCATCACGCATACACACTGCGGGGCTTGGTGGGCCGTCTTCTTTGTGGATCATCCGCTAAGGAAGCTAATGACCCACGCAGGGAAGAAAACGCCCTGCTGCTGCATGATGCAGGCAGATAGGTACAAATGCATCCATCACGGCATGCCATGAGTGACGCGCCGGCGCGATGCACACAATATCCCCAATCCCATCAGAAGTTGCGAACGGCTATGCTACCGGCGGCTCTCCACGTCCTTAATAAAAACAGTCGAGACGATGTGGATTCGCTCCACCATCGTCCTTCCTCTAACCCTAGGCCGTCGCGGACGTCATGTTGCACGCGACGAGATGGATTTTGCTCTCTGCGACTCTCTCGTGTGCGGCCGCCGCGGAGGTGACACTGGGCAAGACCAAGGTAGTCGGGGTAGATTTCCCTCAGTTTGGGCAGGAGTTCTTCGGAGGTCTGTCTTCGAGCACGGAGTGAACTGGCACGCTAGCCGCTCACTATGCGTGCAGGGATACCGTTTGCATCTCCACCAGTCGGGAATCTTCGTTTCAAGCCTCCCGTCCCGAAATTCACTTTGGACGGCGCGTCGTTCGCTGCGACGAACTTCAGCGCGTCATGTCTCCAGCCCGTGAGTCCCAACCCTTCTCTTTTTGACCCATGTGCGCCGATTTCCAGAACGTGCGCAGGATCTGCCGTTCTCTGAGATGTCAGAGGACTGCTTGACCTTGAATGTCTTCCGCCCGGCAGGTCTTTCAAGCAATGCCGCTTTGCCGGTGATGGTCTATATTTACGGAGGCGGATTCGCTGGTGTGTTATTCTTGCTATCTTCTCCTCGCGACCATGTGATTCACGATCCTTTGCAGAGGGCCAGAGCTCGGCCGCGAATGGCACCGGCATCGTCGCGCAATCCGTGGCTCGAGTTCGTTATTTATTATGGATTGCATTATACGTTTCTCATTTATTGAAAGGGTACACCGATTGTCTATGCTTCGCTGAATTATCGTGTTGGACCGCTTGGGTTCCCTCAAGGAGAGGAGGCAGTCAGCGACGGCCTGCTCAATGTCGGCCTGCACGACCAGCTAGTTGCTTTGCAGTGGGTGCATGCCAATATCCACGCATTTGGTGGAGACCCGAAGAAGGTTGGTGCCATTTATGGCGGTGGATGTGAGGCTGATTCATCGGTTCCATGGATAGGTAACTGTCTTTGGACAAAGCGCCGGATCAATGTCGATCTCCCATCACTATCTCAATGACCTGTCGTCTCTGGCGCGTGCAGCGGTAAGCTCTCAACATGGTGTTATAATTGAGCCCAGGCTGATCGTTACTGTCACTTCGTAGATATTTGAGTCCGGATGGGGAAGCACTCTGCCCGTGTTCAACGGCACGGCCCTCCAGCCTACATGGCTCGCGTGGGCCAACGCAACTGCGGCATGTGCATCCTCCCCCACCTTCTCGGCAAACAACACCCTGGACTGCTTGCGTAGCGCGAATGTCACAGAGCTGGTCAACGCACTGTCGGCCGTGTCCAATCACGCGTTTCCGTTTATCCCAGTGTTGGATGGGCCCGGTGGGATTATCCCTGGCCACCCGACCGAGCGCGCGAAAGGCGCCGGTGGCGGGCTCCCTTTCATCTCTGGCACCGTTCTCGATGAGGGTGAGTTGTTTATGGCTATCCCGCCCTGGCTTACCCGGACCCACATATTGTGCAGGAACATTCTTCACGCCTTCCACTATAACGAGCGAAGCGCAGGCGGACGAGCTTGGCGTTATAACCTTCTCGCCTTCGCCGGCGGGGCCCGAGGCTCTGTTACAAGCTGTCGAGGACACGTTGGCGCAGTACTCTGAAGATCCTGCCGATGGATGCCCTTATTTCACAGGCAACGATACCTTCGGGCTCGACCCCGAGTACAAGCGCGTCGCGGCTTTCGGTTAGTCGCTGTTTCTCACAGATTCTGCATGGTACTCATATTTATTCGCATGGGCAGAGACCGATATTGTTTTCCTCTCCTTGCGTCGGTGGTTCGGGCGTGCAGCCGCCGCGAGTGGTACCCCAGTGTACAGCTACATGTTCACGGACCCGCAGCCTGAGAACCCACCGGAGGTTGGAGGTGCGCTGACCATCCATCAGTCAGGCAAATGTCCATCTCATGGCTTCGCTTTGTCGCAGTTACGCACGCCAGCGAACTCCCGTATGTCTTTGGGGCACCGCCTGCCGGAAACCCGGGCGCGCCCACGCTGAGCAAGCAGATGATGGACTATTGGATCTCGTTCGCGACGTCATTGGATCCGAACGACGGGAAGGGGACTGCACGTGCGTCGCCCGCCATGTTGCTCATCGAGCCGTGCTTCATACATACATCTCATTGTACAGGACCGAAATGGGAGCCTTTCACCCCGTCGAAGGAGGTACGCCATTTGCATCTTCGCCTTGTTATACGAGTACTTACCGCGATACACGTAAAAGGTCATATTGCAGTTGAACCATGCGAACCTTACGATGGTCGCGGATGAGTTCCACATCGGGCAGACGAACTTCAACGATAAAAACCACTTCGTTTTCTCTCAATAGTCGTGTGGTTTGTATTTTACGTGTTGGGCCTCATAATCTTTCCAGACCTCACGTCGATCTTGTGTGATTTATTTATGAGCGATGCACCTACAGACGCCTATACAAGCGCACCTCGCCCATGACTCTGCTGATGTCCAAGCCTTGGGCACAGTTCATACCCACCCCATCGGTTTGCATGTTTGCCGTCCCCAGCGCATGTGCGAGACGCTTCGTGACGTAGGTTTGTGAACACGGCGTCAACATTTTTAGTCCTTTGCCTCACGAGTGATCGGAATGGCATTCCGACGCTTCGAAGGAGGTGCGTGTATTATACTCTCCTCTGCTCTGTGCACAAGCGCTTCCATATGCGTCTATTTGCCGTTAATACAAGCCCATCGATGGGCATCTTCTCCGCGCATCACCCATTCGGAAGGCTGATATGCTGGGAAGACGGTAAAATTTATAGCCCTGGTGCCAGCGCTGCAACCGGTTCCCTAAATTCCGTCGGGCTATGTCACTGATGACGCGCATTTCACGTCCAACCTGATCAAAAGGTCGCGTTCTTCGCAAACTATATATTAAAGATGATGGTCCTTCGGCTATGCTATCGTTTCTGTGACCCCAGTTTGACGCAGGCAGCATGATGCGCACAATAGGGCTGTGGACGCTGCTCTCAGCAACTTTCTCGTGTGCGTTGGCCGCCGAGGTGACGCTGGGAAGGACCAAGATCATTGGACTGGACACCCCTCAGATCAAACAAGAGTTCTTTGGGGGTACGTACTTTTCACGAAGTGGCCCGGGACGCTGGTCGCTCATGAACTTGGACAGGAATACCGTTCGCGTCGCCGCCGGTGGGAGGCCTTCGTTTCCAGCTGCCCATCGCGAAGTTCTCTCTGGATGGCCCGTCATTTTCGGCGACGAATTTCAGCGCGTCATGCGTCCAGGGTGTAAGTTTGTGAACTGGCATATGCATTGTACACCCATTTACACATGATGCGTAGGGGCTTCCTTTCTCTGAAATTTCAGAGGATTGTTTGACCTTGAATGTCTTCCGCCCTGCGGGTGTCTCAAGCAAATCTGAACTGCCAGTGATGGTGTTCATTTACGGAGGCGGATTTGTCGGTATGTTCGTAGTGTCTTTTCTTTGTGCCTACGTGATTGACCGTCTCTGGCAGCTGGGCAAAGCTCCATAATGAATGGTACTGGCCTTGTCTCACGATCCATAGCTCGAGTGAGTCGTGTCTCCATTATGTGCTCTGTTCTGAGAATCTTAGTTTTTGTTTTTGCAAGGGCACACCTATAGTCTTCGTCTCCTTGAACTATCGCCTCGGACCACTTGGGTTCCCTCTAGGAAATGAAGCAGAAAAAAGTGGTCTGCTCAATCTCGGCCTGCATGACCAGCTGGTTGCTTTGAAATGGGTGCATGCCAACATCCATGCATTTGGCGGAGATCCGAAGAAGGTGAGTACCACTTGTGGTCGGTGGAGCTGTAGTTGATTATTCAATCCTGCGGATAGGTGACGGTATTTGGACATAGCGCCGGGTCTATGTCGGTGTCGCACCACTATCTGAATGATCTGTCTCCTTTGGCTCGTGCAGCAGTAAGCCTACAACTTCATGATCATCGTATGACGCCCAGGCGAATTTTCATTTCCATTTATCATAGATATTTCAGTCTGGTTTGGGGAGCTCTCTGCCGCTGTTCCCCGCATCCGGCCTTCAGTCGACGTGGCTCGAGTTCGCCAATGCGACTACTGCATGTGTATCTTCCCCATCTTTCTCGGAAAACAATACATTCGATTGCTTGCGTAGCGCGAACGTTACAGATATCGTCAATGCTCTGTCGGCCGTGTCCGATCACGAGTTCCCATTTACCCCAGTTTTGGATGGACCCAACGGGCTTATTCCCGACTACCCAACCAAACGCGTTGCGAGCGGTGCTGGTGGCAAGCTTCCATTCTTGTCCGGCACTGTTCTCGACGAGGGTATGTCGTCCGTGGTTAGTCTGCAGGCTATCGCTGACTCGGACCTATGCTTTGTGCAGGCACATCATTCACGCCGCAAACCTTGGTGGGCGTAAATGGGGCAAAGGCCTTTGGCGTCTCGCTTTTCACCCCGTCACCGGCGGGAGCTAGTGCATTGCAGAAAGCCGTCAACGACACAATAGCCCAATACCCCAATGATCCTGCCGACGGCTGTCCTTATTTCACAGGTAACGACACCTTCGGGCTCGATCCCGAGTACAAACGCACCGCAGCTTTCGGTGCGTCCTTGTCTCGTGATACGTCGTTCATCGTCTCACATTCACAGTAACCGATCTCGGTTTCCTTTCATTGCGTCGGTGGTACGCACGGGCTGCTGCTGCGAGGGGTGCGGTGGTGCATAGCTACATGTTCACGGACCCACAGCCCGAAAATCCACCGCAGATCGGAAGTGCGTGAGCCTGCATCGACTGAGTGAAACAGGATCTAATCACCTCCCACATGCAGTCACCCACGCTAGCGAACTCCCGTACGTCTTTGGAGGAATACCGGCCGGCAACCCTGGTGCGCCCCAGCTGAGTGAGCAGATGATGGACTACTGGATTTCGTTCGCGACGTCTCTGGACCCAAACGATGGGAAAGGATCGAAACGTGCGCCCTTCGTCTCGCACCCTCGAGCTGTGTCCTTATGTCATTCTGCAGGACCAAAATGGGAACCTTTTACCCCATCTCAAGAGGTGCACCATCTATAGTTCCTTGTCATTTCGCCCTGTGCTTATTTCGATGTTTGTGACAGCATGTCTTGCAATTCCATCATGCGAACGTCACGATGATTCCGGACGAGTTCCATATATCGCAGACGGAGTTCAACAACAAAAATCACTTCGTTTTCTCCCAATAGCGCGATCTGTATTCTGTAGCTGTTGCTCCTAACGTCTGCCATCACTCTTTGCATCCATTGTTAGTTGAAATATCAATTCTTCGTCCGAGACGTGCATCATGTCACGGGCCTTCGCAGCCTGCACTCAGGCCGTCACAGATTTAAAACAACGCACAGCTGTATTGGTCTAATATACAATGATGGATGGGAGGTGTATGGATGCAATGCAGAGTACTCAAGAACCAAATGGTACAAACGACGAAAGAAAGAGAACACAACAATAAAATGATGTCAACCGTGAGTATAGTGTCCTTGAACGGAGCGAAGAATCAATCCTCTTCCTCTGATTCAGCTGACGAAGAAGCAATAAAACGGATTGAGGGTAACGTAAGCTTGAAGCATGTTGCATTGTACAAGTAAAGATGGGAATTAGATGCATAAGGGGCATCGCTGATGTATGGATTTTATTGCAGAAGGGGTAGCCTTAACGGTATTTGCGGACGAGGACTTCGAGCTCGGCGACGACCTCGGACATGGTTGGTCTGTCTTGATGTTCCTGCGCCCACATTCGTTCCATGAGATCGACGATCTCTGGGCACCATTGTTTTCGCAGTCCGGATACACTAGGTCTGATCAAACGAGTGGGTGAGGTCGTGCTCCTGGCGTACTGTATAGATGCCGACATACCGTTGGCGTTTTGCACCTACGAGTTCATAGATGGCGTGTTCGTTCATACCCTACATCGAGCCCGTCAGACACGAGGCAGGGCATGTCATGTTCATGCGTACCTCCCAAGGATATTTCTTGTTCGGTAGATGCCATTGAAGCATTTCCCAGTACACCATGCCAGCGGCGAAGACGTCGACCTTGTGGTTGTACTTCGGATGGGCGTGCCACAACTCTGGAGCCTGCCAGTTTACTGTGCCGACCAAGCTTCGGACCATCGACCGGGTGGATTGCTTGACCTTCGCAAGACCGAAGTCTGCAATCTTTGCGACACCCTTCGAAGTGATGAGGATATTGGACGACTTGCAGTCCCTGTGTATGACGGATGGCTTCCGCATGTGGAGATACTCCAATCCGCGAGCAATATCGAGCATGATGGACAGCTGACAGGGGCAGGGGCACATCAGACACGATCGTTGAGACGAGAAAGAGGGACACGCACGACACGGTATAGCGATGGCGGTGGTACATTGCGGACATAATCGAAGAGATCACCGTTCGAGCACAGCTCGCTGACGATCATGACGGGTGTGACCCGCGTGTCCTCTGGTATGCTGACGCCAAGCTGTAGAGGCCCACCTACATGAGTGAAAGAACACTGCGACGATAAAATTAACACGTACGAAACGAACGATATTTGGATGGTTGAAGCCCCCAAGAAGCTTAAGCTCCTTGATGTCCACTGTTCACACGAGACACCATGAGTATGCAACGTGGTAAGGAATGGCCCCCTTCCGTGCGCAATGCAGGGGCTAAGGGGTACATACTTTCGCTCAACTGCCCCCTGAACTCCGCAATGGCCACCTTCCTCCCCTTGAACTTGCCGGTGAAGACATCCTTGAAACCACCGCTCCCAATCTTCTCGAGTTTGGTCAGCTTGTTCGGAGGAATCTCACGATCTTCAAGACCAAGGCTTTCCAAGTCAAGCTCGAGCTCCTCATCTCTCTGGCCGTTCGACATGGGCGGTGTCCTAGGCTCATCCTGATGAATGTGGTGAGAGCGCATAAGCACCGGTGGCGTGCGGCTCTTGCTCTTGCTGCCTTTCCGACGCGTTGTACGGGGTCTAGCAGTTGACGGAGGCCGAATAGTACCAGTTGAGGACGGCGAGGAGGCATCAGTCTGGCGGTCTCGCCATTGCAAGAGGGAGTCGGCTAATTGAGGCTTTGTGCCCTCAATGTCGAGGTCTCGAGATTCACACAGGCGGACGAGATCGTCACGGCGTAGACGGACCAGACTCTTGGCAGTCGCGATGGTCAAGTCAACTGAGGTATAGTCAGCATCGTATTCACAGTGGCAGAAGCCGTGCTGACCATCTTCCATTGCCTCAGGAATGAACTCGCCGTCCGCGCTCTCGTCAGATTCGGACTCTTCCTCTGTGGTAAGTTCGATGTCTTCTTCGACTGCCACATCCTGGTCCTCCTCGATTTCTTCGTCGCTTTCCTCCTGTATGTCCTCCTCGCCAACTACCTTCCCGCTTCTCAGCTTCCTTGGTTCCACCAGCGTCTCGTCGTCTTCCACATCATCCTGTATATCTCCATCCACCGTATCTTCCTCGTCGCCATCTTCAGCTCCTTCATCGACTTCCTCCTCTTCGTCCTCCTGCTCGTCATCCCCATCACTCGGAGGTGGTGAGAGCTGGTTGCGCCTGGGTCGCAATCGGCGCTTCAGCGGAGTACGCCTTACAGGAAAAGGTGGAGGTGTCGCGGAGGCTGTCGACATGAGCTCGTCAACCTCATCCTCGTCAGCGGCTTCTTGTACCTCTTCCTCCTCTTCCTCCTCGTCTTCCCTCAGAGACCCGACTCGGTCTTTAGCCTTCCGCCTGGGCGTACTGCGCAATGTTGGACTGGCGCTGTGTTCGTCGTGCGATGACCGCCCACGCTGCCTCCCCCTGGCCTCCTTCTCTCCTTGGCTCCGCAACCGCCTTGGACTGGGGGAGAGCACCGTCGCGTCTTCCTCGGATTCTGATAGCTGCGTTAATTCACTTTCTTCACCTTCTTCAAGAGTAGCGATCTGCACATCCTCGCTGAACTCGACTTGTTTCGCCTTGCCTTTGCTCCGCGTGGCGTGCGGTGAACCGGCCGTGCGAGTCGAATCGCCTGAGACCTGACGAGAGCGGAGGCGAGTCGCGGGAGGGGATGGAAGGGAGCTTGATGCAGCGACGGATGTTGTAGGTGATGATCGCGTCGACCCAGCTCGGCGTCTGTACGTCGATCAGAACAAGGCAAGACACAGAGCAACACCAACCGCGTACCGTGTGATAACAACGCCGCTGTCGCGAACAGGTGCGTGCGCCGGTGCAACAATGCGAGTGGTTCTCTTGGGGTAGCAATGAGCAGTAGGCGATGAAGGAGTCATCTGTCCCAAGGATAGGCTACGACCTTTCGGCAGTCGCCCGTTTGGCCTCCCCATGTCGTGCACGGTAACACGTCGCCTGAGGCCATTGTCGGCCGTCGCATAACGACCCCCAATATCGGTCTCCTCACCACCTGCATAGTTACCGTCATCGGAAGAGTATTCACTGGAGTTGCCGTCACGTCCTGGAGGCGAAGATGGAGGTAAGTCCGCGACATCGTCGCGCGCGGCAACGATCGCGTCTACAAGGTCCTGTTTTGTGAGTGTCTCTGCGTCCTCTGTCAGACCAGCAGACTGGTATAGGCTGATAAGCTCGTCTTTGCGAAGGCGAAGGAGTTGACGAGGTGGCGCTTCGTTGATCAGGTGATCTTCCGCTGCCACATTGAATCATACGTCAGTACGCGTGCAGAAGCAGCAGAAAAGCGGCCATAGACTCAAAGTACTCACAGGGATTGAGGTCATCCGCGTCATCGTCCGAATCATCCCAGCTTCGAGTATGGTAGTGGTTGCTAACGCGATCGTCGACATCCATCTCGCTCACCCCATCCTCGTCACTGGTCGCGCTACGCACCGACCCACGACGGCGCTTGTACCTGCCTCTGCTTGATGCGCGCGCCACGCGACCGTTCGCGCTGCCATGCGCATTCTCTGTGCCGCTCACGACGCGTTTCCGTTTCGCGCCGACCTGCACTGCTCCATGTTCTCCAGCATCACTTGACACTCGCATGCTCTCGCGATCTACCAATGCCAGACGCGACGGAAGGCGTCTCAGGTTGAACTGTAATGGTGCGAGCGCGGGGCGAGGGCTTTCCGTCTCAGAGTCGTCGTCGGAAGGCGGTAGTGACGCGTTTGAGGAGCGAGAACGCGTAGAGTTCGAGGGTTGACGAAGCTTGCGCACAATACTGCGCGCAAAGCCGCGAGCGAGTGAAGGCGGATGACGAAGTTTGTAGCGCCGTCGGGTCGAAGAGGAGGGAGAGGCGGCGGGTTGGAGTCTACTGTGCAGCGTGCGACGTTGAGCCATGCCAACGGGCGCGTAGGGTCGTCAATGGAGCTCGTCGGCTGCAACACTGATACGCCTGCTCGTCGAGGAGGGCTGTTGAGGATATCGTCGCCGTTCTTACCGTTCTTGCTGTCGTCGTCGTCGCCGCCGTCGATGTCGTCGATGTTCGACTCTCGGCTTTGTTTGGCGCCACAGGTCAAACAAAGATGGAACAAATAAACTCAAATATTTGGTTCCGTGACGTGACTATTATCACGTGAATTATTGTTACAGTCGCATTTCGTGTCGAAGATTCAGGACAAGTCGAGCGTTTCTTGCAAGTTTTCTGAGACTCAGCTCAATTAACAGTCGAGTTGACTCGGAAGGCCTAGCTTGAGGACGTGACGGAATGCTCTCGCCTTGCGCTATCCCATCGCTTTCAGTCCCCCTATCTTCATACGTAACTCATCAACACCGATGTCTCAGGTTTGTTTTCGCAGATTGCGGTCCGTGACCTTCGTGTTGTGAGAGATTATCACGATTCTATCGCGGACTCGAAATGGACAAAGTATCGTCGACAGGTGCGTAAAATATCACGATGCGCTCACCCTATACGTGTTTTCAGTGTTTCTGGAAAGGTTGACTCGTGTTTGATCAATAGTCCTGCCTTTGTTCTTAGCAGGACCGCACCCAGGAGCCACTGCAATCCAGGGCCCGCCTTGCCTCGCATCTCGTTGGTTTTAGCTTGGATCTCGCTATACCGAAGGACAATGCAGTTTCTTATCGTCGCGTTCACGCCTCTCGGAGCATCTCTCCCGGACGCTCTGGCTCAATGCACTGCGCGAAAGTGGCACTTTGCCAAGGGAGAACGGTCAGTCCTCTCGGTTAAGACCGCTTTACGTGCTCCTTTCATCCCAGGTCTATAAGGTCGCCGCGCTTTGAGTTGCTCGCACCTCGGCTCTCGCTGGACTCTTAACTTCCCCCCTTCCTAGTAGGTTACTACATTCCCGCCGTTCTCCGTCCCCTTCTTGTCCCATCCTTCGCTGCATTCTCTGTCTCCTCTGTCTCGTCACCTCCATAATCCCCAACCTTCCAAATTAAAATGCTTCTCAAGTTCTCTTCCTCCGATCTCCTCAACTCTCGGCTGCTCACCGCCGATACCCTCACCCCGATCTACACCATCTGCACGACTCGCTTCATCGGCAGCAGCCGCTACTCGCGCGGCGCTGTCCTCCGCCGGCGCACCGCCATCTACGACGCGCAGAAGCACGACCGTGCTCTCGCGGTCATCGAGTGGTCGGGCCGTGTGCCCTGCCGCATCCGCATCGGGACGGAGGAGCTGAGCGATGTGGAGGACCTGTTCGACGGGTGTAGCGGCGTCGATGCTCCGTTCGTACTCTCGCACTGCCTCTCCGTGTCGTACTGACACTCGCCGTCGGACTCTAGTCAGAAGACGGTGAGTGTTCCGGCGCGGTGCGGAGGGACTTGGACGGCGACGCGGGCCTGTCTCAAGGTCTGTTGCTTCTGTCGTTTCGGCAAATCAACTCGCTAACACTTCCTTTAGCTCGAGGATATGGAGTCGGGCATTCTGAAGAGCGCGTTCTTCCGAAACTCCATCTGCTTCAACGGCCGCTTCATTCCCGCGCCGCTTCCTGGCTTGGGCTCTGACCTCTTCGTTCTCAAATCGCAGAACGTTCTCGCTGAGGTTGAGATCATCGGTACGTCTCGCGCCTTCATCTTCGACCATTTATTAACCGGCTGTTACCTCAGCATCTTTCTTCATCATGGAGATCATCCGCCGCAACGTCTTCAACGTAGCGCCGCACGCATTCGACCGGCATCTCGGACCCTACCATCCCGCCTCCGAGTCAAAAATGCTCAAGCCGAAATCGAGGAAGGCGCTGGGCAAGCGCACGCGCTCGAGTTCCCTTAGCCTTGACTTCGCCGGGGTCGCCAAGAAGCTGAAGTTCAACAGCTTCTAGCCGCATTAGCACGCGCATGTGCGGCGGCAGGCAGCTTCGAGGGATCTTTTGTATTCTAATCTTACACATTCAGTTATTGGGTAACGGCTTTTATGAGGCTCTGGTCGCCCTGCCTGGGCAGTGTCACGGTAATATGGGTTTGTGTTTTGGTTGTACTTACTTTGCATATATCGGTTGTATCAGCTCATTTTTTGCCGTACACAAATCGGCATGTAGATAAATGGATAGCGCATACTGAGGGAGTTCAAGTCGGCAGGCTCAAAATACAACCATAAAATTCTCATATTGGTAGGTTCGTTTTCGATGCATGGCGAGGCTATTGTCTGAGACGTCATGTAAAGCGTGCCATTGCTAGGCGGCTTGGCATTGCGTTCAATCTCGCCAATCGCACTTACCTGCGCTAGACCTGCCATTGTCGTTCGAGTTCCGCCCCAAGCCACCATTCGTCCTGTAGTCGGCCTGTTGCGTATACCCAACGGTTATGCACGTCCTATTGTCAGAGAAAAAGATCCCCCGCCAGAATGATTACTAGGACCAGGCCAATCTATCGATTGCCTGGTTTAAAAAAAACTTCCCCCACGGACTTCAGCAGCCAACCGCACGGATGTTGCACGGAGGTATGTAACGCAATTCGCTCAAAAGTTTAAGCTAGTCACCCAATGTGATCAACAAATCCAGATTTCTTTTCTTAATTTAGAGCAGCATGGCGCAGCTGGTATAGCGCGCAGGGCCCATAACCCTGAGGTCCCTGGATCGAAACCAGGTGCTGCTACTAATAAGCCATAATGCGTGGAATTTTTTCTCTCAATTTTTCCACAACTACACAACATCTGTCGTACAACACACATTGAGTTTGATAGTCAGAAGGCTATCCATTGAGACCTCCATTAACTATATGCGTATACCCTCCAAAATTTCACAGCAGGGCCGGAAATTGCGGTCCATGCATGATATACAGCCATTTATCATCCGCGCTGTCACTGCCGGATCCAGCACCAATCCAGCAACGCTGGATACTGGTGAGGCAAAATGGATTTTATCCGGAGGCCATGCTCAAGGAAGTGTCGGGAGTGAGGCAGGCGCCAATTCGGTGTAAAATGGAGCCAGTTAACGCGCTGACGCTCCGCGAGAGACTGAGTACAGCATTGTCGCTTCCAAGTTTTGCATCCCCGCCATATGTTCAAAACGCGAAAGTGAACGAGAATAGTATATTATCATGCGCGCTGTCTGAGCGTAAATGCGACGAACCTACTGAGAACAGATGAGGGTTCGCTAGACCGGAGGCGGGATATGATACAGCGCTAGAATAGCTACAAGTTGAGCCGCTAGCGCCGGATGCGTGAAAAAGGCTTGCTGCGCGACTAGAGGCAAACCTACATTACTGTACAGTAATGGAGGTGTGTAAACGGAACGGAAGGAGTGCCCGGCTAACGCGACGATGTTGGTTCGGGGCGAAGCGGAAGACTTGAGAGAAGAGGTTCCTGACATCACTCGGGAGTGACGTGAAGTCCATGACATCACCACTCATAGACGCCCTGGCGGTGGTCCACAGTCGGACCCGTTAACTTTGATTCCACTCCATGTTCTCTTTCTGACACCGTCCATAACGACGAGCACGACGAACTCGACGACGTCTCGACATCTTGTTGTCGGTGGCCATGACGCCGACTGTATTGTCCAGACTCGCCCTCACAGGTTGTACGCGCCTGCCCACGCGTTTTCCTATCAATACCCGCTCTCCAGTCCTTGCTCGCGCATTCCCAAGTCCTTTTAACCGCCACCCCCCGCGTAGATTTCTGTCGACACCGCCGCCTCCACGACCTCCACTAAAGTCTGTCCTACGCACGGCCGTCCGCTATACCACATTCGCTGTCCTCTCTTCTGCTCTTGGTGTCACGCTTCTCATCGGTGGAATATTCTTACATGATGCATTCACGTATACAGACCGCCATGTCGACCGCGTTCCCGTATCACCGCTAGCCCTTGATCCCGAACGTGGTGGTCCCAAGAACCTTCCCATAGCCTGCGAGCTTGTTGGCGATATGGAGAATGAAGAGGCGGAAAAGGTGAAGGACAAGCCTCGCTTGGTCGTCATTGGTGGCGGATGGGGAGTGCGTACACCATACCCAGCATCCATGTAACAATATTGACCGCGTCTATCTTGTGTTTTCTTCGTGCCAAGGCTGTTGGCGTCATCGAACAGTTGCAAGCTGGAGATTATCATGTGACCGTTGTTTCTCCAGACACCTTCAATACTTTCACGCCTCTTTTGCCTTGTACGTTTTTTCTCACTAACTCTCAAGCGGTTCAGGTGCTGATGATGTTATGAATATCCCGGAACAGCCGCCGCTGTAGGCACGGTTTCTGTCCGCTCCCTCATCGAACCTCTCCGCAAAATTATAGCACGTCTTCATGGCCAGTTCATCAACGCGAAAGCTGTTGATATCGTCATGTCCGAACGCCTAGTCGAGCTTGAGGCCCACAATGCAGACGGCAGCAGCACGCGTTTTTATCTTCCGTGCGTGAAAGCCCGTCCTTGCACAGTGTTCCGTGTGTCCTCACCTTATCGTTTAGATATGATAAACTCGTGCTTGCTGTTGGGTCTGTTTCTAGCACACATGGCGTACCGGGCCTTGAAAACTGCTACCAGCTTAAGACTGTTGCGGATGCGCAGGCAATTCGTCGTCGTATCTTAGGTACATCTAACGCATCTACTGCTGGACTCAATGCTGATGTACGTATAGATAATTTCGAGATTGCGTCGCTCCCGACCACAGACCCCAAGGAACGCAAACGTTTACTTAGCTTTGTAATTTGCGGCGGCGGGCCGACTGGTGTGGAGACTGCTGCTGTAAGCTTGTTTGATATTCTGACAGGTCTTACCCTCAGACCGACTGTTGCGACAGGAAATTTACGATCTGTGCCAAGAAGACATCATTAACTATGTTGATAGCATTTCTGTCTTAGTTTGATTTTACCACTGACATGGGTTCGTTTTCAGTATCCGAAGTTATGTCGCGAAGAGGTCTCTATCCATGTCATACAGTCACGAGAACATATATTGAACACTGTATGTTGTTCTCCCATCTTGAATGCGACCCACTTTACAAATGATCACATTAGTATTCAGAAGCTATTTCGCGATATGCCGAAGATAAATTCAAGCGTGACGGGGTTTCTCTCATCACCTCTGCTCGGTGGGCATCTTCTGTTAGATTTCTCGTCAAGTACTGATTTTCGATTATAAATTTCACAAGGGTACACTCCGTCCATCCAGACCGCGTCTCGTTCACTATGAAGGACCCGGAAACTGGTGAAGTCATTATTCATGATATCCCGTCGAATTTTGTCCTTTGGTCAACTGGTATCGCCATGAACCCTTTCACTGCCCGCGTGAGTATAAGGTTGTTGGATCGGAAGCTCAGCGGCTCTGATGCGAAAATCTTAGGTATCAAGCCTGCTTCCCAATCAAGTGCACAAGAAAGCGATTGAAGTCGATGCACACCTTCGTGTGAAGGGCGCGCCTCTGGGTGAAGTCTATGCGATTGGGGATTGCGCGACGGTATGAGTTTCACCATTTTTTCTGCATCCTATCACCGACGGCCGTGCCATTCAGATCGAAACCTCCGTCGTTGCGCATCTCCTCGATCTCGTCGATGAGGCAGACCGCAACAAGGACGGCAGGATCGATTTTGAAGAGTGGGAGATCATGGGTATATTGGCTTGCGCGACACATTCTTCAGAGCAAGCTAACCTTAATGCCCGACTTACAGTGCAGCGCATCAAGGCAAAGATCCCCATGGCTGAGGGTCAGCTCCAGAAAGTCCGCGACCTCTTCGACCTGTACGACTCGGATTCGGACAATAGCCTCACGCTCAACGAGCTTGCAGTCCTCCTGCAAGAAATCGGTAACAAGATCACCGCCCTGCCCGCCGTACGCCTCTTATCCTTCTCCTCAAATTTCTTCTGACCACCCATTCACAGACCGCCCAAGTTGCCTCGCAACAGGGCAAATACCTCGGCAGGAAAATGCAGCGCCTCGCTTCACAGCGCTCCGTGCTCCGCGCCAATGAGGTCCCCGACCTCGATGAGGCCGTCTCGGGCCCGTTCCGCTACCTGCACCTCGGCTCGCTCGCGTACATCGGCAATGCGGCCGTGTTCGACCTCGGGCGCATGAGCTTTATGGGCGGGCTCGTCGCGATGTACGCGTGGCGCAGCGTGTACTGGAGCGAGCAGGTTAGCCTGCGGACGCGGGCGTTGCTGATGATCGATTGGATTGTGCGGTGCGTGATGTTGATTTTCTTTGATCACGGTGGGGCTGATTGGGTTTGTAGGGGCGTGTGGGGCAGAGACCTCTCCAGGTTGTGATGGAATTCTTTCAAGCCTGCCCAAACCTGGACGCTGGCGTACCGTAGAAGCAACATCACTAGCTATTTCGAGCTTTAATTCGGTTCTTGATTTATGTTAAAGATTCTCCCGTGCAAGATTCTCCCGTGCATTCCGTGCACAACATCCCACATCTCACCTTGCGCGGCCTGGATCTGCGGGATGCGTGGGATGCCCAAGCGGCGGACTAATGTCGCAATCGTATACATCGCTTTCCCGCTATTATCGGTGTTACCATGTAGTACACGATATACTCGACCATAATGGTAGATGTGCTGTTGGCGAATCAATCTCAGCGATGCCATCGACTGATTGTCACCAAGGAACTACTTTTTGAACAATGGATAGTATTACCTTGCTGTGTAGGGTTTTATGACACCATTTTCTGCCGTGCCGCTCACTGCTCCGTCCACTCAAACGACCCCACAATCGCCGTCCGGCCCGTAAATGACCCAGGACCTGGCGACAGCACCGTCAGCTTCCGCCCCGGCACATCGACGTTCGTCCTATACACACCAACATCAGTCAGCATCAAAACCACAATTACATAGGGAGGAAGGGCACGCACACGGCCAGGAAGCCAACGACTTGCAGATCGAGCACCTCCTCGTCGTAGCGCTCCGCCTCATCGGGGTGCGGCGGCGCGAGGAGCGCAAGCATCGCGTTGCGCAGGCCCGCGCCCGGCGCGCCGGGGTCGAGCTGCACGGGCTGCATCTCGGACACGGTGCGCGTCGCACCGATCGGCAGCGCGCTCGACGGCGCCATCGTCTCCTCGCCGACGCGGAAGATCGCGAGGTCGTCGAAGGCGATCACGGAGCTGCTCGGCGCGAGGTGCATGTCCATCGCCGCCTCGCCGCCTGCGGTTGCGCCGGGGTCCGCGCCGGGCGGGGGCGTGAGCGGCTGGCCGTACATGTAGGTGTGCAGCTGGTAGGTGTGTATGCGCTGGCGGTAGGGCACGTCCAGCTCGACGACCTAGGATCGGAGCTGAGGTCAGCTTGCGACGGGAGTGGGGAGGGAGAGGGCGTACGCCGCCAGATTTGGGGATCTTGACGACGTTAATGCGATTGCCGTATGTGCGCTGCATTTCGACGTTGAGCTTTTCGTGGCCGACGACGAGGATGACATTTACTGCGGTGGACGGGCCGAATGTGAGCGACGAGACAGGGGAAGATGCGCATGCGCTTACTTCGGAATGCATCGACGCATGCTTTGATGAGCATTTGTCGGTGATCCGCGCTCGTCGTGCTGCTCGAGGAGGCGAAGGTGGAAGGTGTATCCACGATGAGCCCCGCCGCACGGCCTACCAATGCATCATTTCATTCAGTCCTTCATGTGCACTGAAGGCGACGATCGCCACTCACCGACACCGGCAATTTCACCGCGCTCGCGGACTCCCTCACCCAGATTGCGTATCAGACGGTCCATGAGCAGCGGATTGCGCCGCGTCTCGGCATGCCCATACCAGTACACGAGTGGAAGAAGCGCGTTGGAAGTGAGCGTCGAGGGCGCAGATGTCGCTGCCGTGCCGAGCGGAGACGCGGGCGACGCAGTAGGCAACGGTGCCGCGATGGGCGTCGCAGTGAGCGTCCCCGGGATCGTATTTCCACCCTACGCAAAGTGCATCAGACACCACAAAGCAACACTCAAACCGTGAAAGACGCACTTCGCCGGGGTCGACGTTCACATACACGGGCGCCCAGTCCTGCGCGGCGCGCACGGCGTAGTTCGCGAGCGTCTTGCACACCGTCGTCTTGCCTGAGTTCTCCGGGCCGAGCACGAGCACGCGCGGCTCCTCGTCCTCGCTGAGCGGGCTCGCCGCCAGCGCCGTGCGCGCGCGCACGCGCATCGTCTCGAGCGCGAGGTGCACGTTCGCGTAGGCGGACATGGGTGTTTCCTCCGAGACGTACTCGGTCGAGGGCTGACCTATGACGTGCGGCGCGGATCGGTACGCGCAGTAGTGGGGAGAGGGGGGAGGGACGTATCTCAATGGTGCAGCCCTGCCATGTGTATACAGCCGCTTTGCACTCATATCCGAAGAGATATGTTCTGCCTTCCGCGAGCTCCGCGCCGAAGATTTCTGCATGACCGTGGACGAGCTAGACGCATTTTGGTTAGTTGTGAGCGGGATTTGTGAGGGGTTGGGGAAGACTCACCTTGATGGCGAGCGTGGTACCAGGGTCGAGCTCAAATCGGTACTCTGTCTCGGGTTCTAGGTCCCACTGCTTGGTGTTGGACGTTGACATGATGTAGACGCTGCAAGCTGTGGTATTTCGCCTACAGCAAACCTCTGCAGCGTGGTGAGAAAGTTCTCGCGGCTAGGCAACCAACAAACCGAAGTCTATACAAGCTCGAAGGGGGTGTCTGAAGAGCGCACAATGCACAACAAGCTGCAGGGGACAACTTGAAAACAACCAATTTTTAGAATGGGTGATGAGAAGACTTCCGCAATCGAGCTGCTCGAATACTCCGCCTGAGATCAGTTTCGTGATTAGCGAACTGAGAAGACGGGCACAGAAATCGCGAAATCTTGCAAGGAGGTTCTGTCAATGTCAGGCAAACCTCGACGTCAGGTGCTAGATGATCTCAGCGACCATCTGCCATTGCCAAGCGCTTGATGAAGCGTGGGTAAAACATACCATTAACAGGATGTAAGACCCCGGACACAGAATCTAAGATCTCAACATTTCTTGCCGCCGGTACACAATTCGTTCAAGTCGCTTTCGGTCAATGTCTTGCAACTTCTTCTGCTCGTGCAAACTAGTGCCTTAGCTCGAATTCCACTCTCGCCCTGATCTGCGATGCTGTCTTTTTGACTTGGAAAGTAGCCCATAGGCTTAGTATTCATGGAGAACATTCTAAGGGTAGCTTATCTGACGCAATGGTATGTATTATCAGGCACCGTATTGCAAACCAGCTCCGATCGCAAATAGATCTCAAATCTTTCCGTTCAACCGGGCTACCGTACTGCTACAGTAGATTTTTTCGTCTATAGGCGCAATAGTTATACCCTGAGCAGGAAAATCAGCAGCAGCGAGGTTCGGATGGATAGCAATCCACCGTCGAGGCCGGACGATGGAGAGAGAATATTTGTATCCGTGTGATGTTTCTGTCTGGCGGCGCGGCGTATTTGCCAAGCGTAGACCAGCCAATGGCAAACGTAAGGAAGTGAGTCGCATGGAGACAGATGGAGACCGGCAGATCCATTCTAAGCGGCACAATGCGAGCTTGAAATGATCTGCATTTGATGAAAAGCCCAGATGACTCCAAGTGAAGTACAAGATTCACAGAATGGACCACAGGGACACACCAGAGGCACCATATTGCCGCAGAAACCACCGTGACATGAAATCGCAAGCGCGAGTGTCCATGAAAGAGCACGACACGTCAAACAAACAAGTACTGAAAAAGTTCGTCAAGTACTCCTCAACGTCAACCCCAAGGGTTTGATGTGCAACAGCATCAGGGCATGGCTCTGATATCCAATTGTGCAGACCTCGCGCGCCAATCGCGCGCGAACGGGGACAGACGGAAATCGAGATCGAGCGCTCGCTAGGCTGGAAATCTGATTAGGTTTGATCGAGGACTGATCTGGACTGACGCATATTTCGGTCGCAGCCAACATGCACGTCTCCGTGTCAAGGCGGCGTTGTGATGGCAAACTGTTGGCAAACTGCACACAGTCAAGATCTGCAACAGATGTCACTCACAGATTCGCGGCGGCTCTCTGAGATACCGACTGGGGATATGCCAGTCGCCGGCCACCTTGCCTGCCCCGGATAGCGCAGAATCGGGCGATTCGTAGAATTCGAAGCACCGTACATCAGGAACCCATTCTTTTTGCCAACTTCCTGACACTCGGACCGGGTTCAGCTCATCATCTCCTGATTACTGTCAGAGAAGCGACAGTGATACCCGCATTAGTGTTATCGGTCGCCATTGCATCAGATCCAGTGGTATTCTCGAACACGTTCTCTTGCATCTCAGCCTCCCGGCCTATGCTATAAAGCACCGACGTGCTTCTGCGTGTTCCGTAGCCCTCGTCGTCGACGCCCCCACCCACGGACACGTCCTCACGCCCTTCCCTCGCAGATCATAGCCGGTGAGCGTACATCGTTGGTTTGCCATGCCGTCTTTGCAGAGCGATGCATCCGAGAAGGCAAAGGGCTCGGGCGTGGATGTCGCGCTGGGGTCTGATGAGAAGCACGTACCCGTGCTCGACAACGACACAGTGGACGCCGCCGCCGTGCTCGTTGCAACTGCCGGTGCCGGGGTGGAGGGGACCATTGACCCAGAAGAGGCTGTTCGGCTTCGGTGCGTCAATTTCTCCCAACGCAGATCAACTCCACGCGACGTCTAGGCCTTATGTACTAGTGCTGACCCTGACTACAGGCGCAAGATCGACTGGCACTTGATGCCGCTTATGTGCAGTGCGTAGCTTTCCCCTTCGCATGCCTTGCGCGCTCGCTCATGTCATTCCATCCCCATGCAGTATTATACTTGTGCGTATACTTCGGACTCGGGCTTCCGACAACTGTTCTCATCATTAAGTTCTCGCTCCGCAATGTGCGATCCAAATTCATCCTTCACCGTCATCTAATGCTCCTGCAAATGGAAACCCGTTTGCTCTGGCGGAACATACCGCGTGATGCAGAATGACATTCGCGGATAAGACTACGCTTGGGCAGAGTGCCGTACTGGGGATCAGGTGGGCGATTCATTTCGAGGCATATGTCATTTTTTTCGTGCTGGCTGACAACCAAACAGGCAAGGTGCACACCTGAATCAGAACCAGTTCAACTGGCTTGGAGCGGTGTTTTACCTCGCATACCTCGCCTTTCAGTATCCGCAAAATCTCGCCCTGCAGCATTTCCCCATCGCAAAATGGATCAGGTTTGTCCTATCCTGTTCACATCGTATGCCTTTTTGAATCTTGATATGCGTGCAGTATCAATGTCCTTGTCTGGGCAATCGCGCTGCTTTGCCACGGCGCGTGCCATTCATTCGGCGCGCTCTTTGCCGTGCGATTTATTATGGGGGTTTGTGAGGGCGCGATCACTCCCGGATTTTTACTTGTGACATCTATGTTTTACACGAGAGCGGAACAAACAAGGAGAGTTGGTTATTGGTGTACGTATTTTGTTTTGTCTGCACTGACATCTGCAGCCAATGACTGATGCCGTATTACATTGACAGATCTCATGAACGGCGTCGCGATCATCTTCCTCGGATTTCTTGGCTTTGGTGTCTTGCACATCCATACCGGGGGTTTCCTGCCCTGGCAATGGTGCGCATCCCTGCCTCTCCTCATCTTCTGTTTCCCACAACTTCATCTGCAGGCTCACGACTATTACGGGCCTTCTTACCCTCGTCGTTACTATCCTTTTCTGGTTCTTCTTCCCCGACTCGGTCACGACTGCGTGGTTCCTCACCCCCAAAGAGCGTGTGGCCGCCGTACAGCGGATCAGGGTCAACCAGGCGGGCACAGAGAACAAAGTCTGGAAACGTGAGCAGTTCATCGAAACACTCACGGATCCAAAGACATGGGTGTTTGCCGTGTTTGCCGCCGTGACGAATCTCCTCAACTCGGTAAGCTCATTTACCCAGAAGTACGGCGGATGCTGATAAACGTTCATGTGTTACAGCTCACGAACCAACGGCAGCTCATCGTAAACGAGTTTGGCTTCAACGTAATCAACACGACGTTGATTGGCTGCGTTGACGGGCTTGTCGAAAGTGCGAAGTCTTTTACTGCTTTTCTGAAACAGTCACTGACACCGCATGCGCGTGCCTAATTTAGTCGCCGTGATCTTTATTGCGGTAACCCTTGCCTCTGTATGGCCCAACGGCCGCATATACGCCGCGGTTCTCTGCTTCGTTCCCGCGCTCGTAGGCACCATCCTCGTTTCCACGCTCGCGTTCCATATCAAGGGCGGATTACTGGTTTCATACTGGCTCTCAAGTGCGTAGCTCCGATGCCATATGCGCTATGCGTCAAAGCTAATATTTTGGCAGTCTTCAGCTTCCCACCGTTCACGATCTTCCTGTCATGGGTGGGAATGGTGACCGCGGGACATACAAAGCGTGAGTTTCTCACTTGTTTCTGCAGCATGTGGACCTTGCTTACATGGGTTTGAAGGAACGACCACGAATGCGATCGTGCTCGCAGCATATGGTCTTGGAAACGCTGTTGGGCCATTCATGTGGAAAGCCAGATATTCTCCTCGGTAAGTCCGCTCTCCCACCTTCTCAAAGCGTCGACTTATTGTTGTATTCACCAGTAACCACGTACCCTGGGGCATCTTCTCGGGTGTCTGCGTCGCATCCGCCCTCCTCCTGCTCCTCGCGCGCTGGATGCTGGCACGGGAGAACAAACGGCGCGATCGCGAGGCCCAGTCGAAGACTTCAGAGAAAGGTGATGCGTATGATGCGGTGTATATTATGGGATTGGATGCGGACGGACGGAAAGTGGAGACACATGTCGATCGAGTGCGTCTTTTTCTCTCTTCATGTCTATAAGTTTGGACCCAGTGCTGACTTCTGGTGCAGGCATTCTTGGACCTCACGGATATCCAGAATCATGAATTTAGATACCCACTCTGATTGGGTCGCATTTGCAAGAGGACGGAAGCATTAGGAATTTCTGAGAGTATATCCTTAAATTAATCTAGCTGGTGGCGAAGCCGAGTATTTCATATTTAGCTTTTGTGACATTCACTCCAGACTCAACAGTCATAGCGTCATACCATGTGATTTTGATTTTCATTCCCAAGTCCGATGAGTTCTCGCCCATGCACGCACATAGAGGTTCGGGGTGGCATGATAGGTTTATGGACAATAATTAACAATATATACACGCGGTCGGGTGACTGGTATAGGCAGAGCAGTGGCTGATATCGGGGAGCAGCACCCTCAGTCTGAGGATTCTGGTAGTTCTGATTCGGCAGCGCCCACGATGCACCCACAGACTTCATCTTCGCTGTATGCACCATCGTGAGCTTGGCCACTGCACGATTGCGCGCGACAGGCACGGCGCTCATGTCGCTTCCGGTATCTGTAGGTATGAGGATTCTTCATGCACGATTGATACGTGTTCCGGGCGGCGAATGCGTCCTTGACAAGGTGTTCTGCACCCCAGCTGTTGCGGCAGCGACGCAGTACAGGACAATCCTCCTCAATCTGAGATATAACAGTGAGGTTTCGCAGTGCAAGGTCTTCGAAAGGGCAGAGCGCACAGCAGCATATGTTTCTGTGATTTTCCGATGATTTTGTCCTTTGTACCCAAGATTCGGGTCAAAGTCGCCACAGTTCATGTGATGTCTGACTGAGGCCTAAAAAGATTCAAAAAGAAACATCAGGCTTATGGCGGACAGACAACTACTCACTCGTATCTCATTCCACTCGTCATCATGCGCATCCCCAGCAAGATGTAATAGCTCCCGCAGCTCATGAATAGTGATCTTCGACAAGCTCGATGGCCGAGCGAGCGAGTCAAAGTCGGGAACGTCCTCTTCTGCTTTAGCAGAAGCTGCGCGGACTTTGCTCAGTTTCTCTCGGGCAGCGTCCCGTTCAGCTCGCGTCTGAATGATTTGTTCTGGATAACGGGTAGAGCTTATCAACAAGAGAAGACAAACTGATATCACTGGAAACACGGACTTTTGATATGGCGAACCTCCTCGCTATCGTCGGCTCGCTCTACAAGCGCGGCGTCCTCGGCTGTGTGTGCACGGGCAGACCTGCGCCTTTTCTTTGCCTCCTTGTACGCCTTCTTGGCAAGATCATACGCTTTCTTTGCGAGCTCGCGCGCCTCTGTATCTTTCTTCGCTTGCGCGACTTTTCTAGCATTGTGCCTTGAACGTTTGTCCCCAGGCGCTGGGCCAGAGGCACCACTGCCCCTCGGACTAGAAAGAGCAGAAGGTGTCATATGCTAGATAGCGTGAAGATGGAAGGCGTGGATGAAAAATGCGTGATGAAGACAAAGTAGAACGCACGTCGTCGCATTTTCTGAGTTTTCCAGTCGCTACCCTGCAGTGGGGTAGTGGTGCCTACCGGAAAAGGACGATATGATATCATCCAGCTTCCTGCGAATGCGCACGACGAAACAGTCTGCGATACAATACCACAACCTACTGTACTCGGCAACCGCAAGTGACTACGCCGCTTCACTTCTTCGTTTAGTCAAAAGCTGTAATCCCCGACAGAGCGATCAATATCCTGCACTTACCGAGATATAAATCTGAGCACATCTGTTTGAACGTGAATTGACTTTGGTGCTGAAGCAGTAAACTGCCGTTTCATACCACCATGGCTACGCAGTATGTACAGTGCCCGCATTTAGTGACGAAGATCAGGTGGTTGAAGCTTGAAGTGAGTCCCGGGCAGATACCGTCCGCCGAGCGAACTCTTCCCTGCCATCAGCAAAAACGTGAGGAGTAGGTATTCCCTTGCGGAGATTGTATTCCGCCGCCCGGCACGGCGAGCCATTGCAGAGGAATACAGACGAATGTAACGAGATTAGATAACCCTTACAAGGGAATTGTAATCTACCGCCGGGCGGCGACTGCTGGGTAAAGCACTTACACAGTGCCCCGCACCTCATGTATGCATCTATATTGGCCTTGGAAGACGTCAACAGGTTCGTTATTCCTTGCCGATCTCCTCGTACTGATCCTCTCATTCAGCGACGAGGCCGTTTCCGCCGGCCCTAAACTATGCCATTCAAGTACCTCTCGGTGCGTCGGGTCTGAGTTCTCGAAATTTCACCCTCTTTTCACTCTTACTGACTACTTGTGCTATCCGATCTCGCTCTGCCTGCCGGTCCAACTAGGTTCTCCGCAGGTAACTTACAGGATCTCTATGCTGGTAGTTCTCAGCCCTTGCGTCATGGTCGCGATCTGGGTCATCTAGGCAATCCGCGCGGTGCTCCTCAAGCATGCGAGTCTGAGTCGAAGCACGACGGTTGGTGAGCGCTGCATGTTGTGCGACGCCGACGTGCGGCTCCGTGATCTAGTGGCCCGGAAATCATGCTCGATGGGACTGCCGATCCGGCCTGCACGCGGTCAGCAATGCCTACAGTCAGCACAGTGTTTGATAGTGGGCATTACCTGAATCTCGCTCAGCGAGAACATATATCTCCATGGAGCATAGACATGTACATAATGTATTTTAGCTACAATAACTGACTCTAATATCCTTTCAAATAAATTCAGAATTTTATCGAATTAGCAGTATAGAAAGAAGCAATAAACTGAAAATTGAGAATATAATATCGTGACCAGAATAATCACGCTGGGCCCGGGGATAGGACAAGCGCGCCAGACCAACCAACTTTGGGAGCTTTTCTGATGGATTGTGAGCCAATCCCGTTACTATAGGATCGTTATATACCTGGGCGACGAATGCTACAGAGCTCGGCGTTATGTGAGCTTTGCGCGCTTTGCATTGCTCTGCAATGCATTCCATTCTGGACACTTTTTCGCTGATGGCCGGCGGCTTGATCCAAGTACGTGCTTTCCTTTTTTGTACCGGTTCTTCCGTTGTGGTCGCTTAAATAATGCCTCCGACGCTGTTCCTGGCGTCGAGCGCTGAAACTTCTACACCCGACCTCGCCGTCGCCGCCGCCGCCGATGAAATCTTCAGCTACATAAATCTTCAACTTCTCGCACCCAGTACTCCACTTTGATTTAACCCGATCGCATTTGTTATGATTCGCGCTTGTTGCACAAATTTGAGTTTGGGTATGTAACAGGTTGCATGCAATAAACGACGACTGGGAGCCCAGTGGGCCAGTCGGCACTGTGCTGCACTGCACATTGCAAGACTGATATACATGCTCTGATGCCTAGCCAACTGCTCACACCGTCACCCAGGTCTGCAGGGAATGTGGAAGTCGTAGCAACTTCAAGGTGTACCTCGCCACCAACTCGCCACGACGCTCGCTCTAGCTCGCTGGTCGCTTTCCTGGTCCGGATCGCGCCCCGGTTCCGGCATCCAGCGTCAGATAAGTCGTCTTCGAAGTGCCGAGCGGCTAATTACAAAGTACTCATACACGTATCGGTAGAAAAGTCGCACAGAGCGATGTACGAGTTATCGCCCCATCAGATATAGACGTTCATGCATGGGCGCCCTACCATGTCGGGCTTCCAGCCCTGTGCTATAAACATCGGCGAGGTACTGTGTCTCGTGCAGTTTTCTCTTCGACGAGACGTTTACACTCGAGACGACTCAGACACGGCCTGTCGTCATCAGACAACGCACGATATCTACTCGTCATGCCGTTACCGCACAACAGCGGCGATGTATCTGAGAAGGCCAAGGACTCAAGTTCAGATGAAAGACACATATACATGCTCGACAAGAGCATGGTAGATGCAGCCGCGGTGCTCGTCGCGACTGCAACCGCGGAAGTAGAGCGGTCTATCGAGCCAGAGGAGGCTGCGCGACTTCGGTGCGACGCGTTCTTCTATCGGCAATTCGCCCTCCGTTTTTGTTGAGTATCGCCGTGCTACATGTGCTGATTGTTACTCCGACTACAGGCGCAAGATCGACTGGCACCTGATGCCGCTTATGTGCAGTATGTCTCTGCGCTTTCTCCGCTTTGGGCACGTGCTCATCTTCATATGCCCATGTAGTACTCTACTTGTGCGTATCCCTCCATTGCTCGCGGAATACAAGTAGCCGATCTAAATCTACATCGCTCTATCTTTGATATCTGTCGCTCGCCCATCCATTCATTGTCTCCGCTCACCTTTATACCCCGACAATGGCGATACAACTGCCCTGGCGTGTTTTGTTGTATGACACAGAATGACCTTCGCGGACAAGATAACACTGGGTCAAAGCGCCGTGCTTGGGATTAAGTGCGTGATCTAACTCTACCTTCTATCACTTCTGATGATCACAAAGGCAAGGCGCGCACATCAACCAGAATCAGTTCAATTGGCTCGGGACGATCTTCTACCTTTCATACCTTGCCTTTCAATATCCACAGAACATTGCCCTTCAACGCCTTCCTATCGGGAAATGGATCAGGTGCGTTCTGTCATCCGTGCGCCCCATATAGTCTAGCCGACTATATACGCCCAGTATCAATGTCCTCGTGTGGGCGATCGCGCTGCTTTGTCACGGCGCGAGTCATTCATTCGGGGCACTGTTTGCGGTGCGATTTATTATGGGTATATGCGAGGGCGCGATAACGCCCGGTTTCTTGCTTGTCACGGCGATGTTTTACACGAGAGCAGAGCAGATAAGGAGGGTCGGATATTGGTGTACGTGTTCTTTGTGCTGTTACAATTTGTCTAGAATGAATACCTGATGATATGACCTGTTGCCAGACCTCATGAACGGCGTCGCAATCATCGTCCTCGGTTTCCTCGCCTTCGGTGTCTTGCATATCCATACCGGAGGTTTCATGCCCTGGCAATGGTACGCACGCCCACCGCTTTCGCCTTCCTTCACCTTTCATTACTCATAAATTACTCACAACCTTGCCTGCAGGCTTACCACAGTCACGGGCGTCATGACCCTTATCGTGGGTGTCCTTTTCTGGTTTCTGTTCCCTGACTCGGTCATCACGGCGCAATTCCTCACCCCTGAGGAGCGCGTGGCCGCGGTACAGCGCATCAAGATTAACCAGACGGGGGTGGAGAATAAACTCTGGAAACGGGACCAATTCATCGAAACGCTCAAGGACCCGAAGACATGGGTGTTCGCTATATTCTCAGCTGTGACGAACCTTACCATGTCGGTGCGTGCGTCCTCGGTGATGGATGCCCTGCCTCGACGTTGATGAATGCCCATATATAGCTCCAGAACCAGCGCCAGATTATTGTCAATGGATTCGGGTTCAACGTGATCAACACGACGCTCATCGGCTGCGTCGACGGGCTCGTCGAAAGTGAGATATATTGCTGCTTCCGTCGCCCTGGACCAAATATTGAATGCGTGTGCACCGTGTAGTCGCTGCGATTTTCATTGCGGTAACTCTCGCTGCCGTCTGGCCCAATGGCCGCATATACACCGCAGTGCTATGCTTCATACCCTCTCTGGTGGGCAGCATCCTGGTTTCCACGCTTGCGTCCCACGTCAAGGGCGGGCTGCTTGTTTCCTACTGGCTTTCGAGTACGTATTTCCCCGGCAGTGCAACATGCCCAGAAAACTACTTCCTGATATCTCAAAACAGTCATTGGATTTACCCCCTTCGTGATTTTCTTGTCGTGGATGGAGATGGTCACTGCGGGGCATACAAAGCGTGAGAAAACTGCCTTGCTTCTCTGCGAGATAAATTTATCTTACGTCGAATGGGCCTGAAGGCATAACCACGAATGCGATCGTTTTGACAGCGTATGGCCTCGGAAGCGCCGTTGGCCCATTCATGTGGAAAGCACAATATTCCCCTCGGTAAGTACACCCCTTCCGTCTTTCTTAAACTGCGAGTTAATTGTTTCATCTGCCAGTAACCACGTACCCTGGGGCATCTTCTCAGGCGCCTACGTTGTCTCTGCTCTCCTACTGCTCCTCGCGCGCTGGATGCTAGCACGCGAGAATGCACGACGCGATCGCGAGGCTGAAGAAAACGGATTGGCCAGGAGCGATGCATACGATGAGGTGTATATTGAGGGATTGGATGCCGACGGGCGGAAAATGAAGACACATGTTGATCGGGTATGTCATGTTCAGTTTCTGCCTCTCGTTTTGGATTTGAGGCTGATCCGCGGTGCAGGCATTTTTGGACCTCACGGATATCCAGAACCGCGAGTTTCGGTATCCGCTTTAGAGGATTCGTCTTCCAAACGCATAGTCGATCCCTAGCTAATCCTAAACTTTCACGAATTTTCATGGACACGTAGCCATCGTGCTATCATACTCACGCTCTCGCTTATCTGCCAAAGTCACGGATCAGCCGAGGAGGGCGCACTTCTTGAGTAAACAATATCAAGGACGCACCAAGTCAGCATGCATCAATATCTTCTCGCTCCTCACGATCGCACGTAGAGCGTCGTCTCCTCACAGGCACCCGCAGACACCGGTATTCTTCTCTCGACTTGTGCGTCTGTGTGTATCAATTTGAATGTATTCTATATATCACGTCCGAGTCGGAGTTTTGACGCTCGGGAAGAAGAGAAGGTGCGTCTTGTGGTTGGTCAATTCCCTCGGTATGTCGAGAGGCGTGGGTGCGAGGAAGGTGAAGTTGAGATGCTCATCAGCACATGCTTGTTTGCTTGTCTTGGTATCAGCAGATGAGACATGATTTCTCGTACTTGAGATGATAGTTTTATGGGGGCGTATCGTGTGTTATTAATATACGGGTGCGCATCTCTACCCTCAACTTTCTGCCGTGAAGACTAACAAGATGTCCTCCACAGTCTACGATGACGCATCGAAGAAGGCGGAATGCTTTCCCAACCCCAGCGCCGTCTTGAAAGTGGACAAGCGTTCCGTTGATATCGCCGCACTGTTCCTGCAGGATTTCGACGGCACCGACGATGTGGAATTAAATGCTGAAGAAGCAGAGAGACTGAGGTGCGTGGCTCTGTATTTGTGATCGTGAGGGCAGTTTTCAATGCGTCTTGTCAGGAGGACGATCGATTGGCATTTGATGCCGCTCATGTGCAGTGCGTGTCCTGTTGTATCAATGGGTTACGACGCATGGAGTGAAAGGTCTGACCTGTCCGGACACCAGTTCTCTACCTGTAAGTCATCAACATATCCTTTACACTGCCAATTCCTTGATGTGAGAGTTCAGAGTGACCTTCGCTGACAAGACGACCCTTGGCCAGAGTGCAGTCCTCGGCATCCAGTGCGTCTGCGTCGAGTAGACGCCCTTTCACGCTCAAAGCCTGAAATACAGACAGAGTTCCCACCTCGACCAGACACAATTTAATTGGCTCGGCACGGTGTTCTACGTCGCGTATCTCGCATTCCAGTACCCACAAGGCTGGGCACTGCAGCACTTTCCTGCGGCGAAGTGGATGTGGTGTGTGTCCTTCCTCTCTTCTGAGGAACAAGACTGAAAGTACGCCCAGTGCGAATATAGTCATCTGGGCGATCGCACTTCTGTGCCACGCTGCATGCCGCTCATTTGGCGCGCTTCTCGTCGTGCGTATAATCATGGGCGTTTGCGAAGGTGCGATCGCGCCTTTGCTTGTCACGGGCATGTTCTACACGAGGGCCGAGCAGGTGAAGAGGGTCGGATATTGGTGTGCGCTTTCCTCTTTCCATGTCACGGCAGTGCTGATGAAACGGACCATAGGCTCAATGAATGGCGTCGCGGCGGTGCTGCTTGGATTACTGGGCTTCGGCGTCCTTCATATCCGTACCGGTAGTTTCGAGCCATGGCAATGGTGTGTCTTTGACCTTCCCGTATCTTACACAATTAGACACGGGTAGTTTACTGTCACTCCAGGCTCACAACGATTACGGGCGTGCTCACCCTCTTCGTCGTACTTGCATTCTGGATCTACTTTCCCGATTCTCCGACTACTGCGTGGTGTGGAAGCGAGAGCAGTGCGTACCAATGCTGCCCTGTGATCTAGAACTAGGTCTTATGCTGATGATGAATGTAGGTTTGTGGAGACACTCACAGATCGAAAGACATGGTTATTTGCTCTGTTTGCAGTCGTCACGCAGTTGCTGAACTCGGTGTGCCTATATGGGCATGTTGCAATGAAGGATGTCTATTAACGTTTTTGCATGCGTATAGCTCACAAATCAACGCCAAATTATTGTAAATCAGTTTGGGTTCAACGTTATCGACACAACGCTCATCGGGTGTGTGGACGGCGTCGTTCAAGGTATTTAACTTTGTTTTTCTCGAAATCAAGATTCTGACAAAAAAAAAATAGTATTGGTTCTTCTCACCTCCGTCACTGTCGTGAGCATCTGGGAAAATGGACGCATATACGTCGCCGTTCTGTGCTTTGTCCCAGGAATTTTAGGTTCGATCCTCGTGTCGGCGCTGCCCTTTCATAACAAGGGTGGATTGCTGGTGTCTTATTGGCTTTCCAGTTCGTCCTCATACCTGTTGAGCTACGTATAACCATCTGTCTAATCTATGCGTGACCCACAGTCTGCTTATTCCCACCGTATACCATATTTCTGTCATGGGTTGGTATGGTCACTGCCGGGTATACCAAACGTAAGCTACGCATTCCAACAGCCCATCCCGTCGAGCACTTATAGGACAATTCTTAGGGACCACAACGAATGCCATCGTCCTCGCTAGCGTTGGTTTAGGAAATTCCGTCGGGCCCTTCATGTGGAGAGCTCAATATCAGCCTCGGTACTTCGTTTCAATCTCCTTGCCCGATTAGCTGAAGTCCACGCAGGAACCGCGTACCCTGGGGTATCTTCTCCGGCGCAGGCCTCGCCTCCGCTATACTCTTGCTCCTCGCGCGTCGGATGCTGGCGCGTGAGAACAGTCGGCGGGATCGAGAGCAAGAGACGGACGCGTGGGACGAGGTGTACATGGAGAAAATAGATGCGGATGGGAAGCTGCGGCGACAACACGTGGACAGGGTCCGTGGGTTTCTTCCTGCGCTCGATGGTTCGGTTGAGCTATTTCTGCCAGGCATTTCTGGACCTCACCGATGTACAGAACAAGGAGTTCAGGTACCCGCTGTGATGAGCACATTTGGGAATGCGCGCTGGCGTTTCTTGGGGGATTTACCCAAAAGCATCAGAGTTTCTGATGTGTTCAAAGACGAAGATGTTCCATTATTTGTATGTCTGTTTACGCATCTACGTTGTCATTCAGGGACCCATCTACCTGAGAGAGCTCCCAAGACACCCATGGTAGAGCAGCGAAAGTCGCTCGATGACGAAGATAGCCTTCGCACGTTCGACCGTCAAAGGGTTGACCCAGTATAGATGATACATGCCTATCTCATGAGCGCTACTATGCCATGTTCCGAAGTCCATCCGAGGTATTCTGAGAATACATCACTACAGAAACGACGACACCTTGACCGGCTTCCGCACAGCCGCCGAATTGCCTTCATTATATTTGTACGAGACTTTGTACGCCTTTTCTGGCTGCTTGCGGGCCGCCACGGAGTTGGGTTTCGTGCCAGTGGTCGGAGCCTTAGGAACGATGGGACGTCCAAAGAAGTCTACCGCAGGCTATAATTATGCCAATCGGAAGATGTGAGCTGATGGAAAGGGTATGACAAAAAATAGCACGTACTCTGTCCGCGATATCTACTAATTTTGCTTTCTTGCGTGGGTGCTGCTCATCGGGGCCGGCGCGCCCCAGTGTACCTTCGCCGTCTGGTTCGATGCCATCTCTCTCAACTGCATCCGCATCGTCTTCTACAGGTCTATGAGAGAATCTGTTAGTCCTGCTGATACACCCTTGCGAAACAGATCAATAGCAGGATCTAGGTTGTGCGCCGACGTACCTTTGTGCGAAGAACGATGGCCTGCTTGCCTTGCTCCGCTCGACTGCCTCGGCCTGGCGGGTGATCAATTGGGCATCGATCTGTGGGAAAAGTTGTTTCAGGGATGGTTGCAAAGATAGAAACACGTTTGTAGAAATGTCGTGAAGACACATACCTCCGCCGCAACGAGATGCCGGACAGCGTAGCGTGATACAGCAATATCCGTGGCTCGCTTCCCATCGTAAGTGACAAATACGTCGATGGGTCTGTGAGTGCACAACGCATTGTTAAACCATGATACTATGCAATAATGGACTGGACTTACGGATCGAGTCTGTACATGAGCTGGCCATCTTCCGCCTTTTCTTGGACAAAGCGCAGCTCCAACGATACCATAATATTCACAAGTCTCGATAAAATGGCTTTCTCCTCCGGCCGGATAACTTGGCTGTTCACCTACAGGATCTCTCATCAGTAATTTATCCTAGGGACTGAGAAGAAATCTTACGGGACGCAGAGGAGGGGATATGATTCTGTTAAGATACGGCGCAAATTCTAGATGCAGAATCTGCTCGCTGACAAGGTCGCGGTAATGCCCTGTTCTGCTCCCGTTCCCAGTTCGAACAGCATGCGCGAGCGACTTGTATATCTCTTCGTTTGCTTTCGTCTTCACATAAGTCTGTGATCCCATGTTAGCAATAATTCGGGGAGTCAGATGCAGAATGGCGAACCTCCCAGTCCGCCTTGGGTCGCTCCACCCGCTCGCCACCACGTTCCTGGAATAGCGGATAGAAGGGCACAAGCGTATAGGACAGATACGGCATCAGTGCGTAGTCTTGTTCGGAACGCATCCTGTTCGAGAGCAGATCGTAGGACACGAGGCATTCATTCGCCTTGAGATATCTTGCGAAGGTACCATCGTGCTGATGTGTCTTCGCGTAGTGTTCAAAACAACCTGGATACGCCCCGAATTAGAGGGGGTTGAAGAATGTCCTCCAGCGATGCATGAAAGGCTCTTACCAGTAGCTATGCGGTCCAAGGCGCCGCTGGCATCCAGTTCTCGACTGAGTCGATCGACGTATTTGGTCTCCTCTTCCTCGCCTAGGCCGAGCTCCTTAATCCGCTTCTTGCTCATAGGCAGGAACAGGTTGTTCAGGACGTTGAGGAAGGAAGATTCGGTCTCCTTCATCCCCACTGTCGCTATGCGTATCATCTGCTCCGTGACCTTCCGATTGCGCGACTTAATGAACTGCACCATGAAACCGCATTAGCACTCTGCCCTCCATTGAAAAACTAGCATATACGCGAAAATACTACGAACCTGCAGGGTATTCAGGCACCCTCTCAGATCCCCGAGCGCTATCGCAACTAGGGTATTCAGTGCTCGCGGCTCCGCCTTCAAGTCCTCATACTCGCATACATCTCGCAGCCGCTTCACGATGTGAATATCAGCTGGGCGGGTGAAGCGGACGATCTTTGCGACAGGACGCAGCTTCGCAAGCGATGCAGCGTACAGGTCATTACAGATGCAGATAATGGGGCGCAGGAGCGGCCGTTTTCCACCCTTCTGCTTCTTCCTTCCTGCATTCATATCCGTGGTCAGTCTGGTGCAACAGAGAGGACTGAAAAACCGTACGGTCTTTGAAGGGCCGGTCGTATGTCAGTTGCACCAGCTTTTGAATGAAGCTGGAAGCCTGCGAAGAATTATGCGGGTCAAGAAGGAAAGACACGCTCGTTGGCCTCAAAACCTACGTTGTCTCCAGCACCCGTCGCGCCGTCGATTTCATCTATGATGATAAGATTTGGTTTAGAATTGCCGATAGTAAAACCTGCTTCTAATGCAGGACGTATTCGATCATCAACTATGGAGCCCGAGCGAGCATCACTTCGTAGCAAAAAAGGCTGTCAGCTGTGCAGGAAGGATTACAGGAAGCGGCAGACCTTGCGTTGATCTCGAAGACATTGTATCCGGAATGCTTAGCGACTATATGCGCCAGCGTTGTCTTTCCCAGACCAGGAGGACCCGACATGAGTAAGATCTGAACAAAAACTACGTCAGTACAAACAGTGTTGAGCAATACGCTGACCATGGAATACGCTTGCCTTCTCGTGAGGGCGATGATACTCGTCTTCTGGGATATAGTTGCCGCCTTCGTCTTCCCTTGTCTTCCTCTTCGCCTTTCGTTTTCCAAAGACACAGTGATCCCATTCCTTGACCCATGTCGTGACCTCACGATGTAGTCGCTCGTCACCAAGTAAGTCAACAAAGCGTTTGGGGCGGTAGCGATCGATCCAAAGCTCAGAGTCTAAATTGCCGTCCGGTGTTTGTTCCGGTTGTTGGGTATCCCTAATTCATAGAGATTAATGATATATTCAGAATGGCTAAGATGCGACGCGTACTCGGATGCTAGTCGGCGGGCTTCGGTCACAGAGAGCTCGTCCATCAAGCGATGGAGAGGGACATCGAGCAATTTACCCATGCTCTGGTTCCATGCCGACGACGATGGCACGGCAGGACCCACGGCTCGACGTCGTGGTTTGCGCCGCAGGAATACTGTCTTTCCGTCGTACGTTGACGAACGAATGGAGGAGCGTGGAAGGACGATAGGCGCGCCGAAGCTATCCGAAGTGTCGTCTTTGCCTCGAGCGTATGGCCGGAGTATGTCAGCGATGTCTGGGAGCTCATCGTCTGCAGTGCTCGAAGGATGAGTGAGACCAGTGAATTCTGGGGTCACTTTTGGCAGTGCACATACCTTGCGATTGAGTGAAAGGGCCATCTTAATGTAAATAAGAGACGGATAGCTGGTATAGTGAAAAACAAGCTCACCAGCATTGTTGGCCTGCTGAGTACTAAGGAGGCCATTTGATCTTAAAGGCGACGTCGGGGCGCCTTGACCTCAACTTCAGACACATATTGTGTCCATGAAGTGTGTACTCACTCGTACCGTTCCCTAGATTCCTAGCTCTAGATGGACCGGCTTCATCTTCCATCAAAGGAGGACTGAGTCGACTCGTCGGTCCCCCAAGCAGTCCGTTGAGTACGAATGATTCAAGACCCGCAGATTCAGAGTCCATGCTGAAACCAGCAACATTCTTTGAAGATTCTTGAGGAGAATTGCCTCCGAGCAGCCCATTTGGCTGGAACGCGTCGTCTTTGCCCGTATCGTGCTCGACCGCAGAATTCGTTTTGCTGAGAAGTGTGTCGCTACCGAACAGTGAATTTCCACCCAATAGTCCGTTTGGACGAAAGGCGTCTCCTTCGCCCACTTGACCGGTCATTCTCGAGTCCTTCCAGCGATTTGAAGGAGATGACAGAGGGTTAAAAGAGTGAAAGCGAAGTAGGGAGGAGACGATGGTCACAGCCAAGACGCGTCAAACGCGTCTGTGGCGCCGGTCAACGCGCCGCCGCGTCTTGTCACGAGCACGCCGAACGGCCGACGCGCGCTTGAGGTGACGCGGTGACGGGTTGGCTACCCCATGCAGTTCGTCTGCTGGCTGGTCGGCCGCGTTATCTCCTGGACGACGACTTCGTGTGGAAACCATCATGACCCATGAACGATTCACAACCCCGAGTTGTTGCATAGGAAAATACTTTGCCAAATTGATACATTTACGACCCCGCAAAAAATCACTAAAAATAAGGAGTCTCTCGCATGCTGAGCTTTGACGCCAGCGCATGATGTAACTCAGACAAAAGAAACACCTGGGGAGCACGACGGCAAGAAAGTCAAGGCGCGTACCTCAGAAAATGCGAGGCGATGGTGCTGTCGGGGCGAGCCGGGGGCGTCGGAGATTGAACGGAGCGCGAATGTAAAAGGCAGGCGCTCTAGCCGGAGTTTGCGCCTTCTCTGCACCATCATTTCCTTCCCTTTCCTCCCGTCGTCGTCGTCGCCGTCCTCCACGATGCTCACCTCTCGCGGCGTCACTCGTCTTTCCCGCAGAGCGGTGAACAGCGCGAAGAAGACCAACGCTTTCTTCTCCACCGCCGCTGCCCCTTCCATCCTCGCGCGCGCTGTTCAGGCTCCCGCCAGCCAGCGTGCAGCCCAGCGTCCGTCGCGGGTCGCCGCTTCTGCACCCGGTCAGTTTCTAAACGGTTTTGGGAGTCCTCACATGCATGCTGACGTGTCCTGAATCCTATTCCGCTCAAAACCGAACGCTCCATCGTGTCCGAACTTTACCACGTCAATTTGCATACGTAGCGCGTACCTACGCTACCGAGGCGAAGGGTGCCATCGGTGCCGTCAAGACCGTCATCGGTGCCGTCGTCGATGTTCAATTCGAGACTGACGACCTCCCTCCCATCCTGAACGCCCTTGAGGTTGTAGACTTCCATGGTGGGCGCCTCGTCCTCGAGGTCGCGTCCCATCTCGGCGAGAACTCTGTCCGTACCATTGCTATGGACGGTACTGAGGGTCTCGTCCGTGGCCAGAAGGTCGTCGACACTGGTGCTCCCATTCAGATCCCCGTCGGCCGCGCTACTCTCGGCCGTATCATGAACGTCATTGGCGAACCCATTGACGAGCGTGGTCCCATCAAGGGCGAGAAGCTCCTCCCCATTCACGCCGACCCCCCTGCCTTCGTTGAGCAGTCCACGACTGCCGAGGTGCTCGAGACCGGTATCAAGGTCGTTGATCTCCTTGCGCCCTACGCTCGTGGTGGAAAGATTGGTCTCTTCGGAGGTGCCGGTGTCGGCAAGACTGTGTTGATTCAGGAGCTCATCAACAACGTCGCCAAGGCGCACGGTGGTTTCTCCATCTTCTGTGGTACGTCCTTCGGTTTTGACGCGTAATTATGCGGGTTTCTCACGGTTCGTTTTGGGGTCTCGGTAGGTGTCGGCGAGCGTACTCGTGAGGGTAACGACTTGTACCACGAAATGATTGAGACCGGTGTCATCAACCTCGAGGGTGACTCCAAGGTCGCCCTTGTCTTCGGTCAGATGAACGAGCCTCCTGGTGCCCGTGCCCGTGTTGCCCTTACTGGCCTGACCATTGCGGAGTACTTCCGTGATGAAGAGGGACAGGATGTGTTGCTGTTCATCGACAACATTTTCCGCTTCACTCAGGCCGGTTCCGAGGTGTCTGCCTTGCTCGGTCGTATCCCCTCTGCCGTCGGTTACCAGCCCACGCTTTCCACTGACATGGGTGGCATGTACGTCGCCTTCAATGTGTCTTCTATCTGGTGCTCGTCTAACAGTTTTGCGTGTTTAGGCAGGAGCGTATCACCACGACCAAGAAGGGTTCCATCACCTCCGTGCAGGCCGTGTACGTCCCTGCCGACGACTTGACGGATCCTGCCCCGGCCACCACCTTCGCCCACTTGGACGCCACGACTGTGTTGTCGCGTTCCATTGCTGAGCTCGGTATCTACCCGGCTGTCGACCCTCTGGACTCGAAGTCGCGTATGCTTGACCCCCGTATCGTGAGTAAATCCATCGTAAACCATGAATTCCTTCTGACGTTTTCTATTCTCTCTAGGTCGGCCAAGACCACTACGACGTCGCCACTGCTGTCCAGAAGATCCTCCAGGACTACAAGTCGCTCCAGGATATTATTGCCATTCTTGGTATGGACGAGTTGTCTGAGGAGGACAAGCTCACTGTAAGCATCATCACCTTTGCGAAGTTGCCATGTACGCTGACACATCATCAGGTCGAGCGTGCGCGTAAGATCCAGCGTTTCATGTCGCAGCCCTTCCAGGTCGCGCAGGTCTTCACCGGTTACGAGGGCAAGCTCGTCCCCCTGAAGGACACTGTCCGCTCCTTCAAGGAAATCCTCTCGGGCGCGCACGATAATCTGCCTGAGTCCGCCTTTTACATGTCCGGCACCATCGAGGACGTGAAGGTCAAGGCTGAGCAGCTCGCGAAGGAGCTCAGCGGCTCGTCATAAACTTGCTCTGTTTCTTGACTGTCGCGCAGATGAGGGATAGTGTGGCATAGACGCTGTTGTTGCTGCTCTGCGGTGGGGGTGCGGTATCGTTCGGTCTTCGTTTGTCCTTGCGCATGGCGTTGAATGTTTGGTGCCGTACTTAAACTGGGAGCAATCAAAAGTTTTTCTATCTCGAGGTATTCCTACAACGGGCCAGCTCAGAGCTTTGAGGTTATCTGAACCAAGAGATGAGATGGAAAGGCCCTTGATAGCTGGCATTATAAAGTGACATTGAAAGGAAGATTGAATGACTTCGTGTTTAGAGGTCCATAGGAGGTATGGTAGATTGGGCTTTGCTAAGCAATTCGTACTATATTGTACGGTTTGATTGTGGTGGACGAAACCGACCGCTCAAACTTTTGGCGTATTACGGGCATGAGCCGTAAGGTCACAAAAAGCAGACGAGCTCCCCAAGACAGCAAGTGATGACCTTGCTGACGGGAATCTCCCTCAGAGTTTATTGCGTTAACGTGCGTCAAAACCAATCAGGAAGCTGACTCGATGCTGAAGTATTCAAGGGCCAAAGTCATCCCCAAGACATTGAACGAGAGCGCGTTCAGAAGGATGCAAGCCCGACTCGAAGAGGGCTTGGCGACGATGGGCGCTGCAGTTGCCTCCGGCAGGGGCTCCTATCCCCAAGCACTATATAGGGTCATGGCTCGCAGACGCTATCCAGTTCCGCCTTCCAGCGTCCAGAACCATCACCATGGCCACCACACAAAACACCCTCGCCAAATACTTCGCGTCGCTCCACAACCCCCGCGACACGCTCATCCTCGCCAACTGCTTCGACGCCGGCAGCGCGTTTATCGTAGCGTCCAACCCTCGCGCCAAGGCCCTCGCGACGGCAAGCTACGCCATCGCGCAGAGCCACGGCCACACCGACGACACCCTGACGCTCGAGCAGAACCTCGCCGGCGCGCGGCCCATCGTCGCCGCCGGCGTGCACGCAGGCAAGCCCGTCACGATCGACCTGCAGGACGGGTACGGCGAGCAGCTCGAGGACGCCGTCTGCAGGGCCGTCGCGCTCGGCGCCGTCGGGTGCAATCTGGGGGACTTCAACCGCGAGACGGGCGCGCTGTGGAGCGTGGCGGATGCCGCGGCGCGCGTGCGGCGCGCGAAGAAGGCGGCGGCGGCGTGCGGCGTGCCCGACTTCGTCGTGAATGCGCGGACGGACGTGCTGTTCAGCCAGGAGGGCGCGGGCATGGCGCATGTCCTTGAGCGCGGGAAGGCGTTTCTCGCCGCGGGCGCGACGACTGTGTTTGTGTGGGGCGGCGGCCCGCCCAAGGGCCGGGGGATATCGCACGCGGACATCGAGGTGCTGGTAAGGGAATTCAAGGGGATGGTGAACGTCAGCATGAAGCTTGTCCCGGGATATTTGACGGCGGCGGAGTTGAGCGAGCTGGGGGTTGCGAGGATCAGTGTGGGCCCAGGGTTGTACCGTATCGCGATGGGCGCGTTTGCTGCGGCCGTGGAGGGCGTGTTTGGGGGCGCATAAAATTCAGTGTAGGTCCTGCCGATACAAGTCGAATTGCGATGAGTTCCGGGAGGCTGCGTCGAGAAGCGGTCTTTGTACTGCATTCCTGTGAGTTGACGCGGACGCGGGCGCTAGCAAGGCCGAGGAAGGACACCATCCACCGCCGTGCTGGCTTCAGTGCGGTACGCCAACCCAGCGATGATTGACAGCCCTGCTTCTCCTTAATTTGGCGTCAGTGAGCTGAGAAATGGGTTCAACGCAAGCAGAAAGGACGGTACTTCGTGTTCAAGCTATGATAACCACATCAGAAAATCACAAGTTCATGACATCCGTAGGTTAATACTGTTTGTGAATGTATAAATCCCAGCAGTGTCCAAAGGGATAATATCAAGTTCGACTTGACTTGCAGGCTGGATTCAGAGTCGAGCAGTCGTTTCTGCAGAAAAGATAATGGCCTGGACCCTGGAAGGGCTGGAAGAGCGTCTGCAAGTTCAATTACCATTTTGAGACACAATTGATGCAGTCCACTTGCCTCGTGTTCGACGTTGCGCATTGTCCACGTTATATGAAGATCCGTTCTTCGTATTGACAAGATTCTCCTGCAAGATAGAGGGATCCGTTAGATATGCTCTGCGGCGACTACCTAATGCATACTATCGATCGGCATGCATGGTAGGTGAGGCTGGAATGTTATTTTGGTCGGGGGCTTCTGATACGATTTTGGGTCTCATCTCCAAGTTAGATGAGCATGAGGACAAGGCGTCGAAGTCAATGGGCATACGCATGTTCGGCCTGTGATTCGTCGTTCCCTTTCTTGCGACTAGCAATAGTTTACGTCGAACGCAAGCTAAGACCCACTAGCGGGCACATGTGCTACGAATTAATGCTTTGATTTCGTGAGTGATGAGGGACAATACGCTGTGATGATCCTCGTTTTTTTTTTGAGAGCACATGTCGCGGGTTATTGTCTGCTATTGTGTCGACTTGAGTGATGGCCTTGTAACCCAAACCCGGCTGTATCAATCCGCGTGTTGGGGCCGTTCTTCCAAAAGCAGACCGCATCCATATGACACTTATCGCCCACGCACGTAAGTATAAAACCACATCCATCACCCTACCCTTGTCCACCATCGACGCCCCCCTTACCACTTTCGCTAGCCAGAACTCATAATGGATCTAGCCGTTCGAAACCAGAAGGTAACGTCTGGTCTTATCATGGCCTCGCCTCGATCCGCTCACATGGTCAGCCTCTTCAGTCCGCAAGCAGCTCGTCTCGCGAACAGGACAAAAGAAAGGAGACAACGCCAAAGGGGAAAGAAGCAAAGGCACCGAAACAAGGGAAGGCCGTACTTGATAAAGCGAGCTGCCTGAATTGTGGAAAGACTTGCAAGCTTCGTGTCTGCAAGAAGGTGTGTGTCCATTGGGCGGCTGGCATGATATCGAGCGGGGCTCATCATTCCAACAGTGCAACAGGGCTGCATATTGCGATGCTGAGGTACGCCAATGTCTTTGATACGTCCGATCGCAGCATATTGATACCCTGCTTCAATCCAACAGTGTCAGCGGACCCATTGGCCCGAGCACAAGACATATTGCGCAACGCTGGACGGTCGACAGGAGAAGCTGGATCGCAAAATTCTGCAGCTCGTCTTCCGCGCAGTGAACATCTCCGAAGTGAAAGAGGCCCTCGCGCTCCTCTTCGAATGCCTCCTCGACCTGCGCAACCACCCCGAGAACGCATCGCAGTTCATCCCGACGCTCTACTTCAAGCTCGTCACGCCCGACCAGGTGCCCTCGAGCACGGCATTCTCCTCGGCGAGCCGCTGCCCGAGACGGGCCTCATCCCCACGCTCACGCACGTCACGAAGCCGCGGTGGGACGAGCTGTCCGACCTCGAGCGCCAGGAGATGAACCGCTCGCTGCCGCAGAAGCACCATCTGCCGCCGCCGCCGGACATGATACGCGTAGACTTTTTCTGCCTCTGTGAGCGGGGTCCCGGGCGGCCGGGAAAGGGGCGGGGTGTCGCATCTGCTATCGGGCTGGACTTGGAGTATTTGGCGGCGATGAAGAAGCATGGGACTGCGCCGCCGAGCGCGCTCCTGTCCGAGTGGACGCCACTGGAGCGGTGCATCATGTACGTCTTCCCTTGCTCGCCGAAGATATTCTAGAGCTCAACATATATCTAGATACTTCAATTTTATCATTGCGGGAGATGAGGAGAACAAATTCAAGTTGCGAATGGTAGGTAGACACTCTTATCATCTGCGACTCAGGCTGACGACGGTTTGTAGCGATCTTTGGAACCTGAAATTGATTAGTTCACATGTCAAAACATTCCTCTGTATCAATATCGCCTTCCTTGTAGGCGTATCTTGTTCCACCATTGTATTTCCTAGCATCTGTAAAGTATGCGGTGTCTTCCAACTTTTCCAGCCAGATCTATTCTATTGTCCATTCCTCTTGCTCGCGACGGGAAATTGCGTTGCTCCAATCATTATCAGAAAGCCCTTTACAGAGTTGCCTCGCTCGAACAATGTGTGTATCAAGGTCCGACGTCTACTGGATCTACAGTGCACAGTGTTTCGGAACAACGATACGGCCGATAAATCGTCAGGCTCTTCGATTTATCAGATACTCGCTAACGAGTTGCAGGACAGGCTGCCACGAGGAGCGCCTCATGATTGCCTCCCCGCATAACATTGCACCGTGCCTAATGCTTGCCTTTCAACGACCGTCCTATCGCAGCCATCCCGCGGCATCTTGGCCTGTAAGTGCACAATCCCATCCTTCCCCAAGCTGTTGCTCTGACACTCAGTGCTCATTAGCGTATCATTGCTGCGTGTCGCCGAATCGATAGCATTACTGCCGCCATGAGGACAGGCTCGCAAGACGACTTCGGGCAGGATACCATGTATGTCACCAGTCGGGGCTCTTTCTCATCCAATATTACTGACGCATTTTATCGATTTTGCGCGACAGCGCTGAGGATCATTGGCTCGCCGCCCTCCGTCCTCGACTGGCTCATTTTGATACGATCAAGGATTGTCGATATCTCCAAACGGCACTGCAGCAGGAAGCAGACGCCTTGAAAAAGGCACTTTCAGTCTTACGCACATGTTATAATGCTATTTCTTTAGTCGGTCGGTTGCCGCTGGAGATTCTGTCTCGAATTTTTTCGTTCAGCGTCGTTAACGAACCTCTGGATCCCAAACAGGGGGGCTGGAAAGGTCCCAGCATCAGTTCAACTGCCCTTGGATGGATCAAAGTCACGTATGTCTGTCGCTATTGGCGCGAAGCGGCACTGCAAGAACGAAATCTTTGGGCCGACATGACGAGTTCTCTGGGATTAGAGTGGAGCAGGTGATGCTCGCTCGTGCAGGAACCGTCCCTATCTCTGTATCAATGCTCGATCGCGGACACCTGGACGAAACTTTGTCCCAGCACTCTTCCCACCTATCCCACCTCGATGTCAATGTACGGGGCTACGACAACTTGACTATACGTGACGTCGCATCCTGGAATGTGCCCGCGCCACTGCTGGAGTCGCTATGCCTATCGAAATATTATACGATGGTTTCGCTTCCACCTCATGCATTTGGAGACCATGCACCTTTGCTGCGTCAGGTCGTCCTCTGCAACGTTTATCTGTCATACGATTCGCCTATACTTTCCAATCTTACTCATTTGGAGCTCCACTGGAGCTCTTACTATCCACGCAAAGATCTGTCACATTTATCGGAGGCAACTCGGGAAAGCTTCAATATTAGCAGTCTCTTGGGCTCTCTTTCAAGGATGCCTACATTACGGACGTTAAACCTCGATGCTTGTCTTCCGCCTCCTATCCAAAACTCATCGCCAATTTCGCACTCAGTGCCCTCCGCCTCACTATCATACCTAGAGGTGCTGAGACTTATGGGCACTGAGGCACAGTGTGCGGGCATTATAGACCATCTCGACTTCCCCCAAGTCTGCACGCTCTTTCTGGACCTGACTAAATGCCAGGAGCCGGGAGACGGGCCTCAAGGCGATGTACTTCCTGCACTGCGCACCCATTTTTTCGGCAGGAAGGCCATAGCATCTCGTCAGCATGCCCCTCTCCATCCTCGACCTTTCGCGTGCATCTCACATCAGGGCATGGAGATGTGACGCTCCGACGCATGACGAGACTCAAAATGCTCCTTCCTCCATCCCTGAAAGCGCACCGTCCGTTGAGATTGTGCAGTTTCGTAGGGACGACACATTTTCCTTGCAAGAAATATGCAGTATGTTCCCCCTGGATGAATTGCAAGTGTTGCACAAGGACGGAGACTGGAGCTTGCATCAGACTGATCCATATGAATGGCTAGTCGCCTTGGGTAGCTGCAACGCTCTCGAACACGTATCCGTTCAAGGCAGGGACATTCCCCGCTTCGGCATACCTTTCTTCAATCTCGACCCCAAGCCCGGGGTCCGCAGAATCGAATGTGTAAAAGACCTGCAAGAAGCCCCCCGGCGCGATCAGGTCTTCGTCCCAAATTTGCGGTCGCTGACTTTGTACGAGGCCGAGTTGCGTCCACGTAGTCTCCCGGGGGCAGAGTAGATACTGGACTCAACCTTCGTGCCTCAGGATCGTCGTATCTGACACGTCCACGTTTCGACGAAAGCATTCAGTTTCACTCCCGCCTCGTGAAATGGCTTCGTAATCGCCGGACCTTTGCGACTTTGCCCCAGCTGCATTTCATTGGGGCCGGTATCACACAGAGGCAGGTGACGATCCTTGAGGAAGTGGTCAAAGTCGAGATATCTGAGGGCGTTCTCGAGTGAAGACAAGGATGAGACGAGTAGGAATGAACGTCAGTGCTGACGGACGTAAAGACGAAATTTGAGACGGCGGGGGAAGAGACGGAGTGAGCAGGGAGAAAGGCGCGGTCGATATCGGTGGTCGATGACAATGTTGAAGAACGCGTCAAAAGTCGAGACACAGATGACCGACATACAGTATTTACTTACGTGCTAAGCCAAGAAACGAGCTTTGGGCGAGCTAGGGTAATATACGTTGTACTGTATGGGACCCTGATTTTCGCTTTGCTCAGTTCGTGACAATCAACCTTCCTGCGTGAGTTAAGAAACCGAAGTGCAGATGTTGCACATTGGGCGCCAACTCGAAACGTGCGATATTTTGAACGTGCGCGTCATGGACTTGGCTGATACCGACCATCACCTTCAACCAACTATGGAGTTCCAGGCCCGTCTTCTATCTCCACTTCGTATCTCCTATCCTATATATCCCACCTGAAGAGCCCACCGCTCTCCATTCCCGTCCACACCAGGCTGCCCACCCTCGAATGGACCCAGTCAAACACGGTTCAGCTTCTGTCTTCGATGCGAACGTGGACGTAAACTCTGACCTTCCCTACGCGACCAATAAAACATGTCCGACGCGCGATCAGCCCGACGCCCGACGCCCACGGTCGACCCACACAAGGATGGCCGTAGGATCACTCCTGCTTTTCGCCTGCATTCTAGCTTGGCTGTCTTGGACTGGTAGGGTACGATGCATAGGGCCATATCGCGCCTTGCGCGAGGAAGCGTTGGTCAAGGGTAAGACGCCGCACTTGGACCTGCCCAAAAGCCTCATGCGGCGATGGGGGCAGTACGCGCCGTGGATGCCTGCGCGTCCGTACGAGGCGCCGCCAGAGGGATGCGTCGTGTCCCAGGTGCGTTTCTTGTGGGTCTTCGATAAGATGTGATGTCATTGAACGGTACTCGACGCGTCATGAACAGGTCAATCTCGTAAGTTATGGACTCATGTTGCTATACTAGTTGCACTGAGATTGCGGCTAGCTTCAGCGCCATGGTGCTCGTTATCCCACGGAAGGTTCTGGCAGGCAATATCAGGCTGCTGTTGACAAACTGCTTGCAGTAGACGAGTACAAAGCGGATGAACTGCAGTTCCTGAACAACTTCAAGTATAACATGGGAACAGATGACCTTATTCCCTTCGGCGCTGCTCAGTATGTTTTCGCTGTCTTTCACAGATATCACCATGCTGATCTCAATTATAGATCCTTTGACTCGGCGGGATCCGATTTTCATCGCTATTCACACCTCGTCAACAAAGACTTCGTCCCTTTCGTTCGGTCGTCGGGCGCACCGCGAGTTGTTGATACCGCGGAGAATTGGACAGCAGGTACGCCTTTTTATTCTATCCCTGCCGTTCTTCGAATCTCAGCCAGCCGACAGGGTTCTACCACGCGAGTGGCAAGAAGATCAAGCCTGTTGTAGACCTCATCATCCCAGAAGTTGTACGTCTCTTTCACATCCCTTGAATTTCCCCGCCAACGTCCTTCTGATCAGGACAGCAACAACACACTCGACGATGTCATGTGTCCCAACTCCAAGCCTACCGATGGGGACGAGCAAAGTGATCAATGGCGCAATATATTTGCACCGAAGATCACGAAGCGGTTGAATGCCGCTGCTCCAGGAGCAAATCTCACCAACCGCGACACGGTCAGCTTGATGTCGATGTGCCCTTTCCACACACTCGTGACTGAGAAGCCGAGCCCGTTCTGCTTTCTGTTCTCCGAGGATGAGTTTGATGATTATCAGTACTACAACGACCTGAACAAATTTTACGGCAACGGGTAAGTCCAGTCTCAACCCTTCCCACCTCCTCGCTCATCCGCGTCCGCAGGTACGGTGCGCCCCTCGGCCCCGTCCAAGGCGTCGGCTACGTCAACGAGCTCCTCGCGCGCCTCACCAACACCTCCGTACACGACCACACGCAGACGAACCGCACACTGGACACCGACCCCGCGACCTTCCCGCTCGACCGGCCCTTCTACGCAGACTTCTCGCACGACAACGAGCTCAACTCGATCTACGCCACGCTCGGGCTCTTCCCGCAGACGCTGCTCCCGGGGCGCGTGCTCGACCCGCGCGCGAAGAGCGCGCTGCGCTCGTACGTGCTCTCGCGCCTCGTGCCGTTCAGCGCACGCATGGTCGTCGAGCGCGTCGCGTGCGAGGGCGCGGGCGCGGGCGGCCCGTATGTGCGCGTCGTCGTGAACGACGCGGTGCTGCCGCTCACGGTGTGTGCGGGCGAGAAGGGGATGTGCACGCTGGACGACTTTGTCGCGAGCCAGCGGTATGCGCGCGAGGACGGGCAGGGCGACTGGGAGAAGTGCTTCGAGGAAGCGGAAGGGGCGTAAATGATTATTCAATATTCAGGGAGGAATGGACGGTCTTGCACGCGTCGTTGATACCAGTAATGCACGACTCGGATTCCGGCTGTGTAACATGTATGTACGATACTGCACTTGCATCACGATCCCAGCACGATCTTGTCCAGCACCTCCCAGCCCTCGACCGGTCCCTCGCACCGCACAACCCACACTTCGCTCGCCGTAAACCCTGCCAAAACCGCGCCCTCCTCCGCATCCGCCCCCTCGACGCGTGCACAGTCCAGCAACACGCCCTCCCCGTCCGGCGCCGGCCGCACAACGCCCCGCGCCTCGAGCGCGCGCACGGCCGCCGCACGCTGCGCCGCGTCCGCGTCCGCGATATAGTACACCGACATATGCGGGAACGCAGGCGTGCGCGGCTCCGCGCCGAGCGCCGCGTGCACGGCGGCGTGCAGCGCGCCGAGCGCCGGGGAGGGCGCGATCGCGGCGTAGACGGCGCGGAAATAGGCGGTGCCGGCGCGGAGGGCGGCGAAGCGCACGGGGAGCGCGGGTGTACTGGGCGGGAGGGCGGCGCGGAGGGTGAGGGGTCGGTGGTGGGTGGGAGGGAAGCGAGCGTGATGTGCGGGTGGAAGGGCGGGTAGGAGGCGGGGTCGGTGGGGGTATCCGGGAGGGGGCGGTGGGCGAGGAGGCGGTGGAGGTGCTGGGATTCGGAGGGAGTGGGGACGAGCCAGAGGGAGATGCCTGGTGGGAAGTTGCTTAGTGCGTGCGGGGTGGGAGCGGGTGAGACTGACCCATGGTGTTGGGATGTTGGTGGTGTCGATTGGTTGGGAATTAAGTAGGATTGATCTGGGATGTCAGGATGGTGGATAGATCTAATGATCCTTGAACGATGACTGGAGCAGATCTCAGTGAGATATTGACTGCTCCGGGAGGGCTGTCGCATTATGAGATCCATTAGCCTTCACTCGACGCATTTATAGAAGGATTCAGCCGACTTACACCAAACCCGGCTTTCAACACACCGGTGAGTCCCCGCGTAGTGAGTGTTGCAGAGAGGACTCGTTCTAACTCACCTTCCATATCCGTCTCTCTAAGCACAGCGCCTCAGCAGGCGACAAACGTGAGCAGGGAGAAACGTATACATGTATCAGTAAAAGCTAATCAAATACTACACAGACACAATTTATACGATACAGCAAAGTATTTTATATTACACAATCCGACCGCACACACGCAGCCAAAACCCGACCGTCCGCCACGAAATTCCAGCTTCGACACATCAAATAAGAGGGGACACAAGTCTATAACTAAGGCGCATTCACGCGTCGCCAGCCTGCGACGCCGGCGCGGCCGTGCTCCCGCGGTTCTTGAGGCTGACCCAGCTCCCGCCCACGCCCGCGCCATCGGCGTTGCTCTCGACGTCCGCCTCGGAGCCCGTCTCCGACGCGTCGTGCTCCGGCTCGGACGACGCGTGCTCCGGCTCCGAGTCGGCGGCCTGGGGCTGCGGCTCGGGTTGCGCCGGGGCGGGCGCGGGTTTGGCAGCGGGAGCGGGCGCCGGGGCCGGGGCCGGGGAAGCGGGGCGCGGGACGGGCGCAGGAGTGTGCAGCGCAGTGCGGAGGGTGAGCAGGCGGTGCGGCAGGGTGATGATGAGGTCCAGAAGCGCAGTTGGCAGCCATGATGCGAGGGCGTATGTAGTCGCTATATCACAGGCCAGTCAACCAACGAAAACGAAGAAAACGAAGCAAGCCCACCTCCAGCGCCAACGGCATACCGATCCCCGTAGACCCAGCTCAGCAGCGGGCCCACGCCGATTCTCGCCCCGAAGAGCGACACACTTTGCATGCTCCCGCTGCACACCACGTCCGTGAGATCATGCACGAACTCGCGCACGTCCGCTGGGCGGCGGCGGCCGACCCCCACCTCTTCAGCCGTGGCGTACGCAGGCCCGTACGCCGCGCGCTCCGACGGTGTCCACGCGGCCGTCGCATCATGCTCCGCGCCGCCGAGCAACCGGCGGCGCGTGGGCAGCGGCGCATCGACCGCGCCGACGTCCACGAGCACGACGCCGACACCGCGCAGCGCGTCCACGAGCGCCATCTCGCGGCGGAGGACCTCGATGCCGCGCGCGGTCGCCGCGGCGCTCATCGCGCGGGCTGCGGCAAATGGCAGGCCGACGCGCGCGTCCGCGGCGGGGACGCAGACAACGATTGTGCGCTGCTCGAAGTCGCGGGTGCGGGCGCCGCGCAGGAGTGGGAGGAGGGCCTGGATGACTTGCAGGGGCGTAGTGTGCGCTGCAGTGAGGTACTCGAGGTAGCCGTCACGGAGTGGGAGGTGCTCGAGCGGCGCGGGAGGCGGCGCGGAGGTGGAGAGGGACAGGAGGGAGACGATGGAGTGGATGTAGGGGTGTGTGGAGGGCGAGGCGTGCGGGTCGCCGGGGGCGTTGATAGGGAAGCGGGAGTTAAGCGTGGAGGCTAGAGACCGCAGGAAGAACGGGACAGTGGCGGGCTGGGATGGCGGATAAATATTCAGGCTGATCGAAGGGAGGTAAAGGGGCGTACCTCCATCGGGTCGAGGACGAGCGCACGGACGAAGCCCGCACACTTGTGCTCGAGCTCATCTGCGGCCTCTGGTGTGGCCACGCTCGCTATGATAATGAATCCCTTCTGTTCAAGGTCGTAGATCAACGGCAGCGCAAGAGGCGTATCACCACCCAGAAGCACTGCAGCACGGCGCAAGTCAGCATTGATCCATACATCTGCAGCTGCGTACGCACCAACTACTTTCCTCCTATCGCCCCCGGCTTGCGCTCTCCTTGCTCTTCTTCCGACTCTCGCGCGAGATCGGTTGTACCCTACCAACAGCCCGATGCCAACGACGCCAACGCCGAGACTGGCCGCCTTCCATGGATGCGCACCGCCCCATTCCACGCCCCTCTCCCACGCAGACAGCGGAGGCGGGGGAGGCGGCGGCGGCGGCGGAACCTCGTACTCGCCCAAACCAGGCAGATGGATCTCGGGGAGCGTGGGCCCGAAGCGGGCAACGTCGACCCAGAGGCGATTGAGAGCCTCGTGGATCATGGGCATCTCGCCTGCGACGGCAGAGACGGAGGTATGGACACGCTCCTCGACGTACTCGAAGTAGTCCTGCAGGCCGTCGATGATAGGCATCGCGGGCTCGTCGTCGATGGCGATGGCGACTGTGATGGTGTGAGATCTCGAGTCCGTGATGGCTGGGAGTGGTGTGCTCGGAGGTGTTCTCGTCCTGCCGAGTCCCTTTCCCTTCCCCGAGCTTGCGACTCCGCCCGGCCCGCTCCTAGGAATATCTCACGTGGCCATTCCGCCACATCAGCAAGCCGCCGCGACGCGTCGTGCGCACTGCGTGTTCCGTTCGCTTCAACGATTGACCTTGGAGGATTAAAAAAATGGGCAGATGGTACCCATTACTGGCCAACGTGGGGATAACCGACTGAGCTAGTCGGCCGTGGTGATAATATTACATCACGTGCCTATCTCACCGCGTCACGAGCCTGACCGACACCCTGCTGTAGACCAAGATGCGGGCAATGACTGTACTGTACCTTCGAGTACTTCCAGTCTTCAAGTACTGTGGCTGGCTAGCTCTGGTTCGACCCCCACTTGGTCACCTCTGATGTAAGAGGTAACATTTTTTTGTCTTCATGGATAAGCAGTACGTGTGGAAGGTTTACAGGCTACAGTTTATGTTCGCCAGTGTCATTCTCATGATGCCGACTGTCGAACTCACACCCACACCGAGGGATTGCGCAAAAGCTCATAGACTGTGATTCACGTTGAGCTACAACAGTCGTGTATAATGCGATACAATAGTAAAAGAGCGAACAGAGCCCGGCGTCAACGCGGGCCGTACAAATCGAGAGAAAGAACGAAGTGGGGGATGTGGCTAGGATATATAGGTGTGGGGATAGTAATACAGTGATGTGCGGGTCGGATAAGTATACAGTATGAAGGAAGGGAGATCCGCGAACCCATTATCGTCAAATCCGCATAGGATAGTAGAGGAAACAGAGAGCTAGCGACAACCAACACCCGCACTACGAATCGAACTCACCCTCCGCCTGCTTCGGATTCCGCTGGCTGTCTGTTGGCAAAGGCACGCACGACGACGACGGCGACGGCGGGGAATAGCACGGCAGCTGCACCGAATCGTCTACCTTCCGATCTCCGTTCGCGTGGAACAGCTGCGAATACGCCGGCAGCTGCGGCGAGCCGTACGGCGCCGACGACACCGTCGCCTCGCTCTCCGCGCGGACATGCGTGCCCGCGATAACCGTGGCAGCCGGAGAGACCGCACGCGTGCGCACGAAGTTGAGCGGCAGTGTGAAGCGCAGGCGCTCGGACAGCGGCGCCGAGCCGTCCGCAGCCTCGTACGCGCAGAGCACGGACACCGTCAGGCTGTGCTTCACGCCGAAGAACGGCGTCTGCGCGCTCGGGCGCAGCGTCTGTGCGCCCGCCCACGCGCTCGCGCCGTGCTCCGGCGGCGGCGCGGTGAATGGGACGGTCGTCTGCATCGTGTACCACGAGCTGGGCTCGATGCCGGCGGTGCGCGAGAAGATGCAGCCGCGGCCGATGAGGCGGTAGTACGCGCTAATGTCTGGAGGGAGGAGCGAGAAGGTACGGATGATGTTGGTGGGTTGCTGCGTGTTGGAGGCCATGAGGCCGAGGTCGTAGAGCGTGTGCACGGGATGTGGGTTGCGGAGGGGCTCGAACGGCGGCTGGGCGCGAGCTTTCGGTACAGGGAAGTGAGTCGTATAAGCTGTAGAGAGATTTCTGCTCAACGGAATACGGTTAGCAACGTACTTACCAGAGGAGACGACGAGATGCTCACCGGAACTTCTCTTGCTGGTCTACCTCAACCGAGAACTCGGTGATGCGGACCTTAGCTGACTCGCACTCTGCAAGCTCAGGCGCGCGGAAACGGAGGGAGAAGGCGAAATCCTTTTCGTTCATGTCAATATGTTGTGGCACGGACGCGAGCACCTGGATCTTGGACAGAACATCGAGAGGGATAGAAGTTGCCGGGTCGCGAGGGGCCTGCGCTTCCTCCGGCGTGGCCGCGACGCGAAAATTAATCATAGGATAGGTAGAGGTCGTTGACGCAGGCATGGGCGGCGGGATGGCGAAGCGATTCAGAGTGATGTCGCATGCAGTCGCGTGAACCTCCTTGGTTTTTGGAAGGAAGGGCGTGCAAAACGCTGAGAACCACGAGGTGCTCTGCGAGCCGTCCGCGTCCGCAAACCGCGCAGTAGCGTAGAGCGCATAACGCGTCCCTGGCGGCGTCTGCTTGCAGTCGCCAAACGTGTCTGTGGCGGGTAGCCAACCCGGTATAGGGAGGTTGAAGGTGACGTTCCACGTGCACGGCTTGTCTGAATCTTCGAGCCCGTCGTTGCTGAGCTCGACAGGCTCGTTTGACACGAGCTCCCGGTCGATGGAACAGAGGCGGAGGGCAGAGTAGCCAGTGTGGGGCGTGACAAGCTCGGACTGGCCCTCGAACGTGACGACAAGAGACTGCAGCAGGAGACGGACCGCCCGGCGGCGTTCAAACAGCGAGAAGGATGATCTTAAGGAAATGGATACGTGGCCAGACAACGAATACGCAGATCTTCCCGAAACTCACACATGAGATGGAGACAAAGGAAGCAGGAGGAGCCGACTTACGATGTATCCGGTTCACCGTACATGTCTAGAGTTGTGGATAGAGGAATGATGTCAATAGATATGGCCATGGCGGAAACTTAACGCAGACTACAGGAGAGAGGGGCGTTGTGAGAGGATGCATAGCGGCGGGAGGCTGTCTGTTATATACGTCTTGTCAGGGGCTGGCCAAAGCGAGCGATCGAAAGGAGAACAAAAGGAAAAGAAACAAAGGCATGCAAGCAAGCATCTGCATGATGTAAAGCACGTTTGGCTTCGTCGGCTACGAATCCGCCCTGCCTTCCGTCATCATTATGGCCGTCCTTTTGTTCTCGCTCCTCGTCGTCAACGCCGTCCCGCTCACCTTGCCTTTCTGAGCACAACGACGTCGCGCGTCGCTTAGTCACGCACGCGCTCCTGGCTGCAGACAATGGAACGGCCATCTACAGAACATCGAGCACGCTGCATCTCGCGTGCTTCTAGTATCTCAGATTTTACACGCTTGACGTCGGCGATCAGCCAGGTGTGGACCTGTGAGGCCACATCGCGATGCAATCCCATTGTTTGCTCCCTTAGGGCAGTTGCGCCGCAGGCGAACTCCTCGGTCCAGGCTTTCCGAGAGATGTTCGTTGGCAGGGTGAACGTGGTGACAATACATTCCAAGCATAGGTTGCGGCTGAGGTGAATCTAGTGACATTTTAGCGGTGCTCATAAGCTGCGGGTCATCGAGCTGGCCGCGATCGTGAAAGGCAAGCCATGCAACTCGCACCGCACCGCATCACTCTTTCTGCGTTTCAAGCTTCTGTTACGGCTGTAAGTTCTAGACAAGTGCGCGCAGCGTAATGCAGATCATTTCCTTCAGCAAGCCGTTGATCAGGCCTGATAGCGATCCACAAATTTGCGATCAGCACAACATGCAACAGACCATACAACCCCATGAATGTACTACAATAGTGCGCGTACAGCTGTACAGCAAGACACTACGAGAATACTTTTGACACTGCCAGCTCGTTCTCTGGCAGCTTGCGCAGATCTTTCCGTCCCGAGCGCTCGCGCTCCGCATGTTTGCGCTCTTTGTACTTTGTGCCCTTCTCGCGCCGGATTGCAGAGCGGACGGCAGTGGGCGAGATGAATTCTGCGTTGTGGTCAGTCGATCACTCGTGGAAGGCCGCACGAGGCATGACGCACCTGGATTGGAAAATACTGTCGCGCCGCCGAACGCGCCCTCAAAGATACGGATAGGCGTCAGCACGAACCGAGGGCCGATCTCGACCAGGGAGGTCTGCGGCGGTCCATTCGGCTGTAGCGGATCCTTTTCCATGATCTAGGAATGCACGGGCATCAGAGCTCTGGGACTAGCGCTAGCATGTCAAAAGCGGTCACAAACCTGGAAATTGCGGAACCAGATCTTGTTGTCCAACAATGAAAACGTCAGGACGTGGTCAATGAATGGCTTCGCCTTGCGCGCTTGTGGCGGCACACCGAATATCTGTAACATGGTCAGCGCCAGCCCTTCCACAGCACACACAACGCACATGCGTAAACAGCTCCTTCACTAGCCGGCCCCACTCCGTCTCGTCAAAAGCAGCGTCGAAACTAAGGATGCCGCGGCTGCCCTTGAGACAGTTTCCCGTCATCTTGAGCTCGTCCATCGTGTGCACGTTCTGGACGTGCATCTTCACGCTCGGCCCGTTCGGCGTCTTCGCTGCCCAGAGGTACAGGTCCTCATGCCGCCGTGCCTCGAAATACAGCGCATTGTTGCAGTTGTGCAGGTCCGCAAGCTCTGGAAGCAGGTGCAGATGGTTCTTCGAGTCCAGCTTCGAGTCTGCCCGCCCGTGAGCTTCCGTCGTTCCTGCGACAGGGACGAAACGCACCTTTCTTCACGTGCGGGAGCAGCGCCTCGAGGTCGTTCATGAGATGGCGCATGCGGTGCGTTACGCCCCGCGACGAGAGCAGGAGCACTCGCTGCTTGTTTTTCTTCTTTTTCGGCGCGGGCGCACTGGGCCCCTCCTCTTCGTCGACGTCCATGTCGTCTGCCCTACGCTTGCCTTTTCCTTTGGCCTCGGCGGACAGCGCGTTCGCCTTTTGTGCCTTCAGTATGGACGCCATTAAGATGATGAGAGAAGGATATGGGGTGAGCTGAAGACTGGATCTCGCGGATGAAATGCGCGCTGCTCTCATCTCGACTTTTCGCTTATGTAAGTCGCCCAAAATGGGACGAGCCTAACGTCTGAATATGTCCCCGAATCCCATGTCCCAGGCAAAGCAAGAAGAAATACCGAGCAACACGGTGATTACTTCATATATCGCGTTCAGAACCATATTGACGATAGTACGAACGTATATACACGACATACGCACGAGAGCAACGAACGTAACAGGCAGCAAGGCACTTCGCGGAAAACAGCAGAAACGGAGCAGTGGGTTTGGGCAATGGGGCTTACTGTATGCATGGGAGATGGTAGGGTTGGGGTAAGGGTACGTGGGGGATGATGGATGGAGGGGATGCAGGGTGGAGATGTGAGCCGAGCCGAGCGTGGTGGTTTGACTTAAGAGGAGGTGTATAAGTAAATGGAACGGTAGCAGATCGGACACGCAAGGTCTGTAAGGGCAGAGCAAGAACAAGAAAGATTCGCATTGGGATGATATTGGGACTGAGACAGAATGTCCGCATGCATTTGTTAATGGCAGGATCATGCTGATCCCCCGGTTTGTTGCGCACGGAGCTGCTTTTGCTTCTCCTGCTCGAGACGCTGTGACAGATCGATTCAGCGAATTGAAACCGGGGCAAAGTAGCGCAGGACTGACGTGATACAATAATTGCACCGCCATCTGAATGTTGGTAGGCGGGCCCGTGATGACGACGAGACGCTCGCCCTCGCCGCCAGCAGGCGCACCATTAGCGGGATTGCTGCCTGCGCCAGGCTCCATGATCTTGATCTGGCTCGCACTCATATGCCTGATCTCATTGATCTTGCTGCCACCCTTGCCGATGATACAGCCCACGAGATCGTTCGGGATATAGATCTGCTGCGTCTGCAGCTGCTGCGGGGGGTTGCCCGCAGGCGCGCCGGGCCCCGGTGCGCCCCCCTGCATGTAAGGGTTCGAGTAACCCGGCACGTACGAGGAGCCGACGTAGGCGGCGCCGGCGGGACGCCTATTCGACGGCCGGTACGACGAGTTGGCACTCGCATGCGACGGCATGCGCTCCTGCGCCTCGATGAGAATATTACCAATGTAGTACGTGGCGATGTGAATCGCATCAGCGACTCCCGCGACGCTGAGCACACGCTGCACCAGGGAAGAGGCGACTATAAGGGGCAAGCCGTCAGAAGAAATGAGTCAGACGGACCTCAGTCGAGCCAGGCAGCATTCCCTCGCTGGCGTTGAGGCGCGCCCCACTGGCATCCTGGATCTCCTTGATCTTGGAGCCTTGCTTCCCGATGACGGAGCCCATGCGGGAGTTCGGGATCATGAACTTGATCGTGACCGCGCGACTGCCGGGCACCGACGGAACGTCGAAGGGTTCATCGTTGATGCGACGAACGATGAGCCCAAAAGCCTGAGAACGAGGGTCAGAGAACGGCGTATGCGTGGGCCACACAGAGTACGGACCTTCGAGACGGCGTCGAGTGGGCCGCTGACGTTCAGGATGCGCTCGGGATTGCCGGGGATGCTCTCCGAGACCATGACGCGTGCGCCGCTTTTCTCCCGAATCTCGTTGACGTGCGAGCCGCCCTTTCCAATGATGATGGACGCGTCCTGGGTGACGATGAGGCATCTCATGTGGATGTGCGCCGACGGGGGTGGGGGCGGAGGGCCCGACGACGACGATGAGGGCGGTGCAGAGGTCGTAGCTGCAGAGTCATCGGGAGCCGCTGCCATAGAGTCGGGGGCGGAGTCGGCGGCAGCAGGGTGGGAGACCTGCTTCTGTGCTGGTTGCTGGTCAGAGGGAGAAACAGAGCGTTGGTTTGCAGCAGCGGAATCGACCATGGTTACGTCATTCATCACAGCCGGGGGAGCGGAGGGATGCGAGGAAGACGAGGTCTGAGGCTGAGCACTCGAGGTCGGGGCCGTTGAGTCATCCGAAATCGACGTAGCGCCGGTGTTGGCACGCTTGTGGTGTTTTTCGTGTTCACTGTCAGAAGGCGACCGCGACCGCTTGCGGTTCGAATCGGACTCTGGCATCGTCGCTTTAGTTTCTTTTTTTTAGTGCAAACACGGGTGGGTCTTGTGGGAAAGGAAAGGACACGGATACGGAGGAGGTGGGGGCGGATGCGGAGCGTCAGATGATGCGGTGGGTATGGTCTGCGGCAGGGGCAGTCGATGGTGGTGAGGGGAGTGTGATGGGGTGCGGACGACGACCGGTGTGATGAACAACATACCTTGATCGATGAGAGCGCGACAACGACGACAGTGACGACGACGACGCTACGGTCGACGGGAGGACTTGGCTGGGTGGTGGGCGCGCGGTGTCGGGATGAGGGCGAGGGCGTCCAGCAAGCAATCGCACCGCCCTTTTGCACCGTACTTCGTCGCCCTTAAAGCCGAAATCCGCGCAAATACTCTTTCCGGTGGCGTCGCGCCTTCCACATATGTGTTTACATCCGCCGCAAATACAATTACGTGCTAAAATGACCCAAACACAACTTGCTCCCATCCACCCACCACATCGCGCTGTTGAAGCACTTTATCAGATCGTCGACAAATAGGCCAGAGTGTCCTATCTAGTTCCGAAGTCCATCGCCAGTGCGATCTAGGGCTACGATCTCATCGACGAACTTTGCCCAGCGCCTTTCCCAAACAGCAAGCGCACGGTCTTTCTCGGCGGGTTCTAGTGTCGAGTACTGAACGGAGCCGTCGTCACCGTAAGTCGCATCGAAACACTGGAAGACTCACCGTGAGACTGTCCCGCGCAATCTCTGCAAGCGTGATGATGCCCGTAAGCTCGCTCGCCACGAGCACCTGGAAGAAGTCGTACGAAAGGCCCATGCTTCCGAATACCGAAGGGTCATCGGGGCACAGGGCAATGGGCACCCCTTGGCTGAGCATAATGGGCAGGTGATGTGTGGGCATGGATGAGGTCAGACGCTATGAGGCGTGTTGGGCATCAGCATGTCTTACAACACGCCGGACATGTGCTTACCAGCACTTCGTTGCTGTCAGCTTCTGATAAGTCCGGGGACATGAGAAAGAACGGACGAGCTTACGAGATGGGGCAGACTTCGAGCAAAATACCGTTTTCTCTGCAGATCTGCATGAGCTTTGGGTGCTTTACGATTGAGTAGCTGCATGATGTCGTCAGCAGAAGAGCGACTATTCGTTGAAGAAACGGTTACCCATGTCCAATTCGCTTTGTGCCCAGCAGAATGGCGTCGTAAACATTGACGTCGGCTTCGCCTCCATCACTACAGGTTTCGCCAGCATGCAGGATGAGTGGAAGGTCCAGACCGAGGGATTTCACTCGTTCCTTGAACTCCAAGAGCTGGGGCACGTAGAACGTGAGGGGGTTGAAGACGTTTTCGTCCCCAACGAGGTCAAAACCTTCCATATGTTAATTCATACCCTTCCTCATGGGATTCAAGAAGCACCGACCTGCAATGAGGTGCGGGAATTCTTGCTTAAGTGTGATACAGTCGTCCATATACCACTGCAGGTCTTCCGGCGAAAGACTCCGTAGCGAGGTATAAATGAGCTGCGCAAAGCCTTTCAGAGATTCAGGAAGGTGTCTACGCTTCTGGAACGACTCACCCTCGCGCCGACAAAGCCATCTTCTCGGCCTTGTGACTTGAGCTCCTCCTTGACTTCATTTATGACACGTTCGAAGTCGAGCACCCACTCTCGATGCGGCACAGTCAGGTGTCCATCAGCGTCATACATCATCCTGCAAGCATCGAGCCTAGACTCGTGCACTCTCGAAGACGGTATGCCAAGAAACTTACTTGTCGTAGAAGGGAATCCGAGGTTCATAATATGACGCGCCGTCGTCTATGAACGTCATGAAGGACTTGCGAATGTACTCAATCCAGACTGGCCGATACAATATCAAGCCCTTCGGGGCCATGAGCATATGCCTTTCTGGGTGATCGGCGGACGCACCCTAGCTACTTGGAAGGTTGTCAGGAATTTGCGCCATATCTGCAACGATGTCAGCGCCCTATACTCCGGGGCTACAATGAGCGTAGAGTCCAGACCTTGTACACAGTATTGTGCGTTCCGTAGGCCTCGCTCGGGTTGATCATCAGCGAGCCCATGAGCCACTTGTCGAATCCTTCTGGGCCACCCAAGGCGCCGTCAAACGTCTTTCTAGCATTCGCCAGCGACACCCATGAACCCGGCGCGTAGTCCGCGTGCGTCACGCTATACGTAGCAGACTCGTGTCCATCGGGCAGCGGCATGCAGTCGGGAAGTGTGTCAACGATGTTCGACGCGTTCAGGACATGCGGGACGCGGACGTGTATACGGTCGGCATGCTTGTATGCGAGCTCGAGGAGGACCTTCACGTCCACAGTCGCGTCAAAGTGCGCGTGCAGAACTGCACCTTTTGGCATCTGCCGCACGGTCAACTTACCCCACCCAATCCAGGACTCAACAGACCACCAACCTTGGAGACGATCCGGAACAGCGTCGTCTTGTCGATGAGCTTCTTGCCTGCGTGCCATGAATTACAAGACTGCGACAGCGGCCATCCACTACCTCTTACCTGTGAGGAACTCCATGCCCGGGAACGGATGCACGACGTCCTCATGCTTTGCGCCCCAAATCGACTGCTCTTCTTCGGCGCGAATGTCACGCACGATTTTCTCCGCGAGCCTCTCATTCTCGGTCAGGACAGCGAGGCGCCCGTTCTCCCGACGGAGGGACCTGTCTTCTTGAATGAAGGCAGAGCGGCGCGTGTAGTAATCTTGAAGTGTTGCCTCCGCAGAAGGCATGCCTAGGTGGGTTCGGGTGGGTTAAGATACTGGAATGCGCATGTTAGGATACTTATAAGTTGGCTGGGACTTACTGTACCTGATTCGAATATCGAGGGCCCCATGCTAATCGATCTTCGTCGGCTTGGCTCCTTGTGGTGCTTAAGTATCGGGTGGGTCCGTCCTTGACGGAGAATGCTATGCTCCACTCTGAAGGGTATCGTGAGATAGAGAAAAATGTATTCATATGGTAAGTACTTACGGTGAAGTCACCGGGAGCGCGGGGTTCACGGCGGGCGCTAAGACGCGACGGCGAACTCGACGAGACTGCCACCGTCGCGCAATATTTAACGTTCACCTTCACTTACCTTTTTCTCTTGCCTTATCCCCATCTTTCATACCACCACACGACCATATTTTGGCAGACTTACTTAGATCGTTCTCGGAGTCAGAGATAGTCTCGGTCAAGACGATCGCGTCGCGTGGAAAACCAGTCAAGACGCGTCCGTCATACGCGGCGGCGCGTCCGCCTTTTATTTGATTTTGAACAACATTAGCCTTAGCCTATGTCGATGTCGGACATAGACGAGATAGGTGCGAGACATTTCCACATCGTGTACCACACGCTCTGCTAAGCGTCAGCGCATCCATATCTACAGAGGGCTACAACCCCACCACCCCCTTTAAACCCGTCCCAGTCAACAAGAAGCGGAAGCTGCCCGACAGCAGTGCCGCATCCTCCAAGCCTGCATCTAAGGTGAACGCCACGGCCACGACGTCGAAAGCGCGCAAGGCCACGCGACCGTCTCCGGAAACGCTGCCTGGAACGGAGGATGAGGACGGCATAGAGGCGCTGTACGCGTCGGAGCCCGAAGCACCGCCAGCGAAGGCGGTCAAGGCGGCACCAGCAAAAGCCCCGCCGTCGAGGGCGCAGGCGAAGGGGAAGAAGCCGGAGGTCGCGCCAGCGAAGGTCAATGGCGCATCGTCGTCGCGGTCGAGCGAGGGTCCGTCAGTGCGGGAGGTCGAGCGGTTGCGGAAGCAGCTTCGCGAGGTACGCTCCGTCTTAAACGCGGTTGCCTTCGTTGATTGGGTCTATGAAGGTGACAGCGCAGCGAGACAAGCTCTCCGAACAGGTGAAAGAGTGGATAACCACCAGGCAGACGGAGGCGGAGAGTGCGCTCGAGTTCGAGAAGGCTCAGTCGGAGGCGGTGAGTCGAGGTGCGTACGAGACGATTCCATATCCAGATGCAGATGGCGAACACAATCCACAGCGAAGGACGAAATGATAGCAGAAATGACATCTCAGATCGCGCGCATCGAGCCTATGGTTCAATCCGGACGGACATCGACATTGCATTTCCTCACACAGGACGCGGCGAATCAGGCAAAGCACACCGTCGAGAAAGAGGTCGAGAGGTTGCGGGGCGTCATTAAGGACAAAGATACCCTTATTTCGCAGAAAGATGCGCGGATCGCCGAGCTCGAGCAGACAGGTGGGCTCTGAATACCAGATACACAGCGCGGCGTACTGACCATTGCACAGTATCCGAGAAGGAGGTTGAGCTAAAACTCGAGATCGACCGATATAGTGAGCTTCAGGCGAAAGTCGGCCGCGAACCACCAGCCGCTGCACGCTCGCGCGCCGCGCCAGATGCTGCTCACAACGACCCTAAGAACGGAGCTGTCATCCGTCTCTACGAGGACATGACGAACCTGCTTGTCACAAACATCAGGATCGAGAAGAGCGCGTATCTCGATCTCGAAGATCAGACCTTTTCTTGCGTCTTCACACATAATGAGACCAAAGCTAGTGAGTTTTTCCTGCACTTATCATGGGGACCAATCTCATGCTGTTGGAAACAGGTCTAAGCTTCATCCTGGAACGACAATGGGTACCGACACCTGGTCAAGATAACTCCTCGTCCCCTCCCCCGCCCATCAGGTCAAGAGACCAGCTTTCCATAATGGTGCGCTATATGCCACTAAACCTTGACAAGGAGACGGACGAGTTCAAGAAGACGATCGAGTTCCTCGCCGACGTGTTCACATTCTCCGAGGACCAGATGGATGTATTTTTCAATTCTATGAGGGACTACTTAGAGAAATGTGGAAACGAACCAATAGTCGTCGATGATGATGATGGCGAATAGTACTGACGGGTCGATGCACCTTGTGCTTCTAACTTTCATGCCTTCTGCTATGCTGGGTCCTTTATTTAACTTACTTGCCTTGATCTGAGAGCATATTCTTTAACCATATGTTGTATACCTTTGAAGGGCTCGAAGTTCATGAATTTTGACCGGTCTGACCTGTAGGTGGCTGTCTACTGGATGTATCAATGCCTGCGCTCTCCCAAATCTTCAATGCCTTCTCGTCTCCGATGAAGACCGCCTTCCTCATGGCCAATGATGCATAACCTCCCTCCACATCGACGCCTCCAAGACTCGTACCCGCCTTGATGAGCATCGACACCGCAGCGTCATGGCTTTGGCGAGCAGCCTACAACAACGTCAATCACACGTACTTCCAACATAAGGACAAGCAAGGCGCACATAGTAGAGCGCCGTATGTCCAAGGCTGTCGCGCTGGTGGACGAGGGCGCCCGCTGCGAGCAGAGCTTCTAAACATTTCACGCTCCCGTTCAGCGCAGCCACATGCAGAGGCGCGCAGCCAGATGCCGGGCTGATGCAGTTCACGACGTCGCTACTGTCCGAATCGAGACAAAACATCAGCCCTTCAAGATTGTCGGCTGCCGCTGCAAGGTGGATCAAGAAAGCGAATAGCGCGCCCTCAGTTGACGTTGCGTCCGCTGCGGTCCAGGACCAAGACGCCGCGGCATCCTTCGCGGATTCGTCCACGCTTTCCGACGACACGATGATCTGTGGCGTCTGCAATGGCGCAGACTGGGATAGGCGGACTACGCGGGAGAGCACGCTTTCGATGTTCTGCAGGTTCTCCTCAAGCTTGTCTTTCCGGGGCTCGAAGGCGGACGGGCGCGTCAGCTCGCCTCGCAACGACATCCCTATAAGGCTGCGCACTTCGGCGGGGCTCAGCTCAGGCTTTGAGAGGAGATAGCCTAGTTTCGTAAGCGCGCTCTGTAGACAACGGGGACGCACGGTCAGGGATCATTTATCCACAAGGATGTATATCAGACGAAACTGACCTCAGGTGTCATGTCACCGCCCGGAATGACTCCCGCCTGCAGGAGCGTCCTCCCCGTCTCATAGGCATCTGAAACAGATCCCTTTGCGCACTGACTGATGGCGACTATGACCACACCGCGGTCGCACGCCTCGCACAGCGTGTCCATCAGATCTTTGCGCTGCGGTGCGTTGCCCGCGCCGAACGTTTCGAGTACGACGCCTTTCACAGGAGGTGTCAGAAAGGCACGGACGGTGGCTGCTGTGATGCCCGGGAAAAGTCGTAGGGTCGCTATTTGGCTGATTGAGATGAGGGTTCAATATTTATTATATCCTGCGGGACTGACCGACATGAGGACTCATTTCTGCATTAGGCTGGATTAGACCAGCGTTGACTGAAATGACTCTACGTATATACGAGACACACCTTTATGAGCTCTGAACCTTCGCAGGCTAGTTTGCCTGATCATCTCATTCCAGTTGACAACGATGTCGATGCCAACTAAAAGTATTATCAGTCGAACCAGCACACACGTTATGCGGTGCTATATATTACCGTTGACCAATGGAGGAAAGTTGGGACTGGTGAAAGCATTCAGATCATGCGATGATACTTTCGACACCCGGTTCCCTCGGAACAGAGTGTGATTGAAGAATAAAGAACATTCTTCGGCGTATGTCAGTGATATGGAAATATACAGGAGCAGCGGTGCTACCTGGGATGATATAATGACCGGCGATCATTAAAGCACCTAGGAAATTGTCTACAGCGTCGTTCCTCAGTTGAGAAAGGGGTATCTGAGCGCCGGTTACTATCTATATGAGGTGAGAAATGGACTGTTGCGTTAAGCAAAATATGGAGCATACCACGGTCTTTCCGAGATCCTCAAGCAGGAAGCTCAAGGCGCTGGATGTGTATGCCATCGTGTCCGTGCCGTGCAGAATCACGAATGCGTCGAAAAGATAATAATTTAGTTCTATCTCTGTCGCGATACGGATCCAATCTGAGCTGAACAGATGCAGAGTTAGTAGTTGTCTTGAATGAACCGCCCTCCTCAATTACCGTCTATATCAATGTTACTGCTATCTAGCAACGGATTCCACTGCAATTGACGAGGTAAGTCATCTCAGTAAGCGCAATAAGGAGAACTGCGATGTCATATTACCTCCAAGACTGCATATCGAATGCGCTTTCCGCCTCCGCCTGGCGCTGCACTGCGGGGTGTGACGAGTGCCGGGACATGCGCTTCATAGAGATCATCAGACACCTTCCGGCACACAGACTGTTTTGATAGTTTTTGTTGCTCGGGCAAGGGAAGTCCGACAGGCGCGCCAATGGGGTGAGATGATCTGACAAGGAGGGTCGACTGTGGTATGGGTGCCGCGGGGAACTGCCCGCCAAGCGGGCTAGACCTTCCGCTAGTAGAGTGGCTGCTCCATTGACGAAAGCCCTCCACGGACGCTGCATTCGAGAACAAAGAATCTTGGAGCGGGTCGTGAAAACGCGCTTGACTACGAAGGGTCTCGGTGAGGAAGTAGGGCTCGGGGACATAGCCTTGTTGTCCGACCAACATTCCGATGGTCCCGCCTGTGTAGATGATCAGTACCTTTGATTCGTCAGATGCTTGGGCAAGCTCCATCCTGTAACAAAGTGCCAGCGAGACGAAAGTCGCAACTGAGAAGGAGCATCCTCGGTTTCAGGAAGATCTCTGGCAAAGCGCCTGGCGCTAAGATCTGCTACGAGATAACCACGTGGTTATCTAACCGCGACATGAATTGACTCAGACTCGTACAGGCAGCAGATCTCAGCTATAAAGCGTTTCGCATCGGAGTCACTGAGCACCACGCGTCTGCTAGCGACCATACCCCACCATGAACGCTATCAAACAGGTTTTCGCCCAAAAGGCGAAGGAGGTTCGTAGCTATATCCCAGAATGTACTCGTATACTCATCTATAATGGCTTTAGGGTGCACCCGCTCTGGTCACTTTCGTGACTGCCGGCTTCCCCACAGTCCAAGACACCGTACCTATCCTGCTTGCTATGCAGGAGGGAGGTGCAGATATTATTGAGCTCGGAGTACCTTTCTCCGACCCCATTGCGGATGGGCCCGCGATTCAGGAGACCAACAATGTGCGTGCGGCTGCTCGAGATCGGGTACTGTTATTCATCCTGCGTTGTCTCCAGGTCGCCTTGAAAAATAATGTCGACTACGTCACCTGCCTAGGCATCCTTCGGGAAGCGCGTTCCAAGGGCCTGGCTGCCCCAGTTCTCCTTATGGGTGCGTCATTGCCCCCGATGCACGTATGACATTATCTTATATTTTTTGCAGGTTACTATAATCCCATCCTCGCTTATGGCGAGGACAAGGCCATCCAAGATGCCGCCGAAGCTGGTACGAACGGATTTATCATGGTTGATCTCCCACCAGAAGAGGCTCTTACGTTCCGGGCAAAATGTTTCAACGCTGGGTAAGATTATATATCGTCTATTACCCTCAGCTTCATCCCAACATCTGTACGCAGCATATCCTACGTACCTCTCATCGCCCCCTCAACAACTCTCAACCGCATCAAATTCCTTTCCTCCATCGCCGACACGTTCATCTACGTCGTCTCGAAGGTAGGTTGTGTCTAATCTATACTCGAACGATTCTTACATCTATCGTGCGAGCAGATGGGAACGACCGGATCATCAGACAAAGTAGCCATGAATTCAGCGCTCCCAGCCATCATCTCACGCGTTAAGGAGTACGCTTCCGTTCCTCTTGCTGTCGGCTTCGGTGTCTCCACCCGCGAGCACGTCGACACAGTTGCAGATGCCGGTGCAGAAGGTGTCGTCGTCGGCAGCCGACTCGTGTCAGTCATGAAACAAGCGCCATCCGACAAAGTTGCAGAACACGTCGAAGCGTACGTCCGTAAGCTGACCCTCAAGGGTCAGCCTTTCAAAAAGCGGACGTACACCCCGTCTCAGCCTACAACCCTTCAGGCGAGGCGAAACTCAATGGAAACCGACCGACTACAACGTTCTCCCCGCTCGCTTTGGACAATTCGGTGGGCAGTATGTGCCGGAGGCGCTCTGGGATTGTCTCATCGAGCTGGAGGAGGCTCAAGTCAGCAATGGCGGATCCGGAGTTCTGGAAAGAATGGGAGGGTCTTTTTGGATATATGAACAGGCCATCAAACTCTATCACGCGGAGAAGTTGACGAAACAAGGGGTGGTGCTAAATCTGGTTGAAGCGTGAAGATCTGTGCGTAATTCTCACTCGTCATTCTAGGGTTCCTCTGATAGAATTGACCTTCTAGGAACCACACTGGGTCGCATAAAATTAACAATGCAATTGGGCAGGTGTGTAATTTGATGTTCAGCGCTATTGGTCCCCTGACATTATTCTAGATCTTGCTTGCTCGAAGAATCGGCAAAAAGCGAATTATTGCGGAGACTGGTGCAGGCCAGCACGGCGTTGCGACCGCGACTGTCTGCGCCAAATTTGGCCTGGAATGCATTATCTATATGGGCGCCGAGGATGTTCGCCGACAGGCCCTGAACGTTTTCCGTATCGAGATGCTTGGCGCGAAGGTCAGAATTATCTGGCTTCACGCCGAGATGCAGGGTCTGACTTGTTTTCAAGGTGATCCCTGTAAATTCTGGTTCATGCACTCTGAAAGATGCCGTCAACGAGGCGATGCGTGACTGGGTGACGAACCTCTCCACGACACATTACCTCGTTGGTTCTGCCATCGGACCCCATCCGTTCCCCACCATTGTTCGCGATTTCCAACGTGTAATCGGGAAGGAGATCAAGTCGCAGCTGCAGGAAGTCGCAGGCAAGCTCCCGGATGCGGTGGTAGCCTGCGTCGGTGGCGGCAGCAACGCAATTGGTACTTTCTTTGACTTCATCCCCGACAAAAGCGTACGACTCATCGGAGTCGAGGCTGGTGGCGAAGGTCAGTGATATATATCGTTCAACCACTAGTGATACCACGCTAATATTTTTTGAGAATAGGTCTCAATGGAGATCGGCACAGTGCTACACTGTCGATGGGCCAGCCAGGAGTACTGCACGGTGTGCGGACATACATTTTGCAGTCTCCAGTGGGTCAGATTATCGAGACGCACTCCATCAGCGCCGGTCTGGATTACCCCGGCGTTGGTCCTGAGCATGCTTGGCTGAAAGACTCAGGCAGAGCCGAATACGTAGTTGCGACGGACGAGCAGGCTCTGCGCGGATTCAGGATGCTGACTCAATTGGAGGGCATCATTCCTGGTAAGGAACGCTTACAGCTGTTATGAGTGACTGGCTGACATAGTACACAGCCCTTGAATCCTCACACGCAATCTGGGAGGGTGTCCGATTGGCTGGAACATTGCCTGCGGACCAGGACATTGTCATCGTGCGTACCTCTTTCATTTCTAATTCAGCATGCTCTAAATGTCTGTAACGTATAGTGCCTGTCCGGTAGAGGTGATAAGGACGTCGAGCAGATCTCCCAGCTTCTTCCTGGAAAGTGGGCGGACATCCTCGATTGGCATGTCTCCATAATCGCGGAGGATACCCCGAACTGAAGCAATCCTTGTGCGATCACCGAGTGAATTTAGAAGGAATACAGTCAAAATGTAAAAGAAATTGTCTTATTGTACTAGAGAGCTGTCACAATTGCAGTTGGATATTGCATACCGTTTTCATGAAGTCCGTGCAAATTAGTTTTCGAAGAGGTAGCAGTGCAAGCTCTGAACGGCCAGTGTGACCGTATGTGACCGTACTAATACACTTGTCACACATCCCCCTTACCGACTGAAGTCAACATCTCGAATCTGAACAACACGACTGGGGCCCAAATAGCCTTTATCTTGCTATTTTCTCGACCTAAGACTGTCTTTTATCCTTAGGATGGCTCCCGATGCCCCAAACCCAGCCAGTCAGCGCGCGGTAGAGGCGTTAGCAGCGAAACTCCGCAGACGGTGAGTCAGGGATTCATTCACCAGGCATCACCTAACTGATTTCTCTAGGCAGGTCCTGGGTTCACGGACCGCAGCTTTGGAGACAGTCGTTGTGTTGCGCCAGGTCATCTCGAGGGCGCGCTTCCAAAACATCGACCAATTGGTGGAGATCATTCGGGGCGTAGGCAAGAAACTGACTGAAGCTCAGCCGAAAGGTGTTCATCATCTCTCGGTACATGCTCATGTACAGACGTATCTCATCAGAATAATATCAGAGCACTCCGTTGGAAACACTGTCCGCAAACTGCTCCATCTTCTGCGCGAGGAATACAACAATGCGTCCAAGGGCGCTGCGTCTACCTCCACAGCCAACTTTTCTATCGCGACATTTATGCTGCAGGGCCAGCCCCGAAAGCAGGTCACGACACAGAAGAATGAGTCGGCTTTGGTTCTCAAGGAGAACGATCCGGATGATCCGGATTCGTTTGCAAGGACACTGAAGCCGGTGCTGATGGAGGCAATTCAAGACGTCCTCGATGAGCTCGAGACAGTATACGATAACATTTCAAAAAGCGCTAAGGACCACATACATTCCGAGTGCGTGTGTGATCCGGCGTCTTTGATTGCTCTCGCTGATTGAAATACTCAGTGAAATCATACTAACCATTGGCAAGTCAAAAACAGTGGAAGCGTTTCTGAAGTCGGCGGCTCATTACCGCAATTTCACTGTCATCGTGGCCGAAAGTGGACCTTCGTGAGGCTTTCACTCCTGATCAAATTACGCTGTTACTAATGCGCCCGCGTCATATGAAGCTATGGCGGCCATGACATCGCTGCATCGTTATCTTCATCCGGAATCTCAACTTTCCTCGTCCCCGACTCTTCGATCTATGCCCTCATGTCCCGCGTCAACAAAGTCATCCTCGGCGCGCATACGATTCTTGCGAACGGAGGCATGTACGCCCTGACCGGCTCCCTCCTCGCCGCAAATGCTGCGAAAGCGCACAGCACGCCGGTCGTGGTGTGCGCAGGGCAATTTAAGCTGACGCCGCTGTGGAACTTATACCACGACTATGCGGCGTTGGATTTTACTGACCCAAGTAGCGTGCTTGGGTTTGAGGAGGGTGAACTTGTGGACAAGGTTGACGTCGTGAGCCCATACTACGACTACGTCAGACCAGAGTTGGTCGACGTGTACATCACAAACGAGTAAGTCATGGTCAGCTTTAGCTGATGATTTATGTGCTGATGTTCTCGCTTTCAGTGGCGACCATCCACCAGCCTCTGTCTACAGGTAAGCTTGCTCCGAAACGATTTCATAGTGAATTCGGGATGCTGACATCTGCAACTTGTAGGTTGGTCAAGGAGTCCTATGGTGATGAGGTTAATGATCTGTAGTTGTATTTTGGGGTCTTGCTAGAGTTCGTCTCATTTGCCCACATTGTAGCGATACGTGTTACCATCTATTACTAGCATTGTGATCCAATCTCACTGTTTGTTCAACCAGCCACTCAGATTCTTCCCTTCAGACGTCCTGGAAAGCTACTGATATTTCGCCATCGACTAAGCCTGTCCATGCGGCAGCAGCTAAGAATCTAGGGTTTGAGTGTAAATAATAATTTCCAGTTAAGTTAGTAGCTGCTGATATGCTACTGATCAACTCTTCGTGCTCAATATATCGAAGAACGCCTCCTGCGGAAGGTCTACGCTTCCTATCCGTTTCATTCGACGCTTTCCTTCCTTCTGGTTCTCCAAATGCTTCATCTTGCGCTCGTAATGACCTCCGTACAAACCGGCAGTGACATCGGCACGGTTAGCCGACAGCGTCTCGCGAGCAACAACCTTCTTGCCGATGACGGCCTGGATGGGGACCTCGAACAGCTGCCGAGGGATGACCTTATCTGCAAGTGGACACCGGAGGATCAGCCATTCATTTCAGGAGCACGCGCGTGCGAACTTGAGTACGCACGGAGCTTCTTCACCCACGCCCTGCCGATCTGGTGCTCGGAAGAGCGGTGCACGATTAAAGCCAGGGCATCGACGGGCTTGTTGTTGAGTAAAAATATCATCTTCACACGACACTTGTCAGCCATGGCACGGGTAACGACCGGCGAGCTGCTCACCTTGGCGAGATTACTCTTCTTGTACCCGGCATCTTCATAGCTAGATGCCGAAGCGAATAAGCAGACGTCACAGTAGGTTTGAACGTGTACTTACTCGAAGCTTGCGAACCCGGAACTGCGACTCTTCAATTTGTCGAAGAAGTCTGTGACGACCTCGCTCAAAGGCATGGTGCATGTGAGGATGGCGCGTGCGGAGCTGGCGGCACCTGACGTATCCAGATAACGGTGATCTACGTCCTCCGCTCTATGAGAGAAGCAAAGATCCATCATCTCGCCCAGATATTCTGCACAAACCTGTCAGTAGTTCGTGGGCTTGCAGCAAAGACTGTGTTAATTACCTTCCGGCACGATGATGGTGGCCTTGACAGTAGGTTCCTGGACTTCTTTCACTCTCGACGAACTATCTAACACGTCAGGGAACTCAGTCGGATTGCTGACCAGCACGGTCCTGTCCCTGTATACGACTGACATCCAGGCTGAACTATGATTGTGACATGAACCGGGTAATAGTAACATACCTTTGTAGGGCACCGTGGGCGCCGTCACAATGATGTTTGCATCATATTCGTCTTCTAATCGCTGTCGGAATACGTCCATATGCAAAGTCCCCAGGAAACCCAGCCGGCAACCTTGACCTAAGGCTGTAGAAGATTCTCGTTGAACAGTGACGCTGCGGTCTGTTAGCGTGAGCTATCGCTAACTGTCAGGATGACACTCTGCTGCGATCATGACCTGATGCGTACCCTTTTGATGGATTCCTCGAGCTTGACGAAGTCATTACTGTCAACGGGAAATATACCTGCATATACCTGGAAAAGAATGAGTAATTTCATCTTTCCACCTTCATAGGAACAGACATACCATAGCCTTGGCCAATTGAAACCCAGGCATCGGTTCAACCATCTCGCCAACACGATGGACGGTATCGCCGATGTGTGCTTTGGAGTCTTCGTTATTATCCTGATTCGGGTGGGGAGCTGTTCTCACATACCTTCGGAAGATTGCTTCATATTGCAAGCGATAAAGCCAACCTGGCCAGCCATTAACTTGCTCGTGGAGACCTCCTCGGGATACATGATTCCGACATCCGTGACCTCATATTTTTTCCGGGTATGATATGAGGCAATTTTGTCGCCTGCAGTTGTGGGACTTTTAACATGTGCCTTGATAGACACGAACGTGTGAGTGACACACCTTTTCGCAGAATGCCATCCTGTACGCTGACCAAAGAAATAACTCCTCGGTATCTATCGTAGCTGTAGATGCCCGGTCAATACATGCAGGGCTTATTTTTGACAGTACTGACGAAGAGTCGAAAAGGAACGCTTTCAGCTTGTTTTCGGGTGCACCAGAAGGCGCTGGTATGCGCTCAATGATGGCTCTTAGAACGGCCTCGACGCCCTTGCCTGTCTTCGCGGATATTGGCAAGACGTCGCTGGGGTCGATACCGAAAGTGGACTGCATCTGCGCTGCAATGCGCTCCGGCTGAGCTGCAGGGAGATCGATCTATTTCGTTGAGAATCTCGTTACGCTTAGACGTTTGAGACATTTGAGACATAGCCCACCTTATTCAAGACGGGTATAATTGTCAGGCCGCGTTCGCGGGCAGAGTGATAGACAGACAGGGACTGCGCCTGCACACCCTGCGTGGCGTCCACCAATAGAAGCGCACCTTGACATGCTGCCATTGAGCGTGACACCTCCCAGGAAAAATCCACATGGCCCTAAAAAGCCACGGCTGAGTTTCGGGATTCAGAATGTCAGAAGTCGCGCATTTACTCACTGGAGTGTCGATGAGATTGAGAAGGTATTTCATGCCATTGTAATCATGGATCATGCTGCAGACAGTCAATACCTATTCACATTGATGGCCTAGGTCTACGACGCACCTTGCAGTTTGCGCTTTGACTAGAGAAGAATCTCATGAGCATAAGATACGTACGTGTTTAGACATAACGTACCAGTAATTCCCCGCTCTCGCTCGACCTTCAATTTATCCAAGAATTGCGGGTTAGATCCCTTTAGTCCCTTGGTGATAGTACCAGTCAACTGCCAGGGGATCAGTATCTGAGAAGATACATGGTCTGAAGGATTTCTACCTCCAAAAGTCGGTCTGCCAACGTCGACTTTCCGTGGTCTTAACGGAGCGGAAATTAGCGCATGCACGACCCACGAGCTCAAGTAGATACCTATGTGCGCGATAATTGAGAAATTCCTATCAAAACCGTGTTCATGAATTAAATATTCTTCTCGCACACGCTAACGATAACGAAATACCGAGTGACTTCACAAGGGAAATCCTCCATGCGCACCGCGACCTTCCCGTTCGCCGCTGTCGATGCATGTCGCACGACGTCAAGCAGAACGGCTGACTTATTTTTCTTGAGGATAACCTGAAGGCAGGCGCTACGCCATGCCTGAAGCATAAGGGTGTTCTGCTGGAAACAAAACAAATCCTCGGAACCCAGAACGTAGACACGAAAGTGAAGTGACGCGTTCAAAAGATGATCGTGACACGCTGTCACGAGACGCTTTCATCTCACGCACGCGTTCTTGAACCTGAACTCCATCCTCGTCAACTCGTTCCCTAGCTTTTCCTCACTTCTTCCTTTCAAAACATCATATTTCGCTATGTCTTTGACAGAAGCATCCGAAGCGCGAAAAGCACGTCTCATTGCGCTGAAGAAGAGGAGGGCTGGCGAAGCTGTTGGTGAGGAGAGGTACGAGACAGTCATAGCCTGCCATACGACACATATTCACGTTTCACAGCACGGAATCCCCAGAGCCTATTCTTGCCACGAGAAACTTTGATCCTGAGACGCGAACACTCCGCAAACGGACCGTCGAGGATGTTGAGATGGATGACACTGTCGAGAGGGAGGTGGAAGGCCTGGCAGAGCGTATCATTGCTGAAGATGAGGAGAGGAGAGCGCAGGAACTTGTGCGTTCATTATACTGGTTTAAGGTGTCCCTGGAAACTCACGAGTTCTGCAGGACTTGTTGAATATTGCTCCCAAGAGGCCCAACTGGGATCTCAAGCGAGAGATGGAGAAGAAGCTTTCCAAGCTCGAGAGGCAAACTCAGCAGGCGATCCACACACTCATCCGTGCGTTTTTGTACGCTCTATGCGTCGCTGTGACTTACAACTACTATCAGGTCAAAGGCTTGCAGCTCAGAAAGGCCAATCCGATGACCTTTTGGGCGCAGTGCAGTCACAAGCCGGGCCTGGCGAGGACGAGCCCGGGTCAGACGAGGACTAAACTTTTGTTTGTAATGTACCATATCCGATCTTTTTATCCTATTGTATCCCTAGTAATGACCTTGCTTGCTTGCATGAGATAGACTACCGACTGACGAGGACCATGACCACGCTCCATTTTCGCCTCTCTCCAATGCGAAGGACATCAAGAAATCAAATTGTTGTAAGTTGTGAGTCCATTAATGGCTAATCCGTAGTGCAAAAGCTCTACAAAATAGGACGTGAATTTAACATCTGAATCATACGCTGGTCCTCTGCCGACCTGGCGTCGTGCGCTCTTCGACTGGAATGGGTATCGTGTTGCGTGGATGCGACCGCCATATGCAGGGATGGAAGCGCCGATGAACCCTCGCCCGTCCGTGTATGATGATGCCCTAGCGAAGATCCCGTTCTGGGCGGCGGGGACAGTGATCGCGGGATGGCGCTGGCAGGGTTGGGGTGATGCGAAGTCCCCGCATCTGAATTTCGCGACCTCGCCTTCCCGCTCTTGTACATGCCCGCTGGCACCGTCACATTGCACAGCGCGGCGTCTTGGTCGATGGTAGGTATGCGTGGCAGATCTGCATAGGTGAAGTATGCCGTCAGATGCCACTTGCGGGGCTTCGTGCTAGCTTGGCCGAGTACCCAGGCGGAGTACGCCTGCTTCACCAGACCCGTGGGGTGCTGCTCACTGCGGTCATAATGCGACAGTGCTGGTGATGTTGCTCCACTCCGAGCGATGCCGTCGACGAATCTGAAGTTCCCCGTGGAGCTGTTAAATAGCAGTCAGAATAACGTTTATTTGACGGGCGATGGGGCGTTATACCGTGGCTGCTCACTGGGTCCTTTTCCCTCCTCTGACGGCAGCTTTTCGTCATAGAACAGATACGGCTAAAAACAAAAGATTCAACGGTGAGTTATCTTCGTGACGTCGTCTGTGACACATACTGACCTCGCGCATACGGGACTGACTCCAGACACGCCCATCTGTCCATCTTTTGAGACCCAAGTCGTCCTCGCTTTCCTCCCAGACAAATATCGCTCCGGACCGGATAAACATGGACCGCTCGATCTCATTCAAGCGCCGTTCAACGGGCCGAAGTATGCCTTGACGAACGGCCTCGAAAACGGTATGCGCATCTCGAATATCGCGCACATGGAGACGAGGATGAGTGGGGCGCTGCATGTCCTGGGCGGGAGCGTAAAACATGAGATTGGCCCTTGGTAGCAGCTCCTCGGCCTTTTTATACCTGTGAGGGTGATCAGGCTTGAGAAACTTCGTGAAGCGGCTTTTCTACTGATACGGAATGTTGACAGCTCGCGGAGACGAGATAAGGTATGGTGCTCCAGTGAGATTGCCCGCGAGAGAAGGGCCGTCGAGTCTATAGGGTGACGAAGTAGGAATCTTCGGCCCAGGGTCCCCGAGGTCGACACAAGGTTCGTTCACATCGATGACCCAAGGGCCGTTTTATGGGATCTCACCGAGCAACGTTGCAGAGGAGTGGCTTCGGGAAGTAAGCATCAGTCACTTTTCTTGGACCATTATGACCATGACCACAAGCGGAAGGAAACGGATGGGGCGGCGCGGCTCTTGCACGGACAAATCCCGAAAACGTGCTAAGGCTGGTAACGAAGATAGATCGGGCGCGAGTTTCCTTCTCAGCCCGCGGCCCTCTTCGACATTCGTGTCCCCGCTGGCGCACAGAAACCGTCCAGGAGCTTATAGCTCCCAAATATGGGAAGACTATGGTCTAAATTGATATTGTGGCCTATGCAATAGGCGGTAAGGGAAAATCGGTGGAGGCTTAGTATCGAATCAGCATATCTCGCTTCTGTAGTGGTGTGCGATAGAAATAATACCAAGCTGCTTCATTTTTATTGCCTTCACACAGGGTCTTTATATTATGGTTATGTAGAAGCTCACGTATAAGTCTGAATGCACTCTAATTCGCTCCAGGTCTTTTTTCCGGTGGTCGTATCAAGTAGTGAAACGTTGCCGGTTATTTGTTGTTGCTCACACGATAGTGTCCCTGTGCTATTATTGCCATGGGTGAGTGAGTACACAGAATTTTCCGGGATAAACGCCTGATGTGGTTGCTTTTAACGGCTGAGAGGGTGCAATCAAACTTTCGTCAATTGAAATGGCTTTGGTTGATTGCTTAGGGTCACATCGGGTGCTTGTTGGATACTTGGAGTAGTTTTCGCAGCCGTGGTGTCACATAAGTGTATGCGCAGCGTACGGGAATGGCCCAGGAGCATCGAGAAAATGCGGGTCTACAGAACGCCATGCACTTGCATCGTGCGAGCCCGCACATGAAACGTTTTGCCACCCCACTTTCAAAGCAGTATCGCTTAGGATCATTTCGCTGCGATGGTATCGCCGATAGGGAGAGAGGAGAATCCATCATTTAGGCATGTCGTAGTCACAATGTCGCTCTCTACACATTTGGACCTGAAGCGGTAACGGGAGTAGCTGATCGCTTGTATAAATGCCTATTCTCGGTTTGCGGTATGTTTATACGTGGTAGCAGTGAGCTTCGGTTAATTCTCAGTCACGGTAGTCTAAAGCTAGTACGACATTGACCTACACTTGATTCTGAGAGATTTCACGCTAATAGAGCTCTTCGTCCGAGACCCAAAAGTCGATGGGTATAGCATATGCTTGAGTGGAAATCAATGTCTACAAGATCTTGCCAGTATGTGCGTTGTAGAAGGTATTCCGTTCAGGCGTTATCGTGATTGTGTCTCATATGGGTGGAGTAGTGTTTAAGTATTAAATCGCATCGCGGGGCTGAAGTTAGTAGCGTTTTATAGGCATCTATAAACTAGCAAAGAGCCGCGCAAAGTACTGACTGTATATAGACACTAGGGCCATTTTACATATACATATTAAAGTAGGTCGCGGCGTAACTTATATAACTCCATATATAGTAGCCTATCCTATAGCATGAGTGTGAATTTAAATGTGTGCCTTAGGGACGCATGCACTAATAGAGCCGCCTGGTACCCTCTATACGAGAGAACTAATTCTGCTGAATGACAATTGGTTTACACGAATACCACTGGAGCTAGTAGTCATTTGCCACACTTTAGACTTGCACGACATGTTTCTCTTGTAATGCTACTCTATGAGAATTAGAGTTATTCATCGCACCGACGCACGAGCAGCCCGCGTATTTTATAGAAGCGTACCTTATCCTTTTCTAGATGAATTTATAATAAAGCCGCTCCCACTCATTTAGACTCTCTAGCACGCCATATACGCTAATAAGGAAGCTCGACCATAACTAAGACCATACATCTCCATTCCTTTGCACTATAGTCGAGCTCCTGACTACTATTCTGCCATGTACAAAACGGCTTCAGACACAGCTGAGGGATCTACGAAACGTGGTGGCCCGACGCACTTGGTTCCCAGCTAATCAATACGAGGTCCTGTTTTTCTTCTGCTAGAGGCGTAAGGTTCAGGCTGAAAATTACTCTCCGAAAACAGTGCGCATCTTCACAAGCTAGATTGTCGACGCGTTAGCTTTCATCGGCAGATCGAGTGTCGTAAGCGACCGCACATATGAGTAAATAATTTTTCCTTTCGTACTAGTAATCGTTTGAGTCACCTGAGGCGAGGACATGATCAGTAAGAAAGCTAGTCGAGTGTATAGGTAGCCTTACTTCTCGAGGGAAATTCTGATATTCGCACGGTAACTCTCCTACGGAAGTTGAAGATAATACCTCTCGGTCATGATAGTGAGCGCTGTTCCTGAATCCACATGGTGCTCACGGGACACTTAGGATAGCCTATGATTAGAAGTTACGCACTACGTATCAGTCGTCTGGGATGAAGCACATGATGTATCTCGAATGTATCTCGAGTCCAGAGCTATTTTTAATAGAAGCCTATGTCCCTCGAGGGTTTCATTGCTCTCAGCTTGTTTTCGCAGATTTGTGTTGGCAGGAGCCCCCTACTTTTGTACATCCCTAACATACAACCAGGCAGAGCTAGAGATGCTACGAGGCCCCCGCTCTCTAATTATAACCGAGTACCAGATAGTAAAAATCATCTGCGATCAGCCCAGTGAGTGAACATCCACTCCTTCCGGTCATGAGGCGAGAAGGTATTTTTTTGTGGTAACAAGCGCCGTATCTTTCTCCATCTCTCTCACATTGGCAATTATGTTCTTGGTATGTTGAGGTATTGTGCAAAGTAAAAGGACGAGGAAAGACGAAGCGCATTTGGGGAGGCCATGACCGATTCAGATACCGGCATAAGAGCGGCCAGCACGTCTCGAGTGTTGGGAGGAAAACGCCAAAGCAAAGAGAAAGAGATCAAGTTCACGAATAAACTACCTCGAGAACAAGCGTACACGTGAATCTGTCTGGCCGCGTATTTATCGTTCGTTCCGAGACAGTCCCCTTGACCACATCCCTTAACTCAGCCAAACAACTCCACTTTCATTGGTTTTGCAGGGAATGGTAGGACCACTCACAATATATTTAGAATGGGGGGAGAGACAACAGGGATTCTAAATGGAATGGTAGGGAAGAGGTGAGAGACAACAGGTAAAAGCCCGCGACGCCAATACACAATATTGGTTCGACAGAGACGCGTATTCCAGACGGGCGGTGAAGAGAGTTACCAGAGAGTATGTTTGGACCAGGGCAGATGACCGTGCCTGGCCTTAATGATTGACCTCTCCGAAGTCGTAATCGCCTCGGTCGACAGATGAGAGCTAGAGTCCAGGCAGCCAAACCGTGCGACGTACGCGTTAACTCCAAACCACCCCGTCTTTCCACGCCAAAGTTCCATAGGTTTGTTATCACAACAAAAGTTGTGGTGTCAGGTCCTGTACACTTGTCCAGAGTCATCGAACAGATCCCAAGGAAACGGCGCTACCGCGTCTTCACCACATGCACACTAACCTCTCTTCCTCTTCCAAACACAGAGATCGGTAACCCTCTTCCACAGACCCCACAGGTTCCCTAAACCGTTACGCCACAACGTCACTGCCCGTCGCAAGGACGACCCAGATAAATGCCCCTTCCTTCGGGAAAGAAGGCTGGCACTTCCTCCCTATTCATGCCGAAAGCACCAGTGCGCACTCTCAGCTCCCCAACCAAGTCTCAGCCTCCCCGCGGTCCGTGGCACAGTGCATAGTCTTACCCGCATCAGTCGTTCATTTCAACTCTCATTTGTGCAGTACATTGCATCTCTATTTATTGTATCTGCGTCCTGCATCGGGTCATTGGTTGTACTCTTTGCGAGGATTCGTATCGAGCATATCTCAATGCATTACCGCTTCTTCTTAGTTTATCCAGTCATTTAGTCTGTACGATCAGGCCTTCAACAGCGTCCCTGCACGGTGGGTAACCACTTGTGCTCACTGAGTCATGATCAACCCTCGAGTGAGAGTGTAGGGATGACTGTAATTTTTGGGAGCGACTACAAGTTAGCACCTATTTATGTATCGATAGCATGTGATCCAATGTGGAGGCTTGCCCACAGTTTACTGGCGAGAACGACGAGAGATGTAATGGCCCACTGTATACTACAGACAACACTGGGGTGTCGAGCACTGAGAACAAACTCACAATTCCGATGCTGGCGGAGTTGTTCGAAAGCTTCCATTTCTACGGCTTCGGATCGAGCACAACTGTTCTCGACTACTAGCAATATTGAGCTACCCGGCATGTTCGGGAGTGTACGTTGTAGAAACGGCATCGCGGATTTGAATTCGGACTTAACTGGACTACGTCGTAGACGAGAGGGGGGCATCTCGCTGAAGAACTGGTGAGGTCGTCCACCAATCAACCGCTCGCGCTACGGGATTCTTATGTTGGGCTGCATGTACAGTGACATGCTCCCTACCTCGATTGTAAGGAGGAAGCCTTTAGCAAACAAGCACAGAGAGGAAGGTCTGTGCTGCTTATGATTATAGTACAGCTAAGTAAATCACGTATGTAGTGAGGAATCAAGGCTAACGTTCATCGAAGCTGGGGTGTGGTGCCTAATATGGAAATATTGATGTATCTCAAAGCGCCGTACGGTGGGTCAATTTGCGTCGCCTATTCTGACGCACTGTTCTTGCAGGTATAAAAGATATGCCGGAAGGATGATATCATAGTGCGCAAGGTCATATTTCTATGGCCGGATAAGATACAGCAGCAAGATATGCATTAACCCTTGAGGGTTGATGTGTAGATGATAATGACTTTAGCGAAGAGGCACTCACTACCGGGCGCAAGGCAAGTCGCTTCGAGCGGAGTAGAGGTGAAAGGCGTCGCGTCTCGGATAACTAAGTTCGATACAGCGGTAGTGAACTACGTCACAGACAGTCGAGTATAGGAGATGGCTTGGGAGTGATGTGGACGCGTTTCATCCTGGTTGATAGCAAGCCGAAATCGTATAGAGTTCACGTCGAGAGCGCGCAAGAGATTATATACACTCACCGAACAGAGACGAATACCTTGTTTTTTCATCGAGGTGGCGGAGGAGATTGTAGCGCGAGGTAGTGAGCAGCTTAATTGGCGGATCGGGATCGCGATCTTATGAAACTGTGCTCAAGGCCTGGAATCTCGTCAGTCTGAGTTTTTTTTGTGTGCATTTTGCCATATGCCTGTGCATCCCAAGACATATAATCGTTTGTGTTGGCTGGATGTCATAATATAAGCTAAGGTGGCTCAATGAAAAGTATTTTTCCAGAGTTGTCCACAGAAGATGGTATAGTGCGGATAGGTAATGGGTGTGGGAGCTTTTGAGAGGACAAAAGAAGAATCTCTGTTTGCATTCTTGATCAAACTCTGGGGTGCATAATAATATCCCGCCTTAGCTACCACTATCGACGAAGCAAGTTATATTAGGCTGTGATGGGTTCAATATTTTTATCCGCATCAATTTGTTTTCTTGATCAAGAGTTGAGATATATCTTGACTTGACGCATAATAGACAGTAATCTACTCTGTTGGTTGGATGTTGATAGCGAACATATGGCA